>JAQSUU010000139.1:18937500-20137500 GCA_038087645.1 Saccharum hybrid cultivar R570
TAGTGGCTGGTATAACCAGGCGTAAAAAAAAGATAGTACAGGTTGATCTATGCTTGTGTAAAATGTAGATGTACTTGTAGGAAGTAGTCAAAGCTCCACATTGCTACTTGCGCTATAGATTATGACTTGACTGATGCTAGGGCTCAGTTATTAGTTTACCACTCTTTATGTTTCGACTTGTGAACACACCCACATTTTGTTTAACTATTCGGTCATGTCTTTTCAATGGAAAATGCTTCATGTACGACCATAATTCCATAACTCTAAACCATCTGTTGTATTTATGACATTTTAGTGAATCAAGGTATATGCATGTGATCATGTGTACGTGACCTAAAAAAATGGTAGGAATGAATTAGGTCACTTTTTTCGATAAAGAATTATGTCATTAAAAACTTAAAACTACTCTCTCCGTCCCAAAATAAGTGTTGCTATGATATTTATGCCGGACAAACTTTCTTAAGTTTGATTAGATTTTAGAAAAATATTAGCAACAACATCTGCATCTCTAAATCAATTTATTATGAAAGTAGATTTAACGATCTATTTGATGATACTAATTATGTACTATAAATATTTTGTATATATTTGGTCAAAGTCAAAACTGTTTGACTTCTCGAAAAGCGAAAATGATATTTATTTTGGGAAGGGGAGTAGACCTCTATTAGCTTTCACTACTTTAAATTAAAATAAAAATATGGGAACATCTCTACCTACCCACAAATAACCCATTATCAACCTAGAGCCAACCCTAAGTGTCTAACCTATGATCCACAGTGACCGGATCTGAGCCGGTGGCCAGAGAGAAGGCCACGGTGGGTTGCATTGCACGTCATTGGCGGTGGATGACGGTGACGCCTGCGGGTGCCACTCCCTCGCTGGAGGCATAGTTTTTCTCCATTAGCCCACTGCATCTCCTCCGCTGACGGCCATGACGGGCTATTGGCGCCAGATGACGGTGACGCCTACGGGCGCCATTCCCTCGTAGGAGGCACCGTCATGTTCCATGCGGATCGGCATGGCCGGCGGCCAGATATCAGCGCTGAAGGCCTCGGTGGGTTGCATGCCATTGGCGATGGACGTCTTCTCCATCAGGCCACTACATCTCCTCCGCTAAGAAGGTCGTGGTAGGCTATCGGCGTCAGGAGGAGGTGATGCCTACGGGCGCTATTCCCTTGCTGGAGGCGTCGTCATGTTCCCTGTCATTCTGCACCTTCTCCATCAGCACGTTGTGTTCTGCACTCCGCTAACAGGACTCGGTGTGGTGGCTTCTCCCACATCCCTACCCGCTAGACGAGCATGAGGTGGAGAGATGCTTCTATGCAAGATCAAGACTGGTTAGAAGCAAGGACAATGAAGAAGTTTTGAAGCTTAGTCTTCGTAGCTTTTTAGTCCTTAAGCTCTCTTTCTTGTTGTTTTTGCTCCTCTATTTTGAGCCTTTGAGCCTAAGAGCTCATATAACTTTTGGCTGTGTATATCCCAAATGGATAGAGAGAGAGAGAGGGGCTGGATTTTATATCCTTTATCTTAAAAATAAAGTAACAAAATACACAAAGTCATGTATTGTCGAGGTATTAGTGATGGAAACATTTACCCAATATTGGAGCTTTACGAGAAGAATTTCACACCCGGTAACCAAGCCATTCCCTGGTTAAAGTCTCTGGCTTGCCACAAGCAATATGCAAGCCGCAAGTCACTATCCACACTACGGGTCTTTGCCACCAAATAGGGGTCACCTATCCTCATAGGCTCATACACGGTGCTGAAACTGCTCTACACCAAGTTGGAGGGTCGTTGGTGAGCAAAAAAAGGCCAAAGGCCTCATGGTCCCGTCAGTCCAAACCTAAACAGACCACTCATCAACTCCTGCCTTGCTTGTATCTAGACTAGCTACTAACCTGATAGAGTAATAGAGATTTATTTAAATTCGGCTAAAATCTAACAGACAACTACTCAATTTATATACTTGCTGGATTGGGTCCGGTCCTCCCCGCCAACGAGCTCGCCGGCCGGTGGCCGGAGGCAAAAGCTACGAGGGGCCTGCTGGGACTACTGGGAGGCGGCGGCTGATGCTGTGGTTACATATAAACAATTTTCACCGGTTTTGCTTTAATTCTGTCGGTGTGAAAAGGCAAAACGCCTTCGGTCAGGTCAGCTGCTTCTTTCTTTGCATTGCATTGCATTGCCTCCCCCTTCAGACATTCTTTAGTTAAAGTCGTTCTTCTCTCCGTCTTTAATCATTCATTCCGTGAGCGTGACTGAGATGGAGTTTATACGCGAACAAACCTGGAGAAGGATGGATTGTTTGCATTCGAAGTCGCTAGTGCCGATCGATATCCCTCCCCTGCAAGCAAAGTATTCTACTACTATACCTTGTTTTATGCAGAGCCGTTCTTCTCGCAACGGAATATGCACGCCTCTTAAGGGGTGTTTGAGACTGATTCGCTCTATTTTTTTTAGCTCTGCTTCACGTTTTCTAGACAAACGGTTTCAACTCCATATACTCTGTTTGAGAAAAATTAAATGTATGAGAGCATCTAAAGAGGTGCTCCACAAACTCTAATTTTTTAATGGAGCTACTTCACGATAGAGTCTGCGCAGCAGTCCCACTGCAGCCGGCAGCCGCCGCATCGTGCTATCCGTTTTTCCCGACGTCAACATGACGTGCGCTGAGCTGTGGTAACAATATACGTACAGCAGGTGTCCAACATGTATTGCTGTCATCATCCGTACGTGCATGCTAATCATTCATGTGAACACCCCAAAGATTTGTGTAGCTGGCTTGTTGCAAATGGTCACTCGATCGACACTTGAGAAAATGTCGCTGCGACTTACGCGTATGCACGATCAACGTCCAGGGCATGGGGCCTAGCATATGATTCTCTCATCCGAATGTTGCTTGCGGCCGCAATGCAGAATTGCAGATGGGATCGCCCAGAGCTAGCCCGCTCGTCGTTCCCACACGCACACGCACACGCGACACGCGAGTCCCCGGGCCCCGGCCGCGCGCGCCCGTGCCATGCATCTGTTCCGCTTGCTTGTTTTGCCATGTGAACCGGCCGGTGGCGGCGGGCGGGCGGCCCTGATGGCTGGACCATGGCCGTGGCCCGTGGGCGCGTGGATTGGTTGATTAATTACCTTGGCGAGCCCGACCGAGTGGGAAATGGCCGGTGGTGTGTGTGCCAGGACGACGACGACAATCCTTCGTGGTGGTTTATTCGCAGCTAGCTAGTTAGATGGCTAGATGCATGTAGCACATGAGCACCCACGCAGCACGCACGGCATATACACGCCCGCCGGCGCACCACCAGGCAGGATTGCATCACCCGGTCAGGCGGTCACCTTCGGCGCTCGCCCATGGCCTCCTTTTTGACATTCCGCGTAACCTGCTGCGCCCGTGGGCCGTGGCTCCGCAGCCTGGTGATCTCTTCCTCCTCTTCTTCTTCCTCTTTCTCATCCATGCATAAAAGTTTAGCTACTAGAGGATGCTTGGCAGTCTGCTAAACACAATAACCATCTAATGCTGAAAACAATTTTTATTTGGGTAAAGTATATTTCAACCTCCTACTTATACGATGGTTTATTCTGATTTTCAACAGCCTTAAACTACAAACCGAGTAATGGACACACTCTAGCTGTGAGAACCAAAAAAAAAAGGTCTTCATGCTGGTTTCCAAGAAGATTTTCTATTTTGGAAAAATAAATTAATAATCTTATTTGTTGTCAAAAAATGCATAAATGATTTATTTAAAATACAAAATAAGAAATTAGTATCATTTTTTCTCAAAATGTCATCTACTTGTTTATGATGTATATATAGTTATTTGGAACTAGTTTATTTTTTGTGCCTATCACTTTATTGCTCGTAGTCATGTTCATTATTTACTTCAAATCAATCCGATCAAAATAACTCTAAATGTAGCACCAATAAATAGATAACATTTTTTGGAGAAAACTAGCAGTATTTCCATATTTTTTATTTAAAATAAATTAATTAGGGATTTTTAGAGAGCAAAGTAGATTTTTTTTAGATGGCCAAATTTATTCGGCTTCCGGAGTTGGAGGGCTTCTGTCATCCAATTTCGTAGTTCATGGTTAATATTCGGACTATACTTAGAGGTTGATTTGAAAATTGTTTATTTTTGTTCCTATCTTTATTGCTCGTAGTCATGTTCATTATTTATTTAAAATCAATCATATCAAAACAACTCTAAATAGAGCACCAATAAATAAATAATGACTTTTTTAGAGAAACGGCAGTAGTTTCATATTTTTATTTAAAATGAATTATTGAGGGCTTTTTAGATAGCAAACTCGATTTTTATTTTTTAGTAAATAGAAAAATACCTTTCAAACTAGCTAGATGACCAAATTTAAGAGCTGGAGGGTTTCCGTCATCCAATCTTATAGTTCATGGTTAAAAATCGGACTATAACTTAGAGGTTAATGAAAATGTACTTTAACCTAGTTTATTGTACGGCTTCCCTAAAGCAACTTATAGCAATTGTGGTGCCATAATGTGTTAGGAGCCTAGACAATTTTTATTATGTAAAAACATTTATCTAGTATATTATAAATCTTTTTTTTTTTGAACTTCGCCTAGGAGCCCGGGCACTCACTTGTAGGGTAGTACCGGTAGGATTGATCGTGTGCTGGAGTTGCTCTGAAGCATTAGACGGGCCCTGGATCCATTGTTGCCTCGTATGTATGCAAACGCAAACCGTTTGGACTACGCGAGAACATTTTCAGGTATAGTCAAGTACGCAAATTGGAATACATACATGTACGTGCGTCACCCTTGTGCTTTATAAACCTTTCTTTTTCTCTGCTTGCATACCATGGCACTCGCGCCAAATGAAGGCTGGATGAAGCGAACACTTGCATTGGGTCTCGATCGATCTTAGAGAGGTGCGTGTGACCAGGCTGTGGTCCATGCCGCGCGCCACAAAGTTGGACTGGGTCGAGAAAAGCTAGCTCGCTCGTCGATCACCTTCACCTTGCCCTCCCAGGGCCGGAGGCTTTAGAAATGTGGAGACGGAAAGCATATCTGGCAAAGGTTCAAAGCTAATCCTCGCCATAATTACTCTTATTAGCTGGTGAGACCGGCCGGCCACTTGATCAAGGTTATTAAGAGCTGTATCTGTGTGTGAGTGCAATCCTTGTCCAAGTTAACCTTTGTCTGCGTCGTCTGCTGCTGACGCGATATCGATACCGC
The DNA here is from genome assembly GCA_038087645.1 of Saccharum hybrid cultivar R570. NCBI lineage: Eukaryota > Viridiplantae > Streptophyta > Magnoliopsida > Poales > Poaceae > Saccharum > Saccharum hybrid cultivar. The sequence goes on from JAQSUU010000139.1 coordinate 18,942,716, forward strand.
CCGGTGCGCGTGCATCCGTCGCTTTCCTGGTTGACTTGCGCACGCACGTAGCCCTCCGCGAAGAATGTTGAAATTTTTGCTAGCTATAACACCACATAAGAGGCCAAATTCGCGCGGCATGCTCACTACTGTATGTTATATACAGTACAGGGGTAGTACTGAACTACTGATGTGCATGTTAGCTAGCAGCTGGCGATGCAGCATCTACAGCACACTACTGGTCCTTGAGTACTTCGTCCATTCAAATTATACATCATTCAAGCTTTTCTAAATATACATAACTTTTATTATATATATCTAGACATAATCTATACCTAAATTTGTAGCAAAGATAATATATATTTAAAAAATTCAGAATAATCTGTAATTTCGAACAAAGGGAGTATACATATTGGTTGTACTTAGTGATCGAACCTTCAACTCATTCATGGTACCTGCCTCTGTGTTTTTGCTATAGCTAATTTAAGTTTATAGCTTGACGCACACACTTATGTTTCAATTAGACTGTTAAAATGGGTAGGATGACACATTTGGCACAGCTCCGGCTCTAAGAATTTATAGGGCTACTCATTCCTAGTTCCAAAAATTTTGGAGCAAGAGCAGTGAACACTTTGAAAGTTATATATATTTAAATTAATTTATTTTATACTATAAAATGCAAGTCTAACACATATCCACCTAGATAGTTGTGTTAAACGGGCCCTATGTATACGTGTGTCAACTATAGGGGGGTATTCGTTTAGAGCTTGGGGCACCCAAAATATTTTTTTTTGGAACCGGGGAGCATTTTCTCCTCATTCCCGTGCACTGTGCACGGAAATACCGCGGTCACCGGGGTTCGAACCCGGGGTGGCCAGGCAGGGGGGCACCCAAAATACTTGTATTTTTTTTTGCGCATAACCCAAAGTACTTGTATTGTTCACTCTACATAAGCCAAGAAAACCTCTATACTTAATATGCAGAGCTAGCTCCTGCAATGCTTCAAGACCCAAAAACAACACTCAAATAAAACTATGGGCTACTGTGGTAGAGCTTCACTTCCCAATTATTGAGCTCCACTCCTCTAATAAAGTGGTTCTGGTGCGGGGCAAGGTAGGAAGCAGGTGAGGAGTAATTCTGGATGATTCTGGTGGTGATTAAATGAGGAGCAGTGGAGAGCATCAGGTTTTTAGCTCCTAAATTATAGTGTAAATGAAGAAGTGATTCTTGTTAACTCCCTACCAGAATCTAGAGTAATAGCGTTTTAACCGTTTGATGGGGCTCCATAGAATTTGCTACGAAGGAGTTTAGAGCGGAGCTCTACCGTACGGTACCAAACATACCCTATATAGTATTAACCGATTTTCCTTATAAGCTCCGTGGTCAGTGAAGATACAAATTTAACTTTCTGCAAACAATGTTTCAAGATTAAATATGTAAGTCACATGCAAAATGAAGTAATATATCTATATAAATTGAAGTGATAGTTACCGAAAATTTGATGAATTAAGCAAGAAGAAGGATTGTCAATAAACGTAACCAGTCAAACAATATACGCCAGTTAACAATTAACAATGCCTCAGTATCCAGTATCCTCATCTCATACATTTGCATATTAGATTGCAGACTAAATTTAATTAGCCTGTGAAGCTGGAAGATTTTCTCCATGACAAGGTTACATGGGCAGAGGCCGTGTTATGCAGCCTGCTGCATCAGCCCTGATTCCAGCAGAAGAAAATTCACCTACTTCACAGCTTAATTTGGCAGTAGCCATCATCTTATTGCTGAGCTATATATATAGCTGTGCTTTAAATTGATTCCTTGGATATATCAGTGCTCTTGGTACTAATATATCCAAGGAAATATATACTAAGTACTTGTGCTTAATTTACCTTGATCGTCCTCGATCTGCATGGATTGGTTGCATGGTTCATTCGCAACTACGTACACGACGGTACGAGTAGGAACAAACCTGCATCAGCTGCAGCCTGCAGACCACCTTAATCATCTTATGGGTGGGGAGATAGGTAGATACCTCTTCTATCTAGTACGTAGCACTAGCAGGCGACAGACGATCTCGATCACCGATTGTGGAAACGTACGGCTCGGTCCTTTGCTGGGGCGGCGGCGGCGGGCTCGTCGACGGGGCAGTGGTCGGCGCCGAAGGATCGGACGTGGTCGTTGAGGGATCGCTTGTGCTTGAAGTCGGAGCCGCAGGCGCAGAACCAGCGCTTGCCGCAGTTCTTCTCGTGCGTGCGCCAGTCGCCCTTGACGGCGAAGGGCTTGGCGCAGCGGCGGCAGCGGAAGGGCTTGGCGCCGTGCTTGCGCTTGTAGTGCGTCTGCAGGGTGCGGAAGTCCTTGAGCGGCCGCGCACGCGGGTGCGCCACGTTGTTCTTGCACCCCGCCGCGCAGCAGTAGCACGGCAGCTTCAGCAGCGCCAGCGTCTGCGTCCCCTTGAGCGACTCCGGGCCCTTGCGGTACTCGCGACCGTGGCCCCACATGTGCATCTGCAATAGCCAATAGTACGTAGTATATATAATGCATGCACATGTAGATTAATTAGTTGGAGTAGTAACTGAGATTATTGGAAGGTTATGAACACACTTGCTTGTTTGCATGGATGGATTGTGGTACATCGAATTACTTACTACTGTGCTTAATTTGATTTTGAAGAACTACTGAGCAATTAAGTCGCTGTGTGTGCACGCAGAAACGGTGCATGATTGGTTGCACTTGTATACATATACGATGGTCGTCATGGTTTTGGCCGGAGGCAAGGTCAAGCATGAAATTGAGTTCAATCGATCGACTTCCAACTTCCAATAAAATATCATGATCTACATCACATATACAAGCTTCTTGTTGCCGCATATTATATATGACGTAGAAATTTTGTGTGCTGCTGTCATTTCTAGCTCATACACAATAACACTCACAATTATTGACTCAATTTTTGCAAGTTCATGCGGCCGGGGCACTCTCAAAAGCGACGTGTCTTTTGTTGTTTTATCGAAACCAACACGAGAGTCGATAGATAAGTAATTAACTAGAGTTACGGCAGGGAAACGCAAACAAAGTGCGGTAACAAATAAGATCCTAGTTCAATCCAGTATATAGGCAAATAAACATGGTAACATACCTGCATGTTGTTGTATCGGTTGAAGGTCTTGTTACAGACATGGCAGATAAACTGCACCGGGCCGATGAGGATCTGCGCCGGCGTCGGGATCCAGTACCGGCAGCCGGCGATCGGCAGGCCGCTCTCCTCGCCCACCACGCCGAATTCCCCCACGCCGACGACGATGCTGTTTGATCCTTCCACCAACGCCGGCACCGCCTCGTCATGCTCCTGCTGCTGATCCACCCCCTCCGCCTTGCAGCCGCCATGCATATGCTTCCACTCCTCGCTCTCGTCCTCACCCTCCTGATCCACTGCGTCGTCTTCCTCCTCCTCCTCCTCCTCGTCACCCTTTTCTTCCATGATGGCATCCTCAATGCAGGATCCACCAACCGGCAAGCCGATATTCAAATCCACGCCGGACTGCGCCAGATCGCTGGTCGCGCCGCCGCCGCCGCTGCCGCCGCTCACGATCTCTTCTTTGACGGTGCACTGCTGCTCGTGATCACCGGGCCCTTTCTCCTCACCGAGCCTGCTGAGCAGCGGCAGGCACGTCATGCTGCTCACTGCTTCCTGCACAACTCCACCGCCTGCTGCTTGTCCCTCTTCACCAAGCACTGCTAGTACATGATGCCGGCGGGAGGCCGCCATCGAGGTCGACGACGACGACGAGCCAGACGACGACGACCGCGAAGACGATGGCGACGAGGAGCGCCGCGGCTTGAGCCACTGGAAGAAAGGCGAGCCGACGGCCTCACCTTCCATGGTGGCACAAGTCCGTGGCCCCATGGATCCTGATCACCGATCGACGACCCTTATTATATATAGCCACTACAAAGTAAGTGTGTTCTGGCTCTCTTGATCTTGGGGGTTTGGTGGAGTGGAGAAGATGGGAGAGGGAGGTGTAGCTAGCAACAACAACAAGCAGCAGCCGCAGCTTAATGTCAAGGCGTGCCTGTCACGGCCCTGCGGAAAACGAAGGGTCTGTTGTGGCCACCAGTCCGTTGCCATATATATATATGCTCGAGTCCAACGCTTCTCGCTCTATGTTTACGTGTGTGTCCCTCGCGGTTGAAGTTTGGAGGCTTTCACACCCGAGGCAGGCAAAGAATCAGGAAACCTGCGTCAGATAACGCGTGCTAGTATGAATGAATTCCCATCAAGCGGAACCATATCATACACCCGTACACTCATTTGTACACCTTGTTGCAATCGAATGCTACACCAGTTGGTCTACCTATGCGCTTCACACCCTGCCGGTTAGAGTTTAAATTTCTTCGGAGGCGAATTTGTTGGACGGAGGAGGCACAGTTTATCTACGCGTTGAAAAAAAATCTCCTCATTTGTCTCACGCTAAAGTACAGGTGTAAGGTCAGCCTAGTTTCATAGGAGCTGCGGTGCCGTTGTGTATGGATAAGATAAAGGTTCGGGGGTTTTCTCGATCTACGTGAGAATTTTTTTTCTTAAGCATAATGCCCAGGGCTATCTTACCCTGCGGGTCAAGTTTTTTTTATTTGTACACCTTGTTGATAAATTTGCGTGCGAATGCATACTGAGTTCTGCGTATACTGATCAAAACTAGCTCTGGACTGATGGTCCCTGGCCTTGCATGCCGCCGTGCATCAGTACTGATGGCCCGGCGAAGGCGATCAATTGCGATTAGTGGACCAGTGAATAGTCGTCGTCACTGGCCAGGCCAGTGCTGAACTATGCCGAGTATTGAATGGAGTTTAGGTGAGAGGTACACTGGGACGAGAAATTAAGGGGGTGTTTAGTTCCTCTTAAAAAAAATTTATCCCGTCATATCGGATGTTTAGACACATGCATGGAGTATTAAATGTAGACAAAAAAATAACTAATTACACAGATTACGATAAATTTGCGAGACGAATTTTTTAAGCCTAATTAATCCATGATTTGACAATGTCATGCTACAGTAAACATATGCTAATGACGGATTAATTAGGCTTAATAAATTCGTCTCACGGTTTCCATACGAGTTATGTAATTAGTTTTTTTTATTAGTATCCGAACATCTCTTCCGACATCTTATGAAACATCCGATGTGACACCCTAAATTTTTTTTACCCTAGAAACTAAACACCCCCTAAAACAGATCAGGATGAGGAACGGTTTCTGTCCTCTACATCAACACCGGGGTCTGGTCCGGCCATGTTGACGCATCGTCGATCGTCGTCCAAAACCAGCTGTAATATTTTTGTCGCTAGTAATACATTTCTCCCTTTGGTTCTGATGAATAATTCGGTTTTTTACAAGTTTAGTGGACTTTTTACTTGAGCATTAAAAGTAAGAAATAGATATAAGATGACAATGTTACCCTTTCACCATTTTACAAGCACAGTTAAGAAAGCCTGAAACAGGCAAAAAAGAATTTAAAAAATGTGTCTTGAATGTAAAACGACTTTATTTTGCAAATGATAATGAAGTCTAAGATGTCTCTCAGGTGACTATTGCTAATACTAGATTATGAACCCACAACTCACAAACCGTCTTCCACCTCTAGCTCAATCTATTGTTCTTCAATTTTCAACTAAGGCTATATGTTTGGTTGACCATATGAAAAGTAATTTTGTTGCTAAAAAGTAGAAATCCAACCAAATAGGTGAAGTTTGAAGCTACTTTTTGCGAAATAGCTACTTCCGTGTAATACAATTTTGGAAGCAACTTGGATCCTACTTTTGACTTTTTGGCTTTCTGCTTTTATAAATTTGTGAAAATATATAGTTGTTTCACAGTTGTTTCAAAGAAGATAGAGAGAGGGGGTAGGTTTTATACTTGTTTTAACCAAGCAGCTTATAACTTTTCCATATCACGTAGCTCACAACAACTTTTTTTATAGCTCACAGCTGAACCAAAACAGACCGTAAACACCACATGTCAAGGTTGCTTGCCGCGGTCCCTGATATCTCATCTACTCTGATAATGTCCCACTATTCATCTTGGACCATTTAAACATTATATGGTGGTGTATTGTTTTCGTTTTAGGCCCTTTGGCCTATCAAAATGACAATTTCATCAACTTAAATTTTTGTTTTTTTTATATCTATATCTATATTCTATATTCTATGTATCTTATAATCTTAAATCCCACTAAAAGTTGTATCTTGACATGCAAGTTGTTCACCTTAGTAGCCACTATCAGATGCAACTATAGACCACTAGCATATGCAATTACAACATATATGTCAGTGAGACACATTATCTATGAACATGCATTTAGTTGTTCACGTCATTGTCTACCGGAATAAATTTGAGGGTGCAAATTTATGTGCAGCTATTGGAGTGAAGCAATAAAAAAACACCTAGGCCAACAAAAGTAGAGGGAGGAATCAAATCAAAAGTAAGGGTCTGATTTGGGTGCTCTGCTAAAGTTGCTCTAAGACAATAGCTACCTTCGCAGGAATTACAGGCATCCTGCGAGTCACTGCTTTTTGCTTCTCTCTTCCACGAGAGCTTGGCTCCGACGTGGCATGCATGGTGAGACCACTATCGATGCTGGAGCGTTGGGGCTGGCCTTGTAGTGCTAAAGAACTTGCACTCATCATTATAACAACAGCAATGCGAGATTTGTTGTGTCAATTTGTGTGAAGAAGTCGTTATTTACCCAACTATATAATGGAAAATTTTAGTGTCCAAACTGGATGCTGTTTGTCTTCTCCTAAACATGGACCAGCTGAGAGCAACACGGCTTCAAACTTCTGAAGAAATTCGTGGCATACCGAATACGTGTCTCATTCCTGAAGCAATTGAGAACTGCAGCAACTCGGAAACTTTGAGGTCACCAGTGTCGGCCCTGTTGTTCTTCCACTAGCGTCGCCGTCGGCCTCCCCAATCCCCTGGAATATTCCAGATTGCCCCACAATGCAGCTGACTTGATGAGCCTCTTTCCCCTCTAATCCGCGCGCCCTCGTGACTGGCAAGACGAAGCAGAAACTGGGAAAAACACTTGGTGCCGACATAGCCGAGTGCAGCTTTACCTTACTTTGATAGAACATGAACATGATGACGCGAATTGGCAAGACGTCGTCAAAAAGCAGGAGGGCCGCCGGCTGCGTGACCGGACCCGCCGCTGATCCGATCACCTGGAGCGCATGCTGCTTGCTGGTGGCGTTACACGACCACGCCCGCCGCCGTCGCCGAACAATAATAATGAACCGTTCAAAGCCGTTGCGCTACGTGTCCAAGTCCAACACACCGGGGAGCCACAGACGCAGGGCGCCGGGCGCGCGCGTGCGCTCCAGTCCAGCTGCCCCCTGCTGCGGCCCTGCCCAGGCGCGCGCGAGGTGCATGCATACGGGGCTCGTGGATCGCTTTTTGGAACGGAGGCGCCAGGCACCAGACATCATTAGCCTGGACCGGGGGAATTGTAGAAAATGGGGGTTCAAAAGCGGCACACGAATCGGCCGTGTTGGACTCGGTCGCCTGGGACGGGGACTCTGTGTCTGCTCGAGCCTGGTGGGACGGAAACACGGAGTGGACTCGAAAGCGGAAACCCGGGCGGGACGGTCGGGGCGCACCGCACCGGTTGCCGGCATCGGGCCAGACGTTGCACGGTCGAGCCCAGGTCCGTGCGGCCCGTGTATAGTTGGCGGGCTCGTTAGTTCCAGTCTTGTGGGCTGGAATGGAAGCTTGAACTCGTTGGGCCATTCTGGTATCCAGCATCCCTGTGATGCGACAGGCAGCGGCGACGACGCAAGGCGATGAAACGTCGTGAAAGATCCACGTTCACTCCGCACGGCCAGCTCCGTGGTGAGCGGTGACACCGCTCGGCGCTTGCTTGTGACTTTACACATCATCTGTCCTCGACCAGTCTTCTTCATGGACGACGACCCTAGTGATGTTCTCGACAGTCAAGACAAGAGTCACAGTCATACAGCGATACGTAGTCTTCGCCGTTGTTTATTTGCCGAAACATGGGGAGAGCAAGACGCGACGCCTACCGCCTGTTTACGGGCAGTGAAAAAGACTCGAGCGAGACGGGATGCATCGAAGGCAGCGGGGATCACACTGCACGCTCGCTATCATTACCCGAGCTGCACAGACCCAAGACCGAAATTTGCTTCGGCCGGTGAAGCTTGTTGGACACGGCCGCGGCTACGGACAAACTCGACGCCGGCGAGATCACGCCGACACGTGCACAAAGCCGACGGTTGCTGCCGCTTGGAGTATAAATAATAAAGATTTTTAAAACTCAAGGTAGGATTTAAATGCACCGGGGCTTGCCTTGCTCTGACGCGATGACGAACTCGGACTCGAAGACTCCTACTTCCGGTCCGGAACCCACCGACGACAACTCTTCTCCGAAAACTTGCTCGCCAACTTCGACTTCCTCGAAAGCGGGAACTACATGAGTATATAACATGTCTCAACATGATGCGGTGATAAACATGATGCTTGATGATGATATGCCATGGTTTACGACTTGAGTACAACTTTCCTTCGCGGTACAGTCGCAAAACAGTAAAACCTACTAACTAATAGCGATAACTTAAGCGATACTAACGTTTCTTACCAAACATGTTACTAACGAGCTCAATCATGAAATTAAGGTGCCAAAGATCACCAAGAATTAGTGCCTCAAGGTCATCACTCAATCAAAAAGGCACACAACACTTAAAGTTAACAATTTGACAATTATTTAAACATTTAATTAATTAGGGCATAATTAATAATAAATCAAACTTCATCTAATTGTGCTTAAACTTTTTCTAAGGATTAATCATGGCCTAAAACAGTGTTAGAATAAATTTCATGATTTTTGAATTAATAATTTAATTACTAAAATTCATGGAAGTTGCATTTAATATTTAATTAAACTAATTAAATAACTTGCAAAAAGTAATCAAATTTAGCATTTAATATTTTTCCTAAGTAGTTTACATCTTGAAAAGCTTACACAAAAATTTTCACTATTTTTGGAGCTCTACAGAATTTTTAATGAAATAAACAAATATTATTACTATTCACATTTTTTAAAAAAGAAAAACAAAAACTTTCTTTTCGGGCCGCCTTCTCCTTTCTCCCTCCGGCTCGGCCTAGCCGAACGGCCCAGCTGCAACGCGCCCGCGCCCGCCTGCGTTCGCTCGCGCCCGCGTGGCCCAGCATCGCGGCCCATCCACGCGGCCTGTTAGCGCGCGCGCTCTCCCTCTCTCTCTCTCGCTGACACGCGGCCCCCACTTGTCATCGCCTTCCTCTGTCTCTCTCTCTCCCTCGACTCGGCCATGCCCCACGGTGGCCGGCCGGTGATCACAGTGTCGGTCACCCAACCGAGCTGCTCAACGGCATCACCACTTCACGACGACCCCATTTTACTACCTAGCGGCTACGCTACCACTTCGAGAGGACCCTCCCGACGGCCATGGCGGACCGGCGGTCACGGTGACCGGCGTCCCGGTGATCTACTATGGTAACATCTAAAGCAAATACACGGGGAGCAACAGGAGCTCACAGTGGTTGCAGCGAAGCACACGGGAAGCTCGGAGCGGCGGTGGAGAGAGCTGGCCACGTGAGGGCGGCTCGGTCGCCGGAGTTGAGCACGGGAGATGGTGGTGCGGCGGTTTAGGCGAGGAAACGGCTAGCTCAGGTGGACCAACAGACGCGCGAGAGCGAGGCAAGCTTGCTGGTGCGATTTGCGTGGCCAGTGGTGGCTCAACGGCGGCAGCAGCGAGCGGCGGAGCTAAGCGGCGGCGGTGGCAAAAACAGAGAAGCAAAACGGCTCACGGTGAGCTCGACACATTTATAGGCACGGCCACAGTGACGGTCACTAGAAGGTTCGCGTTGTCGCGCTGGCATTCTTGGGCGCGCACGAGAAGGTCCTGGACGCAGCCCGGCGGCTCGCCGGCGCCCATGCCGTGCGGTGCCCGGCGGTCATTGGTCGGCTACTGTAGCTCCGCCCCAACTTTTGTAAACTCAAACTGTTTTTCATAAATTACTCCCAAATTCATGTAACAACTTGAAAAATTCCCAAGATATGAAATCTTCAAAATTTCAAGCTCTACAAGTTTTGTATTGAACACTTTTCAAATTCGAACTGAATTTTGAAATTTGAGTTTAAATTCAAAAGGGGACACTTTTTAGAAATTTGGAAATTTAGAAATTACTTTGGATTTTATATTGAAACTTCAAAAACTCCAAAAACCAAAGTTGTACATCTAGCCAAGACCTACAACTTTGCTAAACAAACCATTTTCAAAATCTGCCTCCATTTTGAAATTTGAGTTTGGGGATAAAAAGGGGTCAAATTTGAAATTTGCTTCTTTTCAAAATTGCTCCACATTTTACACTAAAACTTTGAAAACTCAAAACACCAAAGTTGTAGCCCTTGAAAATTTCTACAAACTTGGTTTTAAACTTTTTCCCAAATTTTGCTTAGATTTTGAATTATTTCAAAAGGGGTAAAACAGGGTTTTGGATTTTTGGGTTTTCGGAGGAATTTTTAAATTGAAATTTGTTGCTACCTTAATTGGTGATTATTTAATGATCAAACCATCATCCAAGGGCATCATTTAGACAAGCATAACATGGTTGACCAAATGCCACTCTTGGTTGATCAATTAGCTTTTGAAAATCTTTTAATATTTCCCCAAATTTGAATTTAAATTCGAATCGGAAAACTCGCGACAAGTTTTTGGATTCCAATTCAAACTCAAACTTGGAGCTTCATTTTATGTGTCGTACTTGAGTTCGTACCCTACACTTGACACTAGTGGGCAACACAGTCACACACCTCAAATTACGTAGGGCATGGACTAAGTATTTGCGATGGCATTCGAAATTAGGGTTTTCGGTTCGGATCACACCACTGAGAAGCACATCCAACCTAGAAAGGTAAACTCATTTTAGTTAATGCATAACAGGGTTGACCTAATCATGGATGCTTTGCGATGCAATATGATGACATGGCAGGTTAATTAGCAACCATAACACCTGAGGTGTTACAGCCCTTCCCCCATAAAGAAATCTCATCCCGAGATTTAAAGCCTTGAGTTAAGTAATGGAAAAGAAAACGTGTCAAACAAACACGTTCAGAACTTGTCTACAAAATAGGTAGAGGGTTTTCTGCATTACAAAAATTTGAAAAGGACAGGTTATAATTTAAAGAAGAAATTGCAGCCTAGATAGAAGCAAAGAACTCGAAGAAATTCTCCAACAGGTAATCTTCCGATTTCCACGTGGCTTCTTCTTCTGAATGTTGATCCTATTGTATCTTATACCATTTGATTGTTCTACTTCGGGTAACATGATCCTTTCGATCTAAAACTCAGACAGGATATTCAGAATAAGTCAAATCAGGCTCAAGTTCAACTCCATCAACATCAATAACTTGATCAGGCACTTGAAGACACTTCTTCAATTGCGATACATGAAATACATTGTGCACGGCTGACAGTTGTTCAGGCAACTTTAATCTATATGCCACCTTTCCACATTTTTCAATGATTTGGAATGGTCCAATATAACATGGTGCGAGTTTGCCCTTGACTCCAAATCGAGTAACTCCTTTCATGGGTGACACTTTCAGATAAACATAATCTCCCACTTTAAACATCAAGGGTCTACGCCTTTTGTCAGCATAACTCTTCTGTCGAGACTGAGCAACTTTTAAACTCTTTTGAATCTACTTGACTTTTTCTTCCATTTTCTTTACCAGATTAACTCCATAAAACCATATTTCTCCTGGTTCTGACCAGTTCAACGGAGTTCTGCATCTACGGCCATACAATGTTTCAAACGGTGCCATTTTGATACTCTCTCGATAACTATTATTATAGGAGAATTCTGCTAACGGTAAACATTCATCCCATTGATCTTGATAAGTGAGAGCACAAGATCTTAACATATCTTCTAGAATTGGATTTACTCTTTCAGTCTGTCCCCCAGTTTGCGAGTGTTAAGTTGTGCTGTAAAGAAGTTTAGTACCTAGTGACTTTTGAAATTGTTTCCAAAATTGCGAAACAAACTGAGTACCTCTGTTAGTAACAATTGTTTTGGGTATTCCATGCAAACTCATAATTCGGGCAACATATATTTCTGCATATTTAAATGCTCTATAGTCAGTCTTCACAGGTACAAAGTGAGCTGATTTAGTCAAACGATCCACAATAACCTAAATTGAATCAAAACCTCTTGAGGTCTTGTGTAAACCAGTAATGAAATCCATACTGATATCTTCCCACTTCCAAGATGGAATGGGCAAGGGTTGTAACATTCCTGCCGACTTTAAATGTTCAACCTTCACTCTACGACAAGTGTCACATCTAGCAACATACTTAGCAATCTCAATTTTTATTTTAGTCCACCAGAATCTCTGTTTCAAATCCTGATACATCTTATTACTCCCTAGATGAATAGAAAACCTTGTATTATGTGCTTCATCAAGAATGAGCTGTCATAACTCTGGAACTTTTGGGACCACTAACCGGTTCTTGAACCACAACACATAAGTATCATCAATACTGAAATCTATCTGTTGACCTGTTCTAACTTTTTCTTTGATGTTGCTATACCGGAATTCTTTCTCTGAGCAGATATAATCTGATCTTTGATTGTTGATTCCACAGTGACATTGGTTAATTGACCTTGTTGGACTATTTCAATATTCAACTTTTCCAATTCGTAACACAAACTATAATCCATTGGCTTCATAGTCATACAATTGCAATGATTCTTTCTACTAAGTGCATCAGCCACAACATTTGCTTTTCTAGGATGATAGTGCACTTCTACATCATAATCCTTTATTAACTCAAGCCACCTTCTTTGCCTCATATTCAGTTCTGACTGAGTAAAGATATACTTCAAGCTTTTATGATCTGTATAAATGTGGCAAGTATTACCTAACAAGTAATGATGCTAGATTTTCAATGCATGGACCACAACTGCTAGTTCAAGATCATGAGTTGGATAATGCTCTTCGTGACGCTTCAACTGTCTCGAGGCATGAGCTATGACTCTGCCTTCTTGCATTAATACACAACCAAGGCCAATACCAGAGGCATCACAGTATACATCAAATGGCTTTTCTATATCTGGCTATGCTAAAACTAGAGCAGTTGTCAGTGACTTCTTTAGAATTCTAAAAGCCTTCTCACATTCTAGAGACCAGATGAATTTGATTTGATTTTTCAACAACTCCGTGATTGGCTTGGCTACCTTTGAAAAGTCACGTATGAATCGACGGTAATAACCCGCCATTCCTAGAAAACTTCGGACTTCATGAACTGAGATTGGTGGTTTCCAATTCAAGATATCTTTCACCTTACCAGGATCAACAGCTACTCCCTCGGCTGACAACACATGTCCTAAGAATTGTACTTCCTTTAACTAAAACTCACATTTACTAAATTTGGCATACAGTTGATGATCTCTCAGACGAGTCAGAACAACTCTAAGGTGCTCAGCATGCTCTTCTTCACTTTTGGAGTATACCAGAATATCATCAATAAAGACAACCACAAACTTGTCAAGCTCCGGCATGAAAACTGAGTTCATCAAATACATGAAATATGCCAATCCATTAGTGAGGCCAAAAGACATAACTAGATACTCATACAATCCATATTTGGTAGTGAATGCAGTCTTTGGAATATGTTCTGGTCGAATCTTGATTTGATGGTACCCCGATCGAAGATCGATCTTTAAAAATACCTTTGCCCCCGCAAGTTGATCAAAAAGTATATCAATGCGAGGCAATGGGTACTTATTCTTAATGGTTACTTCATTCAACGGATGATAGTAAACACACATCTTTAAAGTCTGATCCTTCTTCTTGACAAAAAGAGCCGGACATCCCCATGGCGATGAACTAGGTTTGATGAAACCTTTTTCAAGCAACTCTTGCAATTGAACCTTGAGTTCGGCCAATTCATTTAATGGCATTCTATAAGCTCTCCTGGATATCGGGGCAGCACCAGGTTTTAACTCAATTACAAATTCTACTTCTCTATCCGGTGGCAAACCAGGTAGATCATCTAGAAACACATCTGAAAATTCACAGACTACCGGTATATCACAAATTTCTTTCACTGAAGTTACACATATCCTCTCAACTGCTCTCTTTGGAATAGGAAGTTGGATAAGAAGATGAGATTTATTATCTGACAAGTTCAACCTTATAGTTCTGTGCAGTGCATCTATAATAGCTCATCGTTGGTACATCCAATTCATACCCAGGATTACATCTACATCATGTTTCTGTAATATTATCATTGAGGTAGGAAATATATGCCCACCCAACTCTATAGGTACTTCGCGTACCATCTCCTTAGTACACAGTCGTCCCTCGGGCGACTGAATAAAGAAATCCTCTTGTGTTCCCATAATTGGAATGTCATGCTTTGTAACAAAGGTGCGATTTATGAATGTATACGATGCACCAGAATCAAATAACAGTACTGCTGGATGATTAGTAACAGGGAACATACCCATCATAACAGGTTCTCCCTCTAGAATTGCACTTGCTTGGGTGTAGAATACACGTCTCGTCTTCTTCTTTTCTCCCTTACCCTTCTAGACATTCATATTATTATTCTTACTCTGAGGCTGTTGTTGTTGTGGTACGGGAGCTCTTGGATAATTAGGGTTGTACTGCCTTGGATACTGGCAGTCCTTTGAAAAGTGGTCTGGCTTTCCATAGTTATAGCAGGGAAAGTTATGAGTTATTGGGCTCTGATTTCAAATACCAGGGCATTCGGCTATTGTGGATATTGCTGGGTTGCGGCAGGACAGATAAACGTCTGCGGCCGAGTCTGGTATTGCGGTGGACGATAAGGAGGGCGGAAATGATTCTGAGGGTGGTAGATAAACCTTTGGCGGTTCTTAATGCCGCCTGATGAGCTAGACAACACCTGCTTCTTTTTCTTTGACTCTTTGTGAATGCGGGACTTCCCTTTTGAAGCAATAGCGACATTGACTACTTCATGATATGTGACATTGTTGCATGTGACCAATGCTGCCTGAATCTTGGTATTCAAACCCCTTATGAAACAACTCTTCTTCTTTGCATCAGTGTTCACATACTCGGCTGCATACTGTGACAGATGATTGAATTTGCCAACATACTGAAGAACTGTCTGGTTTCCCTGTTTTAAAGAGAGAAACTCTTCTAACTTCATGGCCATGACACCATCTGGAATATAGTGTGCTCTGAAAGCATCATGAAACTCTTGCCAAGTGATACGATGGCCAGCGGGCTGTGCGGCGACCAGATTCACCCACCACGCCCCTGCGGCACCCCTGAGCTGCTGTGCTGCAAACACGGGTTTCTGGTATTCCGTGCACTGGATAAGTTCAAACTTTTGCTCCATTGTTCGGAGCCAGTCATCCGCCTCTAGCGGCTCATCGGCCTTTGAAAACACCGGTGGACGGGTATCGGTGAAATCCACATAAGTGGTTTCTCCTCTATTGTTTCGGCCTCGACGACCCTGATTTCCGTTCTGATTCTGGGCCAACAGAGTAGTGGCATTGACCAGCGCTGCAATAGCTTCTGCCAGAGTAGGTGGAAATGGTGGGGGATTTGGAGCATTGTACCCAGCCTGAGAAGTTCCAGTATCATCCATCTGTTGTACACAAACCATGCTTATTTACATTGCTTTATTGAATTAGAAAGCAGTTAGTATAGTACTAGTACACACATCAACCTTATTTTACATTGTTTTTTTACAAACTTGCTCACAAGCAAGCAAACCAACCCCGCTAAGGTTCTTAGAAAACATGAAAGACTACTATATTACATAACCATCCATTTCAACACTTCACTCCTCATCATTATCACTGATCACTATCACTCCATCCTCATTCTCCTGAACATTTGCATCAGTGACATGACTTGTCTCATCCCCACTTTCCATCATGGGTTCATTTTCTTCCGGATCCTCTTCCTCATTATCCTCTCCACCAGGAACGACCATGGCACCAACATCATCTTCTACCGCCTAGGGCTGATGATTGGGATTCATCAGGTCATGTAACCTATGGACTTCCTCATGCAGGATTCAGCATCATTTCAAAGCATAAAGCATTCAGCATCATTTCATGACTAGCATTGCATGAAATATAGCTCTTTTAAATTTAAACTTGAAAAGCAAATAATTAGAACCCTAACTTTGATGTAAGTGCCAAAAAGGTAGTATACTTTTGGGTATTAGCATTTTTAAATAATCTAGAATAAATTAACATGATTTTTGGAGCAACTCTTGGATTCAAATTTATCTCAAATTTTGCTTTAAAAAAATTCTAAACAAATGAATTTTTGTTTAACAATTTAGCTTTAAATCCCAAATTCAAAATCTATTGGGAATTTTCAAAAATGCTCTACATGAAAGTTGTAGAGAATAAAATTTTGAACAACTTTTATTTTGGGCAAAAGTTCTGAAAACCTCTTTTTCATCTTCAAATTCAAATTTAAAACAAATAAGGAAAATCTGGAAATATTTTTGTAAAAGAAAACTCCATTTTTGCTTTCATGGGCCGCGGCCTCCTTTTTGGCCCAGCGGCTCTGGCAGCCCAGCCCGCAGCCCCGCGCCGGCGTCCTCCCGCGCGCGTGCCCGCGCGCGACGCCGTGGCGCCGCGATAGAGCTCGGCCGCCGCGTGGCCGAACGCCGACGACGCCGCGCGACACGTGCCCCTGTGGCCCCCGCAGCACCGCGCTCGCTTACCCCCTCTCCGCGCGCTCGTCCGCCTCGGCTGCTCCCTCCATTCCCTCCTCTCGCCCCGCCAGCAGCAGCAGCGCACCGCCGCACCATCACCGGCTCCCGGAGCTCCGCCACCGCCGTTCGCGCTCGTGGCTGCTTCTCCGGCTGATTCCTCCCGGCCTCAGCTCCGCCCCGCTTCCCTCCACCCCGTGCGCGCCTCCACTCCGCCGCTCGAGCTCAGGTGAGGGCCAATTGGCCGCCGCCCCTCCTCCACTGCCGCCATGGCCGCCGTTTGCCGGCGTGCATGGCCAGAGCTCCCTGGCCCTTCATGCCTCCTCTGGTCTTGAGCATCCGCTTCCCCTTCGCCTAGCGGTGCTCACGCTCGCCTTCTCGGCCGCCCCCGTGGCCTGCATTGGCCGGCCGACGAGCTCCAGCGCCGCCGTGCCGCCATCTCCGCCGGCGAGCCTCCTCCGGAGCTCCCGCGCCGCTCGGAGTTGGTGCGCTGGGTGCGTCTCGGTGCGGGGAGCACATTGGTGCCCTCCCCGTCGCCGGAGACCTCACTGGCGGCGAGTTCGCCACCGGTCAGCGCCTCCCCCGCGCTACTCTGGCTGGCCGGTGGGTCCATTGACCCGTGGGTCCCGCGTGTCAGCGCGTGTGGGTGCACTGCACCGGGTGTATTCAGCGTTTTCACCGGTGAATTTTTAAAAGAATTAAGGAAAATGATTTCTCAGAAATTATGAAACAGCTTTGAAAAATCATATCTCAAGATTTATAGCTCCAAAAATGATGAAATAAATTTTGAAATGTTCCTCTTGAATAGATCTACAGTTTAAAAATATCTCATGTTATTTTTGTAACACTTTACTGTGCAAATTTATTTAATTGCTATAAATGCTGATATCTTAGAAAATATGTAGTAAATAAAATAATGAAGGGAAAAATATGATTCTTGTTGCTTTAATCCTTATTAGTGATGTACTTTCTAGAAAAAATATTAGTGAGGCATGTTCTGTGAGAAATTTTTGAAGTGTAGTTCAAATGCTTTTAATTGATAATCTTTGTTATTTTTAGTAGAGAGCTAATTTTGTATAGAACATACATGTGATAATTTTGTAGTATGTTAGTTTACTGTTAGTAACATAGGAAAAATGTGAAATCTATTGTTTGATACTTTTTCTAGTACAAAATAATTTCATGCTCATATTTAGGCTATAACTTGTTTATTTTGTACAGACAGTTTTACATATGCAATTCTCATGAAAATTTAGTAGTAGGTTAGTTAGGGTAAGAGTAATCTACTATAATTTTTGTAGATTTTTAGCTATACCAGGGATAGGTGTTGCTGTGTAACCCTAGTTAAATAGGGAATAAAAGATTATTCTTTATGAGAAATTAAGAGAAATAAAATATGTTTGGTGTATCTTTGAAGCATCATTATGCCTTGCTGATGTTGTGGATGAGTTAGGTTGGTAAGCTTTGGTAGCTTAGGTTTACTTGTATGTGTAGATAATAGGCTAGCTAATAGAAGAATAAGGTGCATGTTTTAGGGTATATGTTCTTGGATGACGTGGACTACCTTGTAGAAGAAATAATTATATCCAAACTACTCATTCCATATGCTCATCTGCATCTCATGTCATCAAAGCACTCCACCACAATCCGATGCATCATTCGCATGTTTACTTATGCACTTGCATCATACAGGATCGCAGGAAGAGTCGCAGGTAGCAGTACAGGAGGAGCAGGCTTGGACGGATCAGCAGGAACCCTAGGCACAGGAGGTGCCCGAGGAGAAAGAGTCAGGCGAGGAGCTGCCAGAGTGCGTCGACCACCATCCTAGCTCGTTCGAAAGAGGCAAGCCCCGGAGCATTTTAAGTCTCCTATTTTATAAAAGTTGTTCCTTACTACATGAACTATAGTTATATATACTGTTGCATTAAGTTATAGGAGTTGAGTGAAACTGTTATTGCATTATTACCTTGGCCACCGGATTATCTTTTACCCTATTGGGTCAGGATCGAGTAAATTGCTTAGCCATGTTTAAACCGGTAGAAGTCAGGTGATTTCTTGTCACTTGCAAGCTATAGGTGGATATCGGGCTATGGTTAGCTGAAATGGTGATCATAAAAAGTAACAAAGTGTTGATGGATAAACGGAGACCGGACGGAGTCTTATAGGGTTTTGGACTATAGTGATTCCGCCTGTGTCGATTAAGGACCGGTCGTTGCTCGTCCCTCTTGTCATGTTGAACGCATGCCTCACAATTAGCTGGTCGAATAAAGTACATTTTGACCGCGAAGCTAGTGACACTTTTCGAGCCGGAATAAACTTGGGTTGGTAGACTGGTGTTGAAGGGGGTGTAACGGGGATGCGAAGAGTGAGCCCAAGGTGCGTCCTGGCAGTCGGGCGGTCCCTGGGTAGTGCGATCTATGATTGTTATCCCGCGGCTTCTTGAAAAGTGTCATTGGTGATCTACGTGACCCTGATGGGGGAAGCATGGTTTGTGTGAGGAATAAATCTCCAGCTGGATAGGAATTCGATTCGAATCGCCGTCGCTCCCGGTTAGTGAGCACTTGACTCGAGCTATGGCATCATAGTAACATTAATGGAACACTGATGGTTAAGTGAATGATGTTGGAAATGGTAAACCTGATGTGGTAATCTAGATTGTTAATGATGAATCAGGTGATCGTTTTAGCAATAGGTGCTTACCTAGCTTGAATAGGTTATACTAAAAGTGATGCAAAAAGTACTGGTATGGTTTTTCATAACAACTTATGCTTTTCGTAAATGAGTCAATCCAGTCCAATCTATAAAGCCTTACATGATCCTTGGTGTCCTTTATTTCTGGTTTATGACGGGTAAGTCTAGCTGAGTACATTCTCGTACTCAGGGCGTTGTTCCCATCGTTGTTGCAGATGGTCAGATGTACTATGGGTACTGCTCCAACTGTCTGTATTCGGCGATGGGCGACAACTAGGACCTTGGGCAAGGGTCACTCTGTTCGTCTTATCTAATGCTTTTGTGGACCATAACTATCTACTGGCACTGTATTTGAATTAAGTGTGTGTGTAAAACTACTTGCTTCTGCTATGTTATTTTGAACTATGTTGTAATAACTTTTATTCCGAACTCCGATGTACTCCACTTTTATTATGAACTCTATGTATCATGTGAACTGTGGCTGCTAAATCAGTACGATCTTGGTTGTATGTTGGTTGGTTTAAAATTCCTCGTGATTTTATGGAATCTTGGGTTATACGGGTTTAAGTTTGATAAATTAACCGCCTCGGTGGAAGATTTTCTTTCTTAATCTCGTATAATTACGTTGATCCGTTACAGCTGGTATCAGAGCATGGTTTAGCATGTTACTGTTCACATGGGTATTTAAAAACAAAACTGTGTTTTCAACTAAGCTTTTAAATTTAAGAGTGTGCCAGTGATCATATCCTTTATGCCCAATAAGGACTCTAGGTGGCTTAATTAAGTACTAACTTGGGGGTTTGCATCATATTTTTAATTTTGTCGCTCATACGGCGTGCTATTGTATGAGTGCCATTCAATTGAGTGGTAATGTATGGATCAATTCCCTCTACGCCCTGGTAAGTGAGAGTTGTGAGAGCATGGTCGGATACACTGCCGATCTAGAGGAGTGCTTATGTGATACCGAAATACTTACGTGCCATGCGCATGTTCGTATGAGGGTATTCAAATGGTGGGGACTTCCATCATGCGGTGACGATGCCGTCAATAGGACGATGATTCGGGTAGTTGTTACTGTTATACTCGTATCTGGGGATGCGTGTAGAGCGAGTAACTTACTTTACTGCTTTCTTGCATATTTTCATACTGTGAGGTTTGGGCTGAAGTGACTTTCTGCAGGTACATAACAACGCTTTCGAGTAGTACGTATTAGTTACGTTACAAGAGATCGTTGTATGTCACCGTTTATTCCATTAGTAGTTATTAGTTTTCTAAGTTTGTGAGAACGTACGGAACGTGCATGTATCATGTTGTGCATTTCATTCATGGCATTGTTCCTCCCCTTATAAGTTGATTATCTCATTTCGATAAAAATGCCAACTTAAAAATCTGTTCTCACCACGGTAATAAAATTTTGCTACAGATGGCACGTACCAAGCAGACAACCCGTAAGTCCACCGGCAGAGCTCCCTGTCATCAGCTTGCTCTACGCACTCGTCAGCGCCACACTTTTCTTGGAGAGTTTGGGATGCCTACGCTCTTGTGGAGAGTACTCAGCTATGTAGGCTATCCTGATGGGATGGAGCCCCACTACTTTTGGTCGAATGAGCAGTTGGGGGAAGGACTTTTGGTGACTATGGAAGCAGTAGTTCATCCCTGAGGTGATGGTTCTGAATGAACCGGTTGGCATTTTGAGTCAACTGGCAGGACCCCTGAAGAAGCCGCTGAGAGGGCAGCCTTTGGGATCCTGAGGGATATCATGGATCACTTTCCTCAGGAGTTGGCAGCAGCTATAGTTGGAGTCTTTCCGAGGGGCAACCCCTCCACTGACTCGTGGCAGCAGGCAAGAGGAAGATCTCTGGAGATTAGCGCCGCAGAAGCATAGAACAGTGACAACCCCGCTATGAGTGCCATGTTCGCAGTGATGAGGGCCTATGATGGAGTGGAAGGTAGCCTGAGACGTGTGTCTAGTGCTCTTGGTCAGGCTCATGATGACCGCCGTCAGCTTCAGAGAGATCACGACGCCGAGATTGAGAGGCTCAACACAGAGATGACTCAGTTGACTCGTCAGAGAGATCAGGCTACCTAGAGGACTGTGGGTTTCGAAGGAGATGTACGTGCCCTGAGAGAGCAGGTTGGGCGACTGACCACCGCCAACAGGAACGCTGAGCGCATGTTGACTCATGTGCTCCATCAAAGGAATGAAGCCTGGTCCGCAGAGAATGTGTTGAGGGCTAGACAGTTTAAGCTAGAGCAACAGCTAGCATATGCAGAGGAATATAATGACAATCTGCATGAGGAGGTTCATCGGCTGAACAATCAACTCAACCCCTATGTTCCTCCTGGTGCGGCAGAGATGGATTTGGATGAAGACGAAGATCCTGAAGAGCCCGAAGCACCAGTTGGGGAGCACCACGACGCTGCTGATGGCGACAACGCCGACGTCTCTGACTTAGACAGCGACCACGATGAGTAGGCTAGTAGTTGTTGCGCTAGCTACTAGGTTCCATCTACATGATCTTTTGCTTTGTTGGCACGTGGGGCATGTAATAATGAGTAGAAAGACTAAGGCTTTGATGTAATGTTAGAAAGCTTGGATGTGTTTGTGGCGGTCTCCGAACGTCAAAAGTCCAGTGTATGTATGTTGGCAACTTGGTTGTAATGGACGCGATGTGTGCGCTTTAAGTAATCTAATTAGTGATGTTGTGTTAATTGGAATGACTTGTTGTGCCCCTATTTTATTGTATGAATTTATTCTCTCCAGTAAATTCAGTTCGGCATGATTTTTCATTCGGTCGCAATTCCTACAACATCACCTAATAATTACTATTGCTGAAACATGCAGATGCCGAACACTCGTCGTACCGTGTATGGTGCCGCTGAGGCTGGTGGCAGTGCAACTGCTAATGATGACCGTGATCCACCACCGCCTCCTCCACCCTACACTGCGGAGCAGTTTTTTGCACAATTTCTTGGAAGCCAACATAATATGGAGAGCATGCAACAGAATATGGAAGCTGCGTTGCGCAGTATCGCAGATAACACCCGTCGGGGGATAAACCCGGGTGGGCACGAAGCAAATCAGTACAGCAGTTTCAAGGACTTCATGGATACTCGTCCACCGATCTTCAAGGAAGCCGCAGAACCCTTGGATGCAGAAGAGTGGATTAATACTATGGAAGACAAGTTCTGTGTCTTGAGAATGACTGAAATGTTGAAGACTGAGTATGCAGCTCATCAGCTTCAAGGTCCGGCAGGAATGTGGTGGAAACATCACCGCACCACTTTTCCTTCCCACGCTCACATCACTTGGAGGGAGTTCACCGAAGCCTTCCGTGGAACGTACATTCCACCTGGTCTGACCGAGATCAAGCTTGGGGAATTTCTGGCACTGAATCAAGGCACGAAGACTGTAACTCAATATCTACATGCATTCAATAACCTAAGCCGTTATGCTCCTGATATGGTGAATACTGAGGCCAAGAAGATCGCTAGCTTCAAGAGAGGCCTGAATCCCAAGATGATGAAACATGTGGGTACAAATATGAGGACTAGTTTCAATGACTTCGTTAGTGACTGTCTGAAGCAAGAGAAGAACAACAATGTTTATGCTGCTTCCAAGATCCGTAAGAGAGCTTTCGAGTCGGGTCCGTCCCAGTCCAGAGCCCTAGTGGCCAACCGTCCAGCTTATCGGTCGCCTGCCCCAGGTGCAAGGTTTAGGCCACCGCAAAGGAAGAATCAGAATGCTCAGCAACCCCAGAGGAACCAGAAACCATTCAAGATGGCATTGCCTCAGGCGAAGACAGGACAAGGCAGTTCATCTGGAACTGTGGCTCAAGTGAAGGGACCGTGCTTCAACTGCAACCAACCCGAACACTTTGCAAAGTTTTGTCCCTACCCTAAGAAACAGCAGACACAGTATCAAGCTCGTGTGCATCACACCACCGTGGATGACATCCCTAAAGGAGAACCGATAACAGCTGGTATGTTTTCTATCAACAATCATCCTGCAGTAGTCTTGTTTGATTCCGGATCATCTCATTCCTTTGTAAGTCAAGCATTTGTTAAGAGGCATGAGCAAAGGATAGTCAAATTGGAATGTGCATATAAAATCAGTTCAGCTGGGGCTGATCTGTTGACTAATCAGATAGTTCAGGGAGTAACCCTAAACATATCAAACCGGCAATATAAGCTTAATCTGATAGTCATGCCAGGGTTAGTTTTGGATGTGATCATGGGTATGAACTGGATGAATAAGATAGGGGTAGTAATCGATATTGGAGGAAGGAGTATCTCTCTTAAGGAACCAAGTGGGGAAGGCACCTTTCGGGTGGTCCTACCTCGGCAAGTAGACCTAGCTAGCATGACTTGTGCGGTCCAAACTACTCTGCTAGCCCAGATTCCAGTGGTCTATGAGTTTGCAGATGTGTTTTCGGATGAGTTACCTGGACTTCCACCAGATCGAGATGTTGAGTTTGCCATTGAGTTAATTCCGGGAACAGCACCGATCTCGAGAAGGCCCTATCGAATGCCTCCTAATGAGTTAGCTGAATTGAAGAAGCAACTCCAGGACTTACTAAAGAAAGGTTTGATTCGTCCCAGCTCGTCTGAATGGGGATGCCCCGCTCTATTTGTGAAAAAGAAGAAGGATAACTCCTTACGCATGTGCGTGGATTATCGACCACTGAATGCAGTGACAATTAAAAACAAGTATCCTCTTCCTCGGATTGATATCTTGTTTGACCAATTGTCTAACGCCAAAGTGTTCTCTAAGATAGATTTGAGATCAGGATACCATCAGATAAAGATTAGGCCGCAAGATGTGCCTAATACTGCGTTCTCTACCAGATATGGCTTGTACGAGTATCTTGTCATGTCCTTCGAATTGACAAACGCTCCTACATACTTTATGTATCTGATGAATTCTGTTTTCATGCCAGAGTTGGACAAGTTTGTGATTGTGTTCATTGATGACATTCTAATATATTCAGAGAATGAAGAAGATCACGCAGAGCACCTCAGGATTGTCTTGACTAGACTCAGAGAACATCGACTGTATGCGAAGTTCAGCAAGTGTGAGTTCTGGCTTAAGACAGTTCCTTTTCTCGGCCACGTGTTGTCTGAAAATGGCATTTCCGTAGACCCTAGTAAGGTGCAAGAGGTTATGGACTGGAAGTCACCAACCTCAGTGCATGAAGTTCGCAGTTTTCTTGGTTTAGCCGGTTACTATAGTCGCTTCATACCTGATTCCTCGAAGATTGCCAAACCAATGACAAGCCTGTTACAGAAGGATCATAAGTTTGTATGGACAGAGGAGTGCGAGGCAGCTTTCTGCACCTTGCGAAAGTTGTTGACTACTGCTCCTGTTCTGGCCCAACCGGATATAGAAAAGTCATTTGATGTGTTCTGTGACGCATCTAAGAATGGGTTAGGATGTGTACTAATGCAAAATGGAAGGGTCATTGCCTATGCCTCACGTCAATTGAGGAAGCATGAAGTTAACTATCCTACATATGATTTGGAGCTTGCAGTAGTGGTGCATGCTCTAAAGATTTGGAGACACTACCTGCTGGGTAATGTGTGTAATCTCTTTACAGATCATAAGAGTCTCAAATACATTTTTACCCAATCTGAGTTGAACATGCGACAGAGAAGATGGTTAGAGCTGATAAAGGACTATAATCTAAACGTGCATTATCATCCTGGGAAGGCTAATGTAGTAGCAGATGCACTGAGCAGAAAATCACATGCTATTGATGTGCAACCGTTGTTTGAAGAAGGGTTCAATTTGTTACATCCTGCTGTGTTGCATAATATTCAGATCAGTTGTACTCTGGAAAACCAGGTCATTGAAGGTCAGAAGACATATAAGGGAATCTTTCATATCAAGGAGAAGATGAAGAGGGAACCCACCAAACACTTTCGATTGGATGACCAAGGAGTGTTATGGTTTAAAGATCGCCTGGTAGTGCCTAAGGATAGAGAGCTTAAGAACAAGTTGATGAATGAGGCCCATCATTCCAAGCTATCTATTCACCTCGGAAGTAGTAAGATGTACCAAGATTTGCGACCCCGTTATTGGTGGACTAAGATGAAAAAAGAAATTGCAGCATACGTTGCTCGTTGCGACATGTGTTGTATAGTTAAAGCTCTTCACATGAGACCTGCAGGACTTCTGCAACCCTTGTCTGTACCCGATTGAAAATGGGATGATATAAGTATGGATTTCATCACTGGTCTTCCCACCACACAGAAGGGACATGATTCTATTTGGGTAATAGTAGATCGTCTCACCAAGACAGCTCACTTTCTGCCAGTTAAGACAACATTCCGACCACCTCAATATGCAGAAAAGTACATTGCTGAGATTGTCCGATTACATGGTATACCAAAAACGATCGTGTCTGATCGTAGTTCACAGTTTACCTTTCATTTTTTGGAACATCTTCATAAAGGTTTGGGTACTAGTTTAATTCGTAGTACGGCTTACCATCCACAAACAGATGGGCAGATAGAACGAGTTAATGTCGTACTTGAAGATATGCTTAGAGCTTGTGTACTATCATCCAGAGGCTCATGGGAATCCTGGTTACCGTTGGCAGAATTCGCTTACAACAACAGTTACCAAGAGAGTATCAAGATGGCACCTTTTGAAGCTTTATATGGCAGGAAGTGCAGGACACCGTTAAATTAGGTAGAGCCTGGAGAAAGAAGGTTTTATGGAATTGATTTTGTAGATGAGGCAGAGAAGAAGGTCCGTATTATCCGGCAAAACATGCAAGCTGCACAGTCCCGTTAGAAGAGTTATGCAGACAAGAGAAGGAGACCATTGGATTTCCAAGTGGGTGACTATGTCTATTTAAAGGTTACCCCATGAAGAAGAAACGGTTTGGAATCAAGCAGAAACTGTCTGCTAGATATATCGGACCATACCAGATCATAGAGAAAAAGGGTCCCATGGCATACAAGTTGCGATTGCCAGAAAGGATGAGTTCGATCTTTCCCGTCTTTCACGTATCCCAGTTGAAGAAATGTCTGCGTGTTCCGGAAGAGAGAATAGAACCGCAGGGGATTCAGATCAAGGTGGACTTGGAATATCGTGAACAACCGATTCGAGTTCTGGATACTAAGGACCGAGTCACTCGAAATAAAGTGGTAACAACCTACAAGATTCAGTGGAGCCATCATGATGAGAGTGATGCTTTATGGGAAACGGGAGAATACCTTCAAACCGCGTATAAAGCTTTTTACGATAAATGATTCGTAACTCGAAATCTCGGGACGAGATTCTTATAAGGGGGGAGGACTGTAACACCCCTGGGTGTTAAGCACGCATTAGCATTTCAAAGCATAAAGCATTCAGCTTCATTTCATGACTAGCATTGCATGAAATATAGCTCTTTTAAATTTAAACTTGAAAAGCAAATAATTAGAACCCTAACTTTGATGTAAGTGCCAAAAAGGTAGTATACTTTTGGGTATTAGCATTTTTAAATAATCTAGAATAAATTAACATGATTTTTGGAGCAACTCTTGGATTCAAATTTATCTCAAATTTTGCTTTAAAATATTCTAAACAAATAAATTTTTGTTTAACAATTTAGCTTTAAATCCCAAATTCAAAATCTATTGGGAATTTTGAAAAATGCTCTACATGAAAGTTGTAGAGAATAAAATTTTGAACAACTTTTATTTTGGGCAAAAGTTCTGAAAACCACTTTTTCATCTTCAAATTCAAATTTAAAACAAATAAGGAAAATCTGGAAATATTTTTGTAAAAGAAAAATCCATTTTTGCTTTCATGGGCCGCGGCCTCCTTTTTGGCCCAGCGGCTCTGGCAGCCCAGCCCGCAGCCCCGTGCCGGCGTCCTCCCGCGCGCGTGCCCACGCGCGACGCCGTGGCGCCGCGGCAGAGCTCGGCCGCCGCGTGGCCGAACGCCGACGACGCCGCGCGACACGCGCCCCTGTGGCCCCCGCAGCACCGCGCTCGCTTACCCCCCCTCCGCGCGCTCGTCCGCCTCGGCTGCTCCCTCCATTCCCTCCTCTCGCCCCGCCAGCAGCAGCAGCGCACCGCCGCACCATCACCGGCTCCCGGAGCTCCGCCACCGCCATTCGCGCTCGTGGCTGCTTCTCCGGCCGATTCCTCCCGGCCTCAGCTCCGCCCCGCTTCCCTCCACCGCGTGCGCGCCTCCACTCCGCCGCTCGAGCTCAGGTGAGGGCCAATTGGCCGCCCCCCTCCTCCACTGCCGCCATGGCCGCCGTTGGCCGGCGTGCATGGCCGGAGCTCCCTGGCCCTCCATGCCTCCTCCGGTCTCGAGCATCCGCTTCCCCTTCGCCTAGCGGTGCTCGCGCTCGCCTTCTCGGCCGCCCCCGTGGCCTGCATTGGCCGGCCGACGAGCTCCAGCGCCGCCGTGCCGCCATCTCCGCCGGCGAGCCTCCTCCGGAGCTCCCGCGCCGCTCGGAGTTGGTGCGCTGGGTGCGTCTCGGTGCGGGGAGCACGTTGGTGCCCTCCCCGTCGCCGGAGACCTCACCGGCGGCGAGTTCGCCACCGGTCAGCGCCTCCCCCGCGCTGCTCTGGCTGGCTGGTGGGTCCGTTGACCTGTGGGTCCCGCGTGTCAGCGCGTGTGGGTGCACTGCACCGGGTGTATTCAGCGTTTTCACCAGCGAATTTTTAAAAGAATTAAGGAAAATGATTTCTCAGAAATTATGAAACAGCTTTGAAAAATCATATCTCAAGATTTATAGCTCCAAAAATGATGAAACAAATTTTGAAATGTTCCTCTTGAATAGATCTATAGTTTAAAAATATCTCATGTTATTTTTGTAACACTTTACTGTGCAAATTTATTTAATTGTTATAAATGTTGATATCTTAGAAAATATGTAGTAAATAAAATAATGAAGGGAAAAATGTGATTCTTATTGCTTTAATCCTTATTAGTGATGTACTTTCTAGGAAAAATATTAGTGAAGCATGTTCTGTGAGAAATTTTTGAAGTGTAGTTCAAATGCTTTTAATTGATAATCTTTGTTATTTTTAGTAGAGAGCTAATTTTGTATAGAACATACATGTGATAATTTTGTAGTATGTTAGTTTACTGTTAGTAACATAGGAAAAATGTGAAATCTGTTGTTTGATACTTTTTCTAGTACAAAATAATTTCATGCTCATATGTAGGCTATAACTTGTTTATTTTGTACAGGCAGTTTTACATATGCAGTTCTCATAAAAATTTAGTAGTAGGTTAGTTAGGGTAAGAGTAATCTACTGGAATTTTTGTAGATTTTTAGCTATACCAGGGTAGGTGTTACTGTGTAACCCTAGTTAGATAGGGAATAAAAGATTATTCTTTATGAGAAATTAAGAGAAATAAAATATGTTTGGTGTATCTTTGAAGCATCATTATGCCTTGCTGATGTTGTGGATGAGTTAGGTTGGTAAGCTTTGGTAGCTTAGGTTTACTTGTATGTGTAGATAATAGGCTAGCTAATAGAAGAATAAGGTGCATGTTTTAGGGTATATGTTCTTGGATGATGTGGACTACCTTGTAGAAGAAATAATTATATCCAAACTGCTTATTCCATGTGCTCATCTGCATCTCATATCATCAAAGCACTCCACCACAATCCGATGCATCATTCGCATGTTTACTTATGCACTTGCATTATACAGGATCGCAGGAAGAGTCGCAGGTAGCAGTACAGGAGGAGCAGGCTTGGACGGATCAGCAGGAACCACAGGCACAGGAGGTGCCCGAGGAGGAAGAGTCAGGCGAGGAGCTGCCAGAGTGCGTCGACCACCATCCTAGCTCATTCGAAAGAGGCAAGCCCCGGAGCATTTTAAGTCTCCTATTTTATAAAAGTTGTTCCTTACTACATGAACTATAGTTATATATATTATTGCATTATGTTATAGGAGTTGAGTGAAACCGTTGTTGCATTATTACCTTGGCCACTAGATTATCTTTTACCCTATTGGGTCAGGATTGAGTAAATTGCTTAGCCATGCTTAAACTGGTAGAAGTCAGGTGATTTCTTGTCACTTGCAAGCTATAGGTGGATATCGGGCTATGGTTAGCTGAAATGGTGATCATGAAAAGTAACAAAGTGTTGATGGATAAACGGAGACCGGGCGGAGTCTTATAGGGTTTTGGACTATAGTGATTCCGCCTGTGTCGATTAAGGACCGGTCATTGCTCGTCCCTCTTGTCATGTTAAATGCATGCCTCACATTTAGCTGGCCGAATAAAGTACATTTCGACCGCGAAGCTAGTGACACTTTTCGAGCCGGGATAAACTCGGGTTGGTAGACTGGTGTTGAAGGGGGTGTAACGGGGATGCGAAGAGTGAGCCCAAGGTGCGTCCTGGCAGTCGGGCAGTTCCTGGGTAGTGCGATCCATGATTGTTATCCCACGGCTTCTTAGAAAGTGTCATTGGTGATCTACGCGACCCTGACGGGGGAAGCATGGTTTGTGTGAGGAATAAATCTCCAGCTGGATAGGAATTCGATTCGAATCGCCGTCGCTTCCGGTTAGTGAGCACTTGACTCGAGCTATGGCATCATAGTAACATTAATGGAACACTGATGGTTAAGTGAATGATGTTGGAAATGCTAAACCTGATGTGGTAATCTAGATTGTTAATGATGAATCAGGTGATCGTTTTAGCAATAGGTGCTTACCTAGCTTGAATAGGTTATACTAAAAGTGATGCAAAAAGTACTGGTATAGTTTTTCATAACAACTTATGCTTTTCGCAAATAAGTCAATCCAGTCCAATCTATAAAGTCTTGCATGATCCTTGGTGTCCTTTATTTCTGGTTTATGACGGGTAAGTCTAGTTGAGTACATTCTCGTACTCAGGGCGTTGTTCCCATCGTTGTTGCAGATGGTCAGATGTACTATGGGTACTGCTCCAACTGTCTGTATCCGGCGATGGGCGACAACTAGGACCTTGGGCAAGGGTCACTATGTTCGTCTTATCCAATGCTTTTATGGACCATGACTATCTACTGGCACTGTATTTGAATTAAGTGTGTGTGTAAAACTACTTGCTTCCGCTATGTTATTTTGAACTATGTTGTAATAACTTTTATTCCGAACTCCGATGTACTCCACTTTTATTATGAACTCTATGTATCATGTGAACTGTGGCTGCTAAATCAGTACGATCTTGGTTGTATGTTGGTTTGAAATCCCTCGTGATTTCATGGAATCTCAGGTTATACAGGTTTAAGTTTGATAAATTAACCGCCTTGGTGGAAGATTTTCTTTCTTAATCTCGTATAATTACGTTGATCCGTTACAACTATTACTCGCTCCATCACCTATGGTTGCCAACTGATGACGTGGCACTCCTTGCGGACCAGTTTTCTTGCGAGGAGTCGTCTTCACACGTGTCATCCTGAAGCAAGACAGAATTAGAAAGATGAGGACAGATGGGAGGGATCTGAAAGTTAGCAGGAACAGGTTTGAACCTTACTTAACCCAAACCACTTTAAAAGGGAAGGTAACTTAAGCAGGTTAATTAAACATGATGCATGCATCATACTTATGATCTAATAGAAAAGTTTAAGTAACACATGCAATAACATTTGTAACTTAGGGCAATATAACATGATACTTCACTACGAAGCTTTCAAATATGAGCTAAGGAAACTACAGAGATTAGATTAGGATAAGCCCAAAGCAATTTGGACCAAAATATTAATATTAAGTTTGTTCGATCCAAATCATTTTAAAGTTTTGTAAAGTAATACTACAATAACTCTAGTAATTAAGCTCTGGTACCAGCTGCCACATAACCTCCTAATTATGATGGCCCACATGTACCTGTCATCATCATAATGACCTCTGACAACCGTACTTATGTTCCTCATAACTTAAAAGGCCTGCTTTCCTCCGAACAGGATCTAATCACAGGAGTATTGCAATATTATAACAATTTATTCAAAATACCATCAGAGTAAAGTAGCAGAAGTCTTACAATAACTTAAGTTTACAAACCACAGTTTCCAAACTCCAAACCTTATGTAACATTATTACAAACCGGTAGTAGGGAAGTATCAGTAGTAACTTTATTACAATCACACAAACGAAGTGCCTTGCCCAGAGGCCACACAGTCTACTCGTCGTCACTTTCTTCAGCCACAACGGTCATGCAACAAGGCTCAAAGCAGACTTGTTCATGAACCGCACCTGCAACAAGGGGTTTAACAAACCCTGAGTATGAGAGTACTCAACAAGACTTACTCGACTAAGAAAAGACTCCAAGGGCATCCTAGCTTTAGGGAATCAAGGTACGGGTATTCAAGAATCCAAATTTCTTTTGTAAGAAAGCTTACTAAAATAAGTCCTTACCTTCATTATTTTACTTTTACCAATGATGGTTCAATTACCAATTCTAAGTGATCCTAATCTAGATAAAAATAATTCTCATTAAGACCTTACCCATTCTTTCTTTTAATTCTAGTTCTTAACTACGATGTTGGTGCAAGGCCAAGACTCCTTTCTCTTGGAGCAATGATGATTCGAACTGCTTCATTTACCTAGCTGGAGATTCCTAACCACACGACATATGTAGAACCGAATCTTACATATATCAACTCTTACCCATGTAACCCAAAACCAGAACATGTGCATCACCACCTGAGAGCACAGTACTCCTCGAACCTGGCCCAATTCTAGCCCCGAGGGTACACGTTACTCTCGCCATCTCTCCACTCCTAGTGCGAGGTTCGACGTTCTCGCAATGGAATAGTCGAAGTAAGGCTTACCCGACATGGGTACATGGCTAGTACTAATAAAAACTCTATGACGCGAGAGCCAACAACGTACGGTCCTTAACTGATAAGGCGGAAATATTACATTGAGACTCATTTTCCAATGCAAGTTAGCAGTGGCCAAACCACCCGTCCGATCTTACAAGTTATTCTCATATTTCAATATTTATCAAGCATGCCATCATGGCCATGCAAACATTCATTTAAAAAGCTTAATATTTTTAGCATTTAATATTTTTTCTAAGTAGTTTACATCTTGAAAAGCTTACACAAAAATTTTCACTATTTTTGGAGCTCTACAGAATTTTTAATGAAATAAACAAATACTATTATTATTCACATTTTTTAAAAAAGAAAAAGAAAAACTTTCTTTTCGGGCCGCCTTCTCCTTTCTCCCTCTGGCTCGGCCCAGCCGAACGGCCCAGCTACAATGCGCCCGCGCCCGCCTGCGTTCGCTCACGCCCACGTGGCCAAGCATCGCGGCCCATCCGCGCGGCCTGTTCGTGCGCGCGCTCTCCCTCTCTCTCTCGCTGACACGCGGCCCCCACTTGTCATCGCCTTCCTCCGTCTCTCTCTCTCCCCCTCGACTCGGCCATGCCCGCACGGTGGCCGGCCGGTGATCACAGCGTCGGTCGTCCAACCGAGCTGCTCAACGGCATCACCACTTCACGACGACCCCATTTTACTACCTAGCGGCTACGCTACCACTTCGGGAGGACCCTCCTGACGGCCATGGTGGACCGGTGGTCACGGTGACCGGTGTCCCGGTGGTCTACTACGGTAACTTCTAAAGCAAAATCACGGGGAGCAACAGGAGCTCACAACGGTTGCAGTGAAGCACATGGGAAGCTCGGAGCGGCAGTGGAGAGAGCTGGCCACGTGAGGGCGGCTCGGTCGCCGGAGTTGAGCACGGGAGATGGTGGTGCGGCGGTTCAGGCGAGGAAACGGCTAGCTCAGGTGGACCAACAGACACGCGAGAGCGAGGCGAGCTTGCTGGTGCGATTTGCGTGGCTGGTGGCGGCTCAACGGCGGCAGCAGCGAGCGGCGGAGCTAAGCGGCGGTGGTGGCAAAAATAGAGAAGCAAAACGGCTCACGGTGAGCTCGACACATTTATAGGCACGGCCACGGTGACGGTCACTAGAAGGTGCGCGTCGTCGCGCTGGCGTTCCTAGGCACACACGAGAAGGTCCTGGACGCAGCCCGGTGGCTCACCGGCGCCCATGCCGTGCGGTGCCCGGCGGTCATTGGTCGGCTATTGTAGCTCCCCCCAACTTTTGTAAACTCAAACTGTTTTTCACAAATTACTCCCAAATTCATGTAACAACTTGAAAAATTCCCAAGATATGAAATCTTCAGAATTTCAAGCTCAACAAGTTTTGTATTGAACTTTTTTTCAAATTCGAACTGGATTTTGAAATTTGAGTTTAAATTCAAAAGAGGACACTTTTCGGAAATTTGGAAATTTAGAAATTACTTTGGATTTTATATTGAAACTTCAAAAACTCCAAACACCAAAGTTGTACATCTAGCCAAGACCTACAACTTTTCTAAACAAACCATTTTCAAAATCTGCCTCTATTTTGAAATTTGAGTTTGGGGATAAAAAAGGGTCAAATTTGAAATTTGCTTCTTTTCAAAATTGCTCCACATTTTACAATAAAACTTTGAAAACTCAAAACATCAAAGTTGTAGCCCTTGAAAAGTTCTACAAACTTGGTTTTAAACTTTTTCCCAAATTTTGCTTAGATTTTGAATTATTTCAAAAGGGGTAAAACAGGGTTTTGGATTTTTGGGTTTTCGGAGGAATTTTTAAATTGAAATTTGTTGCTACCTTAATTGGTGATTATTTAATGATCAAACCATCATCCAAGGGCATCATTTAGACAAGCATAACATGGTTGACCAAATGCCACTCTTGGTTGATCAATTAGCTTTTGAAAATCTTTTAATATTTCCCCAAATTTGAATTTAAATTTGAATCGGAAAACTCACGACAAGTTTTTGGATTCCAATTCAAACTCAAACTTAGAGCTTCATTTTATGTGTCGTACTTGAGTTCGTACCCTACACTTGACACTAGTAGGTAACACAGTCACAAACCTCAAATTACGCAGGGTATGGACTAAGTATTTGCGGTGGCATTCGAAATTAGGGTTTTTGGTTCGGATCACACCACTGAGAAGCACATCTAGCCTAGAAAGGTAAACTCATTTTAGTTAATGCATAATAGGGTTGACCTAATCATGGATGCTTTACGATGCAATATGATGATATGGCAGGTTAATTAGCAACCATAACACCCGAGGTGTTACACTGAGATTGTGAGATTGCATGGCATACCGAAGACTATAGTGTCTGAGAGAGGGTCACAATTCACTGCTCACTTTTGGGAGCACTTGCACAAAGGATTGGGTACTAGTTTGATCTGTAGTATTGCCTATCATCCTCAGACAGATAATCAGACCGAAAGAGTTAATGCTGTTCTGGAGGATATGTTGAGAGCCTGTGTGTTGTCTTCCAAGGGTTCGTGAGAGTTATGGTTACCATTAGCAGAGTTTGCTTACAATAATAGTTATCAAGAAAGTATCAAAATGGCACCATTCGAAGCTTTGTATGGCAGAAAGTGTAGAACACCACTAAACTGGATCGAGCCAGGAGAAAGAAGATATTATGGTATTGACTTCGTAGAAGAAGCCGAGAAGAAAGTACATATCATTTAGTAAAATATGAAAGCAGCTCAATCACGTCAGAAAAGCTATGCGGATAGAAGGAGAATACTGCTTGTGTTCGAAGTTGGTGACTATGTTTATCTGAAAGTCACACCAATGAAGAAAAAACGGTTTGGAGTATGCAGAAAGCTCACAGCTAGATTTGTGGGACCATACAAGATCTTGGAAAGAAAATGTCTAGTAGCTTATAAGTTAGAGTTACCTGAGACAATGGGTGCTATATTCCTAGTTTTTCATGTATCGTATCTCAAGAAGTGTTTGCGCGTTCCATAGGAAAGAATCGAACCCCAAGGCATAAAGCGCAAGTCAGATTTGGTATATCGTGAGTAACCGGTTCGAGTTTTGGACTCTAAAGAGAGGGCTACTCGAAACAGGGTGGTGAAAACATATAAGATACAGTGGAGTAATCATGATGAAGGAGATGCAACTTGGGAAACGGGTGAATATCTACAAAAAGTTTATGAGGATTTTTATAACAACTAGTTCGTAACCCAAATCTTAGGACGAGATTTTTATAAGAGGGAGGGCTATAACACCCCTAGGTGTTAAGCATGCATTAACATTCCAAAACATGATCATTAGCATCGCATACATGTTCATCATCACATGCAATATAAGTTGAATGTAAATTGAAGTGTGAAAAACATCTGTTTGAACCCTAAATTATTGCATTTGCTTGCTAAGAGTGGTAAAATTTGTTGGGCTATAACTCTAAATGACTTAGAATTAATTAGCATGATTTTTGGAGCAACTTTTGTATTTAAAATCTCCCCAAATTTTGCTTTTAAAAATATTCTAGAAAAATAAGTTGTTATTTAAAAATTAGATTTTAAATCACTAATTCAAAATCTGTTTAGAATTTTGAAAAGTGCCCTAAATGAAAGTTGTAGAGAATTAAATTTTGAACAACTTTTATTTTAGGGACAACTTGTGAAAATGTCTTTTTCATCTTCAAAATTTGAATTTGAATCAATTTAGAAAATCTAAAAATTTATTTATAAAAAGAAAACGAATTCTCCGGCCTTAACGGGCCGCCGCCTCCACTCTGGCCCAGCTCGGCAGGTCGGCCTGGTCCGCGTCAGCGCCCGCGCGCTCACCCGCGCGCGCCCCGCGCCAGCGCACGACCGCGTCAGGGCGCGCTCGCCGTGTAGACGCCGCTTGACGTCGCCGGCGCACGGGTGGTGCCTCGACGGGTCCCACCTCCTCGTCCGTGCCTTAAGCAGCCACAACACCGGCTTTACTTCACCTACCTCGCCTCCAGTCTCCATTTCCTTCCCTCTCGCCAGCAGCAGCAGTGGCGGACGCTCGCGCCACCGCTCGCCGTCGTCGCTCCGCCACCACCGCACGCCCCCACGAGCGCATCTCCGGTCGATTCCTCTCGGCCTCAGCCCCGCCTCGCCTCCCTCCATCTGGTGCTCGCGCCATTTCTGCCGCTCAAGCAAAGGTGAGGCCGATTTCGGTCGTCCGTCCGTCGCGGGCGCCATGGCCGCCGCTCGGCCTACGCTGTGGCCGAGGCCCGTCCGCCATCCCATCTTCCCCAACTTCCACCCTTTCGCGCCCGCCTTCCTCTTGCAAACCCGGTGCTCGCTTCACCGTGCCCCGTCGTGGCCGGCAACGCCGCCGGACCGACACCGCCGCGCGGCCACGCCACCGTGAACGCCGGCACCCCGTGGCCACGCCCCGCTCTCGCCCTCCCCTCTCTATTCGCTGGCCCAAGTTGGCCTTGGGCCAAGGCCCCGAGCCGGGCCGCCTTGCCCCTCTCCCCGCTCAGTTGCTCAGGCCAAAAACGGTCGTGGGCTGGTGGCTCCCGTTGGGCTGGCCCGTTAACCGAAAAGATAAATAAGTTTCTGTTTTCTATTATGTTTTGGAAAAGAACATGCTCTAGAAAAATATTGTGTACTAAAAAATGCTCCAAAAATTATGAAACAAATTTTGTAGTATTTCTCATAAGTAGATCTATGATCTGAAAATATTGTATGTCAAGTTTGAAATACTTTTCTGTAGGGTTTTTATTTAATCACTGAAATTACTGTTTTCTTGATAAATATGTAATAAATCATAGAAAGCTCAAAAAAATATGGTTCCACTTACAATAATTTTATTTTGTGATGTACTTTCTAGAAAAAATATGTGCCATGCATGTTCTGTAGAAAATTTTTTATATTTAGTACAAGTGCTAATTATTGTTAATAATTGTTATTTTTGATAGAGAGAAAAATTTGAATAAAACATGCAAGTAATAATTTTTTTATAGTGATTGTTTATTGTGTAGAATGTAGGAAAATGCTAAATCTGTTGTTTGACACTTTTCATAGTACAAAGTATTTTTATGCTCCTTTTTAGGCCCTAACTTGTTATTTTTGTGTAGGCATTTCTAGTACTCCAAATGTAATGAAATTTTTGTGGCATGCTATATTAGATGATAGTAAGCTACTGTAATTTTTTCAGATTTTTTTGTACTACCAAAATAGGTGTTGCTGTTCAAACCTAGTTACAATTAGGGTTTAATTAACCTTGTTAATGCATGACTAATTAATAAGATTTACTTTGGTGTATCTTTGAAGCATCTTAGATTTATGTGGTGACTTGGCATGGTAGAGAATGTTGGTAGTATATGAGTATATGTTCTTGGATGTTGTTGACTACCTTGTAGAAGAGTTGTATTCATACTTTATGCCATAAAGTAAACCTATTCATCTACATCTCATTCATCATGATCATTACATGTCATCTCTGCAAAGCACCTCGGTATGAGTACTTATACATTTGCATCATACAGGATCGTAAGAAGTAACTCCGGTAGCATTTCCCGAGGAGACGGAAGAACAGCCCGAGGTGCAAGAGCAGGAGGTGCCCAAAGTCGAAGAGGAGGTCGGTGAGGATCTTCCAGAGTGTCCCGATCACCGCCCGAGCTCGTTCGAAAGAGACAAGCCCCGAAGCATTTTCTCTCCCGGTTTGCAATTATTTTATTAATGCTTTACTTTAACTGATGCATTACGTTTAGGAGTTGTTTGCAACAGTTGCTGCATTATACCTTGTTTACCCTGTTCTACCATATCCTTGTTACCTTGGTATTCGCAGTCAAGAAATGCTTAGCTTGCTTAGACCGGTAGAAGTCGGATGATTTCCTGTCACCTGCGAGCTATGGTTGGTTACCTGGATCTACTTGAAAAAGTATGTCATCGTAGAATAACTAAGTGTTAATGTGAAATTGAGACCGAACGAAGACTTGTAGGGTTTCGTACTATAGTGTTTTCCGTCTGTGTCGATTAAGGACCGACCGTTGTTGGGCCTCGAGTCATGTTGAACGCATGCCTTACATTTAGCTGACCAAATAATGTACCTTTCGACCGTGAAGCTGGGAGATTATTCGGGCCGAGTGGATTGCCCGCAACGCACTGTACCGGAGCAGGTGTGGTAGGACACGGGGGCGTCATGATAAGGCCAAAGAGCAATCGGACGGCCCCCGGGTACATGTGATTCCTATCTAACTCGAGACTTTACCTGAATGGTTGACTCGGTGACCAATACCTCACTTTAGCAGGTGAGTGAGATTTGTGTGAGGAATAAATTACCAGCTGGTTAATAATCGATTCGAATCGCCATCGTTCACGGGATAGTGAACACTTGACTTGAGTTACTTCATCGTAGTAATCTTGATGGAACACTTGGACAGTTATATGGAATATGACATGATGGAAGTTGTTAATGATCATTGGTCAACCTTACCTGTTTAATTACATGTTACTCTAGTACAGGTGCAAATGTAGTTAACAGGTTAATAAAGATTTAACTTGATGCAACGCTTCTAGAAAAGATTCTTTAAATGTTAAAAATGCCTTTTTACAAATGAGTCAGCTACCCTACCATAAGACCTGTCATGATCCTTGGTGTCTTTTATTTTTGGTTATATCGGATAAGTCTAGATGAGTACCTTCTCGTACTTAGGGCTTTGTTCCCACTTGTTGTAGATGGGCAGATGTATTACGGCTACTGTATCAACTGCCTTTATCCTGCGATGGGTGAAGCTTAGTGTAACAGAACCGACCAAATTATAAGAGCACAAGTACGAAAACAAGCACCGAGGCGCTCAAATTTTCAAACTTGAGCCCATATAATCCCGGTAGTCAATCGAAATCAGGAAGGATTTCAAACCAAACTGCTTACAACCAGGATCGCATCATTCAACATACAACATCATACGATACATTTCACAAGTAGTTCTGAAATAAGTTTACACAAACGGAGTAGCAAATATTACAAACCAAGTTTGAAAGTAGCGGAAGCATAACACACACACTAGTTAATTAAATACTGCCAGTCTGGATGATCGACATCCTGCAAAAGCATGAGGAAAGTACATAAAGACGATCATGCCCTTCTGATCTAGTCATCATCACCCGCAGGGTGGAGACACGTCTTGCAGAATCCCTGATAAAGCATGTCATCTGCAACAGGAGGGAATAAACCCTGAGTACTGGAATGTACTCAGCTAGACTTACCCGTCGAAAACCAGAAATAAGAGGACACCAAGGATTATGCAAGGCTTACACAAGAGGCTAGCTGACATATCATTTTGCATAAAGGCATAAGTAATTGAAATTCTTATAACCTGTACTAGCAGTTATTTTTAGCATTTACCTGTCATCTATCTTAGCACCTGTACTAAACATTCACTTGAGTATAATCAAACAACATTATTATTATATCCATAGCAGGTATATCATTGCGGCAACATCATATCATTTCCTTAACCATCTGTTCATTTAATGAGATCTACGTTGCCGCTGCTCAAGTCAAGTGCTCACTAACCGGGAGCGACGGCGATTCGAATCGAATTCCTATCCAGCTGGAGGGGTATTTCTAACACTCACCGTGCAGACCCCTGCCAGGGTCGCACAGGCCACCGTTTCATATGATTCAGGAATCGCGGGTCCGAATAATGTCGCGACCCCAAGGGCGACACTCTGCCAGGTGATAGGGACTCTAACCCCCCCTTGGTCTCACGCCAATGTCCCCAAGCACATCCTTTCTCTCCTCCAAGAAGCAACCTACCATTCGATTCCCGGCCTGAACCACATTACTCGGCTTCGCGGTCGGAACGGGTTATCCGGCCAACTAAGTGTTAGACTGCGTTCAACATGACTCAAGGACGTACAGCGAATCGGTCCTTAAACGACTCAGACGGGCATAGCTCCACACCCAAGACGTGAAGTGTCTTGCGGCTGTACTATCGAACTCCCGCCCGGTCTCAATTTTATTTTTAAGCATGGTTCCATTCACGATAGCCATAAAGCCACTCGTGACTCCTTCCTACATCTCGCGGATGACCGGAAATCACCCGACTTCTACCGTACTAAGCAGGGCTAAGCATTGACACGTGCCTAAACCTAAAATAGGATTAAGTACGATATCTGGACAAGGACAGGTATAATGCAGCAAGTGTTTTCATATAACTCCTACAACTTAATGCAGTAAACAATTAAAAGTACTCAAGATTAATTTATAAATCAGTAGGTTCAGCATGCACCGGGGCTTGCCTTTCAGAAAAGTTGAAGGCCGGTGGTCAGGGCACTCGGGTAGATCTTCTGACGGAGCTTCCCCGACGTTGGGTTCTTCTGCTAATTCCTCCGGTTGACTCAGCACCTCCTCCGGTATTGCTTGTTCGAATTCGAGGAGTGTCACCCCCTCCGGTACACCTATTGCATGAGTGCATAATAAATCTCAAGAATGCATAATGAAAGATGCAATATGCTCGGAATGAAATGTATTACAACAATTTAACGCTCTACTCAAATCACTTCAAAAGAGTAGGTGCAAATTTCCTCTCCGGTAGAGAAGTACTCACCTAATCTACTTAACCTAAGATAAAGCTGCTCATCCTCAGTTAAGGCCCTAACACCTAACAATTACAAAAGTAGCATGTCTTAGGATATCACACCATATCAATCAGCAAAACACCACAGTAAGCATTCTGGACAGCAGCTACTTGTTTTTATCACAACTGGAGATTTACAATTCCAAAAGATATGATCTAAGCCAATCTGGAAAGCCTAAGAAATGTACTACAATTCATTTTCAGACCTCAACTCCAAACTCCTAAGTTTTCCATGTCAAACTTCACAAGTTCCAGAATCTGTCCTCTCCAAAACAGAGAGTAGCAGATTTTGAACTGCCACTTTAAACAACAGTAACTCTCAAACTACTAAGCCAAATGCTTCCAAATTTTAACACAAGCTAGTTCATCAAGTTTACTCCAACCTTGGTATTTACAAGTTGTCCAGCAACCAATTTTATCAAAGCCAAATTTAGAATTACTACTTAGCTGTCCAGAAAACCTAAAATTACAAAGGTTAAATATTTATTGATGTGGCAAACATTCTCTAAAACCAAACTAATGCTACTACAAGTTCACAAATATCACAAAGACACCAGGAAGTAAGGTGTGCCCACCTAGAACATTTATTTAAACCCATTTCTCAATTTACTTAAGTAATTAAGTAGAATTTCAAACATATATGTAAACTGCTCCAAAAATTCTACAAAAATTACAGGGGACTCTCTGACCCACAAAGAGACTACTGTAAAATTTTGAACTCAATTTATTCACAGGAACTCCCTACACAAAATTCCCAAGCCAAAAAGGCTGATTTTTGTATAAATAACCAAGCATAGTAAAAAGTGTCAAACAACAGATTTCTTAATTTTCTTGGACACTCTAGGGTACCAAGACATGCTCCAAAACTTTATAAGAACATTGCACATGTAGAAGAATTACTAAAATTCATTTTAGTATTTCCTAGAATAATAAGATAGCATTATAACTTGGAAATTACTTAATCACTGATGCCCAAATTTTTACCAGAGCTAGGGCTAGCATAGAGCAACCTACCCACCAAATTTCATGATTTATGGAACACTACAGCTCAAGTTATAAATTTAACAAATTTGCATGCATTCCAAAACACATTTAAAGGATCTATTAAATTCTTACAGAATTTAAACATCTCATGCCAGATCCATATTTTTCTAAAATACTACACATCATGTAGACCCTAATAAAATTTATCTCATGATTTTTGGATCATTAAAACCCTAGATCTATATTTTTACAACTTGTACAAAAATCAGTGACAAAATAATAAAAATGAATTTCATTTCGGACGACTGGGCCGGCCCGGAAAACTCGGCCCACACTCGCGCGCGCGCGGCCCGCTCAGCGCTCCCGCCCGCGCGCGACACTGACGGGCGGGCCCCCGCGGTCAGTGACCGGAGACAGGGGAGCGGCAGCCGTGAGCTCCGGCGAGCCCAAGCTCGTCGGAGGGAAGCTTGCCCGGAAAAATCGAGCCCACCCACGCGTTCCCCGTTCCGTAACGCTTCGATTCATGCTAGTGGAAGAGCTTAGGTTGGAATGGGAGGGCTCGCCGTCGTGAGCGGCGGCCGGTGAGGGTCGGGTGAGGGTATGCCGTTGCCGGTGAGGCCGCACGGCCATATCTAAGCTCGGTACGAGCTACACTACGCCCGGGCGAATCTATTGAGGTAGAAAGGAGGTTTGGAAGAGGTCCTAACTACCCTGGCCACGGAGTGCCGTGACGCGGTGCGGTGAGCACGACGACGGTGGTCGTCATGTTCCGCTCCGGCGAGGTCGCATCCCACTGTAAGGTCATGCCTAGAGCTAGAGGAAGGCCTACACTATTCCGAACGCTGACCACAGAGAGAGGAGGGTGAAAGAGGATGTCGGTGGTGAGCTCGCAATGGCGGCGGCCATGGCGGAGCTCCGCACCGCCGAGGTTTGATTGGGTGATTTGCCCTCTACCTTGACCCAACGGCTGACCCAATGTGCGGAGGTTGTAGAGTATGGGCAGGCGGTGCTGTTCGTGAGCTCTCGGGAGTGGTGGCGCGGTGGTTGGCGCAACCGAAGGCGGCGGAGCCGGCTGTGGGGGCGGAGGACGCTCGGTCGCCTTACCGGTGAGCTGAGGAAGGAGGGCGATGGAAATGGAGGGGGAAGCGGGTCGTCCTGGTCTTCATGCTGAGTTCACAGGCGACGTGGGGCGTCGGCAGAACACGCGCGCCACGCGGCCACCGGGCTCTGCCCGAGCGCCACGACGCGGTCGGCCGCGGCCGTCGGTGTCTGAACCCTGAACCCGACGACTTCGGCGTCCATTGCCCGACTGACGGCCAAAGTTCCACCGATCCCCGTTCCAAATCTAGCCGGAATTAGTGCTAAGTGTTAACAGCAATTTGGTAGAGCTATGTGAGGGCAACAAAATTGTCAATTGGAGCTTAGACTGGTTCGGCCTAGATTTGAAACTACAGAGCTCCAAAGTGGGTCACCCGAAAACTGAAACTTAGTTTCAGTCACAATGCCGACTGAAACCCGATTTTCTAGGCACCAAATCTCCTAAACCATTTAGAACTAGGTGATGGTGATATTGGCAATGTTGTAGAGCTACATGTGATCTACAAGTTTATCAATATGAGTGAAAGCTGGTTTGGCCTGGTTTGCAAACTAAAAGCTCCTAAAGTAGGCATCAGTAAAACTGTAGGGTCAGATTCCAGACTTAGAAAAATTCTAAGTCTTGGAGCTACCTCTCTAACTGACTTGTGGGCCACTTTTGAGCATGTTAGGGTCAATTTCATGAGATGGTCATATTGAGACTTTTGTTCCCCATGAATTTCTTTACAACTTTGCTTAAGGGTGCTCTTCCATGCAAGGTCTCTAAATTAGACTTTTTAATTGGTCAAACTAGGGCCTTCTAGGGTCAAATGGTGGTCAAACTTCTCTTGGAGGGCAATTTAGTAATTTTGGTCAACATGAACCTTGTTCCAAATGTTACCCTAAGTATAACTAAGGTGTTGTAGGTCATGATTGGCTACCTTACCTTTTTGTTACACCAACTATCAAATACTTCATGAAATAATTCAAATAAACCCCAGAACTATCACATGTGTTGCATCACATGAAATAACAAACATGAATGATGCATGCTTATGCTTATGCCATGCAAATGCAATGCAATTATGGAGCTAAACACTTGAGGTGTTACAGCCCTCCCCCCTTATAAAAAATCTCGTCCCGAGATTTGGAAAGCGTACCATTTTTCATAGAATTCCTTATAACCATCCCGCAAATAATCCTCCCGTTCCCACGTAGCATCACTCTCACTTCCCTGATTACTCCACATCACTTTGTACCACTTAACCACTTTACTTCTAGTTACTCGTTCCTGAGTATCGATCACTCGGACTGGCTTTTCTTCATAGGTTAGGTCAGATTCCAGCCTGATATCACCTAAAGGAACTTGTTCCTCAGGAACTCGAAGACACTTTTTAAGCTGAGATACATGGAAGACGTTGAATATGGCACTCATTTCTGGAGGTAACTGAATTTTGTACGCAACAGCTCCACTCTTGCCTATGATTTGAAAAGGACCCACGTATCTTGGCGCAAGTTTCCGCTTAACACCAAAACGTTGGACACTTTTCATTGGAGAAACTTTCAAATACACGAAGTCTCCAAC
This sequence comes from Saccharum hybrid cultivar R570, assembly GCA_038087645.1. NCBI lineage: Eukaryota > Viridiplantae > Streptophyta > Magnoliopsida > Poales > Poaceae > Saccharum > Saccharum hybrid cultivar. Next base: position 18,987,198 of record JAQSUU010000139.1, read on the forward strand.
TTCAAACTCGAGTGGTTTTCTACGACGATCCGCATAGCTTTTCTGTCTAGCTTGGGCTGCAGCCATATGTTTTTGGATGGTACGGACTTGTTCCTCAGCTTCCTCAACAAAAGCAATACCATAAAATCTTCTCTCACCAGATTCTATCCAATTTAGTGGGGTTCTACACCTACGACCGTACAAAGCTTCGAATGGAGCCATCTTAATACTCTCTTGATAACTGTTATTGTACGAGAATTCGGCTAAAGGTAACCATTTTTCCCAAGAACCCTTGGATGAAATGACGCATGCTCGTAACAGATCTTCCAAGATTTGGTTAACTCGTTCTGTCTGACCCGATGTCTGGGGGTGATAAGCAGAGCTTCTCACTAACTTGGTTCCCAGAAGGTGATGCAAGTGCTCCCAAAAGCGAGCAGTGAACTGGGGACCACGGTCAGATATGATAGTACGAGGGATCCCATGAAGCCGGACTATCTGATTGAAGTACAACTCAGCATAGTCAGTGGGACGATAGTCCACTCTCACTGGAATGAAATGAGCTGATTTGGTCAAACGATCAACAATTACCCAAATAGAGTTATGATTTTTGACAGTAGGAGGAAGTCCGACAATGAAATCCATACTTATCTCTTCCCATTTCCAGCCTGGAATGGAAAGTGGCTGAAGCAACCCAGCTTTCATATGCACAGCTTTAACTCTACAGCAGGTGTCACACCTAGCCACATATGCAGCTATTTCTTTCCGCATCTTGGTCCACCAATAGTATGGCTTCAAATCATAATACATCTTATTGCTACCAGGATGGATGGACAACTTAGAGGAGTGTGCTTCAGACATAATATCATTTCGAAGCTCCCGGTCCTTAGGCACAACTAACCTATCCTTGAACCATAGTACACCCTCTTCATCTATCCTGAACTGTGTAGTTTCTTGTTCTTTCATCTTACGCTTGATGTGGAATATACCAGTGTCAGTCTTTTGGAGCTCAATAATTCTGCTTTTGAGAGTACAACTGACAGTGATGTTGTACAAGACTGCTGGATGTAGAAGGCGAGATCGATGAAAATCAGTTTCAACTAAGGAATGGCAATGAGACTTACGGCTTAAAGCATCCGCAACCACATTTGCCTTGCCTGGGTGATAGTGTACTTGAAGATTATAATCTTTAATCAACTCGAGCCATCTTCTCTGACGCATATTTAGCTCGGGTTGGGTGAAGATGTATTTGAGGCTTTTGTGGTCTGTATAGATATTGCAGACATTGCCCAGCAGATAATGTCGCCAGGCTTTCAAAGCATGAACAACTGCGGCGAGTTCTAAGTCATGTGTTGGATAATTCGCCTCATGCTTCCGAAGTTGTCGAGAAGTATATGCAATTACTCGTCCTTCCTGCATCAACACACCTCCCAAACCTATGCCTGAGGCATCACAATAAACATCAAATGGTTTCTCGATATCCGGTTGTGCCAAAACCGGAGCTGAGGTTAGGAGGGTTCGCAGTTGGTGAAAAGCCGCATCACACTCAAGAGTCCAGACAAACCTGGTGTCTTTCTGCAGCAACCGAGTCATTGGCTTGGCTATTTTGGAGAAATCCGGGATGAAGCGACGATAATAGCCAGCCAAACCAAGAAAACTTCGGACCTCGTGAACCGAGATAGGAGCCTTCCAGTTCAGTACTTCCTGTACCTTGGCGGGGTCCACCATAATTCCTCCATCGGACAACACATGCCCAAGGAAAGGTACTTCACGAAGCCAGAATTCGCACTTACTGAACTTTGCATAAAGTTGATGTTCACGCAGTCTTGTGAGGACTATACGCAGATGTTCAGCGTGATCCTCCTCATTCACAGAATATACCAAGATGTCATCAATAAATACCACCACGAACTTGTCCAATTCAGGCATAAACACCGAATTCATCAAGTACATGAAGTGTGCGGGGGCATTTGTCAAGCCGAAAGACATAACAAGATACTCATAAAGACCGTATCTGGTAGAAAAGGCTGTCTTTGGAACATCTTCCGGTCGGATTTTAATTTGATGGTAGCCAGATCTTAGATCGATCTTGGAGAAAACTTTAGCTTTAGACAACTGATCGAACAAGATGTCGATGCGCGGTAGAGGGTACTTATTTTTGACAGTGACTGCATTGAGAGGTCTATAATCTACGCACATCCGCAACGACTGATCCTTCTTCTTCACAAAGATAGCAGGACATCCCCACGGCGATGAGCTACGAATCAACCCCTTCTTCAAAAGTTCATTCAATTGCACCTTAAGTTCAGCGAGTTCATTCGGAGGCATCCTATAGGGTCTCCTAGAGATGGGAGCTGTGCCAGGCAACAACTCAATTTTAAACTCCACATCCCGATCCGGAGGGAGCCCCGGCAAATCGTCGGGAAAAACGTCCGGAAACTCTTTTACTACTGGAATTTCGGCCAACGCCTTTGCTTGCACAGCATGAACTTCCCCAGACAAATCAACTTTTCTGGGAAGTTGTACCAGAAAACCCTTTTGATCTGTAGGGTCTCTGAGCATAACTACCCGAGCGGATGTGTCAATGAGTACCCCATTCTGACTCATCCAATTCATGCCCAAGATAACATCTATGTCTAAACCCGGCAAAACCACTAAGGCAAGCGAGTACTTTCGCCCTTCTATCTCAAGCTCAAGATTCCCCACTACTTTATTTGTGGAAATATTCCCACTTGCTGCACTAATGCAATAACCCCGACCTTCAACAGTATGCAATTTGTGTGCAAACTCTGATGCAAACTTAGGACTGATAAAGGAATGCGAAGCACCTGAATCAAAAAGTACCACTGCGGGGTGTTGGTCAACTAAAAACTTACCAGCGGTGACCACCTCACCAGATGGAATTTCCTCAATGCTGTTATAATGGGCGTGTCCCTGACGACTACCTTGGTTGACATTTTTCTTAGGGTACGGACAGTTCCTGGACCAATGACCTGGCTTGTTGCAATTCCAGCAAGGCATATTGCTAGGAGGAACACTAGAGCTGCTCTGTCCAGAAGTCCCCTTTGGCAGAGCGACGGTATAAGCCTTACGGAACCCCGTCTTTGCAGCAGGCTTCTTCTGCGGCGGACGGAACTTTGTATTCTGAGCAGGTGGGCGAGGGGAAGACCTCGGTGCCGCTGAGGTCCTTGACTGAGAAGCACTTGCCTCAAGGGCCCTTTTACGGCTCTTAGAGGCAGAATAAATAGCATTGTTGTTCTCCTGGGTCAAAGCATCGCTGATGAAATCATTGAAAGTAGTACATTTGCTAGTGCCCATAGTTTTCATCAGTTTTGGACCGAGGCCCCTTTTGAAGCTAGCAATCTTTTTGGCATCGGTATCCACAAACTCTGTGGCATACCTTGCCAGGTTGTTGAAGGACTGCAAGTATTCAGTCAGGCTTTTGTTTCCTTGCGATAGCCTCATAAACTCTGTGTGCTTGATTGCCATAAGACCAGGAGGAATATAATTTCCCCGGAATGCCGCCTTAAACTGATCCCAAGCAATAGGGACATTTGCAGGCAGTGTGGAACGATAGTGGCTCCACCAAATGCCCACCGGACCATGCAACTGATGGGAAGCATACTCAGTTTTCAGCTCATCAGTTAGACGTAGCAGACGAAACTTTTGTTCAATGGTATTCAACCACTCGTCAGCCTGCAGTGGTTCTTCCGCTTCCTTGAAGAGCGGGGGCTTTGTATCCAAAAAGTCCTTGAAATCGCTGTACTGATTTGGCTCTGGGCCCTGGCGGCCATGACGAGCCTCTCGATTAGCCAGTTGGCGCATGGCATCAGCCAACATACGCTGCCCCTCAACCACTGATTGCATCAACTCGGCCGGAGTAGGTGGTGGCGGAGGGGGCGGCTGTTCCTCCTCCTCATTTCCACGGCCCCGGCGTAGATTGTACGACATCTGCAAAATGCATAGCCAATGAGCACTGACGATGTGGGAATTTTGTAGATGAATTATTATAAATATGTCAAACTGACTTCATGAAATAGACTTCTCAAATTATTCATGGCACAATAATTCATCACAACCGCACAATCCATTCAAGCGGATCAATTGGCGCAATCAGGCGAGAGAATCCAACAAGGTGTACTTTGATAAAGGCTCACACACAAGGAGCACAACGGTTACCGGACCGTTTACGTTGCTATCTACGTGATTTTCGACCTTTTGCACGGTACTTGGATTCCATCTCAAGATTTTTAGTTGACTGTGAAAGGCTACTTCAAACTGACCACAAAGAGACTCCTCAATGAAGAGTTCCATAGTGGATCATGACTAGCCACCTCGATACCTGCGCGTGCCAAGCAGCACAGCCTTATGTCGCGCGCCATAGGAGGCCCTCGGTTTCGTCGCGGCACCGAAGGGTGCTAATCGTGACACCATCATCGAACGCAACATAATAAGACATCAAGTTGTGATCGTAATTAACAGGTTCAAACTACATTCAGGAAACATACGGTTCAGCCTTACATCCCAAAGTCAAGTTATTACAAGGCCTCACTCCTTCGCAGGGAGGGCACAAAAGACGATCCTAACATTAAAGGCACGTGATGACGACTCTAAGCATCATCCTCCGAGTCGGTGTCATGGATCTCCCCGCCGTCCTCATCACTGACAGGCTCTAACTCCTCGTCTTCTTCTTCTTCTGGCTCTTCCTCTGGTGCTTCTGCAGGTGAGGCATCCTGTGGTCCATCAACCTCCACTTCATCATCATCCTCAGCCATGAAGATGCCTGATCCCATATCTTCATCTACATTGTTGTTTCTAGGTAGCAGGGGATTAAGCTCGTTGTTCAGGCGGTGCACTTCTTCATGAAGATTATCGTTGTATTCTTCAGCATTTTCTAACTGTTGCTCGAGCTCAAACTGACGAGCCCTCAGAACATTCTCTTCGTGCCAGGCTTCATCCCTCTGTTCCATGACACGGACCAACATGCGTTGACAGTTGCGGTTTGCTACTGTCAACCTCTGGACTGCAAGGGTTTCCTGGTCACGATCACGGATCACTTGCTCCAGTTGCTGACGCGATGCATTCCTGGCAGTAGTCACTTCAGCCAACTCTGCCCTCAGCCTTTCCACCTCAGTAGGCTCAGGGCGGGGCTCACGTGGAGCGAGCTGGTGACGCGGTGCCCTGCCCCCAGTGGACTTACGAGCGGTCCTCTTGGTACGTGCCATCTGTAGCGACAAGATAAGATACGAATTAAAGTGAGGATCATTTAGGGGATACGAAATTTAATTTAGTCGGGAGTACTGAAAATTTTTAAGGAGGGAGTAAATGATATGTATGATATAATTAAACATGATGCATGCACGTTCCGTACGCCCTCTCACCTTAGTAGAAACCTAAAGTTCTAACGCTAGGCGGTGGCATACATACGTTCTCTCATATAAGCGAAACTATCGGTCTACTCGTTACGCTGTTAGTGTACCTGCAGAAAACCTCATTTCAGCCCAACAGTTTCCCAATATTAGCACACAAGAAAACAGTAATTTAAATACTTTCCATATACACATCCCCAGATGTATATACTTCAGTATCAAAGCTACCTGATATAAAGGTTCCCACAATTAAGTGCTTACGTAATTACATGGTTTAAACATGTAAGTATGCAAGTCACCAAAACTACTCTCCCCTAGATCGCCGATTGGACGATCATGCTCTCACAACTCACACTTACCAGAGCGTCGAGGCAATTGATCCATACATTACCACCTAAGTGGATGGCATCCATACAATTTCACGCCGTATGGACGACGAAACAAAAACAAACAAGGCCCCCAAGTTAGTCTTTATAATAAGCCACCTAAGAGTCCTTATTTGGGCTAAGGGATGTGATCACTGGCATACCTAAAAATAATTTTTAGTGTTTTAACCCTTTTTCATAATCAAATACTTTTGTTTTTAAATACTCGTATGATGTTTTTAATGTTGAATTATGCTCCGGTACCAGCTGTAACAGAACCGACCAAATTATAAGAGCACAAGTACGAAAACAAGCACCGAGGCGCTCAAATTTTCAAACTTGAGCCCATATAATCCCGGTAGTCAATCGAAATCAGGAAGGATTTCAAACCAAACTGCTTACAACCAGGATCGCATCATTCAACATACAACATCATACGATACATTTCACAAGTAGTTCTGAAATAAGTTTACACAGGCGGAGTAGCAAATATTACAAACCAAGTTTGAAAGTAGCGGAAGCATAACACACACACTAGTTAATTAAATACTGCCAGTCTGGATGATCGACATCCTGCAAAAGCATGAGGAAAGTACATAAAGACGATCATGCCCTTCTGATCTAGTCATCATCACCCGCAGGGTGGAGACACGTCTTGCAGAATCCCTGATAAAGCATGTCATCTGCAACAGGAGGGAATAAACCCTGAGTACTGGAATGTACTCAGCTAGACTTACCCGTCGAAAACCAGAAATAAGAGGACACCAAGGATTATGCAAGGCTTACACAAGAGGCTAGCTGACATATCATTTTGCATAAAGGCATAAGTAATTGAAATTCTTATAACCTGTACTAGCAGTTATTTTTAGCATTTACCTGTCATCTATCTTAGCACCTGTACTAAACATTCACTTGAGTATAATCAAACAACATTATTATTATATCCATAGCAGGTATATCATTGCGGCAACATCATATCATTTCCTTAACCATCTGTTCATTTAATGAGATCTACGTTGCCGCTGCTCAAGTCAAGTGCTCACTAACCGGGAGCGACGGCGATTCGAATCGAATTCCTATCCAGCTGGAGGGGTATTTCTAACACTCACCGTGCAGACCCCTGCCAGGGTCGCACAGGCCACCGTTTCATATGATTCAGGAATCGCGGGTCCGAATAATGTCGCGACCCCAAGGGCGACACTCTGCCAGGTGATAGGGACTCTAACCCCCCCTTGGTCTCACGCCAATGTCCCCAAGCACATCCTTTCTCTCCTCCAAGAAGCAACCTACCATTCGATTCCCGGCCTGAACCACATTACTCGGCTTCGCGGTCGGAACGGGTTATCCGGCCAACTAAGTGTTAGACTGCGTTCAACATGACTCAAGGACGTACAGCGAATCGGTCCTTAAACGACTCAGACGGGCATAGCTCCACACCCAAGACGTGAAGTGTCTTGCGGCTGTACTATCGAACTCCCGCCCGGTCTCAATTTTATTTTTAAGCATGGTTCCATTCACGATAGCCATAAAGCCACTCGTGACTCCTTCCTACATCTCGCGGATGACCGAAAATCACCCGACTTCTACCGTACTAAGCAGGGCTAAGCATTGACACGTGCCTAAACCTAAAATAGGATTAAGTACGATATCTGGACAAGGACAGGTATAATGCAGCAAGTGTTTTCATATAACTCCTACAACTTAATGCAGTAAACAATTAAAAGTACTCAAGATTAATTTATAAATCAGTAGGTTCAGCATGCACCGGGGCTTGCCTTTCAGAAAAGTTGAAGGCCGGTGGTCAGGGCACTCGGGTAGATCTTCTGACGGAGCTTCCCCGACGTTGGGTTCTTCTGCTAATTCCTCCGGTTGACTCAGCACCTCCTCCGGTATTGCTTGTTCGAATTCGAGGAGTGTCACCCCCTCCGGTACACCTATTGCATGAGTGCATAATAAATCTCAAGAATGCATAATGAAAGATGCAATATGCTCGGAATGAAATGTATTACAACAATTTAACGCTCTACTCAAATCACTTCAAAAGAGTAGGTGCAAATTTCCTCTCCGGTAGAGAAGTACTCACCTAATCTACTTAACCTAAGATAAAGCTGCTCATCCTCAGTTAAGGCCCTAACACCTAACAATTACAAAAGTAGCATGTCTTAGGATATCACACCATATCAATCAGCAAAACACCACAGTAAGCATTCTGGACAGCAGCTACTTGTTTTTATCACAACTGGAGATTTACAATTCCAAAAGATATGATCTAAGCCAATCTGGAAAGCCTAAGAAATGTACTACAATTCATTTTCAGACCTCAACTCCAAACTCCTAAGTTTTCCATGTCAAACTTCACAAGTTCCAGAATCTGTCCTCTCCAAAACAGAGAGTAGCAGATTTTGAACTGCCACTTTAAACAACAGTAACTCTCAAACTACTAAGCCAAATGCTTCCAAATTTTAACACAAGCTAGTTCATCAAGTTTACTCCAACCTTGGTATTTACAAGTTGTCCAGCAACCAATTTTATCAAAGCCAAATTTAGAATTACTACTTAGCTGTCCAGAAAACCTAAAATTACAAAGGTTAAATATTTATTGATGTGGCAAACATTCTCTAAAACCAAACTAATGCTACTACAAGTTCACAAATATCACAAAGACACCAGGAAGTAAGGTCGCCCACCTAGAACATTTATTTAAACCCATTTCTCAATTTACTTAAGTAATTAAGTGGAATTTCAAACATATATGTAAACTGCTCCACAAATTCTACAAAAATTACAGGGGACTCTCTGACCCACAAAGAGACTACTGTAAAATTTTGAACTCAATTTATTCACAGGAACTCCCTACACAAAATTCCCAAGCCAAAAAGGCTGATTTTTGTATAAATAACCAAGCATAGTAAAAAGTGTCAAACAACAGATTTCTTAATTTTCTTGGACACTCTAGGGTACCAAGACATGCTCCAAAAATTTATAAGAACATTGCACATGTAGAAGAATTACTAAAATTCATTTTAGTATTTCCTAGAATAACAAGATAGCATTATAACTTGGAAATTACTTAATCACCGATGCCCAAATTTTTACCAGAGCTAGGGCTAGCATAGAGCAACCTACCCACCAAATTTCATGATTTATGGAACACTACAGCTCAAGTTATAAATTTAACAAATTTGCATGCATTCCAAAACACATTTAAAGGATCTATTAAATTCTTACATAATGTAAACATCTCATGCCAGATCCATATTTTTCTAAAATACTACACATCATGTAGACCCTAATAAAATTTATCTCATGATTTTTGGATCATTAAAACCCTAGATCTATATTTTTCCAACTTGTACAAAAATCAGTGACAAAATAATAAAAATGAATTTCATTTCGGACGACTGGGCCGGCCCGGAAAACTCGGCCCACACTCGCGCGCGCGCGGCCCGCTCAGCGCTCCCGCCCGCGCGCGACACTAACGGGCGGGCCCCCGCGGTCAGTGACCGGAGACAGGGGAGCGGCAGCCGTGAGCTCCGGCGAGCCCAAGCTCGTCGGAGGGAAGCTTGCCCGGAAAAATCGAGCCCACCCACGCGTTCCCCGTTCCGTAACACTTCGATTCATGCTAGTGGAAGAGCTTAGGTTGGAATGGGAGGGCTCGCCGTCGTGAGCGGCGGCCGGTGAGGGTCGGGTGAGGGTATGCCGTCGCCGGTGAGGCCGCACGGCCATATCTAAGCTCGGTACGAGCTACACTACGCCCGGGCGAATCTATTGAGGTAGAAAGGAGGTTTGGAAGAGGTCCTAACTACCCTGGCCACGGAGTGCCGTGACGCGGTGCGGTGAGCACGACGACGGTGGTCGTCATGTTCCGCTCCGGCGAGGTCGCATCCCACTGTAAGGTCATGCCTAGAGCTAGAGGAAGGCCTACACTATTCCGAACGCTGACCACAGAGAGAGGAGGGTGAAAGAGGACGTCGGTGGTGAGCTCGCAATGGCGGCGGCCATGGCGGAGCTCCGCACCGCCGAGGTTTGATTGGGTGATTTGCCCTCTACCTTGACCCAACGGCTGACCCAATGTGCGGAGGTTGTAGAGTATGGGCAGGCGGTGCTGTTCGTGAGCTCTCAGGAGTGGTGGCGCGGTGGTTGGCGCAACCGAAGGCGGCGGAGCCGGCTGTGGGGGCGGAGGACGCTCGGTCGCCTTACCGGTGAGCTGAGGAAGGAGGGCGATGGAAATGGAGGGGAAAGCGGGTCGTCCTGGTCTTCATGCTGAGTTCGCAGGCGACGTGGGGCGTCGGCAGAACACGCGCGCCACACGGCCACCGGGCTCTGCCCGAGCGCCACGACGCGGTCGGCCGCGGCCGTCGGTGTCTGAACCCTGAACCCGACGACTTCGGCGTCCATTGCCCGACTGACGGCCAAAGTTCCACCGATCCCCGTTCCAAATCTAGCCAGAATTAGTGCTAAGTGTTAACAGCAATTTGGTAGAGCTATGTGAGGGCAACAAAATTGTCAATTGGAGCTTAGACTGGTTCGGCCTAGATTTGAAACTACAGAGCTCCAAAGTGGGTCACCCGAAAACTGAAACTTAGTTTCAGTCACAATGCCGACTGAAACCCGATTTTCTAGGCACCAAATCTCCTAAACCATTTAGAACTAGGTGATGGTGATATTGGCAATGTTGTAGAGCTACATGTGATCTACAAGTTTATCAATATGAGTGAAAGCTGGTTTGGCCTGGTTTGCAAACTAAAAGCTCCTAAAGTAGGCATCAGTAAAACTGTAGGGTCAGATTCCAGACTTAGAAAAATTCTAAGTCTTGGAGCTACCTCTCTAACTGACTTGTGGGCCACTTTTGAGCATGTTAGGGTCAATTTCATGAGATGGTCATATTGAGACTTTTGTTCCCCATGAATTTCTTTACAACTTTGCTTAAGGGTGCTCTTCCATGCAAGGTCTCTAAATTAGACTTTTTAATTGGTCAAACTAGGGCCTTCTAGGGTCAAATGGTGGTCAAACTTCTCTTGGAGGGCAATTTAGTAATTTTGGTCAACATGAACCTTGTTCCAAATGTTACCCTAAGTATAACTAAGGTGTTGTAGGTCATGATTGGCTACCTTACCTTTTTGTTACACCAACTATCAAATACTTCATGAAATAATTCAAATAAACCCCAGAACTATCACATGTGTTGCATCACATGAAATAACAAACATGAATGATGCATGCTTATGCTTATGCCATGCAAATGCAATGCAATTATGGAGCTAAACACTTGAGGTGTTACACTTAGGACCATAGACACTGGTCATTCACTACGTCTTGTCTGATGCTTTTGTTGGAAGATGATCCTGAGCTGGCACTTTATTTCAAACTCTGTGTGAGTGTGTGTGGTTTGAACTAAATGCTTCTGCTACTTTTATTTGAACTTGGTTTGTAATAACTATGTTTAAACTCCAATGTATTTGCGACGCGAACTTTTATGTAACTTATGATGGTGACGGCTGAACTTATTACGATCTTGGCTGGTATGTAAGTTGGTTTGAAATCCGTCGTGATTTCACGGACTACCGGGTTATACGGGCTTAAGTTTGCTAAATCGTCTGCTCGGTGGATGATTTTCTTACTTAATTTCGGATAATTGGTCTGTTCTGTTACAGGAGAGCAGTTCTAACATGCTCCGACTACAACCATGACCTCTTGCCCCGACCACCTGCCACGTCGCAATAATAATCGCCGCAAGGAAAGACGCCACGACAACTGTGACGCCGTCGTCATGACGGATCGGAAAGCTCGAGGGCCGGACAATTTCATCACTACCGACCAGACAACGTCTCGACTAAAGCTAAGTACACTTCCCATATTTATATTTAATACAATTTTCGCTACGACGTTTCTCCACAACGTCCTCGTCATGTTTTCGCTACGATGTTTATCCAAAACATCCTCATCATGATTATTCTTCAAATAAAGTTTGTCCATGTATACCAAGATGACATACATCTATGCTTAACGCAAATCCCTGACCAGTCATGTTGAAGCTCGATGTCTCTAGAGACGGTCCTGTCTCTGGCTTCTCTCTAAACGTGCACGAGCGTCTGCCCTCTGTGTTACGGGTGGTCGGCAGCGGCTCCTTAGCAACGCCATCCACACGCTCATGGGCTCCGCGCTCAGCGTAACGTGGGCAAGCTAGGGCTGAAAACTCAGCTACATACTAACTGGTCAGGCGGTTTATGATAAGAGTAAACACAAACCTCATATCAACACTGATATTTACAAAGCACTGGTTGCTTTATCACATCATGCTCATTTGCAACTGACTGCTGAGCGTCATATACTATTTCATCATTACTGATTCTCTCTGGAGTTCATATATTCCTACATCACGTACTACCGCTCTATATATTTATATTGCAGGATCTTCACCGAGCTCTCATCGCTCCAGGTCTGGCTTGTCACCGAGCTCTCGCTGCTCGACCACGTCTCCGGCCACGCTTGGGACTCCTCGCCAAGCTCTCATCGCTCCTCGTCAGGCTCGTCGCCGAGCTCTCATCGCTCCTCGTCAGGCTCGTCGCCGAGCTCTCGCTGCTCGACCACGTCTCTGGCCATGCCGGGGACTCCTCACCGAGCTCTCGCCGCTTGTCGCCGAGCTCTCGCCGAGCTCTCGCTGCTCGTCGCTGAGCTCTCGCCAAGCTCTCGCCGCTCGTCGTTGAGCTCTCGCCGAGCTCTCGCTGCTCATTGCCGAGCTCTCGTGGCTCATCGCCGAGCTCTCGCCGCTCCTCGCGGAGCTCTCGCTGCTCGTCGCTCGTCGCCGAGCTCTCGCCGCTCCTCGCTGAGCTCTCGCTGCTCGTCGCTCGTCGCCGAGCTCTCGCCGCTCGAACCGTGCCTCCAGCCGTGCTCGGGGACTGGTCTGGCAAACACATCTTGTCTCAGACCACCGAGCATGTTATACTCCTCGACCACCCGACCAGTGCATCTCCTTGACCACCTGACCAGCGCTCGGGGACTTCTTCCTCGACCACCCGACCAACGCTCGGGGACTGCGCCTTCGGCCACCCGACCAGTGCTCAACGATTTGTCGACCGCGTCTCACGCTGTGCTTGGGGACTGCTTCGACCACTCTCCGACCACAGCTTGAGGCCCACAGCTCGAGGCCTGATTTCCTCGGCTACATGTGAAATTTGACTCACATACAGTTGAGAGGTCATTATTTTCTTAGACCTTGCTACAAGGATTATACTTCGCCTTCCAGCAAGCTCAGGGACTACATCGGTACGATGCACCTGCCAGTGCATCTTAGTATCGAGTTTTTAAAGACTTTGGGCTCTATTCTTTTAGACCCTAGCACCACGTGTCTACGTCACCTACTACCAGGCTCGAGGACTAAGTGGACACACTTCACCTTGCGGTGAATGTGCTTGTTTTTCGACCCCTACGCCTCTGATGATCAAAGATGCTACGCTTCAAGACACACTTACGTTTCTTCACAGAAACCCAAGTGGGCACACTTCCCAGGAAGGAGAAATCTTTTTCTTTTCTCAAGAGCACCGTACATTATTCGGACAACCTACTTCTCCGGCAACAACGCTTGTAACAATTGCTCGGATGCCGCTTTGACTGGTCGAAGACGTCAAGAACTCAAGCCTCACTGTTCGAAGAAGGTCAAGATGGCGTTTGTCGCATCAGAATACATGGTGCTCGGGGACTAGCTGTGGGGGTATAAACCCCCGGTACCACAAGATGGTACATGGGCCACACCGTCTGAGGTGGTCCGGCCCGTAAAATCAAGGCGTACATCGCAAGATTATAGGTTGTACTAGATATTGTAATAGTATCAGATGGAATGCTTTACTTGTAACCCTCCTCCTCCAGAGTATATAAGGAGAGGAAGGGGACCTCTAGAGGACAGGTCATACACCACATAACTCAATACAATATAACAAAGCACAGGATATAGGGTTTTACGTCATGCTGAAGGCCTGAACCTGTATAAATCTTGTGTCTTGTGTCCTGTTACCATCCGGTTCGTGTCTTGCGCACCTGCCTACCGACAAATCACTATCACGGGCATACCCCTCGATGGACCGCCGACCACGTTTCGTCGACAGATATGAAACTCAATTCTAATATCATCTGCTGATCCAAAGAAAAAAGAACTTAAATATCTCTTAAATCAATGGTTAAGAGGGTGTACGCCGTAAGGTGACAATAATGTGACATGGTTGGTCAAGCATCACGGAACAGCAAAACTGAGGGCATTATCCTGAAACTTCATCGAAAGGTTGCACCACTTGTAAGAGTGATCTTTTCCATCTTTTATTCGCTGCACCGTACCTCGCAAAATGGTCCTGCAATCTGCAGTTACATTTGCACGGCGAACAAGATGTGCTGTTATGGTTTCCGGCTCTAAGCGATGCGAGTTTGGAAACTTTCGGGAAAGAAGCAAGTTTTGTCTTGTTGAGTACAAGAAAATTCTCCTGCCGAACGATAATGCTGAATTATCTTGCCCGGCTCAAACCAAACGCGCCCTAACTACGTGAAATTCCTCGTGCATTTCACCATGCAATGGCTAAACCTTACCTGCAGTCATTCTAGGCGTGCCAATCGGCAGCTTGCAAGCGGCATGGCATTTGGTGGAAACTGGAAAGCTCCAAGCGACCCGACGGGCCAGTGGCCGGATGTGGGCACGGGGTACCTGCTTCCTGTGGAGGTGCCGACAACGGATGCTCAGGAAAATTGATTGTACTGAACGACGGAGATTGGACCGGCGACTGCAGGCACGGGGTGGGGATCACCGTCGCGGCACGGCACGGCACGTATCCTGCACGTGTCCATCTCTCGCGGCCTGTACGTTCTGGCCCCGATCTCCTTTCCTACGTCCACCCGGCACGCATTCATGTCTTTCCCACAGCCGACATGCATGATACCCGCGGGGGCTGCAGCTGAAACCATGAGCCTTGCTTGCTTTCTGTGCTTAAAGTTAAACCGTGAAAGTACCACTATTTGCAAATTGCAAAATACTACAGGTATGTGAATGACCGGTGTACTATATTGAACTGCAGCTGGGTAGAGAGTGTGGACAAGGCTGGCATTGATCTGTAGACAAAGTCGTGGCGATGTTACATTAAAACATCTGTCATGCAGGGATGCCCCAGCTCGTTTCTTCTTGCAGCTCTTCGTTAAGCTCCTTTTTGAATACGGATTTTTTTTTCTATTTTTGGTTTTTTTTCCGTGATCGAACTTGATCCTAAAATTGGCGTAAATCGGTCATGCAGAGTGTGTACCACACTCTAAGCGTTCATCCGGTGTGCACCGGTGCTTGTGCCCGAAGCAGTGGCGCGCAACTCGGCAAGTCCAGGGCAAAAGAAAGGAGATAACGCGCGGCAGACTGCGGGCAGCGGCCTTGCCTGCGCCTGCTCCCACCTGGCTGCATGGGCAGCACCCATCGCCCTCCCTGTGACTCCCTCCCCCTTCCCAGGAAGGAAAGAAAAGGACAGCGATTGCTGCTGGTGGTGGAAAGGCAACGTGCCGACGAGCCCGACACGTCCGAACGACAGAGGGGGCGAGCAGCGGCGGGAGGAAGACCTCACTATCTTCCTTATGTTCCCTTGTTCATGCAGTCACTAGCAGAGCAATAAAGGTGCATATGTTGTATTTTGTTGTAATTACGTCATGCCTTTGCTCAGGTAGGTAGTTGTTTTGATTCTATATATAGTCCATTTTGGGCTTCGTAACTAAAGAAATGTTGTGTTGAATATAATTAATTGTGTTGCTTTGTGCAGATAGAGTCTGAGTGCTTTTGAACAATTTTCCTGCATTGGCTAGGAGAAAGAAGAGGGGTTCCATGGTGCATTGCCTACCAATTCGAAGGATGCACTAATTATATTCATTTTTGCCTAGCAAGCAGGAGTGTCATATAGGAGGAGCACACTATGTCGTTTCGTTATACAAGCCGTAGAGATCAGGACCTTTAGTTTGCAATCTATGTACCGCTTGTGTTAGGACATCAGTTGAGAAAGATATTATGGTAAGCGTCCATTGTTATTGTAAGAACATGGTTTATGGATGCAATGATTATATCTGTATGCTTTGTGTTCAGTAAGCTATTAAGGGCCATTTATTGTTTTGTTATCACCACCGTCGTTGGTGGTGCAAACGTCCAACACCGTCGCTATACGTGTTATGCAGCAGGGACCAAAGTGTATCACCGCCGAATTGTTTAGTAACCGGACACCGACTAAACGATCATCAAAGGAGGATCATGGTGCAAGGCGACGGTGGCCATGACTTTGCACTGGCGGATCATACGCTGAAGCGACGGTGGTATTAACCTCTACACAGGCGTCTCGGTCGTCAAACCGATAGTGAACCCGCACCGCTGATAGTCGGGTCGAAGTACAAGGCGACGATGTTGGTGACCACTTCACAGGCAGTTGATGTGCCCACACGACGGTTTTAATAGCCTTGACACAGTCGGATCATTTACCAATACGGCGGTGTCAGTGTACATCCACAGTCGGGTCGTGCTCCAATGCAACTGAAGTAAGGACCTAATCACGGACGGATTATAAGCCAATCAGCATTGTTAGTGTACACCGCAGTCAGTCCCAGATGGCAATGGTGAAGGCTATGGACATCACTGTCGATAGCTTACCGACGAGGCCGAAATTGGACTCCGATGTGGGTTACGACGCGGTTGTGAAAGGTGTTGATAGCGGTTGTGAAAGGTGTTGATAGTAGTAGTGTCGGTTTACTCACAGGGATTGTCTCATCCTAACAACGATAGGATCAGGTATGTCTTTTGTAATACCCTTTTTATATTATGTAATTTATTATTTTCCCCCACACGAATGGCAGTTTTGGCCTCCTTTTCTCACATGGATAACTATGCTGGCAGGAAAGTCCCTTTGTTACAAAGATCGTATCACCCTTGATAAGTCTAATGCATGATCAGTGCCTGAAACTTTGCAAATCATGGGATATCTGCATGCTTCCTTGGATTAGGGCAACCTGAGTTGAGGGTAAAGTGATGGCTGGCATGTATGATATTGTTTAGGTTTGCCCTGAGAGAATAGTCTGCTATTCTAAAGTTTATTGACATATTGCCATGACTATCTTTGGTGGTAACATCTTTTTTTGCAGATTAATGGAACCATTGAAGAAACTTGCAGAAAAGCTAGGGATTGCACTTTTTGCCATTGATGAGGTCCATTGTGTTTCTAAATGGGGCCACGATTTTTGACGTGACTGTAGGTGTGCTCTTGTATTTGATATCCTCCGTTAAAGGGGGAAGTTATTGTTTACCATTGTTTTTTTGTCACCAGCATTTTAATTTTCACATATAATGGAGTGAGATTTATTTCATTTTGCGCTCAAGAACAAACATGTGCTTGCTATTTTCACACATCATCTTACAGCGCTTTAGTATTTATTAATAATTAGTCTATGCTTTATATCCCTACGACAGGACATTATCTATGTTGAGACTTGAGAGAAAATTTCAGTTCCAGCAAATTGAAGTTCTTGGAGCATGATATTTCTTTGATGGCATTGACAGCTACTGCAACTATTCCCGTATGAGAAGACAATGTCAAATCCTTGAAAATGTCAAAAGATACAACGACTGTGTTAACTTCTTTTTTCCGGCCAAATCTCCGGTTCAGTGTGAGTTACTGCAACTACCCCTTTTACCCCACGTTTGTGGATGCGTCTCTGTGTTTTGGTTGGGAATGTGATGTGTGGTTTGCAGGCCAATCATTGGCTTCACTATCATATATCGTTTATATGGCCCTATGGTCTATTTGATGATAAATGGTCTGAACATGTAAACTGTAGGAGTTGATTACTCCATTTTCATGTATGAGGTGATATCAAGCCCTGGTCTAGAGCTTGTGGACAATTATGAGTCCAGTGAATCTGGTCGTGATGTTTATCCTGATGGGCTGTTTATATCCTGATTCAGTTTAATGAAAGATACAAGAGCTTAAATATACCTTTTATGAATACTGAAAATAGAGTTCCTGATGATACCAAACGTATTCGGAAACTATATATTAATATTATGGAACACCTATTAGCCATTTATGCTGCAAACATTAATTCATTATGGTTGATTCTTAAATTAATTTGGAATGAAACATTCCTTACTATATGATCATGTATATGTAAATTCCAGCACTGATAGGCATATTGCTTTGAAGGGTGTGCCCGTTCTTGGCTATCTATTTTGGACACGTCAGATAAGGGTGGTGATTTGGGGTTGGCTTGGATTAGGCAGGGAACAACACCGGGAAACAATAATTACTTAGGTTTTTTTAGCACTTTTTGTTGATTCAAGAATAAAACTTATGTATTCTGATGGCTGACATACCAAAGAGAATTATAAAAGCAAGAATGATAGGATATTTTGTGCAGTATCTTAAAGTTGAATAAAAAACATTTAAATCTGATTAATTTCACTCCTTTTATTGTAGCAATTAGCACGAGCACGGATCAACAAATTTTAGCATTTTTGCTAGTCGTTACCTAAAAGCTTATGATCACTTACCTGATATGGTACTTTTGAAACCTCTGACCCAATTGAAGGTACTCTCTTCTCCTAATAAAGCGATTTGACAGCCTAGTAGTGTTTATAATTCACTGATGCTTCCACCAGTTCTTTCTGGATTTTGTTGAGCTGGTGGTTTTTGTTTTTAACCTTTAGTTGTTCTTTCCATTTGATTCCATATGTCTATGCTCCGCCCATTTTCAGATGGCGAGTATATTTGCTTCGCACTAACAAGTCCTGCTATCATTAGACCTTCTTCAGCTCTTATGAATTCTGATGCAATCATCTTCCTTGGACTTGGACCCTGGGTAGGTTCGTTATTAAAAAAAGAAAAAAAAATCCTCGGTAGGCTCTGCTAGATGCATGGATTACATACAACATGGTAAAGATGGGCCTGATCCGTTATTCAAGAAGGATGGGCCTGATCCGTGATTTAAGATGGACGGGCCTGATCCTGTTGATCTACCTAGTTCATAGACAGGCCTTGTCTCCGTGAAGTTTAACCGGATTAACCATGAGTGCGACGAGCGAGACTCCGAGAGAAGGTTTAATGGGCCAGTGAGAAAACAAAAAGACTTGTCATGACAATTTTCTATTTTCCTCACCTCGCAGTGATAATGGTAGACCCAGCCCAACAACATAAGAAGCCCAGGTTTGCATTTAACAGCAGTTAATGACGTCTGCGATCATGACATCGTGTCATGGTAACCAGGTTTACTTCACTGTTTGAGTATACCAAGCTATATCCCAAAAACCAAAAAGAATACGTTCAAAAAGAACCTCTAGAAAATCTCTTATATATCTTCAAAGAGAGTAACCAAGTCTTATTTTCAATGTGGTTGGTGGTTGATCTTATTTGAGGGCAGTTGGTCATTCATTTGACCCAAGACTTGTGACATTTACCACTGACCACTACAGAGCCCGCGATAGAGTTCAGTCCCCCCGGTCACATGCTTTTACCAAAGCTACCATTGACCTGCGTTCTGGTGGCGGTACTAAATTGTTTTACCTAAATTCCTAGAAGTTACGTACATGCACAAATACGTAGTAGTACAATTTTGTTCCAACTCAGTGGAAAACTCAATTGGCAGAACTCGATCGACTATATATTGGCCGGAGCTAGCCATCTTTGAGAAATCAGTTCGCAAAGTTGCTCGCCAGCGTGACTACTAGGGTCTGATGCAACTTCTCCAGAAAGTCTCTGATTGCCAGTTTCTGCAGTCTACAGGATACAACGTATGGCCATGGAATTCGAACCAACGCCAACGTCCAGTCATAGTGTCATTTTAATCGCAGACTTTGACTGATCGCAAAAGATAGGCCTCTGAAGGACACAGGTACAACCGCCGAAATCGACTTCTCTGTGCTTTCGTCAACGTAGTATTCATAGCAAGTACGTGTAGCATAAGTCCACCTAGACATTGAGCGTGTGTTCAACCCTGATGTTACAGTTATAACACTACTTTGGAAAGAAAAACCTTGATGTCACAGTTGGTCTAAATTGATTTCTTTAAAATTTGCTACGGATACGCGGCGGTAATAGAGCAAGGATTAACATTTACAGAAGCAGGTACCAGGTCTTCTAGAGCACACTCTGCATGATGGCTGCATCGAATTAAATCGAGGTAGATGGATAGCTGATTAGCTGCCAAAACAGAGGTCAAAGCGGAAAAGCTTAATTCAACCTTTGTAGAGATCTTGTTGGCTATAACAATGGCTAGTCTTTATGTCTTTGAGCACAGACAGACTATAATAAAAGAACAGTCCCGTTCAGCAATCTTTGATGACGTGACTGTTGCTTATAATGAAGTATTACTTTGCTCAAGGTTTCCTTGCAGCTGCCGCAGGCATGCTATGAAATCACATAACATCCATATCCCTTATTATTAACTATGCTTGTGTCGATGATACTAGAACTTGTTTTTGTACAATTGTATTTTATAAGAACTTTTGCTGGCATGATCGGTGTAGCATTAGTGGCTGGTATAACCAGGCGTAAAAAAAAGATAGTACAGGTTGATCTATGCTTGTGTAAAATGTAGATGTACTTGTAGGAAGTAGTCAAAGCTCCACATTGCTACTTGCGCTATAGATTATGACTTGACTGATGCTAGGGCTCAGTTATTAGTTTACCACTCTTTATGTTTCGACTTGTGAACACACCCACATTTTGTTTAACTATTCGGTCATGTCTTTTCAATGGAAAATGCTTCATGTACGACCATAATTCCATAACTCTAAACCATCTGTTGTATTTATGACATTTTAGTGAATCAAGGTATATGCATGTGATCATGTGTACGTGACCTAAAAAAATGGTAGGAATGAATTAGGTCACTTTTTTCGATAAAGAATTATGTCATTAAAAACTTAAAACTACTCTCTCCGTCCCAAAATAAGTGTTGCTATGATATTTATGCCGGACAAACTTTCTTAAGTTTGATTAGATTTTAGAAAAATATTAGCAACAACATCTGCATCTCTAAATCAATTTATTATGAAAGTAGATTTAACGATCTATTTGATGATACTAATTATGTACTATAAATATTTTGTATATATTTGGTCAAAGTCAAAACTGTTTGACTTCTCGAAAAGCGAAAATGATATTTATTTTGGGAAGGGGAGTAGACCTCTATTAGCTTTCACTACTTTAAATTAAAATAAAAATATGGGAACATCTCTACCTACCCACAAATAACCCATTATCAACCTAGAGCCAACCCTAAGTGTCTAACCTATGATCCACAGTGACCGGATCTGAGCCGGTGGCCAGAGAGAAGGCCACGGTGGGTTGCATTGCACGTCATTGGCGGTGGATGACGGTGACGCCTGCGGGTGCCACTCCCTCGCTGGAGGCATAGTTTTTCTCCATTAGCCCACTGCATCTCCTCCGCTGACGGCCATGACGGGCTATTGGCGCCAGATGACGGTGACGCCTACGGGCGCCATTCCCTCGTAGGAGGCACCGTCATGTTCCATGCGGATCGGCATGGCCGGCGGCCAGATATCAGCGCTGAAGGCCTCGGTGGGTTGCATGCCATTGGCGATGGACGTCTTCTCCATCAGGCCACTACATCTCCTCCGCTAAGAAGGTCGTGGTAGGCTATCGGCGTCAGGAGGAGGTGATGCCTACGGGCGCTATTCCCTTGCTGGAGGCGTCGTCATGTTCCCTGTCATTCTGCACCTTCTCCATCAGCACGTTGTGTTCTGCACTCCGCTAACAGGACTCGGTGTGGTGGCTTCTCCCACATCCCTACCCGCTAGACGAGCATGAGGTGGAGAGATGCTTCTATGCAAGATCAAGACTGGTTAGAAGCAAGGACAATGAAGAAGTTTTGAAGCTTAGTCTTCGTAGCTTTTTAGTCCTTAAGCTCTCTTTCTTGTTGTTTTTGCTCCTCTATTTTGAGCCTTTGAGCCTAAGAGCTCATATAACTTTTGGCTGTGTATATCCCAAATGGATAGAGAGAGAGAGAGGGGCTGGATTTTATATCCTTTATCTTAAAAATAAAGTAACAAAATACACAAAGTCATGTATTGTCGAGGTATTAGTGATGGAAACATTTACCCAATATTGGAGCTTTACGAGAAGAATTTCACACCCGGTAACCAAGCCATTCCCTGGTTAAAGTCTCTGGCTTGCCACAAGCAATATGCAAGCCGCAAGTCACTATCCACACTACGGGTCTTTGCCACCAAATAGGGGTCACCTATCCTCATAGGCTCATACACGGTGCTGAAACTGCTCTACACCAAGTTGGAGGGTCGTTGGTGAGCAAAAAAAGGCCAAAGGCCTCATGGTCCCGTCAGTCCAAACCTAAACAGACCACTCATCAACTCCTGCCTTGCTTGTATCTAGACTAGCTACTAACCTGATAGAGTAATAGAGATTTATTTAAATTCGGCTAAAATCTAACAGACAACTACTCAATTTATATACTTGCTGGATTGGGTCCGGTCCTCCCCGCCAACGAGCTCGCCGGCCGGTGGCCGGAGGCAAAAGCTACGAGGGGCCTGCTGGGACTACTGGGAGGCGGCGGCTGATGCTGTGGTTACATATAAACAATTTTCACCGGTTTTGCTTTAATTCTGTCGGTGTGAAAAGGCAAAACGCCTTCGGTCAGGTCAGCTGCTTCTTTCTTTGCATTGCATTGCATTGCCTCCCCCTTCAGACATTCTTTAGTTAAAGTCGTTCTTCTCTCCGTCTTTAATCATTCATTCCGTGAGCGTGACTGAGATGGAGTTTATACGCGAACAAACCTGGAGAAGGATGGATTGTTTGCATTCGAAGTCGCTAGTGCCGATCGATATCCCTCCCCTGCAAGCAAAGTATTCTACTACTATACCTTGTTTTATGCAGAGCCGTTCTTCTCGCAACGGAATATGCACGCCTCTTAAGGGGTGTTTGAGACTGATTCGCTCTATTTTTTTTAGCTCTGCTTCACGTTTTCTAGACAAACGGTTTCAACTCCATATACTCTGTTTGAGAAAAATTAAATGTATGAGAGCATCTAAAGAGGTGCTCCACAAACTCTAATTTTTTAATGGAGCTACTTCACGATAGAGTCTGCGCAGCAGTCCCACTGCAGCCGGCAGCCGCCGCATCGTGCTATCCGTTTTTCCCGACGTCAACATGACGTGCGCTGAGCTGTGGTAACAATATACGTACAGCAGGTGTCCAACATGTATTGCTGTCATCATCCGTACGTGCATGCTAATCATTCATGTGAACACCCCAAAGATTTGTGTAGCTGGCTTGTTGCAAATGGTCACTCGATCGACACTTGAGAAAATGTCGCTGCGACTTACGCGTATGCACGATCAACGTCCAGGGCATGGGGCCTAGCATATGATTCTCTCATCCGAATGTTGCTTGCGGCCGCAATGCAGAATTGCAGATGGGATCGCCCAGAGCTAGCCCGCTCGTCGTTCCCACACGCACACGCACACGCGACACGCGAGTCCCCGGGCCCCGGCCGCGCGCGCCCGTGCCATGCATCTGTTCCGCTTGCTTGTTTTGCCATGTGAACCGGCCGGTGGCGGCGGGCGGGCGGCCCTGATGGCTGGACCATGGCCGTGGCCCGTGGGCGCGTGGATTGGTTGATTAATTACCTTGGCGAGCCCGACCGAGTGGGAAATGGCCGGTGGTGTGTGTGCCAGGACGACGACGACAATCCTTCGTGGTGGTTTATTCGCAGCTAGCTAGTTAGATGGCTAGATGCATGTAGCACATGAGCACCCACGCAGCACGCACGGCATATACACGCCCGCCGGCGCACCACCAGGCAGGATTGCATCACCCGGTCAGGCGGTCACCTTCGGCGCTCGCCCATGGCCTCCTTTTTGACATTCCGCGTAACCTGCTGCGCCCGTGGGCCGTGGCTCCGCAGCCTGGTGATCTCTTCCTCCTCTTCTTCTTCCTCTTTCTCATCCATGCATAAAAGTTTAGCTACTAGAGGATGCTTGGCAGTCTGCTAAACACAATAACCATCTAATGCTGAAAACAATTTTTATTTGGGTAAAGTATATTTCAACCTCCTACTTATACGATGGTTTATTCTGATTTTCAACAGCCTTAAACTACAAACCGAGTAATGGACACACTCTAGCTGTGAGAACCAAAAAAAAAAGGTCTTCATGCTGGTTTCCAAGAAGATTTTCTATTTTGGAAAAATAAATTAATAATCTTATTTGTTGTCAAAAAATGCATAAATGATTTATTTAAAATACAAAATAAGAAATTAGTATCATTTTTTCTCAAAATGTCATCTACTTGTTTATGATGTATATATAGTTATTTGGAACTAGTTTATTTTTTGTGCCTATCACTTTATTGCTCGTAGTCATGTTCATTATTTACTTCAAATCAATCCGATCAAAATAACTCTAAATGTAGCACCAATAAATAGATAACATTTTTTGGAGAAAACTAGCAGTATTTCCATATTTTTTATTTAAAATAAATTAATTAGGGATTTTTAGAGAGCAAAGTAGATTTTTTTTAGATGGCCAAATTTATTCGGCTTCCGGAGTTGGAGGGCTTCTGTCATCCAATTTCGTAGTTCATGGTTAATATTCGGACTATACTTAGAGGTTGATTTGAAAATTGTTTATTTTTGTTCCTATCTTTATTGCTCGTAGTCATGTTCATTATTTATTTAAAATCAATCATATCAAAACAACTCTAAATAGAGCACCAATAAATAAATAATGACTTTTTTAGAGAAACGGCAGTAGTTTCATATTTTTATTTAAAATGAATTATTGAGGGCTTTTTAGATAGCAAACTCGATTTTTATTTTTTAGTAAATAGAAAAATACCTTTCAAACTAGCTAGATGACCAAATTTAAGAGCCGGAGGGTTTCCGTCATCCAATCTTATAGTTCATGGTTAAAAATCGGACTATAACTTAGAGGTTAATGAAAATGTACTTTAACCTAGTTTATTGTACGGCTTCCCTAAAGCAACTTATAGCAATTGTGGTGCCATAATGTGTTAGGAGCCTAGACAATTTTTATTATGTAAAAACATTTATCTAGTATATTATAAATCTTTTTTTTTTGAACTTCGCCTAGGAGCCCGGGCACTCACTTGTAGGGTAGTACCGGTAGGATTGATCGTGTGCTGGAGTTGCTCTGAAGCATTAGACGGGCCCTGGATCCATTGTTGCCTCGTATGTATGCAAACGCAAACCGTTTGGACTACGCGAGAACATTTTCAGGTATAGTCAAGTACGCAAATTGGAATACATACATGTACGTGCGTCACCCTTGTGCTTTATAAACCTTTCTTTTTCTCTGCTTGCATACCATGGCACTCGCGCCAAATGAAGGCTGGATGAAGCGAACACTTGCATTGGGTCTCGATCGATCTTAGAGAGGTGCGTGTGACCAGGCTGTGGTCCATGCCGCGCGCCACAAAGTTGGACTGGGTCGAGAAAAGCTAGCTCGCTCGTCGATCACCTTCACCTTGCCCTCCCAGGGCCGGAGGCTTTAGAAATGTGGAGACGGAAAGCATATCTGGCAAAGGTTCAAAGCTAATCCTCGCCATAATTACTCTTATTAGCTGGTGAGACCGGCCGGCCACTTGATCAAGGTTATTAAGAGCTGTATCTGTGTGTGAGTGCAATCCTTGTCCAAGTTAACCTTTGTCTGCGTCGTCTGCTGCTGACGCGATATCGATACCGCCCGGTGCGCGTGCATCCGTCGCTTTCCTGGTTGACTTGCGCACGCACGTAGCCCTCCGCGAAGAATGTTGAAATTTTTGCTAGCTATAACACCACATAAGAGGCCAAATTCGCGCGGCATGCTCACGACTGTATGTTATATACAGTACAGGGGTAGTACTGAACTACTGATGTGCATGTTAGCTAGCAGCTGGCGATGCAGCATCTACAGCACACTACTGGTCCTTGAGTACTTCGTCCATTCAAATTATACATCATTCAAGCTTTTCTAAATATACATAACTTTTATTATATATATCTAGACATAATCTATACCTAAATTTGTAGCAAAGATAATATATATTTAAAAAATTCAGAATAATCTGTAATTTCGAACAAAGGGAGTATACATATTGGTTGTACTTAGTGATCGAACCTTCAACTCATTCATGGTACCTGCCTCTGTGTTTTTGCTATAGCTAATTTAAGTTTATAGCTTGACGCACACACTTATGTTTCAATTAGACTGTTAAAATGGGTAGGATGACACATTTGGCACAGCTCCGGCTCTAAGAATTTATAGGGCTACTCATTCCTAGTTCCAAAAATTTTGGAGCAAGAGCAGTGAACACTTTGAAAGTTATATATATTTAAATTAATTTATTTTATACTATAAAATGCAAGTCTAACACATATCCACCTAGATAGTTGTGTTAAACGGGCCCTATGTATACGTGTGTCAACTATAGGGGGGTATTCGTTTAGAGCTTGGGGCACCCAAAATATTTTTTTTTGGAACCGGGGAGCATTTTCTCCTCATTCCCGTGCACTGTGCATGGAAATACCGCGGTCACCGGGGTTCGAACCCGGGGTGGCCAGGCAGGGGGGTGTAACACTCCGGTGTTACGCAAGCATTTGCATGGCAATCATATGCATGGCATTTCATATCATCATAATCATACATGTTAATATTATAATTTAAGTGAAATAAAAGCTTAGAAAGTGGTATTTGAGATGTAATATATTAATGTGCTAATCACATTCCATCAAAATTGTGCAACTAAAAATTTTATATCACTTAGAATTATAGGTCAAAATTTTTGGAGCAACTAAATTACTCAAAGTTTTGTCAAAGATTTGTTTTTAAAATGTTATTTGAAAATATTTAAAAATCCTCTCTAAATTAGCTTTTATTCTTCAATTCAAAATCTATTGGGAATTTTTAGTTGGCCCCTTAATCAAAGTTGTAGAGAATTAAATTCTAAGCAACTTTTATTTTTGGGTCAATTTCAGAAAATGTCTTCTTCTTGTTCAAAATGGGGTTTGAAATCTGTGTTTGAATTTGATTTGAAATGAAAAATTTGAAAAAAAATCAAAACCGGCTTAGCAGTCCGCCGCCTCGGATTTGGCCCGCTGGCCGCTCCCGCGCGCGCGCCCGCGTCCGCCTCCGCCGCGGCCCAGCCCAGCCAGCCCCCTCTCCCTCCTTCCCGCCCGCGCGCGCGCACGCTGGTGCCCCGGCAGCAAACGCCCGCCGCGTGGCGGCCGCATGCCGGCGACGCCACCGCGTGGCCGCTGTGAACCCCGCGCCCGCGCTCCACTTCAAAACGACCGGGCACCTGGTCTCCATTCCAGTTCCGCCTCGCCTGCTCCCTTTCTTCCTCCCTCCGGTGAAAACCGCAGCGGAACACCGTTCGCCACCGAGCTCCGCCACCGTCACCGCCCTGTTCCGGCACCGGTGGACCACCTCCGTCCAATTGCCCGTGCACGCGGCTCCGCCCCATCCTCCCCTCCTCCGAACGAGTGTCGCCTTCTCCTCGTTTGCCCCGGTAGGGCTCAATTTTTCCTCGCCTCGCCGCGCCACCGCGACGGTGCCGTCGAGCCCGTGCTCCGCCACCGCCTCGCTCGCCCTATCCTGCCCTCCCGCGTCCCCTTCACGTGTTCGCTACTCTCTTGCGAGCGTTTTGCGCACCTTAGCTGGTCGCGGTTTGGCCGGAGCCGGCCGTTGGCCGTCGGCCACCGCCACGCCGTCGCGGCTCCGAACGCCGACGAGGGCGCCCTGTCTTTCCCCCCCCCGTCGGTCGTCGCTGGGCTGCGCCTGTGGGCCGCGCCCCGAGCAGGCCGGCTCGACCGTTCCCCCCGCGCGCGCGATGCCAGGCCGAGAACGGCCATGGGCCACTTGACTTCCCGGGCCGGCCCAGTGCCGTTATGAAAAAAATTCATTCCCATTTTCTTTTATTATTCTTGATGAAAATGCTTTAGAAAATTTCTTAGCAGTCATTTTAGCTCCAAAAATTGTGAAATAAATTTATCTAGATTCCTTGAAACCAGATCTACAATCTAAAAATATTGCATGTCATTTTTGGAATACTTTTCTGTAGAGCTTTAATTAATTCTTAATATTGCTGATATCTCGTAAAATAGCTAGTAAATCCTATATGTATCAGAAAAATATGATTTTTAAGTTTGTTAATCTTCATATATCATGTACTTACTAGAAAAAATATGTTTCATGCATGTGCTGTGGAAAACTTTGGAGAAGTAGTTCAAGTACCTTTAATGGCTTATTTTTGTTATTTTTGCTAGAGAGCAAACTTTGTATAAAACATGCATGTGATAATTTTTGTACAGTCATAGTATGCTATGAAGAACCTAGGAAAAATATTAATTATGTTGTTTGACACTTTTCATAGTACAAAGTAATTTCATGCTCATTTTTATGCCATAGCTTGTCATTTTTGTGTAGGATAGTTTACTTATCCAAATGCCATGAAATTTTTATGGTAGTCTGTTTAGAGTAGTATTATGCTACTGTAATTTTCTTAGATTTTTAGGAGCATCAGAAATATATGTTGCTATTCAAACCTATTATTATTACTTAGGGTTTAAGCAAGTGTTGCTTTAAGTGTGATTAAGAAATTAGTAAAGCTTTGGTGTATCTTTGAAACATTTCATAAGATAGGTTAACTTAACATAATAGTAGTAGAAAAGAATGCAGTAGATGACATGTGCTTGTAGTGTACAGTTTCTTGGATAATGTTGACTACCTTGCATTTCGACATATTCATTGCATTCATCTCCTTCGATGCACACTTGCATAATCACTTACGCGCATTGCATCATACAGGATCGCAAACCGAGAACCCAGTCGTCTTGCCCGAGGAGCCAGAGGAGCAGATCGAGGTGCAGCAGCAGGAGGTGACAGAAGCCGAAGAAGAGGTCGGTGAAGATCTCCCGGAGTGCCCCGATCACCGTCCGAGTTCCTTCGAGAGAGGCAAGCCCCGGAGCATTTTTCTCCCGGTTTGCAAATAATTTATTATTAACTTTACTTAATTTGATGCATTACGTTTAGGAGTTGTTTGCAAACGTTGCTGCATTATACCTTGCTTACCTTTGTTATACCATATCCTTGTTACCCTGGTATCCGCAGTCAAGTCAATGCTTAGCTGGCTTAGACCGGTAGAAGTCGGGTGATTTCCTGTCACCTGCGAGCTATAGGTGGTTATCTGGATCTGTTTGGTTGACTATGAAGTCATGGTATAACTAAGTGTGAAATGAATTTGAGACCGGGCGGAAACTTGCATGGTTTCGGACTGTAGTGTTTTCCGTCTGTGTCGGTTAAGGACCGTCCGTTGTTGTCCCTCGGGTCATGTTGAACGCATGCCTCACATTTAGCTGCCCGGATAAAGTACCTTCCGACCGCGAAACTGGGAGATTATTCGGGCCGAGTGAATTGCCCGCAACGCACTGTACCGGA
Organism: Saccharum hybrid cultivar R570; assembly: GCA_038087645.1. Taxonomy (NCBI): domain Eukaryota; kingdom Viridiplantae; phylum Streptophyta; class Magnoliopsida; order Poales; family Poaceae; genus Saccharum; species Saccharum hybrid cultivar. The sequence continues at coordinate 19,016,369 of JAQSUU010000139.1, forward strand.
GCAGTAGTGGCAGGATACGGGGGCGCGATGATAAGGCCAAAGAGCAGTCGGGCGGCCCCCGGGTACAAGTGGTTCCTGGCAAGCTCGCGACTTTACCTGAATGGTTGACTCGGTGACCAACACCTCACTTTAGCGGGTGAGTGAGGTTTGTGTGAGGAATAACTTACCAGCTGGTTAATAATCGATTCGAATCGCAATCGTTCACTGGATAGTGAACACTTGACTTGAGCTACTTCATCGTAGTAATATTGATGGAACACTTGGACAGTTATATGAATTATGACATAATGAAAGTTGTTAATGATCATTGGTTATCACTACCTGATTAATTAAATGTTACTTTAGTACAGGTGCAAATGTAGTTGACAGGTTAATAAAGATTTAACTTGATACAAAGCTTTTGTAAAGGTTTTCCTAAATGCTAAAAATGCCTTTTGCAAATGAGTCAGCTATCCCACCAGAAAGCCTATCATGATTCCTTGGTGTCTCTTAAATCTGGTTTATGACGGGTAAGTCTAGCTGAGTACCTTCTCGTACTCAGGGCTTTGTTCCCACTTATTGCAGATGGACAGATGTACTATGGCTATTGTATCAACTGTCTCTATCCTGCAATGGGCGAAGCATAGGACCATGGGCAATGGTCATTCGTTACTTCTCGTCTGATGCTTTTGCTGGAGATGATCACAAGCTGGCACTTTATTCCAAAATATTGTGTGTGTGCGTGATTTGAACTACCGCTTCCGCTACTTTTATTCAAACCTGGTTTGTAATAACTATGTTTAAACTCCGATATATTTTATGCCGCGAACTTTCATGTAACTTATGATGGTGACCACTGAACTTAGTACGATCTTGACTGTTATGTGAAATGGTTTGAAATCCGTCGAGATTTCACGGACTACCGGGTTATATGGGCTTAAGTTTGTTAAATTGTCCTTCTGTTGGATGATTTTCCTACTTAATCTCGTATAATTGGGCGGTTCTGTTACAGCTGGCATCGGAGCATGGTTTAGCGTGATTACTGTTCATAAGTGTATTTAAAACAAAATTCTATTTAAAAAGTGTGATTTTAAAACTAAATGTGTGCCAGTGGTCATATCCTGTATGCCCAGTTAAGAACTCTAGGTGGCTATTTAAGTACTAACTTGGGGTTCTTGCACCATATTTCTCTTTCGTTGCTCATACGGCGTGATATTGTATGAGTGCCACTTAATTGAGTGGTAATATATGGATCAGTTACCTCTACGCTTTGGTAAGTGTGAGCTATGAGAGCATGATCGGATACACCGCCGATCTAGGGAGAGTGTTTTATATAATACTAGAATAATTACATGTTGTACACATGTTTTTATGAAAGTATCGCATGTGTGGGTGTTCCGTCCGTTGAGGCGATGCCGTCAATAGGACGATGTGTGTGGGTAGTTACTACCGTTATACATGCATCTGGGGATTCGTGTAGAGCGCGTAGGTAGATTTACTGCTTTCATGCATTCATGGGGAATGGGCTGAAATGAATTTTCTGCAGGTACATAACAGCGTTTATCGTGTAGATCGAATTAGTTACGTATATGAGAGATCGTTGTATGCCACCGAATTCATCGTTAGATGTCTTTATTTTCTAAGTTTGTGAGAACGTAAGACTCGCGCATGCATCATACTGCCTGAGCATTTTATTCATAACCTGCATTTCTTCCCTTATAAAAGGATTATCCCAGTTTGATAAAAGTGACATCAACTTAAAATATGTCTCACCGGGTAATTTAAAACTTGTGCTACAGATGGCCCGCACGAAGAAGACTGCCCGTAAGTCCACTGGCGGAAGGGCACCCCATCACCAGATGGCCCCGCGGGAGCGCCGCAGCACGAACACTTTTCTAAGTGAGTTTGGCATGCCCACCTTGCTTTGGAGAGTGCTCCATGATGTGGGGTACCCAGAGGGTCAAGAGCCGGTGTACTCTTGGAATGAGAACCAGCTAGCTGAGGATGAACTTGCAATAGTGGAAATCACCGTCCCTGTCCTTGGTGATGCGCCAGAATGGGTTGGTTGGCATTTGGAGTTTGAAGGACGCACTCCAGTTGAGGGTGCAGAGGGTGCAGCCTTTCGCGTCATCCGAGACATAATGAGCAGGTTTTCTAATGAGTTGGCAGCAGCTTTGGCGGGTACTTTCCCGAGAGATGATCCTCGTGATGCCATTTGGGTGCAACCGCAAGGAAGTGCCTTGGTTAGAGGCCCAAGTGAAGGACAGGCTAGCGACAACCACACGATGAGTGCCATGTATGCAGCCATCAAAGCATACCAGGGTCTTAAGAATACCTATTGGATCTTGACCGGTCTGAGAGGTAATGATCGGCTTGAAGCAAGGAAGCAGAAGAAGAAGCAAGCACGTGCTATAGCTAGCTTGCAGGAGCAGTTGGCCGACATGAGCTTACAGCGAGACCGGGCTCTCGAGAGAGGTGAGAGTGCTATGCAGCAGGTACAGACGTTGACTCAGGCCAACAGAAATGCAGACCGCATGATGGGACAGCTAGTGCAGGAAAAGAATGAAGCCTGGAACGAGAGGGACCTTCTCAGGCAAAGGGTCGAGGAGCTAGAAGGGTATAATGCCAACTTGCATGAAGAGTTCCATGCCCTCTACAACAGGATAGGCCCGTATGCTCCTCCGGACGCCGCCTAGATGGACGTCGACGACGACGCCGCTACTGATGGTAGCGATGGTGACGCCTCCGACCTCGACGACGGCCCCAAGGAGTAGGCTAGTTGCCTTGCGTTAGTGATAGGCTCTGTCGCGATGGCCTTCTTTTGGTTCCCATGTATCGTGTTGTATCCTGTTTGATCTTGAGACTGGCGATCTTTTGTATCTTGGTTGTGTATGTGATGCTTGAACACATGAAAGTCCAGTGTATGTATGCTGGCAACGTGGTTGTATGGAACGCGATGTTGCATTCGAAGTAATTTGATTGGTGATGTTGTTTTAATTGGAATGTGATTATTGTGCCTCTGTCTTATTGCATGACTTGTTCTCTCCAATAAATTTAGTATGGCATGATTGTTCATTCGGATACAATTACTACCACTTCGCTCAATTATTACTTGTTGCTGAAATATGCAGATGGCAAACACTCGCCGTGCCACGTATGAGGCCGCTGAAACTGGTGGCAACGGTGCAGGGGCTGGTGGGGGTGGTGCAAACAACATCAACCACCAGGAGCCACAGCCAGAGCCACAATTGCCCCCTCCTCCACCGCTCACTGCAGAAGTGTTCTTCGCACAGTTCCTTGGAAGCCAGCGCAACGCCGAGCAGTCACAAAGGAATATGGAAGATTTTCTGCGTACCATCGCTGAAAATGTTCAGAGAGGAAATAATCAAGGTGGTGGCCATGGAGTGAACCAGTACAGCAATTTCAAGGATTTCATGGATACTAGACCACCTATTTTTAAGGAAGCAGCCGAGCCACTCGACGCTGAAGAATGGATCAACACTATGGAAGATAAGTTCCGTGTGTTGAGACTTACAGAAGTCCTGAAAACAGAATATGCTGCACATCAGTTACAGGGACCGGCAGGGATGTGGTGGAAGCATCACCGCACCACTTTTCCTCCCAATGCCTAGATTACTTGGAGAGAATTCACTGAAGCGTTTAAGGGAGCTTATATTCCCCCGGGGTTGGTTGAGATGAAGCTCGGAGAGTTCTTGGCCTTAAATCAGGGTACCAAGACTGTAACATAGTATTTGCATGCATTTAACAACTTGTGCCGCTACGCTCCAGACATGGTCGACACAGATGCAAAGAGAATTGCTAGTTTCAAGAGAAGGTTAAGTCCGAAGATGATGAAGCATGTGGGTACAAATAACCGCGCCAGGTTCAATGACTTTGTCAGTGATTGTTTGAAACAAGAAAAGAACAACAACGCCTACACTGCATCCAAGAATCGCAAGAGGGTGTTTGAGTCAGGACCATCACAGTCCAGAGTTGTCACTGCAAATCGTCTTTCTTATCGTCCGTCCGCACCTGGTGCAAGGTTCAGGCCTCCACAGCATAAAACTCAGAACTACAAGGGACCACAGAAGCCGTACAAGATGGCCGTGCCGCCAGCAAAGATCACCGCAGCTGCAGAACAAAGCAACTCCAAGGGAGCAATAGGATCTGCTGGTACAGTGAAGGGGCCCTGCTACAATTGTGGTCAGCCAGGCCACTTTTCAAAGTTCTGCCCTTATCCGCCTAGAAAGAAGCAACAGACTTACACTGCCCGTGTACACCATACCACCGTTGATGAGATTCCTGAAGGAGAACCTGTAACTGCCGGTAAGTTTCTTGTTAACCATCACCCTGCAGTTGTTCTATTTGATTCTGGATCCTCGCATTCTTTTATGAGTCAAGCATTTGCGCGGAAGCATGAACAACTATGCATAGAATTGAGTTATGGTTATCGTATAAGTTCAGCCGGGGCTGATGTGTTAACCAATAAGATGGTTAGAGGGGCAACCCTTGAGTTAGATAGTCGGAAGTTTCGAGTGAACCTGATAGTTATGCCGGGACTAGTTTTAGATGTAATAATAGGAATGAACTGGATGAAAGACTGGGGAGCAGTCATAGATACAAGCAGTCGATTGCTTACCCTTAAGGATCCGCAGGCAGAGGGTACTTTTCAGGTACCATTGCCCAAAAGAACAGACCTTGTGAGTGTGACCTGTGCCATGGAAGTTGTTCCTATCCGCCAGATCCCGGTAGTGTGTGAGTTCCCGGATGTGTTTCCAGAAGAGTTACCTGGCCTTCCTCCAGATAGAGATGTTGAGTTTGAAATCGAGTTGATCCCCGGAACAGCTCCTATTTCGAGGAGACCCTATCGGATGCCTCTTGATGAGTTAGCTGAGCTGAAAAAGCAACTGGAAGAATTGCTAAAGAAGGGGTTTATCCGACCGAGTAAGTCTGAATGGGGATGTCCTGTCTTGTTCATGAAGAAAAAGAAAGAGGGTACTCTAAGAATGTATGTGGATTATCGACCTCTTAATGCTGTAACTATCAATAATAAATATCCTTTGCCTCATATCGATGTTTTGTTTGATCAGTTGGCTAAAGCTAGAGTGTTCTCCAAAATAGACCTAAGATCAGGGTATCATCAGATAAAGATCAGGCCACAAGATGTCCCGAAAACCGTCTTTTCTACCAGATACGGGTTGTACGAGTATCTTGTTATGTCCTTTGGCTTAACAAATGCTCCTGCATACTTTATATATCTGATGAATACGGTTTTCATGCCAGAGTTGGACAAGTTTGTAGTTGTCTTCATTGATGACATTCTAGTATACTCTGAGAATGAGAAAGATCATGAAGAACATCTGAGAATTGTCTTGACCAGATTGAGAGATCATAAGTTGTATGCTAAGTCCAGCAAATGTGAATTTTGGTTGAAGAAAGTTCCTTTCCTTGGTCATATTCTATCTGAGAATGGAGTTTCGGTAGATCCGAGCAAAGTGCAAGAGGTTATGGATTGGAAAACTCCAACCACAGTGCCAGAAGTTAGGAGTTTCCTAGGGTTAGTTGGTTACTATCGTCGCTTTATCCCAGACTTTTCGAAGATTGCTAAGCCAATGACAAGTCTATTACAGAAAGATCATAAGTTCGTGTGGACAGAGGAGTGTGAGACAGCTTTCCACACCTTGCAGAAATTGTTGACCACTACTCCAGTTCTTGCACAGCCAGACATCGAGAAACCTTTTGATGTGTTCTGTGACGCCTTAAAAACAGGATTAGGCTGTGTTCTAATGCAAGAAGGAAGAGTCATTGCTTATGCCTCCCGTCAGTTGGGAAAACATGAAATCAATTATCCGACACATGATCTTGAGCTTGCCGCCGTGGTGCATGCCTTAAAGATTTGGAGACACTATTTACTTGGTAATGTGTGCAATGTTTTCACCGATCACAAGAGTCTCAAGTACATTTTCACCCAACCAGAATTGAACATGAGACAGCGAAGATGGTTAGAACTAATTAAAGATTACAACTTGAATGTACAGTATCACCCTGGGAAAGCCAATGTGGTAGCCGATGCTCTGAGTAGAAAGTCGCATTGTCTGAATATGCAACCCTTACTCGAAGATGGTTTTAATCTAATGCACCCTGTCGTGTTACATAGTATTCAGATCAGTTGCACTTTGGAGAGTAAGATAATAAAAGGTCAGAAAGCAGACAAAGGGATATTCCACATCAAAAGGAAAATTAAAGAAGAACCTTCAAAACACTTCAGAGTGGACGAGCAGGACGTGTTGTGGTTCGACAACCGTCTTGTTGTTCCAAAGGATAGAGAGCTTAAGAATAAAATTATGGATGAAGCTCATCACTCTAAGTTATCCATTCATCCTGGCAGTAGTAAAATGTATCAAGAACTAAGACCTCGTTTTTGGTGGACAAAGATGAAGAAGGAAATTGCAGCCTATGTGGCCCGATGTGACACATGTTGTTGAGTGAAAGCTATTCACATGAAACCTGCCGGATTGTTGCAACCTTTGTCAGTACCTAGTTGGAAGTGGGATGATATAAGTATGGATTTCATCACAGGTTTTCCCACTACTCAGAAAGGCCATGATTCGATTTGGGTAATCGTGGATCGTCTTACCAAGACCGCTCACTTTTTGCCTGTCAAGACACTTTATAGACCACCTCAATATGCCGAGAAGTATATTGCGGAGATTGTGAGATTGCATGGCATACCGAAGACTATAGTGTCTGACAGAGGATCCCAGTTCACTGCTCACTTTTGGGAGCATTTGCACAAAGGTTTGGGGACTAGTCTGATTCGTAGCACTGTCTATCATCCTCAAACAGATGGTCAGACTGAAAGAGTTAATGCTGTTTTAGAAGATATGTTGAGAGCTTGTGTGTTGTCTTCCAGAGATTCATGGGAGTCATGGTTACCTCTAGCAGAATTCACATATAATAATAGCTATCAAGAAAGTATCAAAATGGCACCTTTTGAGGCTTTGTATGGATGAAAGTGTAGAACACCTTTAAACTGGATTGAACCAGGGGAAAGAAGGTATTATGGTATTGACTTCGTGGAAGAAGCCGAAAAGAAAGTTCATATCATTCAGCAAAATATGAGAGCAGCTCAGTCACGTCAGAAAAGTTATGCGGATAAAAGAAGGAGACCACTTGTGTTTGAAGTTGGAGACTATGTTTATCTGAAAGTCACGCCAATGAAGAAGAAGCGGTTTGGATTACGCAGAAAGCTTGCCGCCAGATTTGTCGGACCCTACAAAATCTTAGAAAGAAAGGGTCCAGTGGCTTACAAATTGGAATTATCAGAATCAATGGATGCTATATTCCCAGTTTTTCACATATCACATCTCAAGAAATGTTTGCGCGTTCTAGAGGAAATAATTGAACCCCGAAGCATAAAACTTAAGTCAGATCTGGTGTATCGTGAGCAGCCAATTCGAGTTTTGGATTCCAAAGAAAGGGCTACTCGGAACAGTGTGGTGAAAACATATAAGATACAATGGAGTCATCATGATGAGGGAGATGCATCGTGGGAAACGGGTGAATACCTACAAAAAGCATACGAAGATTTTTATAATAAATGGTTCGTAACCCAAATCTCGGGACGAGATTTTTATAAGGGGGGAGGGCTGTAACACTCCGGTGTTATGCAAGCATTTGCATGGCAATCATATGCATGGCATTTCATATCATCATAATCATACATGTTAATATTATAATTTGAGTGAAATAAAAGCTTAGAAAGTGGTATTTGAGATGTAATATATTAATGTGCTAATCACATTCCATCAAAATTGTGCAACTAAAAATTTTATATCACTTAGAATTATAGGTCAAAATTTTTGGAGCAACTAAATTACTCAAAGTTTTGTCAAAGATTTGTTTTTAAAATGTTATTTGAAAATATTCAAAAATCCTCTCTAAATTAGCTTTTATTCTTCAATTCAAAATCTATTGGGAATTTTTAGTTGGCCCCTTAATCAAAGTTGTAGAGAATTAAATTCTAAGCAACTTTTATTTTTGGGTCAATTCTAGAAAATGTCTTCTTCTTGTTCAAAATGAGGTTTGAAATCTGTGTTTGAATTTGATTTGAAATGAAAATTTTGAAAAAAAATCAAAACCAGCTTAGCAGGCCGCCGCCTCGGATTCGGCCCGCTGGCCGAGTCGGCCCGCACCACTCCCGCGCGCGCGCCCGCGTCCGCCTCCGCCGCGGCCCAGCCCAGCCAGCCCCCTCTCCCTCCTTCCCGCCCGCGCGCGCACGCTGGCGCCCCGGCAGCAAACGCCCGCATGCCGGCGACGCCACCGCGTGGCCGCTGTGAACCCCGCGCCCGCGCTCCACTTCAAAACGACCGGGCACCTGGTCTCCATTCCAGTTCCGCCTCGCCTGCTCCCTTTCTTCCTCCCTCCGGTGAAAACCGTCGCGGCTCCGAATGCCGACGAGGGCGCCCTGTCTTCCCCCCGTCGGTCGTCGCTGGGCTGCGCCTGTGGGCCGCGCCCCGAGCAGGCCGGCTCGACCGTTCCCCCCGCGGGCGCGATGCTAGGCCGAGAACGGCCATGGGCCACTTGACTTCCCGGGCCGGCCCAGTGCCGTTATGAAAAAAATTCATTCCCATTTTCTTTTATTATTCTTGATGAAAATGCTTTGGAAAATTTCTTAGCAGTCATTTCAGCTCCAAAAATTGTGAAATAAATTTATCTAGATTCCTTGGAACCAGATCTACAATCTAAAAATATTGCATGTCATTTTTGGAATACTTTTCTGTAGAGCTTTAATTAATTCTTAATATTGCTGATATCTTGTAAAATAGCTAGTAAATCCTATATGTATCAGAAAAATATGATTTTTAAGTTTGTTAATCTTCATATATCATGTACTTACTAGGAAAAATATGTTTCATGCATGTGCTGTGGAAAACTTTGGAGAAGTAGTTCAAGTACCTTTAATGGCTGATTTTTGTTATTTTTGCTAGAGAGCAAACTTTGTATAAAACATGCATGTGATAATTTTTATACAGCCATAGTATGCTATGAAGAACCTAGGAAAAATATTAATTATGTTGTTTGACACTTTTCATAGTACAAAGTAATTTCATGCTTATTTTTATGCCATAGCTTGTCATTTTTGTGTAGGATAGTTTACTTATCTAAATGCCATGAAATTTTTATGGTAGTCTGTTTAGAGTAGTATTATGCTACTGTAATTTTCTTAGATTTTTAGGAGCATCAGAAATATATGTTGCTATTCAAACCTATTATTATTACTTAGGGTTTAAGAAAGTGTTGCTTTAAGTGTGATTAAGAAATTAGTAAAGCTTTGGTGTATCTTTGAAACATTTCATAAGATAGGTTAACTTAACATAATAGTAGTAGAAAAGAATGCAGTAGATGACATGTGCTTGTAGTGTACAGTTTCTTGGATAATGTTGACTACCTTGCATTTCAACATATTCATTGCATTCATCTCCTTCGATGCACACTTGCATAATCACTTACGCGCATTGCATCATACAGGATCGCAAACCGAGAACCCAGTCGTCTTGCCCGAGGAGCCAGAGGAGCAGATCGAGGTGCAGCAGCAGGAGGTGACAGAAGCCGAAGAAGAGGTCGGTGAAGATCTCCCGGAGTGCCCCGATCACCGTCCGAGTTCCTTCGAGAGAGGCAAGCCCCGGAGCATTTCTCTCCCGGTTTGCAAATAATTTATTATTAACTTTACTTAATTTGATGCATTACGTTTAGGAGTTGTTTGCAAACGTTGCTGCATTATACCTTGCTTACCTTTGTTATACCATATCCTTGTTACCCTGGTATCCGCAGTCAAGTCAATGCTTAGCTGGCTTAGACCGGTAGAAGTCGGGTGATTTCCTGTCACCTGCGAGCTATAGGTGGTTACCTGGATCTGTTTGGTTGACTATGAAGTCATGGTATAACTAAGTGTGAAATGAATTTGAGACCGGGTGGAAACTTGCAGGGTTTCGGACTGTAGTGTTTTCCGTCTATGTCGGTTAAGGACCGTCCGTTGTTGTCCCTCGGGTCATGTTGAACGCATGCCTCACATTTAGCTGGCCGGATAAAGTACCTTCCGACCGCGAAACTGGGAGATTATTCGGACCGAGTGACTTGCCCGCAACGCACTGTACCGGAGCAGTAGTGGCAGGATACGGGGGCGCGATGATAAGGCCAAAGAGCAGTCGGGCGGCCCCCGGGTACAAGTGGTTCCTGGCAAGCTCGCGACTTTACCTGAATGGTTAACTCGGTGACCAACACCTCACTTTAGCGGGTGAGTGAGGTTTGTGTGAGGAATAACTTACCAGCTGGGTAATAATCGATTCGAATCGCCATCGTTCACTGGATAGTGAACACTTGACTTGAGCTACTTCATCGTAGTAATATTGATGGAACACTTGGACAGTTATATGAATTATGACATAATGAAAGTTGTTAATGATCATTGGTTATCACTACCTGATTAATTAAATGTTACTTTAGTACAGGTGCAAATGTAGTTGATAGGTTAATAAAGATTTAACTTGATGCAAAGCTTTTGTAAAGGTTTTCCTAAATGCTAAAAATGTCTTTTGCAAATGAGTCAGCTATCCCACCAGAAAGCCTATCATGATTCCTTGGTGTCTCTTATTTCTGGTTTATGACGGGTAAGTCTAGCTGAGTACCTTCTCATACTCAGGGCTTTGTTCCCACTTGTTGCAGATGGACAGATGTACTATGGCTATTGTATCAACTGTCTCTATCCTGCAATGGGCGAAGCATAGGACCATGAGCAATGGTCATTCGTTACTTCTCGTCTGATGCTTTTGCTGGAGATGATCACAAGCTGGCACTTTATTCCAAAATATTGTGTGTGTGCGTGATTTGAACTACCGCTTCCGCTACTTTTATTCAAACATGGTTTGTAATAACTATGTTTAAACTCCGATGTATTTTATGCCGCGAACTTTCATGTAACTTATGATGGTGACCGCTGAACTTAGTACGATCTTGGCTGTTATGTGAAATGGTTTGAAATCCGTCGAGATTTCACGGACTACCGGGTTATACGGGCTTAAGTTTGTTAAATTGTCCTTCTGTTGGATGATTTTTCTACTTAATCTCGTATAATTGGGCGGTTCTGTTACAGGGGCACCCAAAATACTTGTATCTTTTTTTGCGCATAACCCAAAGTACTTGTATTGTTCACTCTACATAAGCCAAGAAAACCTCTATACTTAATATGCAGAGCTAGCTCCTGCAATGCTTCAAGACCCAAAAACAACACTCAAATAAAACTATGGGCTACTGTGGTAGAGCTTCACTTCCCAATGATTGAGCTCCACTCCTCTAATAAAGTGGTTCTGGTGCGGGGCAAGGTAGGAAGCAGGTGAGGAGTAATTCTGGATGATTCTGGTGGTGATTAAATGAGGAGCAGTGGAGAGCATCAGGTTTTTTAGCTCCTAAATTATAGTGTAAATGAAGAAGTGATTCTTGTTAACTCCCTACCAGAATCTAGAGTAATAGCGTTTTAACCGTTTGATGGGGCTCCATAGAATTTGCTACGAAGGAGTTTAGAGCGGAGCTCTACCGTACGGTACCAAACATACCCTATATAGTATTAACCGATTTTCCTTATAAGCTCCGTGGTCAGTGAAGATACAAATTTAACTTTCTGCAAACAATGTTTCAAGATTAAATATGTAAGTCACATGCAAAATGAAGTAATATATCTATATAAATTGAAGTGATAGTTACCGAAAATTTGATGAATTAAGCAAGAAGAAGGATTGTCAATAAACGTAACCAGTCAAACAATATACGCCAGTTAACAATTAACAATGCCTCAGTATCCAGTATCCTCATCTCATACATTTGCATATTAGATTGCAGACTAAATTTAATTAGCCTGTGAAGCTGGAAGATTTTCTCCATGACAAGGTTACATGGGCAGAGGCCGTGTTATGCAGCCTGCTGCATCAGCCCTGATTCCAGCAGAAGAAAATTCACCTACTTCACAGCTTAATTTGGCAGTAGCCATCATCTTATTGCTGAGCTATATATATAGCTGTGCTTTAAATTGATTCCTTGGATATATCAGTGCTCTTGGTACTAATATATCCAAGGAAATATATACTAAGTACTTGTGCTTAATTTACCTTGATCGTCCTCGATCTGCATGGATTGGTTGCATGGTTCATTCGCAACTACGTACACGACGGTACGAGTAGGAACAAACCTGCATCAGCTGCAGCCTGCAGACCACCTTAATCATCTTATGGGTGGGGAGATAGGTAGATACCTCTTCTATCTAGTACGTAGCACTAGCAGGCGACAGACGATCTCGATCACCGATTGTGGAAACGTACGGCTCGGTCCTTTGCTGGGGCGGCGGCGGCGGGCTCGTCGACGGGGCAGTGGTCGGCGCCGAAGGATCGGACGTGGTCGTTGAGGGATCGCTTGTGCTTGAAGTCGGAGCCGCAGGCGCAGAACCAGCGCTTGCCGCAGTTCTTCTCGTGCGTGCGCCAGTCGCCCTTGACGGCGAAGGGCTTGGCGCAGCGGCGGCAGCGGAAGGGCTTGGCGCCGTGCTTGCGCTTGTAGTGCGTCTGCAGGGTGCGGAAGTCCTTGAGCGGCCGCGCACGCGGGTGCGCCACGTTGTTCTTGCACCCCGCCGCGCAGCAGTAGCACGGCAGCTTCAGCAGCGCCAGCGTCTGCGTCCCCTTGAGCGACTCCGGGCCCTTGCGGTACTCGCGACCGTGGCCCCACATGTGCATCTGCAATAGCCAATAGTACGTAGTATATATAATGCATGCACATGTAGATTAATTAGTTGGAGTAGTAACTGAGATTATTGGAAGGTTATGAACACACTTGCTTGTTTGCATGGATGGATTGTGGTACATCGAATTACTTACTACTGTGCTTAATTTGATTTTGAAGAACTACTGAGCAATTAAGTCGCTGTGTGTGCACGCAGAAACGGTGCATGATTGGTTGCACTTGTATACATATACGATGGTCGTCATGGTTTTGGCCGGAGGCAAGGTCAAGCATGAAATTGAGTTCAATCGATCGACTTCCAACTTCCAATAAAATATCATGATCTACATCACATATACAAGCTTCTTGTTGCCGCATATTATATATGACGTAGAAATTTTGTGTGCTGCTGTCATTTCTAGCTCATACACAATAACACTCACAATTATTGACTCAATTTTTGCAAGTTCATGCGGCCGGGGCACTCTCAAAAGCGACGTGTCTTTTGTTGTTTTATCGAAACCAACACGAGAGTCGATAGATAAGTAATTAACTAGAGTTACGGCAGGGAAACGCAAACAAAGTGCGGTAACAAATAAGATCCTAGTTCAATCCAGTATATAGGCAAATAAACATGGTAACATACCTGCATGTTGTTGTATCGGTTGAAGGTCTTGTTACAGACATGGCAGATAAACTGCACCGGGCCGATGAGGATCTGCGCCGGCGTCGGGATCCAGTACCGGCAGCCGGCGATCGGCAGGCCGCTCTCCTCGCCCACCACGCCGAATTCCCCCACGCCGACGACGATGCTGTTTGATCCTTCCACCAACGCCGGCACCGCCTCGTCATGCTCCTGCTGCTGATCCACCCCCTCCGCCTTGCAGCCGCCATGCATATGCTTCCACTCCTCGCTCTCGTCCTCACCCTCCTGATCCACTGCGTCGTCTTCCTCCTCCTCCTCCTCGTCACCCTTTTCTTCCATGATGGCATCCTCAATGCAGGATCCACCAACCGGCAAGCCGATATTCAAATCCACGCCGGACTGCGCCAGATCGCTGGTCGCGCCGCCGCCGCCGCTGCCGCCGCTCACGATCTCTTCTTTGACGGTGCACTGCTGCTCGTGATCACCGGGCCCTTTCTCCTCACCGAGCCTGCTGAGCAGCGGCAGGCACGTCATGCTGCTCACTGCTTCCTGCACAACTCCACCGCCTGCTGCTTGTCCCTCTTCACCAAGCACTGCTAGTACATGATGCCGGCGGGAGGCCGCCATCGAGGTCGACGACGACGACGAGCCAGACGACGACGACCGCGAAGACGATGGCGACGAGGAGCGCCGCGGCTTGAGCCACTGGAAGAAAGGCGAGCCGACGGCCTCACCTTCCATGGTGGCACAAGTCCGTGGCCCCATGGATCCTGATCACCGATCGACGACCCTTATTATATATAGCCACTACAAAGTAAGTGTGTTCTGGCTCTCTTGATCTTGGGGGTTTGGTGGAGTGGAGAAGATGGGAGAGGGAGGTGTAGCTAGCAACAACAACAAGCAGCAGCCGCAGCTTAATGTCAAGGCGTGCCTGTCACGGCCCTGCGGAAAACGAAGGGTCTGTTGTGGCCACCAGTCCGTTGCCATATATATATATGCTCGAGTCCAACGCTTCTCGCTCTATGTTTACGTGTGTGTCCCTCGCGGTTGAAGTTTGGAGGCTTTCACACCCGAGGCAGGCAAAGAATCAGGAAACCTGCGTCAGATAACGCGTGCTAGTATGAATGAATTCCCATCAAGCGGAACCATATCATACACCCGTACACTCATTTGTACACCTTGTTGCAATCGAATGCTACACCAGTTGGTCTACCTATGCGCTTCACACCCTGCCGGTTAGAGTTTAAATTTCTTCGGAGGCGAATTTGTTGGACGGAGGAGGCACAGTTTATCTACGCGTTGAAAAAAAATCTCCTCATTTGTCTCACGCTAAAGTACAGGTGTAAGGTCAGCCTAGTTTCATAGGAGCTGCGGTGCCGTTGTGTATGGATAAGATAAAGGTTCGGGGGTTTTCTCGATCTACGTGAGAATTTTTTTTCTTAAGCATAATGCCCAGGGCTATCTTACCCTGCGGGTCAAGTTTTTTTTTATTTGTACACCTTGTTGATAAATTTGCGTGCGAATGCATACTGAGTTCTGCGTATACTGATCAAAACTAGCTTTGGACTGATGGTCCCTGGCCTTGCATGCCGCCGTGCATCAGTACTGATGGCCCGGCGAAGGCGATCAATTGCGATTAGTGGACCAGTGAATAGTCGTCGTCACTGGCCAGGCCAGTGCTGAACTATGCCGAGTATTGAATGGAGTTTAGGTGAGAGGTACACTGGGACGAGAAATTAAGGGGGTGTTTAGTTCCTCTTAAAAAAAATTTATCCCGTCATATCGGATGTTTAGACACATGCATGGAGTATTAAATGTAGACAAAAAAATAACTAATTACACAGATTACGATAAATTTGCGAGACGAATTTTTTAAGCCTAATTAATCCATGATTTGACAATGTCATGCTACAGTAAACATATGCTAATGACGGATTAATTAGGCTTAATAAATTCGTCTCACGGTTTCCATACGAGTTATGTAATTAGTTTTTTTATTAGTATCCGAACATCTCTTCCGACATCTTATGAAACATCCGATGTGACACCCTAAATTTTTTTTACCCTAGAAACTAAACACCCCCTAAAACAGATCAGGATGAGGAACGGTTTCTGTCCTCTACATCAACACCGGGGTCTGGTCCGGCCATGTTGACGCATCGTCGATCGTCGTCCAAAACCAGCTGTAATATTTTTGTCGCTAGTAATACATTTCTCCCTTTGGTTCTGATGAATAATTCGGTTTTTTACAAGTTTAGTGGACTTTTTACTTGAGCATTAAAAGTAAGAAATAGATATAAGATGACAATGTTACCCTTTCACCATTTTACAAGCACAGTTAAGAAAGCCTGAAACAGGCAAAAAAGAATTTAAAAAATGTGTCTTGAATGTAAAACGACTTTATTTTGCAAATGATAATGAAGTCTAAGATGTCTCTCAGGTGACTATTGCTAATACTAGATTATGAACCCACAACTCACAAACCGTCTTCCACCTCTAGCTCAATCTATTGTTCTTCAATTTTCAACTAAGGCTATATGTTTGGTTGACCATATGAAAAGTAATTTTGTTGCTAAAAAGTAGAAATCCAACCAAATAGGTGAAGTTTGAAGCTACTTTTTGCGAAATAGCTACTTCCGTGTAATACAATTTTGGAAGCAACTTGGATCCTACTTTTGACTTTTTGGCTTTCTGCTTTTATAAATTTGTGAAAATATATAGTTGTTTCACAGTTGTTTCAAAGAAGATAGAGAGAGGGGGTAGGTTTTATACTTGTTTTAACCAAGCAGCTTATAACTTTTCCATATCACGTAGCTCACAACAACTTTTTTTATAGCTCACAGCTGAACCAAAACAGACCGTAAACACCACATGTCAAGGTTGCTTGCCGCGGTCCCTGATATCTCATCTACTCTGATAATGTCCCACTATTCATCTTGGACCATTTAAACATTATATGGTGGTGTATTGTTTTCGTTTTAGGCCCTTTGGCCTATCAAAATGACAATTTCATCAACTTAAATTTTTGTTTTTTTTATATCTATATCTATATTCTATATTCTATGTATCTTATAATCTTAAATCCCACTAAAAGTTGTATCTTGACATGCAAGTTGTTCACCTTAGTAGCCACTATCAGATGCAACTATAGACCACTAGCATATGCAATTACAACATATATGTCAGTGAGACACATTATCTATGAACATGCATTTAGTTGTTCACGTCATTGTCTACCGGAATAAATTTGAGGGTGCAAATTTATGTGCAGCTATTGGAGTGAAGCAATAAAAAAACACCTAGGCCAACAAAAGTAGAGGGAGGAATCAAATCAAAAGTAAGGGTCTGATTTGGGTGCTCTGCTAAAGTTGCTCTAAGACAATAGCTACCTTCGCAGGAATTACAGGCATCCTGCGAGTCACTGCTTTTTGCTTCTCTCTTCCACGAGAGCTTGGCTCCGACGTGGCATGCATGGTGAGACCACTATCGATGCTGGAGCGTTGGGGCTGGCCTTGTAGTGCTAAAGAACTTGCACTCATCATTATAACAACAGCAATGCGAGATTTGTTGTGTCAATTTGTGTGAAGAAGTCGTTATTTACCCAACTATATAATGGAAAATTTTAGTGTCCAAACTGGATGCTGTTTGTCTTCTCCTAAACATGGACCAGCTGAGAGCAACACGGCTTCAAACTTCTGAAGAAATTCGTGGCATACCGAATACGTGTCTCATTCCTGAAGCAATTGAGAACTGCAGCAACTCGGAAACTTTGAGGTCACCAGTGTCGGCCCTGTTGTTCTTCCACTAGCGTCGCCGTCGGCCTCCCCAATCCCCTGGAATATTCCAGATTGCCCCACAATGCAGCTGACTTGATGAGCCTCTTTCCCCTCTAATCCGCGCGCCCTCGTGACTGGCAAGACGAAGCAGAAACTGGGAAAAACACTTGGTGCCGACATAGCCGAGTGCAGCTTTACCTTACTTTGATAGAACATGAACATGATGACGCGAATTGGCAAGACGTCGTCAAAAAGCAGGAGGGCCGCCGGCTGCGTGACCGGACCCGCCGCTGATCCGATCACCTGGAGCGCATGCTGCTTGCTGGTGGCGTTACACGACCACGCCCGCCGCCGTCGCCGAACAATAATAATGAACCGTTCAAAGCCGTTGCGCTACGTGTCCAAGTCCAACACACCGGGGAGCCACAGACGCAGGGCGCCGGGCGCGCGCGTGCGCTCCAGTCCAGCTGCCCCCTGCTGCGGCCCTGCCCAGGCGCGCGCGAGGTGCATGCATACGGGGCTCGTGGATCGCTTTTTGGAACGGAGGCGCCAGGCACCAGACATCATTAGCCTGGACCGGGGGAATTGTAGAAAATGGGGGTTCAAAAGCGGCACACGAATCGGCCGTGTTGGACTCGGTCGCCTGGGACGGGGACTCTGTGTCTGCTCGAGCCTGGTGGGACGGAAACACGGAGTGGACTCGAAAGCGGAAACCCGGGCGGGACGGTCGGGGCGCACCGCACCGGTTGCCGGCATCGGGCCAGACGTTGCACGGTCGAGCCCAGGTCCGTGCGGCCCGTGTATAGTTGGCGGGCTCGTTAGTTCCAGTCTTGTGGGCTGGAATGGAAGCTTGAACTCGTTGGGCCATTCTGGTATCCAGCATCCCTGTGATGCGACAGGCAGCGGCGACGACGCAAGGCGATGAAACGTCGTGAAAGATCCACGTTCACTCCGCACGGCCAGCTCCGTGGTGAGCGGTGACACCGCTCGGCGCTTGCTTGTGACTTTACACATCATCTGTCCTCGACCAGTCTTCTTCATGGACGACGACCCTAGTGATGTTCTCGACAGTCAAGACAAGAGTCACAGTCATACAGCGATACGTAGTCTTCGCCGTTGTTTATTTGCCGAAACATGGGGAGAGCAAGACGCGACGCCTACCGCCTGTTTACGGGCAGTGAAAAAGACTCGAGCGAGACGGGATGCATCGAAGGCAGCGGGGATCACACTGCACGCTCGCTATCATTACCCGAGCTGCACAGACCCAAGACCGAAATTTGCTTCGGCCGGTGAAGCTTGTTGGACACGGCCGCGGCTACGGACAAACTCGACGCCGGCGAGATCACGCCGACACGTGCACAAAGCCGACGGTCGCTGTAACCAGCAGCGCCGTGCGTCAGGACGCGGTGCCCCATCCGCGTGCTGGCACGGGGACGATAGACACTTGACAGCCGAGTAGCCAACTGATGACCGTCTAACCGGAGTCCTGATCGACAGCTGCCTGATCCCGAGACTACGACTACGACTACCTAGCTGAATCACAATTCACAATCCCGTAGTTGTTTCCTGTGCATGCGCTAGCGCACTTTGAAACTGTATGCCGCTCCTGTTGGCTCAGTATCTTCAGCCGCCAGCTTAACGTCCTCTCCTCCATTCGAAGAGAACTCTGATCGTCTCATGTGCAGGCTGACCGACGAGTGGAAATGGTCGCTCTCTCCAAACTGCCGTGGGTGCGGTACCACGAGCACCCCGAGGCCGGGCACGCGCTCCCGGACATGGACGAGGTCGGGTACAAGATCATCTGGGAGCTCTTGCTCGGCGACGGCAAGGCGACCAGCGCCAGGATGCCTGAACTGAACGCTGGGAAAGGTTGGTGAAGAAAATAAAAGAGTACGTATTCGCATATAACTGGAGAATAAACGGTGTTGTGTTGCCCCAAGTCAGTGCAATAATCGGTTGACGGGAGTTGGGAACTGCAAGAAGTCAGTGCGTGATGAACTTCAGTTGATGGATTTAGCTGGCCAGTAGTGTGTCACGCTACTTGGTCCACATCGATGGGTAAAGACACGCTACTCGGTTAAAATGTTAGGCGGGCCGTTATGGTGGTTCAGGTTAGGCTGTGGAGACACATAGATTCAGATTCAGAATGTGATCTGAACAATGGCATATTATTCATTAGAGAAAGCTGTCATAATTTGGTGTGACTTTAATTAATAACTAAATACTACGGCACTACTCCCTCCGTCCAGCGAAAAATGCAATTATAACACAGTGTCACGTTTTAGAATCATAAGTTTGACTAATTATAGATAAAGAAGTATTAATATTTACGATATCAAATAAATACCATTAGATTAGTTACGAAATGTATTTGCATAATAAATTAATTTGGAGTCATAAATACAGATATTATTCACTAAAAACTTGGTCAAATGTGAACTATTTTTGCCGGCACGTAACCTACAGTATAGCTTTATTTAAGGGTGCTGCCAATACTGCATCTTAAAGCTTTAAATTGTCTGGTTTTGCACTGTTCGAAGCCGCTGAGAAGTCAGATCGTCTTCGATCTGTCTGGTGGTAGTGTGCCTATCCGGACACCACGGGTCCGGGATCGGTAGCCTGTGCAGGTTTTCAGACTAAAAATTACTCCGTAGAACAGGGCAAAGCCGACAGTATTGCTGCGCATTGGACAGTATTCGATTCAGCAACCTCCGTGTTTCCGTTTTTATTACCCCGTGGGTCCGAGAATTTATTACGCGTGGAATTTGTGACGAGCAACGGCCCACTACTATGACGAATCGTTTTTGGGCCTTATCTTACCGAGCTTTCGTAGGCTAAGCATGTCCATTGGACAATCCAGCCTTGCACAGAACACAAATCGAGCACTCTCGGCCCACGGGTTGTATAGAACGAAAAGTGTTAGAAATATAATTAGTTGTTAAATTATTAGATAATTATATCATTAAACTTATGCTAAGTGTTATCGGACACATACTAATTAGAATTAGTGATATCATCATACTGGACTTTTCGGAAAGGTGCGTGTCATTTGCAAACATGCATGAACTCACCCCTTGAACATATATCATTTATTCATTTGGACAACACATCAGTGAATATGCAAGAGTAATACTCCCTCCGTCCAGGAAAACATGCAATTCTAGCACAGTATCATATTTTAGTATCTTAATTTTGATTAATTATAGATAAAAAAAGTGTCAATGTTTATGATATCAAATAAATATCATTAGATTAATTATGAAATATATTTTGATAATAAATTAATTTGGAGCTATAAATATGAATATTATTCACTATAAACTTGGTTAAACGTGAGCTACTTTTTCTGGCATGCAACCTATAGTTGCATGTTTTTACGGACGGAGAAAATAGGCCACAAGACCGAGGAAGAAGAACAAAGAAGACGTCGTTGTCAAGTACGGTGTACGGACTCGTCGCTGCACCACCACGCCATCTTCATTTCACTGGTTCAGCCAAATCAACAGTCATCCAGCAGTGTTTTTCTCTCATAATAAACCAGCGAACAGCGCTTTCAGCCACAATAAACCAGCGAAACAAACAGGTTGTTCGTCGCTGGCTTCTTCCATGACATCAGCACTCACTGCAGCATCGTTGTCTTAGTGTAAGAACTAGATTTGCTATCCATGGCCAACACAGACGAAGCACCATGCATGGACGGATAAGAAATCTATTGCCCTCTATTTCACATGCATGATAATAATTAATCTATACCTCTTATAATCCTAAACCCCACTAGAATATTATCTTAACATGCAACGTGTCCATCTTAACAGTCCACTATCACTTGCAATTAAAGTAGATACATCATCCACTAACATATATTTAGTTGTCTATATCAACATACCGCGTTATCTACTAACATTAGTTTATAATAGTTAATTCTTTTCTAAGAATGGTATGAATAGTTTAATCTCTTTCCAAACTAGTAGTTTCCGCAGCATCGCGGGGGGTATGCTTCTAGTATATAAGAAGGTGAACACCACAAGTTTTCTTATCTCGTGAATGCTAGGTCCCAATGTAGTGAATTTGGGAATTTTGATGATTAACAAACACAAATGTTATGACTAACATGTGTTTTACAGTGATGATTACATCTAAGTTAGTCGCAATGAAAATGGCTGCAAATGTCTTGAGCCTAAGAATTGGTTTGTTGATTAAAGCATGGCACAAAGGATATTCGTGAAGATAGAGAGAATGTAGGTTGTGTGCATGGAAACATTCATTGTAGTATGTATTAGGGCTATATTTTTCTTTTGGTTGTACTATTAAGAGGGTCCAAGGTGCTTAGCTTGAGATTAGATGTGTGACAGTTTGGTTACGTTAAGACTGTTGTATCGTCTGCATTCCTTCTTTCCCTCCATGTCGCTCATCGCTTTCCCAACATTGAATAGGAGCTGAAAAGGAGCATCACTGACATGTCCATCTTCCTTCTAGGCCAACATGTCTCCTTTCACACTACCGCCCATTGTGTCGATGACAAGACAGGGCCAATGTGTCTCCTCTCACACTATCACCCGTTGTGCCGGTGACGAGACAACACCATGGTGTAAAAAAAGAAGGGGAGTGGCGGAATTGTTCTAGGCCTCGTTTGGTTCAACTTATAAGCTTGCTTATGGCTAAAATAAGCTAAAATCAAAAGTCCAATGATATGTTTTTATAGTTTTTTCTAGCCACGCTTCTGGCCATAGCACCCATTTATACTAAAACGCGGAAATTGGGGTCAAACCAACTTATTTTGATCGTGCTTTTGTTTTATTTGTGCAGGTTCTTAGACAAGCGTTCTTGTTACCGCTCTACCAAATAGGGCCACGGTGGCTTCAACTAGGTTGTGGCAAAGTGGCGTCTCTGGCTATTACAATAGTTGTTTGAGGTTCTTGTTATTGCCGCTAATACATGAGTCCCACCTGTCAATATTCGAAAAATCTTTACATTTCTAGTGGGCAAAACCAGCTTAAAAATATTTTAAGCCATGCCAAACATGTTTTCTTTTTTTTCTTTAGATAAAGCAACGTTGATATTGTGGGGTATAAACCCCCGGTACCACAAAATGGTACATGGGCCGCACCGTCTGAGGTGGCCCGACCCGTAAAATCAAGACGTACATCGTAAGATTATAGGCTGTACTAGATATTGAAATAGTATCAGATAGAATACTTTACTTATAACCCTCATCCTCCAGAGTATATAAGGAGAGAAAGGGGACCCCTAGAGGACAGGTCATACACCACATAACTCAATACAATATAACAGAGCACAGGATGTAGGGTTTTACGTCATGCTGACGGCCTGAACCTGTATAAATCTTGTGTCTTGTGTCCTGTTACCATCCGGTTCGTGTCTTGCGCACCTGCCTACCGACAAACCATCATCACGGGCATACCCCTCGATGGACTGCCGACCACATTTCGTCGACAGTGGCGCGCCAGGTAGGGGGTGTGCGTACAGACTCCCAGGCGAGCCAGATGGAATTTTTTTCGTTTATTCTCTACTAAAAACCGATGAGTCGTTCTACATTGTTGTTTGAATCAGTTTTTTCTTTGAATATCTAATACAGATTGATTTTTCTGCATGTAACGACATCTCCCTCGTTTGCGATCTACTTCGCTAATATCGCCCTGTAGCCCGCTGGAATTAATATCGAGAATTAACTCGACAACGACGTACTCGACGGCTTCAGCGACAGGAGATGTAACACCCCTGGGTGTTAAGCATGCATTAACATTCCAAAGCATGATCATTAACATCGCATACATGTTCATCATCACATGTAATATAAGTTGAATGTAAATTGAAGTGTGAAAAACATCTGTTTGAACCCTAAATTATTGCATTTGCTTGCAAAGAGTGGTAAAATTTGTTGGGCTATAACTCTAAATGACTTAGAATTAATTAGCATGATTTTTGGAGCAACTTTTGTATTCAAAATCTTGCCAAATTTTGCTTTTAAAAATATTCTAGAAAAATGAGTTGTTATTTAAAAATTTGATTTTAAATCACTAATTCAAAATCTGTTTAGAATTTTGAAAAGTGGCCTAAATGAAAGTTGTAGAGAATTAAATTTTGAACAACTTTTTATTTTGGGGACAACTTGTGAAAATATCTTTTTCATCTTCAAAATTTGAATTTGAATCAATTTAGAAAATCTGGAAATTTATTTATAAAAAGAAAACGAATTCTCCGGCCTTAACGGGCCGCCGCCTCCGCTTTGGCCCAGCTCGGTAGGCCGGCCCGGTCCGCGTCAGCGCCCGCGCGCTCACCCGCGCGCCCCGCGCCAGCGCACGACCGCGTCAGGGCGCGCTCGCCGCGTGGGCGCCGCTCGACGTCGCCGGCGTACGGGTGGCACCTCTACGGGTCCCACCTCCTCGTCC
This sequence comes from Saccharum hybrid cultivar R570, assembly GCA_038087645.1. NCBI lineage: Eukaryota > Viridiplantae > Streptophyta > Magnoliopsida > Poales > Poaceae > Saccharum > Saccharum hybrid cultivar. Next base: position 19,039,942 of record JAQSUU010000139.1, read on the forward strand.
GCGCCTTAAGCAACCACAGCACCGGCTTTACTTCACCTACCTCGCCTCCAGTCTCCATTTCCTCCCCTCTCGCCAGCAGTAGCCGCGGAGCCGTGGCGGACGCTCACGCCACCGCTCGCCGTCGTCGCTCCGCCACCACCGCACGTCCCCACGAGCGCATCTCCGGTCGATTCCTCTCGGCCTCAGCCCCGCCTCGCCTCCTTCCATCTGGTGCTCACGCCATTTCCGCCACTCGAGCAAAGGTGAGGCCGATTTTGGTCGTCTATCCGTCACAGGCGCCATGGCCGCCGCTCGGCCTACGCTGTGGCCGAGGCCCGTCCGCCATCCCATCTTCCCCAACTTCCACCCTTTCGCGCCCGCCTTCCTCTTGCGAACCTGGTGCTCGCTTCACCGTGCCCCGTCGTGGCTGGCAACGCCGCCAGACCACCACCACCGCGCGGCCACGCCACCGTGAACGCCGGCACCCCGTGGCCACACCCCGCTCTCGTCCCTCCCCTCTCTGTTCGCTGGCCCAAGTTGGCCTTGGGCCAAGGCGTCGAGCCGGGCCGCCTTGCCCCTCTCCCTGCTCAGTTGCTCATGCCGAAAACGGCCGTGGGCCAGTGGCTCCCGTTGGGCTGGCCCGTTAACCGAAAAGATAAATGAGTTTCAGTTTTCTATTATGTTTTGGAAAAGAACATGCTCTAGAAAAATATTGTGTACTCAAAAATGCTCCAAAAATTGTGAAACAAATTTTGTAGTATTTCTCATAAGTAGATCTATGATCTAAAAATATTGCATGTCAAGTTTGAAATACTTTTCTGTAGGGTTTTTATTTAATCACTGAAATTGCTGTTTTCTTGATAAATATGTAATAAATCATAGAAAGCTCAGAAAAATATGGTTCTACTTACAATAATTTTCTTTTGTGATGTACGTTCTAGGAAAAATATGTGCCATGCATGTTCTGTAGAAAAATTTTTATATTTAGTACAAGTGCTAATTATTGTTAATAATTGTTATTTTTGATAGAGAGAAAAATTTGAATAAAATATGCATGTAATAATTTTTCTATAGTGATTGTTTATTGTGTAGAATGTAGGAAAAATGCTAAATCTGTTGTTTGACACTTTTCATAGTACAAAGTATTTTTATGCTCATTTTTAGGCCCTAGCTTATTATTTTTGTGTAGGCAGTTCTAGTACTCTAAATGTAATGAAATTTTTGTGGCATGCTATATTAGATGATAGTAAGCTACTGTAATTTTCTCAGATTTTTCTATGCTACCAAAATAGGTGTTGCTGTTCAAACCTAGTTACAATTAGGGTTTAATTAACCTTGTTAATGCATGACTAATTAATAAGATTTACTTTGGTGTATCTTTGAAGCATCTTAGATTTCTGTGGTGACTTGGCATGGTAGAGAATGTTAGTAGTAGTATACGAGTATATGTTCTTGGATGATGTTGACAACCTTGTAGAAGAGTTGTATTCATACTTTATGCTATAAAGTAAACCTGTTCATCTATATCTCATTCATCATGATTGTTACATGTCATCTCTGCAATGCACCTCGACATGAGTACTTATACATTTGCATCATATAGGATCGCAAGAAGTAACTCCGGTAGCAGTTCCTGAGGAGACGGAAGAACAGCCCGAGGTGCAAGAGCAGGAGGTGCCCGAAGCCGAAGAGGAGGTCGGTGAGGATCTTCCAGAGTGTCCCGATCACCGCCCGAGCTCGTTCGAAAGAGGCAAGCCCCGGAGCATTTTCTCTCCTGGTTTGCAATTATTTTATTAATGCTTTACTTTAACTGATGCATTACGTTTAGGAGTTGTTTGCAACAGTTGCTGCATTATACCTTGTTTACCCTGTTCTACCATATCCTTGTTACCTTGGTATTCGCAGTCAAGAAATGCTTAGCTTGCTTAGACCGGTAGAAGTCGGGTGATTTCCTGTCACCTGCGAGCTATAGTTGGTTACCTGGATCTGCTTGAAAAAGTATGTCATCGTAGAATAACTAAGTGTTAATGTGAAATTGAGACCGAACGGAGACTTGCAGGGTTTCGTACTATAGTGTTTGTAACACCCCAGATGTTTATCACCAATTAAGTAGTGGGTTTAAGCTCAAACATGATAGATTAATGGAGATGACAATGTCAAAGTCAAACCTATGGAAATAAGCCCTAACCTAAACTTGGATATTGCACCCTCGCTTACATACAGGCTCAATTAAAAGATATATGCTTGGGTGTTGCTATCAAAGTATCTTCACATGTCTCACCTCAATAACTATCTATATGGATCCTTGGAAAAGTTTCTTGAAGTTTGGAATCAAGAAGTCAAATGAAATGATAAGTCATAGTAGAGTTGGAAATTTTGAAGGAATGAGTCATATCTTGCTTGGATTGTTTTGTTTAGAGAATAAGAACATATGTCATCAACCAAGTCTTGCAACCTTGACCAAACAACTCCAATTTAACCCTACAACAACACTTATGAAAGGCTCATGTGGAACAAGTGACAAGAAGATGCCGCAAATCGGTCCCGAACCTCAAAACTAGGGTTTCTTCCGACGCGGTGTTGACCGAAGTGAAACTACTATTTTTGTTTGAGATATGAAGTTTGACCTTTAATGAAAATTGGAGTTTATTTTGTATGCAACAAACTTTATTTTTGGACCGCGTCCCGATCCCACCCCGAAGTGCTGTTAAGCTGATCACAGTGCAATTTTGACTCCTCCTGTGCAACCCTATGGTGGGAATTAATATCTCGCAAACCAGTGGAATTTGACTGAGCTCCTATAAGCAATGTTGTAGTACTCTCATAGCCCTACGCAGCGGTATAATTTGTTGGTCGAATTGTCATCTGGTTTAAGAGATAGAGGTGAGATTAGAAGAGTGGCAGACTCGTAAATACGTCGCTTTTGGATGGCAGTTTTGGAGGCGCTGAAACTTGGTGGCCGATATCGGAAAGGACCGAGCGCCGTGTGGCCTCCGTGCCCGTGCATGAGCGCCACCTCCCCGGGCTGCTCTGTGTCGAGGGGGAGAAAAAGAGGATCGAGCCCGACCCTTCACTCGCTCCCTTCTCCTCTTTTCCTCGGTCTATTTCTCTCTCGCTCTCTCGTGCCCGAAGCCATGGCCGAGTCGGGCTGGAGCTCGCTGTTGCCGTCGCCCCTGCTTTGCCCCTCCTCTTCCAACACCAGCCACCCCTCTCCTCCTCCCTCCTGCCGCTGCTGTTGGCTGCCATCTGCTCGTCGTCCTGGGCCGCTATCTCACCGGAATCAAGCCGGCCTCCTCCGTCCCCTTCTCTGTTTTCCGTCGCTGTGAGGAAGAAGGACCATCTAGCGAGGCAGAAACTCTTTGTTGTGTTCACTTTGCAAAAGTGCTAGAGACAAAGGATTTACATATAGGGGCTTACATGATTTGTGGAAAGTTTTGTGTCCACTCTGCATAATGTTTTCTTTTTTTTTCTTTTTCGGAATTAGTATTGCATTTAAATGGCTGAACTTTGAAAATACATAGTAAATGATAGAAAAATCGTAAAATAGCAAATGAGGACTTTTTGGAATCCTTGTGAAATTTTCTATGCAGTGGATCTATAATATGGCATGTTTTAGTTTAAAGTTTTAGCTGTAAAAATAGATTTATGCAACTAGGTTTTGAATGCTAATTGGATCTGTTATTTTTAATAACTGAAAATATATAACTCCAAATGAAGTGAAATTTTTGTGACGTGTTACTCTTGTGATGTATGATGTCTAGTAAAAATTTCAAGATTTTAGGCTTGATAGTTTAGGAGCTATAAAAATAACAAATGCTATATGCTGCTTTGCTTCTATTCTGGACAGTTCTGTATATATGCATTGTTTGGCTTAGTTAAGTTATGAATCATGCCTTGATGACAATAAATAATTTGTAGTAATTTTCTTAAGCTTTTCAAAAAGCTAAAGAGCACAATTTTTGGTTAAGTATATGTTTAACTATAGTAGTCTAAAGTGCTGTAGCTGTTTCTGTCCAAACCCAGACAGGGTTGCCTTGTTTATAATGTGTGACCTAGTTAGTAGCATAATTAGCTCTAGATGTTTATAAAAAATTGTTCGCAACTTGTTAATCTTTCTAAAAAGTCCAGAACCATAATTATTGGATTTATGAAACTCAAGTTATAACGGTTTAAAGTGGCATATCAGATTATGTCCATATTTTGGACAGAGATGCAATTATTTAATTAATTGACCATGTTAACTGTAGAATCATCTTAAGATGATTACAAGAAAGTTGTAGGTAACTTTATAAGCTTTCGATAAAGTTGAGAATCATGTTTGTTGGAGGTCTAGAACTCCATTTATGCTTCTCTGAAGTTTCTATCAGTTTTCTGTCTATAATTGTACCACTGTTGTTGGGCTGCATGTGTGGTGTTACTCGTGCAACTAGTTTCATGGTCTAAATGATGTTTACTGTGATTTTGGTAAATACAAAAGTTGTAGATAATTATCTTATCTTTCTTGTGTTAAATTTTTATGATCCCAGGTCTGATAGTTTAAGAGTTGCATGCTTAATAAGTCTAATGTCAGATTTTAATTACCTTCTGTGCAGACTTTAAAGATTGGCATGTTTGGTCATGATAACTTGGGAATCAGGTTAAGATGATTAAAGATGAAATGTAGATAATTTCATAAGCTTTCCAAAATGTCTTCTTACAAGTCATTTGGATTTGTATAGCTACAGTTATGCTTCTCTGAAGTTGCAATCAATTTTATGTCCATGTCTGGATAGGTCTGAAACATCTACATGTTTGACCTGTTTAACTTTGTAATTAGCTTTTTATGTAAACATCAATCTTGTAGACAATTTCTATGGATTTTCATAAAGTCTTAGATCATCCTTGTGGGAGGTTTGTAGCTTAAGTTATGTTTGAAACAAGTGACTGTTTGCTGCTGTCCAAATCTACTTGTATCTAGAATTGTTTGCTTCAACTTGCTCTTGTTTGTATAATTGCAAATGGTTATCTTGGACACCTAGAGTTAAGGTAGCATGCCTAAAATGTTTTGCTAAATTGTGAAGTACTTGATCATGTATAGCTAGCTGGTTGTATGACATGCTTATGTGTGTATAGTGTAACATATGCTTGTTTAGTATGCTTGTTGCATTCCTTCATGTGTATTCTTTATGTTCATGCATCTGCATCTATGCATCTCATCCTAGGTACGCTAGGTACAGCACGTGGACGTGGAGCGCATGATGTGGAGACAGATGATGGTGTAACGGTGGACTGTCCAGAAGATGGAAGAACCCCTGAATGCAAGTGCTAGGACCGGAGATGTCACCATGACGGTGCAAGCTAACTAAACTGACTTGTGTCGGATCTCAGGCAAGCCCCGGAGCATTATAAGCCTCCTATCTTCAAAGCAATTAATTATATATATATATATATATATATATATATATATATATATATATATATATATATATATATATATATATATATATATATATATGTTATAAGTATTGTTGCATTAAGTGATAGGAGTTGGTTGGAAACTCTTGCTGCATTATATCATTCCTTGTCCAGATATATGAATCCTTGAATCCTACATAGACTAGGATCGAGTAGATGCTTAGCCCTGCTTTAAGCGGTAGAAGTCAGGTGATTTCCTGTCACCTGCGAGATATAGGGATATTCATATATGGCACGGTTGGCTATATGTGCTATCGTGGAATGGAACCATGTGTTAATAAAATGAAATGAGACCGGGCGGGATGATGATAGTGAAGCAACAAGGCATGGAGGTCTTGGGTGTGAATCTATCCCCGTCTGAGTTGTTTAAGGACCGATTCGCTGTACGTCCTTGAGTCATGTTGAACGCAGTCTAACACTTAGTTGGCCGGATAAGCCGTTCCGACCGCGAATCCGAGTAATACAGTTCAGGCCGGGAATCGACTGGTAGGTTGCTTCTTGGAGGAGAGAAAGGATGTGCTTGGGGACATTGGCGTGAGACCAAGGGGGGTTAGAGTCCCTATCACCTGGCAGAGTGTCACCCTTGGGGTCGCGACATCATTCGGACCCGCGGCTCCTGAACTGTACCAAAGGTGACCTGAGCAGCCCTCACTAGGCGTGACTCGGTGAGTGTTAGAAATACCCCTCCAGCTGGATAGGAATTCGATTCGAATCGTCGTCGCTCCCGGTTAGTGAGCACTTGACTTGAGCAGCGGCAACGTAGATTCCATTAAATTGAACGGATGGTTAATTGGATCACGATGGAAAGGTTGCCTCAATTTATACCTGCTATGGTTAATATTGTTTGCTCCTAATAAAGTGAGTGCTCTAGTACAGGTTCTAATATAGATGATAGGTTAATGATAATTAACTTAATGCTTAAGCATTAATGATTGATCATCTATATTAAGCTTTTATGCAAAATGTTGTCAAGCTAGCCCCACTTTATATCAGCCTTGCATGATCCTTGGTGTCACCTTATTTCTGGTTTCTGACGGGTAAGTCTAGCTGAGTACCTTCTCGTACTCAGGGTTTTATCCCCACTTGTTGCAGGTTATGATATATCATGACGACTGCAAGAGTTGGTTGACTCCTGCCTTAGTGGCGGAGTGTGATCATGGGCATGATCCTTCTGAGCTACCTTATCTCTAATGCTTTTGTTGGAAGTCGACCGTGGTACTGGCATGTATTTGAAATAAGAATAATGTTAGTTTCAAATTACTTTGCTTCTGCTACTTTTCAATGTAAATTAATAACTATGTTGAACTCCGATGTATATTGAATTACTTGTGAAATGGATGTAACATGTGACTTGTTATGTTGAATCACTACGATCTTGGCTTGTATGTTGGTTGGTTTGAAATCCCTCATGATTTCACTGGACTACCGGAGTTATATGGGCTCAAGTGTGAGAATTTGATCACTTCGGTGATTGTTTTTATACTTGTGCTCTTATAATATGGACGGTTCTGTTATAGTGTTTTCCGTCTGTGTCGATTAAGGACCGACCGTTGTTGGGCCTCGAGTCATGTTGAACACATGCCTTACATTTAGCTGGCCGAATAATGTACCTTTCGACTGCGAAGCTAGAAGATTATTCGGGCCGAGTGGATTGCCCACAACGCACTGTACCGGAGCAGGTGTGGAAGGACACGGGGGCGCGATAATAAGGCCAAAGAGCAATCGAACGGCCCCCCGGGTACATGTGATTCCTAGCAAACTCGAGACTTTACCTGAATGGTTGACTCGGTGACCAATACCTCACTTTAGCAGGTGAGTGAGATTTGTGTGAGAAATAAATTACCAGCTGGTTAATAATAGATTCGAATCGCCATCGTTCACTGGATAGTGAACACTTGACTTGAGTTACTTCATCGTAGTAATCTTGATGGAACACTTGGACAGTTATATGGAATATGACATGATGGAAGTTGTTAATGATCATTGGTCAACCTTACCTGTTTAATTACATGTTACTCTAGTACAGGTGCAAATGTAGTTGACAGGTTAATAAAGATTTAACTTGATGCAAAGCTTTTAGAAAAGATTCTTTAAATGTTAAAAATGTCTTTTTACAAATAAGTCAGCTACCCTACCATAAGGTCTGTCATGATCCTTGATGTCTTTTATTTTTGGTTATGTCGGGTAAGTCTAGATGAGTACCTTCTCGTACTTAGGGCTTTCTTCCCACTTGTTGCAGATGGGCAGATGTATTACGGCTACTGTATCAACTGCCTTTATCCTGCGATGGGTGAAACTTAGGACCATGGGCAGTGGTCATTCACTACGTCTCGTCTGATGCTTTTGTTAGAAGATGATCCTGAGCTGGCACTTTATTTCGAACTCTGTGTGAGTGTGTGTGATTTGAACTAAATGCTTCCGCTACTTTTATTTGAACTTGGTTTATAATAACTATGTTTAAACTCCAATGTATTTGCGACGTGAACTTTTATGTAACTTATGATGGTGACGGCTGAACTTATTACGATCTTGGCTGGTATGTAAGTTGGTTTGAAATCCGTCGTGATTTCACGGACTACCGGGTTATACGGGCTTAAGTTTGCTAAATCGTCTGCTCGGTGGATGATTTTCTTACTTAATTTCGTATAATTGGTCAGTTCTGTTACAGCTGGCATCGGAGCATGGTTTAGCGTGTTTACTGTTCACAAGTGTATTTAAAACAAAAATGTGTTTGAAAAACGTGATTTCTAAACTAAAAGTGCATCAGTGGTCATATCCTTTATGCCCAGTAAGGACTCTAGGTGGCTTATTTAAGTACTGACTTGGGGTTCTTGCACCATATTTCTCTTTCATTGCTCATACGGCGTGCTATTGTATGAGTGCCACTTAATTGAGTGATAATGTATGGATCAGCTGCCTCTACGCCTCGGTAAGTGTGAGATGTGAGAGCATGATCAGATACACCGCCAATCTAGGGAGAGTGCTTATATGATACTAAAGTAATTACATGTTCTACGCATGTTTTTACAAAAGTGTCGCATGTGTGGTTGTTCCGTCCGTTGAGGCGGTGCCGTCAATAGGACGATGTTTTGGGTAGTTACTACCGTTGTACACGTATCTGGGGATTCGTGTAGAGCGTGTAGGTAGATTTACTGCTTTCATGCATTCATGGGGAATTAGGCTGAAATGAATTTTCTGCAGGTGCAAAACAACATTTCTCGTGTAGAACGTATTAGTTACGTATATGAGAGATCGCCTGTATGCCACCGAATTCATCGCTAGATATTATTTATTTAATAAGTTTGTGAGAACGTAAGGAACGTACATGTATCATATTGCTTGTGCATTTCATTCATGTCATGCATTCCTCCCCTTATAAAGTGATTATCCCCTTTTGATAAAAATTGTATCAACTTAAAATATGTTCTCACCGGGTAATCAAAACTTTTGCTATAGATGGCCTGCACGAAGGAGACTGCTCGTAAGTCCACAGGCGGAAGAGCACCCCGACACCAATTCGCCCCGCGGGAGCGCCGCAGCACGGACACCTTTCTGAGCGAGTTTGGCATGCCAACCTTGCTTTGGAGAGTGCTCCATGATGTGGGGTACCCAGAGGGTCAGGAGCCGATGTACTCTTGGAGTGAGAGCCAGTTAGCCGAGGATGGACTTGTAGTAGTGGAGATCACATTCCCTGCTCTTGCTGATGCTCCAGAGTGGGATGGTTGGCACTTGGAGTTTGAGGGACGCACTCTGATTGAGGGTGCAGAGGGAGCAGCTTTCCGTGTCATCAGGGACATAATGAGCAGATTTCCCAACGAGCTAGCAGTAGCCCTGGCTGGCATTTTTCCTAGAGATGATCCTCACGATGCTATTTGGGTGCAGCCATAAGGAAGTGCCTTGGTCAGAGGCCCACACGAAGGACAGGCTAGCGACAACCACGCTATGAGTGCTATGTATGCAGCTATCAGAGCATACCAGGGTCTTGAGTGTACCTATTGGATTTTGACTGGTTTGTGTGGTGATGATCGGCTCAAAGCAAGAAAATAGAAGAAGAAGCAGACACGTGCTATAGCTAGTTTGCAGGAGCAGTTGGCTGACATGAGCTTGCAGCAAGATTAGGCTCTAGAGAGAGGTGATAGTGCTCTGTAGCGGGTGCATATGTTGACTCAGGCCAATAATAATGCAGACCGCATGATTGGACAGTTGGTTCAGGAGAGGAATAAAGCCTAGAACAAGAGGAACCTTCTGAGGCAGAGGGTCGAGGAGCTAGAGGAGTATAACGTCAACTTGCATGAGGAGTTTCACGTGCTCTACAATGGGATTGGCCCGTATGCTCCTTCAGATGCCGCCGGTATGGACGTCGACGACGACGAGGATGAGCCTGCAGTTGCACCTGCCGACGACGACGACGTCGCTACTGATGGTAGCGATGGTGACATCTCCAACCCTGACGATGGCCCTGAGGAGTAGGCTAGTTGCTTTGCGTTAGCTACGAGGCCCTGTCGCGATGACCTTTCTTTTGGCTTCATGTACCTTGATGTATCTCGTTTCGAACGTTGAGACTGGGTAGTATGTTGGAACTTGGTTGGTCATGCAATACCTAAGCGCATAAAAGTCCAGTGTGTGTATGCTGGCAATTTGGTTGTATGGACGCGATGTTTGCAATCGAAGTAATTTAATTAGTGATGTTGTTGTAATTGGAATGCGATTATTGTGTCTCTATTTTATTATATGACTTGTTCTCTCCAATGAATTCAGTATGGCATAATTTTTCATTCACTCACAATTACTATAACTTCACTTAATCATTACTTGTTGCTAAAATATACAGATGACAAACACTCATCGTGCCACATATGAGGCCGCTGAAACTGGTGGTAATGGTGCCGGGGCAGGTGGGAGTGGTGAAAACAACGTCAACCACAATGAGCCACACCTAGAACCACAATTGCCGCCTCCTCCACCGCTCACTGCAGAGGTATTCTTTGCACAGTTTTTTGAAAGTCAGCGCAATGCCGAGCAATCGCAGAAGAACATGGAAGATTTTCTGCGTACCATTGCCAACAATGTTCAACACGGTAACAACCAAGGTGGTGGCAATGGGGTGAATCAGTACAGCAACTTCAAGGATTTCATGGACACTAGACCACCAATTTTCAAGGAAGCAACAGAGCCACTTGACGCTGAAGAATGGATCAACACCATGGAAGATAAGTTCCGTGTGTTGAGGCTGACTGAAGTTCTGAAGACAGAATATGCTACACATCAGTTACAAGGACCAGCAGGGATGTGGTGGAAGCATCATCGCACCACCTTCCCTCCAAATGCTCAGATCTCATGGAGAGAGTTCACTGAAGCCTTCCGTGGAGTTTACATTCCACCAGGGCTGGTCAAGATGAAGTTAGGAGAGTTCTTGGCTTTAAATCAGGGCACCAAAACCGTGACGCAGTATTTGCATGCCTTCAACAACTTGTGTCGTTATGCTCCTGATATGGTTGACACAGATGCTAAGAGAATTGCTAGTTTCAAGAGAGGATTAAGCCCGAAGATGATGAAGCATGTGGGTACCAATAACCGCACCAGATTCAATGACTTCATCAGTGATTGTCTGAAACAAGAGAAGAATAACAACGCATACACTGCATCCAAGACTCATAAGAGAACCTTTGAGTTAGGACCATCACAGCCAAGAGTTTTCACTGCTAATCATTCTACCTATCATCCGTCTACATAAGGTACAAGGTTTAGGTCACCACAGCATAAAACCCAGAACTACAAGGGACCGCAGAAGCCGTACAAGATGGTCGTGCCGCCAACAAGGACAGCCACAGCTATGGAACAAGGCAACTCTAAGGGAGATATAGGATCTACTGGTACAGTGAAGGGACCCTGCTACAATTGTGATTAGCCAGGCCACTTTTCAAAGTTCTGTCCTTACCCGCCTAGAAAGAAGCAACAGACCTATAATGCTCGGGTACACCACACCACCATGGATGAGATTCCTGAGGGAGAGCCCGTAACCGCTAGTAAGTTTCCTATTAACCAAAACCCTGCAGTTGTTCTATTTGATTTTGGATCATCGCATTCTGTTATGAGTCAAGCATTTGCACGAAAACATGAACAACTATGCATAGATTTGAGTTATGGTTATCGTATAAGTTCAGCAGGGGCTGATGTTTTAACCAATCAGATGGTTTGAGGGGCAACCCTTGAATTAGGTAGTCGAAAGTTTTGAGTGAACTTGATAGTTATGCCTGGACTAGTTCTGGATGTCATCATAGGGATGAATTGGATGAAGGATTGAGGAGCAGTTATAGATACAGGAAGTCAGGTACTTACCCTTAAGGATCCCTAAGGAGAGGGTACTTTTCAGGTACCATTGCCTAGAAGAACAGACCTTGTGAGTGTGACATGTGCTATGGAAGTCATTCCTATCCATCAGATTCCAGTAATGTGTGAGTTTCCGGATGTGTTCCCAGATGAGTTACCTGGTCTTCTGCCAGATAGGGATGTTGAGTTTGGGATTGAGTTGATACCCGGGACAGCTCCAATTTCAAGGAGACCTTATCAGATGCCTCCGGATCAGTTAGCTGAGCTAAAGAAGCAACTAGAGGAATTGTTGAAAAAGGGTTTATCCGGCCAAGTAAGTCTGAATGGGAATGTCCTGCCTTGTTTGTGAAGAAAAAGAAACAGGGTACTTTGAGAATATGTGTGGATTATAGGCCTCTTAATGCTGCAACTATTAAGAATAAGTATCCCTTGCCTTATATTGATGTTTTGTTCAATCAGTTAGCCAAAGCCAGGGTGTTCTCTAAGATAGATTTAAGATCAGGTTACCATCAGATAAAGATTAGGCCGCAAAGATATACCGAAAACCGCCTTTTCCACCAGATACAGGTTGTACGAGTATCTTATTATGTCCTTTGGCTTAACAAATGCTCCTGCATACTTTATGTATCTGATGAATATGGTTTTCATGCCAGAATTAGATAAGTTTATGGTAGTGTTTATTGATGATATTCTAGTGTACTCCGAGAACGAGAAAGATCATGAGGAGCATCTGAGAATTGTCTTGACCAGACTTAGTGCTCATAAGTTGTATGCTAAGTTTAGCAAGTGTGAATTTTGGTTGAAGAAAGTTCCTTTCCTTAGTCACATTCTGTTAGAAAATAGAGTTTCGGTAGATCCGAGCAAAGTGCAAGAGGTTATGGATTGGAAGACACCAACCACAGTTTTGGAAGTTAGAAGTTTCTTAGGATTAGCTGGTTACTATCATCGTTTTATACCAGATTTCTCAAAGATTGCCAAGCTAATGACAAGTCTGCTATAGAAAGATTACAAGTTTGTGTGGACAAAGGAGTGTGAGACAGCTTTCCACACCTTGCGGAAACTGTTGACCACTGCTCCAGTTCTAGCGTAACCGGACATTGAGAAACCTTTTGATGTGTTTTGCGACGCATCAAAGATAGGATTAGGTTGTGTTCTTATACAAGAAGGAAGAGTCATTGCTTATGCCTCCTGTCAGTTGAGAAAGCATGAGATCAACTATCCGACACATGATCTTGAACTTGCTGCCATAGTGCATGCATTAAAAATTTGGAGACATTACTTACTTGGTAATGTGTGCAATATTTTCACCGATCACAAGAGTCTCAAGTATATCTTCACCCAACCAGAGTTGAACATGAGACAGCGAAGATGGTTAGAATTGATCAAAAATTACAACTTGAATGTGCAGTATCATCCTAGAAAGGCCAATGCAGTGGCAGATGCTTTGAGTAGAAAGTCACATTGCCAGAATGCGCAACCTTTGCTCAGAGATGGTTTTGATCTAATGCACCCTTCCGTGTTACATAGTATTTATATTAGTTGCTCTTTGGAGAGTAAGATAATAGAAGACCAGAAAACCGACAAAGGGATATTCCACATAAAAGAGAAAATTAAAGAAGAACCATCCAAGCACTTTAGAGTGGATGAACAGGATGTGTTGTGGTTTGATGACCATCTTATTGTTCTCAAGGATCGAGAGCTTAAGAATAAACTTATGGATGAGGCTCACCTTTCGAAGTTATCTATCCATCCCGGAAGTAGCAAGATGTACCAAGAACTAAGACCTCATTATTGGTGGACAAAAATGAAGAAAGAGATTGCAGCATATGTGGCCAGATGTGACACATGTTGTAGGGTAAAAGTTATTCATATGAGACCTGTCGGATTGTTGCAACCTTTGTCTGTACCTAGTTGGAAGTGGGATGATATAAGTATGGATTTCATCACATGTTTGCCCACTACTCAGAAAGGACATGATTCAATTTGGGTAATCGTGGATCGTCTTACAAAGATAGCTCACTTTTTACCTGTCAAGACCGATTATAGACCACCTCATTATGCAGAGAAGTATATTGTTGAGTGTCACAGAACCTCCTAATTATGATGGCCCACATGTACCTGTCATTGTCATAATGACCTTTGACAACCGTACTTATGTTCCTCATAACTTAAAAGGCCTGCTTTCCTCTGAACAGGATCTAATCACAGGAGTATTGCAATATTACAACAGTTTATGCAAAATACCATCAGAGTAAAGTAGCGGAAGTCTTACAATAACTTAAGTTTACAAACCACAGTTTTCAAACTCCAAACCTTATGTAACATTATTACAAACTGGTAGTAGGGAAGTATCAGTAGTAACTTTATTACAATCACACAAACGAAGTGCCTTGCCCAGAGGCCACATAGTCTACTCGTCGTCACTTTCTTCGGCCACAACGGTCATGCAACAAGGCTCAAAGCAGACTTGTTCATGAACCGCACCTGTAACAAGGGGTTTAACAAACCCTGAGTACGAGAGTACTCAACAAGACTTACCTGACTAAGAAAAGACTCCAAGGGCATGCTAGCTTTAGAGAATCAAGGTACATGTATTCAAGAATCCAAATTTCTTTTGCAGGAAAGCTTACTAAAATAAGTCCTTACCTTCATTATTTTACTTTTACCATTGATGGTTCATTAACCAATTCTAAGTGATCCTAATCTAGATAAAAGTAATTCTCATTAAGACCTTACCCATTCTTTCTTGCAATTTCAGTACTTAACTACGATGTTGGTGCAAGGCCAAGACTCCTTTCTCATGGAGCAACGACGATTCGAACCGCTTCATTTACCCAGCTGGGGATTCCCAACCACACGACATATGTAGAACCGAATCTTGCATATATCAACTCTTGCCCGAGTAACCCAAAACCAGAACGTGTCCATCGCCACCCAAGAGCACAGTACTCCTCGAACCCAGCCCAATTCTAGCCCTGAGGGTACACGTTACTCTCGCCATCTCTCCACTCCTAATGCGAGGTTAGACGTTCTCGTAATGGAATAGTCGAAGTAAGGCTTACCCGACATGGGTATATGGCTAGTACTAATAAAAACTCCATGACGCGAGGGCCAACAACGTACGGTCCTTAACTGATAAGGCAGAAACATTACATTGAGACTCCTTTCCCAATGCAAGTTAGCAGTGGCCAAACTAGCCGCCCGATCTTACAAGTTATTCTCATATTTCAATATTTATCAAGCATGCCATCATGGCCATGCAAACATTCATTTAAAAAGCTTAACTCATAAGTATAGCGAAGCATACTACGCATTTTCAGTAAAACAGGTATCAAGGGTGATATCGCAATAATCAAGGATGACAATGCAGCAATTGGGTTATCACTCAACTCCTAATTACTTATGCAGTAACCCTAGTATAAATATTAAAGATTTTTAAAACTCAAGGTAGGATTTAAATGCACCGGGGCTTGTCTTGCTCTGACGCGACGACGGACTCGGACTCGAAGACTCCGACTTCCGGTCCGGAACCCACCGACGACAACTCTTCTCCGAAGACTTGCTCGCCAACTTTGACTTCCTCGAAAGTGAGAACTACATGAGTATATAACATGTCTCAACATGATGCGGTGATAAACATGATGCTTGATGATGATATGCCATGGTTTATGACTTGAGTACAACTTTCCTTCGCGGTACATTCGCAAAACAGTAAAACCTACTAACTAATAGCGATAACTTAAGCGATACTAACGTTTCTTACCAAACATGTTACTAACGAGCTCAATCATGAAATTAAGGTGCCAAGGATCACCAAGAATTAGTGCCCCAAGGTCATCACTCAATCAAAAAGGCACACAACACTTAAAGTTAACAATTATTTAAACATTTAATTAATTAGGGCATAATTAATAATAAATCAAACTTCATCTAATTGAGCTTAAACTTTTTCTAAGGATTAATCATGGCCTAAAACAGTGTTAGAATATATTTCATGATTTTTGAATTAATAATTTAATTACTAAAATTCATGGAAGTTGCATTTAATATTTAATTGAACTAATTAAATAACTTGCAAAAAGTAATCAAATTTAGCATTTAATATTTTTTCTAAGTAGTTTACATCTTGAAAAGCTTACACAAAAAATTTCACTATTTTTGGAGCTCTACAGAATTTTTAATGAAATAAACAAATACTATTACTATTCACATTTTTTAAAAAAGAAAAACAAAAACTTTCTTTTCGGGCCGCCTTCTCCTTTCTCCCTCCGGCTCGGCCCAGCTGCAACGCGCCCGCGCCCGCCTGCGTTCGCTCGTGCCCGCGTGGCCCAGCATCGCGGCCCATCCACGCGGCCTGTTCGCGCGCGCGCTCTCCCTCTCTCTCTCGCTGACACGCGGCCCCCACTTGTCATCGCCTTCCTCCGTCTCTCTCTCTCCCTCGACTCGGCCATGCCCGCACGGTGGCTGGCCGGTGATCACAGCGTCGGTCACCCAACCGAGCTGCTCAACGGCATCACCACTTCACGGCGACCCCATTTTACTACCTAGCGGCTACGCTACCACTTCGGGAGGACCCTCCCGACGGCCATGGCGGACCGGCAGTCACGGTGACTGGCGTTCCAGCGCTCTACTATGGTAACGTCTAAAGCAAATACATGGGGAGCAACAGGAGCTCACAATGGTTGCAGCGAAGCACACGGGAAGCTCGGAGCGGCGGTGGAGAGAGATGGCCACGTGAGGGCGGCTCGGTCGCCGGAGTTGAGCACGGGAGATGGTGGTGCGGCGGTTCAGGCGAGGAAATGGCTAGCTCAGGTGGACCAATAGACGCGCGAGAGCGAGGCGAGATTGCTGATATGATTTGCGTGGCCGGTGGCGGCTCAACGGCGGTAGCAGCGAGCGGCGGAGCTAAGCGGCGGCGGTGGCAAAAACAGAGAAGCAAAACGGCTCACGGTGAGCTCGACGCATTTATAGGCACGGCCACAGTGACGGTCACTAGAAGGTTCGCGTCGTCACGCTGGCATTCCTAGGCACGCACGAGAAGGTCCTGGACGCAGCCCGGCGGCTCGCCGGCGCCCATGCCGTGCGGTGCCCGGTGGTCATTGGTCGGCTACTGTAGCTCCCCCCAACTTTTGTAAACTCAAACTATTTTTCACAAATTACTCCCAAATTCATGTAACAACTTGAAAATTCTCAAGATATAAAATCTTCAAAATTTAAATCTCTACAAGTTTTGTATTGAACACTTTTTCAAATTCGAAATGAATTTTGAAATTTGAGTTTAAATTCAAAAGGGGACACTTTTCGAAAATTTGGAAATTTAGAAATTACTTTGGATTTTATATTGAAACTTTAAAAACTCCAAACACCAAAGTTGTACATCTAGCCAAGACCTACAACTTTGCTAAACAAACCATTTTCAAAATCTGCCTCCATTTTGAAATTTGAGTTTGGGGATAAAAAGGGGTCAAATTTGAAATTTGCTTCTTTTCAAAATTGCTCTACATTTTACACTAAAACTTTGAAAACTCAAAACACCAAAGTTGTAGCCCTTGAAAAGTTCTACAAACTTGGTTTAAAACTTTTTCCCAAATTTTGCTGAGATTTTGAATTATTTCAAAAGGGGTAAAACAGGGTTTTGGATTTTTGGGTTTTCGGAGGAATTTTTAAATTGAAATTTGTTTCTACCTTAATTGGTGATTATTTAATGATCAAACCATCATCCAAGGGCATCATTTAGACAAGCATAATATGGTTGACCAAATGCCACTCTTGGTTGATCAATTAGCTTTTGAAAATCTTTTAATATTTCCCCAAATTTGAATTTAAATTCGAATCGGAAAACTCACGACAAGTTTTTGGATTCCAAATCAAACTCAAACTTGGAGCTTCATTTTATGTGTCGTACTTGAGTTTGTACCCTACACTTGACACTAGTGGGTAACACAGTCACACACCTCAAATTACGTAGGGCATGGACTAAGTATTTACGATGGCATTCGAAATTAGGGTTTTCGGTTCGGATCACACCACTGAGAAGCACATCCAACCTTGAAAGGTAAACTCATTTTAGTTAATGCATAACAGGGTTGACCTAATCATGGATGCTTTGTGATGCAATATGATGACATGGCAGGTTAATTAGCAACCATAACACCCGAGGTGTTACAGCCCTTCCCCCATAAAGAAATCTTGTCCCGAGATTTAAAGCCTTGAGTTAAGTAATGGAAAAGGAAACGTGTCAAACAAACACGTTCAGAACTTGTCTACAAAATAGGTTGAGGGTTTTCTGCATTACAAAAATTTGAAAAGGACATGTTACAATTTAAAGAAGAAATTGCAGCCTAGATAGAAGCAAAGAACTCGAAGAAATTCTCCAACAGGTAATCTTTCGATTTCCACGTGGCTTCTTCTTCTGAATGTTGATCCCATTGTATCTTATACCATTTGATTGTTCTACTTCGGGTAACACGATCCTTTCGATCCAAAACTCAGACAGGATATTCAGAATAAGTCAAATCAGGCTCAAGTTCAACTCCATCAACATCAACAACTTGATCAGGCACTTGAAGACACTTCTTCAATTGCGATACATAAAATACATTGTGCACGGCTGATAGTTGTTCAGGCAACTTTAATCTATAAGCCACCTTTCCACATTTTTCAATGATTTGGAATGGTCCAATATAACGTGGTGCGAGTTTACCCTTGACTCTAAATCGAGTAACTCCTTTCATGGGTGACACTTTTAGATAAACATAATCTCCCACTTTAAACATCAAGGGTCTACGCCTTTTGTCAGCATAACTCTTCTGTCGAGACTAAGCAACTTTTAAACTCTTTTGAATCTGCTTGACTTTTTCTTCCGTTTTCTTTACCAGATCAACTCCATAAAACCATCTTTCTCCTGGTTCTGACCAGTTCAACAGAGTTCTGCATCTACGGCCATACAATGCTTCAAACGGTGACATTTTGATACTCTCTTGATAACTATTATTATAGGAGAATTCTGATAACGGTAAACATTCATCCCATTGATCTTGATAAGTGAGAGCACAAGATCTTAACATATCTTCTAGAATTTAATTTACTCTTTCAGTCTGTCCCCCAGTTTGCGAGTGATAAGTTGTGCTGTAAAGAAGTTTAGTACCTAGTGACTTTTAAAATTGATTCCAAAATTGTGAAACAAACTGAGTACCTCTGTCAGTAACAATTGTTTTGGGTATTCCATGCAAACTCATAATTTGGGCAACATATATTTCAGCATATTTAAATGCTCTATAGTCAGTCTTCACAGGTACAAAGTGAGCTGATTTAGTCAAACGATCCATAATAACCCAAATTGAATCAAAGCCTCTTGAGGTCTTGGGTAAACCAGTAATGAAATCCATACTGATATCTTCCCACTTCCAAGATGGAATGGGCAAGGGTTGTAACATTCCTGCCGACTTTAAATGTTCAACCTTCACTCTACGACAAGTGTCACATCTGGCAACATACTTAGCAATCTCAATTTTTATTTTAGTCCACTAGAATCTCTGTTTCAAATCCTGATACATCTTATTACTCCCTGGATAAATAGAAAACCTTGTATTATGTGCTTCATCAAGAATGAGCTATCATAACTCTAGAACTTTTGGGACCACTAACCGGTTCTTGAACCACAACACATCAGTATCATCAATACTGAAATCTATCTGTTGACCTGTTCTAACTTTTTCTTTGATGTGGGCTATACTCAAATTCTTTCTCTGAGCAGATATAATCTGATCTTTGATTGTTGATTCCACAGTGACATTGGTTAATTGACCTTGCTGGAGTATTTCAATATTCAACTTTTCCAATTCGTAACACAAACTATAATCCATTGGCTTCACAGTCATACAATTGCAATGATTCTTTCTACTAAGTGCATCAGCAACAACATTTGCTTTTCCAGGATGATAGTGCACTTCTAGATCATAATCCTTTATTAACTCAAGCCACCTTCTTTGCCTCATATTCAGTTCTGACTGAGTAAAGATATACTTCAAGTTTTTATGATCTGTATAAATGTGGCAAGTACTACCTAACAAGTAATGATGCCAGATTTTCAATGCATGGACCACAACTGCTAGTTCAAGATCATGAGTTGGATAATGCTCTTCGTGACGCTTCAACTGTCTCGAGGCATAAGCAATGACTCTGCCTTCTTGCATTAATACACAACCAAGGCCAATACTAGAGGCATCACAGTATACATCAAATGGCTTTTCTATATCTAGCTGTGCTAAAACTGGAGCAGTTGTCAGTGACTTCTTTAGAATTCTAAAAGCCTTCTCACATTCTAGAGACTAGATGAATTTGATTTGATTTTTCAACAACTCTGTGATTGGCTTGGCTACCTTTGAAAAGTCAGGTATGAATCGACGGTAATAACCCGCCATTCCCAGAAAACTTCAGACTTCATGAACTGAGATTGGTGGTTTCCAATTCAAGATATCTTTCACCTTACCAGGATCAACAGCTACTCCCTCGGCTAACAACATATGTCCTAAGAATTGTACTTCCTTTAACCAAAACTCACATTTACTAAATTTGGCATACAGTTGATGATCTCTCAGACGAGTCAGAACAACTCTAAGGTGCTCAGCATGCTCTTCTTCACTTTTGGAGTATACCAGAATATCATCAATAAAGACAACCACAAACTTGTCAAGCTCCGGCATGAAAACTGAGTTCATCAAATATATGAAATATGCCGATGCATTAGTGAGGCCAAAAGACATAACTAGATACTCATACAATCTATATCTGGTAGTGAATGCAGTCTTTGGAATATCTTCTGGTCGAATCTTGATTTGATGGTACCCCGATCGAAGATCGATCTTTGAAAATACCTTTGCCCCCACAAGTTGATCAAAAAGTATATCAATGCGAGGCAACGAGTACTTGTTCTTAATGGTTACTTCATTTAACGGACGATAGTCAACACACATCCTTAAAGTCTGATCCTTCTTCTTGACAAAAAGAGCCGGACATCCCCACGGCGATGAACTAGGTTTGATGAAACCTTTTTCAAGCAACTCTTGCAATTGAACCTTGAGTTCGGCCAATTCATTTGATGGCATTCTATAAGCTCTCCTGGATATTGGGACAGCACCAGGTTTTAACTCAATTACAAATTCTACTTCTCTGTCCGGTGGCAAACCAGGTAGATCATCTGGAAACACATCTGAAAATTCACAGACTACCGGTATATCACAAATTTCTTTCACTGAAGTTGCACATATCCTCTCAACTGCTCTCTTTGGAATAGGAAGTTGGATAAGAAGATGAGATTTATTATCTGACAAGTTCAACCTTATAGTTCTGTGCAGTGCATCTATAATAGCTCCTCGTTGGTACATCCAATTCATACCCAGGATTACATCTACATCATGTTTCTGTAATATTATCATTGAGGTAGGAAATATATGCCCACCCAACTCTATAGGTACTTCGCGTACCATCTCCTTAGTACACAGTCGTCCCTCGGGCGACTGAATAAAGAAATCCTCTTGTGTTCCCATAATTGGAATGTCATGCTTTGTAACAAAGGTGCGATTTATGAATGTATGCGATGCACCAGAATCAAATAATAGTACTGCTAAATGATTAGCAACAGGGAACATACCCATCATAATAGGTTCTCCCTCTGGAATTGCATTTGCTTGGGTGTAGAATACACGTCCCGTCTTCTTCTTTTCACCCTTACCCTTCTGGACATTCAGATTATTATTCTTACTCTGAGGCTGTTGTTGTTGTGGTACGGGAGCTCTTGGATAATTGGGGTTGTACTGCCTTGGATACGGGCAGTCCTTTTGAAAAGTGGTCTGGCTTTCCATAGTTATAGTAGGGAAAGTTATGAGTTATTGGACTCTGATTTCGAATACCAGGGGCATTCAGCTATTATGGATATTGTTGGGTTGCGGCAGGACAGATAAACGTCTGCGGCCGAGTCTGGTATTGCGGTGGACGATAAGGAGGGCGGAAATGATTCTGAGGGTGGTAGATAAACCTTTGGTGCTTCTTAATGCCGCCTGATGAGCTAGACAACACCTGCTTCTTTTTCTTTGACTCTTTGTGAATGCGGGACTTCCCTTTTGAAGCAATAGCGACATTGACTACTTCATGATATGTGGCATTGTTGCATGTGACCAATGCTGCCTGAATCTTGGTATTCAAACCCCTCATGAAACAACTCTTCTTCTTTACATCAGTGTTCACATACTCGGCTGCATACTGTGACAGATGATTGAATTTGCCAACATACTGAAGAACTGTCTGGTTTCCCTGTTTTAAAGAGAGAAACTCTTCTAACTTCATGGCCATGACACCATCTAGAATGTAGTGTGCTCTGAAAGCATCATGAAACTCTTGCCAAGTGATACGATGGCCAGCGGGCTGTGCGGCGACCAGATTTGCCCACCACGCCCCCGCGACACCCCTGAGCTGTTGTGCTGCAAACATGGGTTTCTGGTATTCCGTGCACTAGATAAGTTCAAACTTTTGCTCCATTATTCAGAGCTAGTCATTCGCCTCTAGCGGCTCATCGGCCTTTGAAAACACCGGTGGACGGGTATCGGTGAAATCCATATAAGTGGTTTCTCCTCTATTGTTTTGGCCCCGACGACCCTGATTTTCGTTCTGATTCTGGGCCAACAGAGTAGTGGCATTGACCAGCGCTGTAATAGCTTCTGCCAGAGTAGATGGAAGTGGTGGGGGATTTGGAGCATTGTCCCTAGCCTGAGAAGTTCCAGTATCATCCATCTGTTGTACACAAACCATGATTATTTACATTGCTTTATTGAATTAGAAAGCAGTTAGTACAGTACTAGTACACACATCAACCTTATTTTACATTGTTTTTTTACAAACTTGCTCGCAAGCAAGCAAACCAACCCCGCTAAGGTTATTAGAAAACATGAAAGACTACTATATTACATAACCATCCATTTCGACACTTCACTCCTCATCATCATCACTGATCACTATCACTCCATCCTCATTCTTCTGAACATTTGCATCAGTGACATGACTTGCCTCATCCCCACTTTCCATCATGGGTTCATTTTCTTCCGGATCCTCTTCCTCATTATCCTCTCCACCAGGAACGACCACGGCACCGACATCATCTTCTACCGCCTAGGGCTGATGATTGGGATTCATAAGGTCATGTAACCTATGGACTTCCTCATGCAGGATTGTATTGTACTGCTCCAGGTGTGTCGCATAAAGCTCCAACTCTTGAACATGAGCCCTAGCTTCTGTCGCCTTTTTCAGAGACTCGTTCTGGCACTGCTTCCAAAAATGCATGTTGCGCTTCAGTCGCTCTATCTCTGACGTAAGCCTTGCGACCTCTGATTGGGAATCCGAGTTCGGATTGCGACTACTACTCGCTCCATCACCTCTGTTTGCCAACTAATGACGTGGCACTCCTTGCGGACCAGTTTTCTTGCGAGGAGTCATCTTCACACGTGCCATCCTGAAGCAAGATAGAATTAGAAAGATGAGGATGAAGGTTAGCAGGAATAGGTTTGAACCTTACTTAACCCAAACCACTTTAAAAGGGAAGGTAACTTAAGCAGGTTAATTAAACATGATGCATGCATCGTACTTACGATCTAATAGAAAAGTTTAAGTAACACATGCAATAACATTTGTAACTTAGGGCAATATAACATGATACTTCACTATGAAGCTTTCAAATATGAGCTAAGGAAACTACAGAGAGTAGATTAGGATAAGCCAAAAGCAATTTGAACCAAAATATCAATATTAAGTTTGTTCGATCCAAATCATTTTGAAGTTTTGTAAAGTAATACTATAATAACTCCAGTAATTATGCCCTGGTACCAGCTGTTACAGAACCTCCTAATTATGATGGCCCACATGTACCTGTTATCGTCATAATGACCTCTGACAACCGTACTTATGTTCCTCATAACTTAAAAGGCCCGCTTTCCTCCGAACAGGATCTAATCACAGGAGTATTGCAATATTACAACAGTTTATTCAAAATACCATCAGAGTAAAGTAGCGAAAGTCTTACAATAACTTAAGTTTACAAACCACAGTTTTCAAACTCCAAACCTTATGTAACATTATTACAAACCGGTAGTAGAGAAGTATCAGTAGTAACTTTATTACAATCACACAAACGAAATGCCTTGCCCAGAGGCCACACAGTCTACTCGTCGTCACTTTCTTCAGCCACAACGGTCATGCAACAAGGCTCAAAGCAGACTTGTTCATGAACCGCACCTGCAACAAGGGGTTTAACAAACCCTGAGTACGAGAGTACTCAACAAGACTTACTCGACTAAGAAAAGACTCCAAGGGCATGCTACCTTTAGGGAATCAAGGTACGGGTATTCAAGAATCCAAATTTCTTTTGCAAGAAAGCTTACTAAAATAAGTCCTTACCTTCATTATTTTACTTTTACCAATGATGGTTCAATTACCAATTTTAAGTGATCCTAATCTAGATAAAAGTAATTCTCATTAAGACCTTACCCATTCTTTCTTTTAATTCTAGTTCTTAACTATGATGTTGGTGCAAGGTCAAGACTCCTTTCTTGTGGAGCAACGACGATTCGAACCGCTTCATTTACCCAGCTGGGGATTCCTAACCACACGACATATGTAGAACCGAATCTTGCATATATCAACTCTTACCCGAGTAACCCAAAATCAGAACATATCCATCGCCACCCGAGAGCACAGTACTCCTCGAACCCGGCCCGATTCTAGCCCTGAGGGTACACGTTACTCTCGCCATCTCTCCACTCCCAGTGCGAGGTTAGACGTTCTCGTAATAGAATAGTCGAAGTAAGGCTTACCCTACATGGGTACATGGCTAGTACTAATAAAAACTCCATGACGCGAGAGCCAACAACGTACGGTCCTTAACTAATAAGGCAGAAACATTACATTGAGACTCATTTCCCAATGCAAGTTAGCAGTGGCCAAACCACCCGTCCGATCTTACAAGTTATTCTCATATTTCAATATTTATCAAGCATGCCATCATGGCCATGCAAACATTCATTTAAAAAGCTTAACTCATAAACATAGCGAAGCATACTACGTATTTTTAGTAAAACAGGTATCAAGGGTGATATCGCAATAATCAAGGATGACAATGCAGCAATTGGGTTATCACTCAACTCCTAATTACTTAATGCAGTAACCCTAGTATAAATAATAAAGATTTTTAAAACTCAAGGTAGGGTTTAAATGCACCGGGGCTTGCCTTGCTCTGACGCGATGACTGACTCCGACTTCCGTTCCGGAACCCACCGACGACAACTCTTCTTCGAAGACTTGCTCGCCAACTTTGACTTCCTCGAAAGTGAGAACTACACGAGTATATAACATGTCTCAACATGATGCGGTGATAAACATGATGCTTGATGATGATATGCCACGGTTTACGACTTGAGTACAACTTTCCTTCACGATACAGTCACAAAACAGTAAAACCTACTAACTAATAGCGATAACTTAAGTGATACTAACGTTTCTTACCAAACATGTTACTAACGAGCTCAATCATGAAATTAAGGTGCTAAGGATCACCAAGAATTAGTGACCCAAGGTCATCACTCAATCAAAAAGGCACACAACACTTAAAGTTAACAATTATTAAAACATTTAATTAATTAGGGCATAATTAATAATAAATCAAACTTTATCTAATTGAGCTTAAACTTTTTTTAAGGATTAATCATGGCCTAAAATAGTGTTAGAATAAATTTCATAATTTTTGAATTAATAATTTAATTACTAAAATTCATGGAATTTGCATTTAATATTTAATTGAACTAATTAAATAACTTACAAAAAGTAATCAAATTTAGCATTTAATATTTTCCTAAGTAGTTTACATCTTGAAAAGCTTACACAAAAAATTTCACTATTTTTGAAGCTCTACAGAATTTTTAATGAAATAAACAAATACTATTACGATTCACATTTTTTAAAAAAGAAAAACAAAAACTTTCTTTTCGGGCCGCCTTCTCCTTTCTCCCTCCGGCTCGGCCCAGCCGAACGGCCCAGCTGCAACGCGCCCGCGCCCGCCTGCGTTCGCTCGTGCCCGCGTGGCCCAGCATCGCGGCCCATCCGCGCGGCCTGTTCGTGCGCGCGCTCTCCCTCTCTCTCTCGCTGACACACGGCCCCCACTTGTCATCGCCTTCCTCCGTCTCTCTCTCTCTCCCTCGACTCAGCCATGCCCGCACGGTGGCCGGTCGGTGATCACAGCGTCGGTCGTCCAACCGAGCTGCTCAACGGCATCACCACTTCACGGCGACCCCATTTTACTATCTAGCGGCTACGCTACCACTTCGGGAGGACCCTCCCGACGGCCATGGCGGACCGACGGTCACGGTGACCGGCGTCCCGGTGGTCTACTACGGTAACATCTAAAGCAAAATCATGAGGAGCAACAGGAGCTCACAGCGATTGCAGCGAAGCACACGGGAAGCTCGGAGCGGCGGTGGAGAGAGCTAGCCATGTGAGGGCGGCTCGGTCGCCGGAGTTGAGCACGGGAGATGGTGGTGCGGCGGTTCAGGTGAGGAAACGGCTAGCTCAGGTGGACCAATAGACGCGCGAGAGCGAGGCGAGCTTGCTGGTGTGATTTGCGTGGCCGGTGGCGGCTCAACGGCAGCAACAGCGAGCGGCGGAGCTAAGCGGCGGCGGTGGCAAAAACAGAGAAGCAAAACGCCTCACGGTGAGCTCGACACATTTATAGGCACGGCCATGGTGACGGCCACTAGAAGGTGCGCGTCGTCGCGCTGGTGTTCCTGAGCGCGCACGAGAAGGACCTGAACGCAGCCCGGCAGCTCGCCGGCGCCCATGCCGTGCGGTGCCCGGCTGTCATTTGTCGGCTACTGTAGCTCCCCCAACTTTTGTAAACTCAAACTGTTTTTCACAAATTACTCCCAAATTCATGTAACAACTTGAAAAATTCCCAAGATATGAAATCTTTAGAATTTCAAGCTCAACAAGTTTTGTATTGAACACTTTTTCAAATTCGAACTGGATTTTGAAATTTAAGTTTAAATTCAAAAGGGGACACTTTTTAGAAATTTGGAAATTTAGAAATTACTTTGGATTTTATATTGAAACTTCAAAAACTCTAAACACCAAAGTTGTACATCTAGCCAAGACCTACAACTTTGCTAAACAAATCATTTTCAAAATTTGCCTCCATTTTGAAATTTGAGTTTGGGGATAAAAAGGGGTCAAATTTGAAATTTGCTTCTTTTCAAAATTGCTCCACATTTTACACTAAAACTTTGAAAACTCAAAACACCAAAGTTGTAGCCCTTGAAAAGTTCTACAAACTTGGTTTTAAACTTTTTCCCAAATTTTGCTTAGATTTTGAATTATTTCAAAAGGGGTAAAACAGGGTTTTGGATTTTTGGGTTTTTGGAGGAATTTTTAAATTGAAATTTGTTGCTACCTTAATTGGTGATTATTTAATGATCAAACCATCATCCAAGGGCATCATTTAGACAAGCATAACATGGTTGACCAAATGCCACTCTTGGTTGATCAATTAGCTTTTGAAAATCTTTTAATATTTCCTCAAATTTGAATTTAAATTCGAATCGGAAAACTCACGACAAGTTTTTGGATTCCAATTCAAACTCAAACTTGGAGCTTCATTTTATGTGTCGTACTTGAGTTCGTACCCTACACTTGAACTAGTGGGTAACACAGTCACACACCTCAAATTATGCAGGGCATGGACTAAGTATTTGCGGTGGCATTCGAAATTAGGGTTTTCGGTTCGGATCACACCACTGAGAAGCACATCCAACCTAGAAAGGTAAACTCATTTTAGTTAATGCATAACAGGGTTGACCTAATCATAGATACTTTGCGATGCAATATGATGACATGGCAGATTAATTAGCAACCATAACACCCGAGGTGTTACACTGAGATTGTGAGATTGCATGGCATACCGAAGACTATAGTGTCTGACAGAGGGTCACAATTCACTGCTCACTTTTGGGAGCACTTGCACAAAGGATTGGGTACTAGTTTGATCCGTAGTACTACCTATCATCCTCAGACAGATGGTCAGACCGAAAGAGTTAATGCTGTTCTGGAGGATATGTTGAGAGCCTGTGTGTTGTCTTCCAAGGGTTCGTGAGAGTTATGGTTACCATTAGCAGAGTTTGCTTACAATAATAGTTATCAAGAAAGTATCAAAATGGCACCATTCGAAGCTTTGTATGGCAGAAAGTGTAGAACACCACTAAACTGGATCGAGCCAGGAGAAAGAAGATATTATGGTATTGACTTCGTAGAAGAAGCCGAGAAGAAAGTACATATCATTTAGTAAAATATGAAAGCAGCTCAATCACGTCAGAAAAGCTATGCGGATAGAAGGAGAAGACTGCTTGTGTTCGAAGTTGGTGACTATGTTTATCTGAAAGTTACGCCAATGAAGAAAAAACGGTTTGGAGTACGTAGAAAGCTCACAGCCAGATTTGTGGGACCATACAAGATCATGGAAAGAAAAGGTCTAGTAGCTTATAAGTTAGAGTTATCTGAGACAATGGGTGCTATATTCCTAGTTTTTCATGTATCGTATCTCAAGAAGTGTTTGCGCGTTCCAGAGGAAAGAATCGAACCTCGAGGCATAAAGCGCAAAGTCAGATTTGGTATATCGTGAGCAACCAGTTCGAGTTTTGGACTCTAAAGAGAGGGCTACTCGAAACAGGGTGATAAAAACATATAAGATACAGTGGAGTAATTATGATGAAGGAGATGTAACTTGGGAAACGGGTGAATATCTACAAAAAGCTTATGAGGATTTTTATAACAACTGGTTCGTAACCCAAATCTCGGGACGAGATTTTTATAAGGGGGGAGGGCTGTAACACCCTTGAGTGTTAAGCATGCATTAACATTTCAAAGCATGATCATTAGCATCGCATACATGTTCATCATCACATGCAATATAAGTTAAATGTAAATTGAAGTGTGAAAAATATCTGTTTGAACCCTTAATTATTGTATTTGCTTGCTAAGAGTGGTAAAATTTGTTGGGCTATAACTCTAAATGACTTAGAATTAATTAGCATGATTTTTGGAGCAACTTTTGTATTCAAAATCTCCCCAAATTTTGCTTTTAAAAATATTCTAGAAAAATGAGTTGTTATTTAAAAATTGGATTTTAAATCACTAATTCAAAATCTGTTTAGAATTTTGAAAAGTGCCCTAAATGAAAGTTGTAGAGAATTAAATTTTGAACAACTTTTATTTTGGGGACAACTTGTGAAAATATCTTTTTATCTTCAAAATTTGAATTTGAATAAATTTAGAAAATCTGAAAATTTATTTATAAAAAGAAAACGAATTCTCCAGCCTTAACGGGCCGCCGCCTCCACTCTGGCCCAGCTCGGCAGGTGGCGAGCGATGGCGTTAGCGCCCGTGCGCTCACCCGCGCGCGTCCCGCGCCAGCGCATGACCGTGTCAGGGCGCGCTCGCCGCGTGGACGCCGCTCGACGTCGCTGGCGCACGGGTGGCGCCTCGACGGGTCCCACCTCCTCATCCGCGCCTTAAGCAGCCACAGCACCGGCTTCACTTCACCTACCTCGCCTCCAGTCTCCATTTCCTTCCCTCTCGCCAGCAGCAGCCACGGAGCCGTGGCGGACGCTCACGCCATCGCTCGCCGTCGTCGCTTCGCCACCACCGCACGCCCTCACGAGCGCATCTCCGGTCGATTTCTCTCGGCCTCAGCCCCGCCTCGCCTCCCTCCATCTGGTGCTCACGCCATTTCTGCCGCTCGAGCAAAGGTGAGGCCGATTTCGGTCGTCCGTCCGTCGCGGGCGCCATGGCCGCCGCTCGGCCTACGCTGTGGCCGAGGCCCGTCCGCCATCCCATCTTCTCCAACTTCCACCCTTTCGCGCCCGCCTTCCTTTGCAAACCCGGTGCTCGCTTCACCGTGCCCCGTCGTGGCCGGCAACGCCGCCGGACCGACACCGCCGCGCGGCCACGCCACTGTGAACGCCGGCACCCCGTGGCCACGCCCCGCTCTCGCCCTCCCCTCTCTATTCGCTGGCCCAAGTTGGCCTTGAGCCAAGGCCCCGAGCCGGGCCGCCTTGCCCCTCTCCCCGCTCAGTTGCTCAGGCCAAAAACGGCCGTGGGCCGGTGGCTCCCGTTGGGCTGGCCCGTTAACCGAAAAGATAAATGAGTTTCAGTTTTCTATTATGTTTTGGAAAAGAACATGCTCTAGAAAAATATTGTGTACTCAAAAATGCTCTAAAAATTGTGAAACAAATTTTGTAGTGTTTCTCATAAGTAGATCTATGATCTAAAAATATTGTATGTCAAGTTTGAAATACTTTTCTGTAGGGTTTTTATTTAATCATTGAAATTGTTGTTTTCTTGATAAATATGTAATAAATCATAAAAAGCTCAGAAAAATATGGTTTCACTTACAATAATTTTATTTTGTGATGTACTTTCTAGAAAAAATATGTTCCATGCATGTTCTGTAGAAAAGTTTTTATATTTAGTACAAGTGCTAATTATTGTTAATAATTGTTATTTTTGATAGAGAGAAAAATTTGAATAAAACATGCATGTAATATTTTTTTTATAGTGATTGTTTATTGTGTAGAATGTAGGAAAAATGCTAAATCTGTTGTTGACACTTTTCATAGTACAAAGTATTTTTATGCTCATTTTTAGGCCCTAGCTTGTTATTTTTGTGTAGACATTTCTAGTACTCCAAATATAATGAAATTTTTGTGGCATGCTATATTAGATGATAGTAAGCTACTGTAATTTTCTTAGATTTTTTTATACTACCAAAATAGGTGTTGCTGTTCAAACCTAGTTACAATTAGGGTTTAATTAAGCTTGTTAATGCATGACTAATTAATAAGATTTACTTTGGTGTATCTTTGAAGCATCTTAGATTTCTATGGTGACTTGGCATGGTAGAGAATGTTGGTAGTAGTATACGAGTATATGTTCTTGGATGATGTTGACAACCTTGTAGAAGAGTTGTATTCATACTTTATGCTATAAAGTAAACCTGTTCATCTATATCTCATTCCTCATGATCATTATATGTCATCTCTGCAATGCACCTCGACATGAGTACTTATACATTTGCATCATACAGGATCGCAAGAAGTAACTCCGGTAGCAGTTCCCGAGGAGACGGAAGAACAGCCCGAGGTGCAAGAGCAGGGGGTGCCCGAAGCCGAAGAGGAGGTCGGTGAGGATCTTCCAGAGTGTCCCGATCACCGCCCGAGCTCGTTCGAAAGAGGCAAGCCCCGGAGTATTTTCTCTCCCGGTTTGCAATTATTTTATTAATACTTTACTTTAACTGATGCATTACGTTTAGGAGTTGTTTGCAACAGTTGCTGCATTATACCTTGTTTACCCTGTTCTACCATATCCTTGTTACCTTGGTATTCGCAGTCAAGAAATGCTTAGCTTGCTTAGACCGGTAGAAGTCGGGTGATTTCCTGTCACCTGCGAGCTATAGTTGGTTACCTGGATCTGCTTGAAAAAGTATATCATCGTAGAATAACTAAGTGTTAATGTGAAATTAAGACCGAACGGAGACTTGCAGGGTTTCGTATTATAGTGTTTTCCGTCTGTGTCGATTAAGGACCGACCGTTGTTGGGCCTCGAGTCATGTTGAACGCATGTCTTACATTTAGCTGGCCGAATAATATACCTTTCGACCGCGAAGCTAGGAGATTATTCAGGCCGAGTGGATTGCCCGCAACGTACTGTACCGGAGCAGGTGTGGTAGGACACGGGGGCACGATAATAAGGCCAAAGAGCAATCAGACGGCCCCAGGTACATGTGATTCCTGGCAAACTCGAGACTTTACCTGAATGGTTGACTCGGTGACCAATACCTCACTTTAGCAGGTGAGTGAGATTTGTGTGAAGAATAAATTACCAGCTGGTTAATAATCGATTCGAATCGCCATCGTTCACTGGATAGTGAACACTTGACTTGAGTTACTTCATCGTAGTAATCTTGATGGAACACTTGGACAGTTATATGGAATATGACATGATGGAAGTTGTTAATGATCATTGGTCAACCTTACCTGTTTAATTACATGTTACTCTAGTATAGGTGCAAATGTAGTTGACAGGTTAATAAAGATTTAACTTGATGCAAAGCTTCTGGAAAAGATTCTTTAAATATTAAAAATGTATTTTTACAAATGAATCAGCTACCCTACCATAAGGCCTATCATGATCCTTGATGTCTTTTATTTTTGGTTATATCGGGTAAGTCTATATGAGTACCTTCTCGTACTTAGGGCTTTCTTCCCACTTATTGCAGATGAGCAGATGTATTACGGCTACTGTATCAACTGCCTTTATCCTGCGATGGGTGAAGCTTAGGACCATGGGCAGTGGTCATTCACTACGTCTCGTCTGATGCTTTTGTTGGAAGATGATCCTGAGCTGGCACTTTATTTTAAACTCTGTGTGAGTGTGTGTGGTTTGAACTAAATGCTTCCGCTACTTTTATTTGAACTTGGTTTGTAATAACTATGTTTAAGCTTCAATGTATTTGTGACGCGAACTTTTATGTAACTTATGATGGTGACGGCTGAACTTATTACGATCTTGGCTGGTATGTAAGTTGGTTTGAAATCCGTCGTGATTTCACGGACTACCGGGTTATACGGGCTTAAGTTTGCTAAATCGTCTGCTCGGTGGATGATTTTCTTACTTAATTTCGTATAATTGGTCTGTTCTGTTACATGAGAGCAGTTCTAACATGCTCCGACTATGACCATGACATCTTGCCCCGACCACCTGCCACGTCGCAATAATAATCACCGTAAGAAAAGGCGCCACGACAACTGTGACGCTGTCATCATGACGGATCAGAAAGCTCGAGGGCCGGGCAATTTCATCATCACCGACCAGACAACGTCTCGACTAAAGCTAAGTACACTTCCCATATTTATATTTAATATAATTTTCGCTACGACGTTTCTCCACAACGTCCTCGTCATGTTTTCGCTACGATGTTTCTCCAAAACATCCTCATCATGATTATTCTTCAAATAAAGTTTATCCATGTATACCAAGATGGCATACATCTATGCTTAACGTAAATCCCTGACCAGTCATGTTGACGCTCGATGTCTCTAGAGACGGTCTTGTCTTCGGCTTCTCCCTACACGTGCACGAGCGTCTGCCCTCTGTGTTATGGGTGGTCGGCAGCGGCTCCTTAGCAACGCCATCCACACGCTCACGGGCTCCGCGCTCAGCGTAACGTGGGCAAGCTAGGGCTGAAAACTCAGCTACATACTAACTGGTCAGGCGGTTTATGCTAAGAGTAAACACAAACCTCATATCAACACTGATGTTTACAAAGCACCGGTTGCTTTATCACATCATGCTCATTTGCAACTGACTGCTGAGCGTCATATACTATTTCATCATTACTGATTTTCTCCGGAGTTCATATATTCCTACATCACGTACTACCGCTCTACATATTTATATTACAGGATCTTCACCGAGCTCTCATCGCTCCAGGTCAGGCTTGTCACCGAGCTCTCGCTGCTCGACCACGTCTCCGGCCACACTTGGGACTCCTCGCCAAGCTCTCGTCGCTCCTCGTCAGGCTCGTCGCCGTGCTCTCGTCGCTCCTCGTCAGGCTCGTCGCCGAGCTCTCGCTGCTCGACCACGTCTCTGGCCACGCCGGGGACTCCTCGCCGAGCTCTCGTCGCTCGTCGCCGAGCTCTCGCTGAGCTCTCGCTGCTCGTCACTGAGCTCTCGCCAAGCTCTCACCGAGCTCTCACTGCTCATTGCCGAGCTCTCGTGGCTCATCGCCGAGCTCTCGCCGCTCCTCGCGGAGCTCTCGCTGCTCGTCGCTCGTCGTCGAGCTCTCGCCGCTCCTCGCTGAGCTCTCGCTGCTCGTCGCTCGTCGCCGAGCTCTCGCCGCTCGAACCGTGCCTCCAGTCGTGCTCGGGGACTGGTCTAGCAAACACATCTTGTCTCAGACCACCGAGCATGTTATACTCCTCGACCACCCGACCAGTGCATCTCCTTGACCACCTGACCAGCGCTCGGGGACTTCTTCCTCAACCACCCGACCAACGCTCGGGGACTGCGCCTTCGACCACCCGACCAGTGCTCGGCGATTTGTTGACCGCGTCTCACGCTGTGCTTGGGGACTGCTTCGACCACTCTCCGACCACAGCTTGAGGCCCACAGCTCGAGGCCTGATTTCCTCGGCTACATGTGAAATTTGACTCACATACAGTTGAGAGGTCATTATTTTCTTAGACCTTGCTACAAGGATTATACTTCACCTTCCAGCAAGATCAGGGACTACATCGGTACGATGCACCTGCCAGTGCATCTTAGTATCGAGTTTTTGGGCTCTATTCTTTTAGACCCTGGCACCACGTGTCTACGTCACCTACTACCAGGCTCGAGGACTAAGTGGGCACACTTCACCTTGCGGTGAATGTGCTTGTTTTTCGACCCCTACGCCTCTGATGATCAAAGATGCTACGCTTCAAGACACACTTACGTTTCTTCACAGAAACCCAAGTGGGCACACTTCCCAGGAAGGAGAAATCTTTTTCTTTTCTCAAGAGCACCGTACATTATTCGGACAACCTACTTCTCCGGCAACAACGCTTGTAACAATTGCTCGGATGCCGCTTTGACTGGTCGAAGACGTCAAGAACTCAAGCCTCACTGTTCGGAGAAGGTCAAGATGGCGTTTGTCGTATCAGAATACATGGTGCTCGGGGACTAGCTGTGGGGGTATAAACCCCCGGTACCACAAGATGGTACATGGGCCACACCGTCTGAGGTGGCCCGGCCCGTAAAATCAAGGCGTACATCGCAAGATTATAGGTTGTACTAGATATTGTAATAGTATCAGATGGAATGCTTTACTTGTAACCCTCCTCCTCCAGAGTATATAAGG
Organism: Saccharum hybrid cultivar R570; assembly: GCA_038087645.1. Taxonomy (NCBI): domain Eukaryota; kingdom Viridiplantae; phylum Streptophyta; class Magnoliopsida; order Poales; family Poaceae; genus Saccharum; species Saccharum hybrid cultivar. The sequence goes on from JAQSUU010000139.1 coordinate 19,074,689, forward strand.
AGAGGAAGGGGACCTCTAGAGGACAGGTCATACACCACATAACTCAATACAATATAACAAAGCACAGGATATAGGGTTTTACGTCATGCTGAAGGCCTGAACCTGTATAAATCTTGTGTCTTGTGTCATGTTACCATCCGGTTCGTGTCTTGCGCACCTGCCTACCGACAAATCACTATCACGGGCATACCCCTCGATGGACCGCCGACCACGTTTCGTCGACAGATATGAAACTCAATTCTAATATCATCTGCTGATCCAAAGAAAAAAGAACTTAAATATCTCTTAAATCAATGGTTAAGAGGGTGTACGCCGTAAGGTGACAATAATGTGACATGGTTGGTCAAGCATCACGGAACAGCAAAACTGAGGGCATTATCCTGAAACTTCATCGAAAGGTTGCACCACTTGTAAGAGTGATCTTTTCCATCTTTTATTCGCTGCACCGTACCTCGCAAAATGGTCCTGCAATCTGCAGTTACATTTGCACGGCGAACAAGATGTGCTGTTATGGTTTCCGGCTCTAAGCGATGCGAGTTTGGAAACTTTCGGGAAAGAAGCAAGTTTTGTCTTGTTGAGTACAAGAAAATTCTCCTGCCGAACGATAATGCTGAATTATCTTGCCCGGCTCAAACCAAACGCGCCCTAACTACGTGAAATTCCTCGTGCATTTCACCATGCAATGGCTAAACCTTACCTGCAGTCATTCTAGGCGTGCCAATCGGCAGCTTGCAAGCGGCATGGCATTTGGTGGAAACTGGAAAGCTCCAAGCGACCCGACGGGCCAGTGGCCGGATGTGGGCACGGGGTACCTGCTTCCTGTGGAGGTGCCGACAACGGATGCTCAGGAAAATTGATTGTACTGAACGACGGAGATTGGACCGGCGACTGCAGGCACGGGGTGGGGATCACCGTCGCGGCACGGCACGGCACGTATCCTGCACGTGTCCATCTCTCGCGGCCTGTACGTTCTGGCCCCGATCTCCTTTCCTACGTCCACCCGGCACGCATTCATGTCTTTCCCACAGCCGACATGCATGATACCCGCGGGGGCTGCAGCTGAAACCATGAGCCTTGCTTGCTTTCTGTGCTTAAAGTTAAACCGTGAAAGTACCACTATTTGCAAATTGCAAAATACTACAGGTATGTGAATGACCGGTGTACTATATTGAACTGCAGCTGGGTAGAGAGTGTGGACAAGGCTGGCATTGATCTGTAGACAAAGTCGTGGCGATGTTACATTAAAACATCTGTCATGCAGGGATGCCCCAGCTCGTTTCTTCTTGCAGCTCTTCGTTAAGCTCCTTTTTGAATACGGATTTTTTTTTATATTTTTGGTTTTTTTTCCGTGATCGAACTTGATCCTAAAATTGGCGTAAATCGGTCATGCAGAGTGTGTACCACACTCTAAGCGTTCATCCGGTGTGCACCGGTGCTTGTGCCCGAAGCAGTGGCGCGCAACTCGGCAAGTCCAAGGCAAAAGAAAGGAGATAACGCGCGGCAGACTGCGGGCAGCGGCCTTGCCTGCGCCTGCTCCCACCTGGCTGCATGGGCAGCAGGCCTGACAAAACCCCGAGGCGGAAGCAAGCCGCATGCAGGGGCTGAGCCGTAGCGGCCCCTCGGAACTCGGAGCCCATCGCCCTCCCTGTGACTCCCTCCCCCTTCCCAGGAAGGAAAGAAAAGGACAGCGATTGCTGCTGGTGGTGGAAAGGCAACGTGCCGACGAGCCCGACACGTCCAAACGACAGAGGGGGCGAGCAGCGGCGGGCGCGCCGTCTCGCCCCACGCGGCCGCGCCTATAAGTAATGATGAAATGGCAGCGCACATGTCTAGCTAATTGCCTCCGTTTCGGCGTCGCATCCAACTCCCCGAGCCCACCACGCCCCGGCCCCCATCACACGCCAACATATGCCCGCGTCCCGGCGGCAGGTCTCGCTCCCCGTTTAGCACTCGGTCGCTTCGGCGGCTCGTTTGGCACTTTGCCGCGGCAGGTGGAGAGCGAAGCTTGGCCGCTTGCGCGCGCATCGGCTGCTGGCCGGACGGACGTGCAGCCGCCTCCGGTGGCGGTGGCTCCCTTCCGCGTCGCCGGCGCCTGAGGAGGTACGTACCGCGTCGCCTCCTCGTCTTTGCTCTCGACCTCCATTTCAGCATGCAGCCATCTTTCACTGCCATCTCTGTTGTCTGGGATTCAGCTAGAAAAATGCGAGACTGTTTGCCGCGCAATTCGTGATTGGAGCTGACAGTAGCATTCCGTAGAAATTAGCTCGATCGATGGATCACTGCAGGTGGGATTATGCTACTGATTCTTCCTCTTTTTCCGTAGTCATGAAGAAGCAAACTTCTCTTGGTGCATGTTTGGTCCTCCATTCCTTTCATCCTTTGCAGTTGAGGTAGCCTATACAATGTGAACAGTACCATTCATATGGCACGCCGGCCGGTAACCCGTCAAAAGAATCTTTGACGAAAGGAAACCCTACACGATCCATCAAAGTCTGGTACTAGGTAGATCTTTACCATTGACATAGGACATACTCCCTCTGTCCCTTTGCTTTTGTCGTTCTAGCTCCTACTCAGGTTCATCAGAGACTCACTGAACAAAGACAGCAGGGCGTCCAGGTGCAGGGCAAATGCAGTGTACTCAGACGTTCAGATCCTGTCCCCAAACGACAGTCAATGCGGGACAGAGGGAGTAGGACTAAATTATGTACCTTCGCCTATTATAGGTGTTTAAATGGTTGTGATGAAATCTAAAAAAAAGGTTTTGATGAGATATTATTAAAAAAAACTACGAGAGGTTAAACAAAGTGCGGAACGTGTGCATAGCACAATGGTAATGGTAGGGATCCTGAAGTGCGACTTTCGGGCTGGAAGTTCGACTCTCTGTTCTCCGAAAAAGCCCGCTCATGCGATTTTCTAATGTGTCACCTTATTTTTAATTTATTTTTAGATAACGTCACCTTATTATTTAGTATAAGAACAAAACTGCCATTGAATCTAGCCTAACCTCACTCGAGGCCCATCGATCGTGGCGTTGCCCTGTTGCTTATTGTAATGTGATCTATAATGTTCAACTTGGTTTTCTTCCATTAGTTTACAGATTTTTATCAAATCCGATGCAATAAGATACTATACAAGCCAAGCTCATATATACACATAGTACCCATACCATATAGCAGCATAGGCGGAGCTCCCCATCACGCCGGGTGGGGCGGCTGCCCCAGCTACCGCCGGAGTAAATCCACTAGTACCTCTCAGTCTCTGTCTTCCTCCCCTCCGGTAGGTAGCAGCAAAGGAGCGGCCGTGTCCGTCATCCTATGCGTCGAGCAGAGGACTGGCAATGGCACGAGGAAAAACGAGAGAGAAGAGACCGAGAGAGTGAGCTCTGCCGTTCGCCGGCGTGCCTGCTGCGCTGCTGCCTCCTGCGGCCTGCCGACGCGCCGCTCGCTGCGCTGGCGCTTGCCCCACCTAAATTTTTCTTTGAGCTCCGCCACTGTATAGCAGTGCTACATATATAGAACAAATTAATTCCTTCTAAAAAAATCCAGCGATAACTTGCGAGGTATTCTTCTAATTACCACAAAAGAAAAATCAAAACCTAAATAAGGTAGGACCTAACCAAGGCATGGTGGCACACTTAAAGAGTACGGAAAATCCAATAAAAAACATGAATGGGCGGATAGTGCAATTATTTATGCACATAAAAAATTTAGACTTGAACCAAAAAAAATCTTACAAAAAGGAAAAAAAGAAAGAGAAATCAGCATACGAATAATTGGAGATTGCAGATTTAGACATGGACAATTGTACCGCAACAGTCCATGTCCTGGTTTCTCTTTTTTATATAGTTTGTACCGAAGCTTAAATTTTCCATAATGATTCTATAGGCACGTTTGGGTACTGCAGATAAGGTGCGGCAACGTAATTTGTTCTCGTAAGTGTTATCTGTACATGGGCCTACAACGGGCCAACATGGGAAGCATATTGTGGGCCTATACTGATCCCCTCCAGAACATAGACGGTCCATACCTGTTTATTTCCTAAAATATTTTACGAAATACTACTGTAGCACTTTTCGTTATTATTTAGTAATTAGTGTCCAATCATGGTCTAATTAGGCTTAAAAGATTCGTCTCGTGAATTTCGTCTAAACTATGTAATTAGTTTTATTTTTTTATCTATATTTAATGCTCCATGTATGTGTCTAAAGATTCAATGTGACAAAGAATCTACTGTTTTTTCGTAAAATATTTTGGAACTAAACAAGCTAAGTATTCACAACAATTGGCCTGCACTTTTGCGCAGCAACTAGGACGCTTGAGTTCAGACTTCAGACTAGACACAGTCACACAGATGGATTCTGGAGACGGAGCAGTAGTACGCCAGTAGTAATAGGAACATTTTGAGTATAATTAATTATTTTTTGAATTTTTTTATATAAAAAATAAAACGTGCTATAGTGTTCCGATAGGAACTGTAGCGCTAGCGCGCAGATTAACTCGGTGGCTGCGACTTCCGAACTGAACACGGCCGTGCTCTCTTTCTGCGGTACACTGTACCCGGACAACTACGTCACGCACATACTACTACAAATACTGGGAGGGACGGTACGTACGTAGCGCGCCCTTCGAGTTTGAATAGGAGTAGACGATCACGCTACGTCCGCGCTAAGGTCTGAGGTGTCTTCGCGACGGCCGCGCGAGCTAAGGCTGTGTTCGGTTGCGTAAAAAGTGTAAAAAGGTATAAAAAAGAACTGTACCATGTTTTGGTTTTATTTAGCAAATAGTGTCTAATCGTTGACTAATTAGGTTCAAAACGTTCGTCTCGCAAAGTATAACCAAGATGTACAATTAGTTTTTTATTTCATCTACATTTAGTACTTCATGCATGTATCGCAAGTTTGATGTGATGGAAAATCTTTTGTTTGCACAGTATTTTTTTTAGAAGTAAACACAGCCTAAATGTCAACAGCGTGCTCGTCAGATCTCGCGCTTCGCGCAGCGGCCGGGTTTGGCTGTATCCGCACAGAAGCCGTAGGAAAAACGGTTCGGTCACGCCTCCTCGCGCTCTATCAGTCAGCAGTGACCTGTTCCGTTTGGAACTTGTTTAGTTCCCCGATTCTCCTTAAATTTTACTATAAAAAAAAAGATTCTCTGTCACATTAAAATGTCGGCAAATGCATGGAGTACTAAATGTTGATGAATCAAAAACTAATTGCATAGTTTTATTGTACTTTGCGAGATGAACATTTTAAGCCTAGTTAGTCAAAATTTAGATAATTTTTACCAAATACAAACGAAATGCTACAGGAATTCTGATACAGTGTTTTTCTCTCCCATTCACCGAACTGGCCTTGGGAAACGGCCGGAGGGCAACGTCAGACGCGCTATTTGGCTTCTGCCAGACAACAGAACAACAGAGCACGCAGACCTCACTGATATATAAAAAATACTTATAAAAATCTGAGGCCTTGTTCTCAAAATTTTGTAGGAAAAATTCTGATAGCACTTTCGTTGTTATTTAACAAAATTTGTTTAACCATAGACTAACTAGGCTCAAAAGATTTGTCTCGACATTTACAGACAAACTATACAATTAGTTATTTTTTACCTATATTTAATGCTCCATACATACGTCCAAAGATTTGATGTGATGGTTACTGTGGCCCTGTTCACTTCCCATGCAAACCCAAAATATTTCCTCTTCTACCCATCACATCAAATATTTGGACGCATGCATGAAGTTTTAAATATAGGTAAAAAATAACTAATTGCTAAGTTTGTCTGGTTTTTGCGAGACAAATCTTTTGAGTCTAGTTACTTCATGGTTGGATAATATTTGTCAAATAAAAACAAAAGATGCTACATTAACTTTTCACCCACTTTTCCCAACTAAACACACCCTGCAGCATCTTTTGGAAATTTTTTTAGAACTAAACAAGGGCACTGAAGAAAAGGAGCTCGAGTTTTCGTAGTAGACTGCCAGTGTCTACCTATCTGATTCTGATCCCATGCGGCAAAAGATAAGCCCACAACAAGCACGTGCTGAATGTCGTCAGGTCCTGCACTGGAGTGCGTAGAACTGCGCTCTATCCTCTGCGTAGCATGCGACGGCGCGTAGAAGATCCTCCTGCAACAGGCTGGGCCATGTTTGGCGCGGGTTTAGTTTCCGAAATATTTTGCGAAATGCTACCGTAGCACTTTTTGTTGTTATTTAGTAATTAATGTCTAATCATGGTTTAATTAGGTTTAAAAGATTCGTCTCGTCTATTTCGTCTAAACTGTATAATTAGTTTTATTTTTATCTATATTTAATACTCCATGCATGAGTCTAAAGATTCGATGTGACGGAGAATCTATTGTTTTTTCGCGAAATATTTTGGAACTAAACAATGCCTTGGTTACCCCTAAACTCCTGAATTTAACACTATGCAAAAAGAAAATTCTCCGTCACATCAAACTCGTGATACATGCATGAAGTACTAAATGTAGACGAAATCAAAAAAATAATTGCACAGTTTAATTGTACTTTGCGAGACGAACATTTTGAGCCTAATTAATCAATGGTTGGACAATTGTTACTAAATACAAACAAAATACTCCGGTGCGTACCGTACAGTAAATTTTGCGGCGCCAACTTCGGCCAGCTAAACAATGCCGTGTTTAGATGCCTGAATTCGGGCATGAACAGTGCCCGAGTTACTGTGGCAATTTTTGTTTTTATTTAGTAAAAATTGTCCAAAAATTGATTAATTAGACTCAAAATGTTCGTCTCGGAAAGTACAACAAAACTGTGCTATTAGTTTTTTATTTTATCTACATTTAGTACTCCATATATGTGCTGACATTTTGATGTGATGGGGAATCTTCTTTTTGCATAGTGAAATTTGGTGAAAAATTTGGGAAGTAAACAGGGCCCTGTTCGTAATTGCCCTGAGCAAAGATCCAAACGAGGAAGACTGGAAGAGTCTATCCAGTGTCCAGTCGCTAGACGATCAGTCATCAGACCTGAGCGAACCGCACCAACTGCCCTAGTTTATTAATTATTGAAGCCCTGGGTTTTCTCGATGCATGCACATGCACCGTGCACCGATTGACCCATCTAGCCCGAACCGTTAATCACCACGCCTGGCTTTCGCATGCAGGCAGGCTATAAGGACCGCCTGCCGCCTGCCGCCTGCCGCGGACAAGAACCGAAGAACGCATCAGCAGAGTGATAAAAAGGAGTTTGCAGATCGAGTGAGATATGGCGTCGGAGATGAACGTGAAGGCCCTCGACGAGCAGGAGGTCACCTCGCAGCAGCGCGACCAGGGCGCTCGCGCCCGGACCAGCGCCGCCGCCGCCGAGGAGCAGCAGGTGGTGGATCCGCTGGCGCGGCAGTCGTCCATCATGTCGCTGACGCTGGAGGAGCTGCAGAACTCGCTCTGCGAGCCGGGGCGCAACTTCGGGTCCATGAACATGGACGAGTTCATGGCCAACATATGGAACGCCGAGGAGTTCCAGGCCGCCACCAGCACCGGCGGATGCAGCAAGGAGGGCACGGAGCGGGAGCCGATGATGATGCCCGTGGCGACGGCGGGGACAGGTGAGAACGGAGCAGGAGGAGGGAGCGGGTTGGTTCGGCAGGGGTCGTTCGCGCTGCCGCCGCCGCTGTCCCGGAAGACGGTGGAGGAGGTCTGGGCCGAGATCAACCAGGACCCCGCGGATTCCCAGGCCAACGCGGCGCCGCAGGCCGTGGTGCAGCCTCAGATGGGGAGCGGCGGCGGCGGCGTCGCGGCCAGCGGGCGACAAGTGACGCTGGGCGAGATGACGCTGGAGGACTTCCTGGTGAAGGCCGGCGTCGTGCGGGGAGCCTTCGCCGGCCACGGCCCCCAGGCCGTCGGCATGGTCCCGGCCGGGCCGATGGGCATGCAGCACGCGGCTCCCGTGATGTACCAAGTGGCGGCGCCGGTGCCGCCCAACGCCGTGTACCCGGTGATGGGCGACGGCATGGGGTACCACAACGGGTACCCCGGGGGCATGGCGGTGGTGCCGCCTCCGCCGCCGTCTCAGTGCGTGGCGGCCGCCGCCGTCAGCCCGGGGTCGTCGGACGGGATGAGCGCGATGACGCAGGCGGAGATGATGAACTGCATTGGCAACGGAGGGATGGTCCGGAACGGCGGCGGCGGCGCGCGGAAGCGCGACTCCCCCGAGGACGGGTGCACCGAGAAGACCGTGGAGCGCCGGCAGCGGCGCATGATCAAGAACCGTGAATCCGCGGCCCGGTCACGCGCCAGGAAGCAGGTGTGCATGCTGTTCTCGTCAATTTCGTGCTCTTTGTGTGTAATTGACAGACTCGATGTGCTCTGAAATGTTGCTGGTGCAGGCTTATACCGTGGAGCTTGAAGCTGAACTGAACCATCTCAAGGAGGAGAACGAGCGCCTCAGAGCAGAGGAGGTACTGGGAACCGAAACATTTTTTTTTGGAGGAAACGGAACCGAAACATTTGTTCATCATCTCCTTTTCCTACCTTGTACTATGCATTTATCTGATCAGAGACAACGTCTCTGTTCCATTTTGTTTTGCAGAAGACGATTCTGCTATCGAAGAAAAAGATGGTAATTTCCCCCTCAATCGCGCTATCCTTTTACGGAGTGTCGATCATTTGCGTTGTCAGTGTAACAATCGACATGCTCGATCATTTGCTAGTTGTCAGTGTAACAATCGACATGCTTTGTCAAGACAGTGTCCTGAAGGCAACCTGCCATGGCTTTTGTGTCTGTTTCAGCTGGTGGAGAAGATGATGGAGCAGGCAAGGGAGAATGTGAGCGCCAAGAAGGGCGGTCGCGGGCTGCGCCGCTGGGGCAGCGCCATGTGGTGAACTGTGACGAGTGACTCGCGTTGTGCAGTTCCAATCCGCTTGCTTCCACGGGAAGTGCTGTACCTGACTACCTGTCGGTTGCAGCACCGTTAGTAACAGTGTGCGATGTGATTGATGCAAACGTCTGCGAGAACTAGAACTGGCAAGAGCTTCCGCGTTGGCCTGCTGCTGTTCATATAAGCCTGGGGTTGTACAAACAATAAACCAGCTGTAACTCTGTAAGATAGTAAGGCTCCGTTTGGTTTGAGTATGTTAAAGTTTAACTCACATCATATCAATGTTCCCTTAAATACATGAAGTACTAAATGTAGACTAATTGTATGCATATCGGCATAGATTAGGAGTAATTTACGAGATGAATCTATTAAGCCTAATTAGTCCAAGATTGAAAACTTTTTTGTTAGATAAGACGAAAGTGCTACAGTGTTCGTTAGAATCTATTAAGCCTAATTAGTCCAAGATTGAAAACTTTTTTGTCAGATAAGACAAAAGTGCTATAGTGTTCATTAAACTTTTAACACCTTAAACCAAACACCCCTAACTCAACACAAAGCTCTATGTTTTCGTCCATGTTTATTTGGCATGGCTCATGCTATGCCGTATGTATGTCTGTGTATCTCTTGCATTTTTTTTGACGCCTCTCATCTAGGTACAGCTGTAACATCTGTTTATACACACGCATGCTCACTCAACACACACTACTCATACCACCTGTGTATAAACAAACCTACAACTACACTTAGATCTAAAGACCGCGTCTTTCTTGAGATCGCCGAATTCACTGATTTCGTAAGCGACGGGGCACGTCACGATCCCATTATGACTTTACGCGTGAGAGACAGACGCTTAAAACTGGTCCAAGCGGAGACTATTTTTATTTCTGAGAAAAACCCCGGTGCAGCACCCGGTTCGATTCTCGGAATCGAATGCAGCCGGGTGCGCTCCACGACAAGAGGCGTCACCACTGCACCACGCGCACGTCCGCCTGTGTACCTCCTGCATTTGATTCTGGTATTCTCCTGCGAGTGGCTCTCTAGCTTGGATTCGGTTATTTTGTTTCAGACTTCAGAGGCAACCAACGACCAAGTGTTCATAAGCAAGAAAACAACCGGCAAACAGAAACGTAAAAGGTCGGGTGCTTCAGCCGGACGAAGGGCGTGTTTGGTTCCACGTCACAGGATGTCACCCCAAAGCTTAGGTGTAGCATAGAAAAAAGTAGCGTGTTTGTTTGGTGAAATAAGTGTGGCGGCCAAACATGACGCCGCACCTTAAGCGGTGGCGGTGGCGTGCTTTGGCTGGCAACCAAGCACGTCCGAAACACACCATTTACAATCCATGCGATCTCGATCTAAACCTAATGGTAGTTGTTATGTATTTTTTTGTCTGATATATATATATATATATATCTCTCAAATGATTTTAGCCCATATTGTTGTCCTGCGAATGCAACATAAGTATTTTTTTAGGAAAAAGTCCAAGTTACTCTGTAATTTTGACGTGTGTCTAGATAACCCTGTAAACTAAAATCTGATTCTATGCGCAAAACAAAACTAAAATCTGATTCAATTTACTCCCTCCAACTATCTTAGTGGGTCCAATTTACACCATAAAAAATATTTTTTCTCTATGTACAAAATGTGTCTTAGTTTCAATCTTTTTGAGGTAGTGTTACAAAAACATTATGATTTTTTCATCATTATGTTTCTCGTATGACATTGTATCTCTAATGTTAATTTATTATTAAATTCCATAACCTATCAAACAATGGCAAAAAAAGTAAGAAATATTTTTTAACATAACTTATGATGTCTTCTATCACCTCATAAAATTTGATATTAAAACTCAACGTATACATGAAGAAACAAATATAACAAATCTCATTAAGGGGTAAAAACTAGACCAACTTAAATAGTTGGGGGAGTAAATCGAACCAAACATTAGTTTAGAGGATTATTTGGACAAATGTCAAACTTAAAAGGAGTAATTTGGACTTCTACCAACTCAAATGTCATCCGAGCTCTCCTCACCTTTGACGGGTGAAAAATCGTATGTACCAGGCTAACAAAACAACCTGTTTTTGTACAGTGCTTGTTCCCTTCTATATCAATACAAGTTCGGCTGATATATATATAAAAAAAGAAAGTTCGGCAGAGCTCCTGCCAACCGTTTCAAAGAAAAAAAAACAAACCCGTTGGCATTTGTATTTCTCTAGCACAAGAGTAACAATTGTTAGCAAGTACTACCTTCATCCAAAAAATACAATTCTAAGTCTAATCTAAGTATAACTTTTATGACTATAAATGTCTATATTATGAAAATATATATCTAGTGTTATTTAGTATGAAAAATATTAATATATTTTAATATAAATTCAATTAAACTTATTTTTTTAACTTAGTGCTATTATTTTAGAATTATATTTTTGGGATTGGGATTGAGGAAGTAATCCAATACTATCGCTCTCTGGTCCAAGAAAAAAGAGAGGGCCCGGGCTACAAGAAGACTAGCGGAAATATGGCATGTGGGCTCTAAGATTTGCTGCAAGCCCATATGCGAGACTTCCCATCGGACCGAATTCGTCATCGCACAGCGCAGGCGACGCGATCACACAGCCACGTCACCACGTCGGGACTCGTCTCCGGTCTCCATCCTCTCTTCAACGGTTTCAGAGAGCCTAGACAATCCCCACCGCCACGTGACGCCATCGGTGCGCTCCGAAACCCTAGGTAGCGCGACCCGGGCAGCGTTCTGCGTGCCGTTAGGGGAGGGGGCAGCGCTAGGACGCGACGAGGCGGGCGAGGCCGACTAGCGGGTAGCGGCGGGAGAATCTCTTCCGAAGCCTTCCTGGAGCTGTGAAGCGCGCGTGAATCTCCTGGATTTGCAAACTCGAGGGGAAAGCTGAGATAAGGTTTTGCTTCTCTCCTTTTGATCTTGAATTGATTTTGTGCTAGTTTTCAGAGCTTTGTGATCGAAGGCGATCTGGGTGAAATAATCGTGTATTACTGTGAAGTGCTACTTTCTGGGAATGCAAAGAGTATCCCGTGTTTTTTAAGTTGATCGTGTCTTGTGCATTTTTCAAATGATGAAATTTTCGGAGCCATGGCCCATGTGATTGTGCTAATCAAAGATGACAACTAGGTAAATTATGGAGGTTGGATTATGAACGGGGATGGTTGTGAATTAATAAACACGGGATGCCTTGAATTTTAATTTGTTGAACTGCTAAGGACTCTGACTTGGAAACAAAATACAACTGAGCAGGGCATAGTATTGAATGCCTTTTTTGTGGAAACAGGAGGGCTCCCCCCCCCCCCCCCCCCCCCCCCCCCCCCCCCTGGAGAATATATATTTGAAGAGGTAAAAACAAAGAAACAGAAAAAATGAGCAGAATTAACAAAGTGGTGTTGCCATTCTTGTATTAAAGGAAAGTATTTCTTCTTTGCAACATGGATAACCAACGCAAATTATCTTTTGAAGATTTCTCTGCAATCAGTAACTGTTGGCTGAACACCTTGAAAGATGAGGCTATTTCTTGAAATCCATAAACTCCAGCACATAAGAATAATCACTTCTGGATAGAAAGGAACGCCCAACTGAATTTTGAAGGTTTCGAAAAGGGTCCTCTTGATTAACCAGAAACAAACTTAGACTAGACCAGCAAGCCATGACAAAAGGATATCGCAGAAATAGGTGTTCCAAAGATTCCTCGTGACTGAGGGCGCATAGAACAGAATCAAATGACGGCAAATCCATATTTATCCCTTTCAGTAAACCTGTTGTACTCATTCTATCATTGAAGAGGCGCCAAAATAATACTTTATGTTTATGTTGACAGGAAGTCTTCCAAATCCACTTGAAAACTGGGTGAGCATCAGAATGCCCTAGGAGGTGACAATAAGCTTTTGCTGGCTTATAAAGCAGAGAGCCCAAAATATAAGTCCAAATATCAGGATCTTCTGTCAAAAATAGAGCATCCAATTCCTGTGTCAAATATTGCAATTGTGCATAAGCCTGTTCCCACAAGGGCAGGTGAAAGAGATTGTGTAGAGGGGAGGTCAGAACAGCCTTATGGAAAGTTATTTTCTTGTTCTTTGCAAAGGAGAACAACTCAGGGTAAAGATAGCTCCTAGCCAAAGATCCTCCCAAAAATAGCAAAACCGACCATTCTGAATGTTAACTGAAGCAAGCCCTTTATATGAATCCAACAGCCTGAGAATATCTCGCCACCAAAAGGAACCTTTTTGTTTGTGTTACCAGGAAATTTCCCATTCCTTTAGTGTTTTCCCAAAACAAGGTGTACCCTAGGTATTTCTTCCTTATTGAAGAATTTGTGGAGATGTTTCACAAGGCGGGCCTTATTCTGTGTTTTCATGTTAATGACTCCAAGCCCGCCCTCATCCTTAGGCAGTTAGGCTTGCAGAGCATATGGCAGGCAGCCGCAGCATCTGGTGTTTTTTGTCATTTAATGTCAGACCCTCTCCAAATGCTTTCTGTGTTTGTGTATCTGCTCCAGCACAGTCGATTGGACTTTTAAAGTGCAAAGTTAGAAAGTTAGCAGGCTGAGAACCGAATTAGCTAGCCTTCCTGGCTGGGATAGAAAGGAAGCAGTTTGAACAAGCCTCTGTTCACTTGTGGCAATAATTCAATCTTTCTGTATTGAATAAGGTTATGTCACTGAATATTATGTTTGTTAAACAAGCTATGGTTTCTTAAGGCTGCTTTAAATACTAGTTATTTTTTTGTGCTTGTTCCTCCTTGATTATTATTGAACTCAGTCCATGTCTAATTACCTGCAGAGATGGGTTGGGGAATATCCAGGTTGATTGGACTGAAGGCTGCTGTCCTGCTTTCTGTGGCGTGTTTTTTCCAAGGACTAGGAGTGACCCTTATCTCATTTCCTCTCATATATGCATCCGTGATTGCAATACTAATCTCGATAGCTTCCCACCCATCGATTGATCTTCCTTTACTCCTTGGCAAGGCATCCGATGGAAGTTTTCCGTTGTGGTCATGGATCATGTTCTCACCATTTCTTCTTTTCATTCACCTGTTTGTGCTGCTACGAAGATTTGTGAAAAATGAGCCCTTATACACTGAGGTTGCAGATGGAGTGTTTGTTGGAGGATGGCCTTCTTCGGTTGAACACCTGCCACCAGGCGACCCTGCAATCATAGATTGCACGTGTGAGCTGCCAAAAAGCTCGACTATATCTAACAGTGCATATCTGTGTGTTGCTACCTGGGATACGAGGGCTCCTCGGCCATCACAAATTGAGTCTGCCGTGCGATGGGCTGTGAGAAAGCGGTCACAGAACAAGCCTGTCTATGTCCACTGCGCCTATGGTAATTATGCTCTTCTGCCTATGTTTGGATAAGGAACTGTGCTGTATTTTCCTATGTGTTTTCCTTGCAAATACATATATTTATGTTCCTAACTAAATGCATTTCTGTAGATTAGCCATATTTAGATAACTGTTGAGACCATGTTTAACTCCAGACTATGATGATCCACAATGGAGTTCCATTGTGTTGGTGAACCATATATTGTGTAACAGCTGGAGTCAGGAAACAACAATACGCTGATATGTTATTTTTTTCATTTCTCATGTCATCTTATTTCATCTGATTATTTGCCATGTCTTATTTAGTTGTTGTTATCTGCGACAAGAAGTAAAACTGCCATGCATAAGCTGAACAGCATTGCATTACATTCAGACAGTATAAGGTTCATCCCATATGTTGTGCAGACAGTCTTGTAATAGTACCAGACTTTTAAAGAGATTTTTGGCCAAATTTAAGCTCAAACATTGAAAGAAAATTAAGCTCTGGATATGTGTACTGGTCTTAGCTTAAACCTCCCTGTTACTAGTTTCCAAAATAAAACCTCTTTATTATGGCTTGTTCTTACCACTTCCTCACTTATCTAATATGCCATCCGATTAAACTTATAAGTCCAATAATATTTGATCACTTGGATTTCATTATTGAATGGCATGTTATATCTCTAACAGGTCATGGCAGAAGTGTCTGTGTGATGTGTGCGCTTCTTGTCGCATTAGGATTGGCTGAAGATTGGAAAGCTGCTGAGCAAATGATCCGTGAGAAGCGACCTTCTATTAGCATGAATACTCTTCACCGCAAAAGCTTGGAGGAATGGTCAAAACATTTGCTCCCTTCCTCTAAAAGAAGTGGGGAATCAGATGTGAGTTCTGTTATCCATTCGGATTATAACTGGAAATAAAATTGAACCAGCAAGAGACAGGCGTGTTCAGTAACTGTGATATATTTAAGATGCATTGTACATTTGGTAGTATTGTTTGCTACTGTCCTAGTGAATGCCTATGGTTCATTCTAAGTTATCCTTTTGTGGTAATTGTGTTGTAAAAACTATATGTATCAAATTATATTGGTACTGTAGCTTTACACTGCTAGTTCTTTAAGGAAGATTTTAGTGTCCTTGCTTCCCTTCCTCTAAAAGAAGTGGGGAATCAGATGTGAGTTCTGTTATCCATTCGGATTATAACTGGAAATAAAATTGAACCAGCAAGAGACAGGCGTGTTCAGTAACTGTGATATATTTAAGATGCATTGTACATTTGGTAGTATTGTTTGCTACTGTCCTAGTGAATGCCTATGGTTCATTCTAAGTTATCCTTTTGTGGTAATTGTGTTGTAAAAACTATATGTATCAAATTATATTGGTACTGTAGCTTTACACTGCTAGTTCTTTAAGGAAGATTTTAGTGTCCTTGCTTCCTTTTCTTTCTGATAACAGTGCCCTGCCTCTCATTGAATGCTTGCCAGGGAAGTGCTGTTGCCGGACCCTTTTGGGGGAAAAACCCTGCTATCCTGCATTCCTGCTGGGTTCTCATTTATAGCTATATGTGACATGTTTCTTATGTTCAGCCCGCATTCAATATTGCTGCTATGTTTTCTTCACTTGATTCTGTAGATAGGCTGTGTTTAGTTCCCAGGAAAAAACACTGTGCAGAAAAAAGATTCCCCGTCACATCAAACTTGCGATATATGCATGGAGTACTAAATGTAGATGAAATAAAAAACTAATTGTACAACTTGGTTCTACTTTGCGAGACGAACGTTTTGAACCTAATTAGTCAACGTTTGGACACTTTTTGGCAAATAAAGCCAAAACGTGCTACAGTACTTTTTTTACACCTTTTTACACCTTTTTACACATCTAAACACACCCATAGTGTTCAGCTATTTCCACAATCCAAACTTTTCTTCGTTGTGTCTACATTTCATCTATTTCAACCTTGTCTTGTGATTTGTGAAGTCTTCTGCCTTACTTGCATATTTTTCTATTTTGTATGCTCTTGTGGCCTTTTATCCTTTTACCATTTTTTCTGGTCTTTCTGAATCAGAAATTTTGCAGTAAAAGGAGTGAATATTTCACACAGCTTCATGAATGTTGTTTGTCATATCTTCTGATGGAAAGTCCTGTGCATTGTGCAACAACTGCCTAATATTGATCTTTGGAAGCAGAGTTGATTTTGGAGTGATAAGTTGATCTCAGATTATGTGAAAGCTGCTTCTCCTTTCCTTCATTTGTCCATCGATAGTTCTGGTCTTGCATCTTACAATTTGCTGGTCAATTTGTGTAAGATTCCTAATGCTGTTTCTACATATGTTGCACAATATTGATCTTTCTTGCTATGTACTCTCTCCGTTTCAAATTGTAAGGCCCTATTTAGTTCCCAAAAAGACCAAAAAAAATTTGCACAGTACCCATCACATCGAATCTTTGGACGCATGTATGGAGCATTAAATATAGGTAAAAAAATAACTAATTGCACAGTTTGTCTATAAATGTTGAGACGAATCTTTGAGCTAGTTAGTCCATGGTTGGACAAATTTTATCAAATAACAACGAAAGTGCTACAGAAATTTTTCCTAAAAAAAATTAGGATCTAAACAAGGCCTAAGTCGTTTTAGCTTTTCTAGGTACATTTGGAAGGGAGTGCAACATTTTCTTCTTGTTTGACTACCCACGTTTCTTTAATATCATTTTTTTATTGTATTATTGGCTTCAGACAAATTACCATATCACAGTTTCTTTCTTTTCCATCAGTGCTCAGGAAACCGGCTCCCACCGGTAGCTGTTGCATTGTCTTTTAGATTATTGTCTGTCCACAAATGCGGTATTATCCTTGGAGATAATCTACTACCGAAATGTGTTTTGCCAAAATACTTGATTTGGAAAGGTATTTAATGGTTACTCTGTCACTCTAATTGCAATTAGTCCTCTCTGGCATGTGAGCAGCCAGAATCTTCTGCCACTGCATTGTTTTCTCCTGCTACGCACAAAAATTCTGCGGCGCTAACCCTTCAATCAGTTAAAGAGCCATATGAACAGGTGAGCCACCCAACATCGCACCACAGCAATTCCATCTCCCCCCCCCCTGGGGCCTAGTGATGTTGCTTTCTCAGTACTTTAATGATAGAACATTACAATGCATCTCCCTCTCAAAACCTCTAATCTTTGTAACATCACCCTCGCCGCAAAAGTTTACACCCTCCAGCACCAGGTGAGGCCTCAAAATCCGTTGAACTGGTTCTGCTGCTGGTGGTGCAGGGCTTGCAGTTCCGTTGCTGTGGGGCTGAGGCTCTCGGTCCCGATGAAGTTGCTGTTACACGAGAAATGCATGCCATTGTCAGCCATGTCCATTTGTGACTTTTCATATAATGAAATCTGAAAACAAGCGATTCTATCTTTCAGAAACGAAGGAATACATGTGATTCAGACATGGTTGGGAACAGCAACAGTGCACCACAGTGCAGCTGCTCAACAAGAGTCAAGTTTTTGCAGTAGATCAACTAGAGAGTCCCAGTTGATCAACAAGAGAGTCCAGTATTTGCAGTTATCAAATCTGAATCTTACTCGCGGGGACGGGAAGCCCAGAGGTTGCTGAGAGCTCTGAGGCGGCTGTAGTACTCCCCAATGGAGAGGAAGCACCGCGCAGCCTGCCGAGTGGTCAGGATCCGGCGCATCTGATGCAACGTCTGCTGCCTTAGATTGTCGGCCTGTTGGAACAGCGCAAACACATGAAAAGAAAGGTGAGATGTCACATTAGTGTTGTTTCTTGTCTTGGCTATGCTGCACATTGGCGCTTCCAATATCTTCTGCACATTGGCGCTTCCAATATCTTGAATGACAGGGCATTCTCGGATCATGCAGATGCATCTATTCTACTCCTGTCTTTCTGTCTTGTCCCAGATATATTCTAGTCTGGACAATTGCTGAAAGTTCCCATCTGCTGCTTAAGCTTAATCTAATGAAATGTTGTTTTCAGAAAAGTTTGGACTTTAGATAGTGTAGCAATTTTTTTCATACTGATGGTGTATTGTCCTTATCATTTCCTTGTAGTTTTATTCACTTCCAGAGCATGAAAAGAAATCTAATGTAATTATTAGCAATAAGCAGCCTCTATCCTGAAAAGAGAAAAAAAAGGGAGAGTGGTATATCATCTGTGATCGAATTTATTGGAAGGCTTTGTGTGAAATGATTGCTCCAATCATGAATCTAGTAAATATACTCCCCCATCCTAAAATGAGTGCATTTCTATAATGTTTTGGAGACATCAATACTACTATAAAATTACATATATATACCTCTATCAAAAGTTATTTCAATATGTAATAACTGCACTTGAGAAATAGAGACTAGTAAAACCTACTAAAACTAGGTGGTCCATGATCTGAAGTGCACTTATTCTAGAACAAATTTTAGCTGCTAAAAGTAAACTTATTTTACATCTGCCTTGTAGCAAAGTTCTGTCCACAAAAGGAATCAAAGCTCAGGAAAGTTGAAAACAAGCTAACAAAATGGAGGTCGCAATCAGCTTTTACCCCCCTGAGAGAGAAGATAATCCATAGAAAGGCATGATCATTTCTTTAACAACTTCTGATGGAACAGCAAGCCCCATCTTTATTTAGGCTTCTTGTTTGGCCATGGGGCTGAATTTTAGGTGTCTGTGTCCTTTCCCTGACCACTATGCATGGATTGAGGGCTTGTTTAGTTCGCGAAATTTTTTGAGAAATGATATTGTAGCACTTTCGTTGTTATTTGATAATTAGTGTCTAATTATGATCTAACTAGGTTTAAAAGATTCGTCTCGTGAATTTCATCTAAACTATGTAATTAGTTTTATTTTTATCTATACTTAATGCTTTATGCATGCGTCCAAAAATTCGATGTGACGGAGAATCTTGAAAATTTTTGGAAACTAAACAGGCCCTCAATCTTGCAACTTTTGCAAGGCATGGAATGGAACACCATGAATGAGGCCAGTAGTTTACTAGTATTTTGGCTGTGGGCCCTCTGTTCTGCAGAGGCATCAGCAAACAGAGAAGGGAGAGAATAAAAATGACTTTTTTTTTTCTAAAAAATGGAATAAAAAGGAGATGGCCGGCCCAGAGAAGACACACAAGGGGCATTATTTATGCACACTGCCAACTGTAAGTATCCGGCCATTGACTTCCTGTAGAAAGATACAGGTGTGTACGTGTATGTACTGCCAGTACACATGTGTGGCCAGGAACAATGCCTCGCCAAATCTTCACTTAAAAAAAGGGTTCAAAGCCTTGCCCTCTTTGGTCCCTACCAACACACTAGAAAACATAGTACAATAATTGTCGCCAGCAGCATTAGCTAGCCTCTTATTTGTTGTTTAATTACAAGCTAATTATGCGTGGTGGAAAGTGGTAATGATGCTTATCCGTTTATCTGCAGGTTTAAGCTAGCTTTCTGACAAAAGGTTGGCCTGCCCCAGCCGTGGAGAACGCAGGACAGGACCCTGTAGCTTGTAGGACGAGGACCAGCTGCATTGCTACTGTTACGTTGCTGTGCAGTTCTGACAGGGAAGGACTGGTGTTCTTGAAAGTTTAAGCTAGCTTTTCCTCGCCGTGTTAATTCTTTTTTTGGTTAAAAAAGATTTACTGACCATGATCTACGGTAAGAATACCTTAAGGGTGGCGGTGAATGATGCAGGAAATGGAGGAGAGTAAAAACACGGTGACCTGTTGATAGAAGCTTTCGAGGCAGGCGAGCTTGTCAAGTGCGACGGCCATGATGTTCATGTAGTTGGGGGCGGCGGCGCCGTCGTTGAGCGTGCCGGCGGCGACTGTGTCGCCCAGGGACTGGTGCAGCTGGTGCAAGCCCTGGGCGAGCGCCTCCTCCGCCTGCTCCGACGACTGCTGCAGGTTGCAGATCCCCAGCAGCTGCTGCTCCGTCAGCGGGTCCAGCTGCGGTATCAGGATCTGCATGCCAAAGAAAAAGAGAAAGAGGTGGGCGGGGTTGCACGGCCGGACGCCATGGCAATGGCACGCAGTGGTACCGTACATACCTTGAGCAGCTCAGACGGGCGGAAGCCGCCCATCCAGAAGAAGCAGCGCTCGGCGGGGGTGGTCCAGGCGCCGGTGAGGAGGTGGAAGACATCGGAGCGCGCGAGCGCCGCCTTGAGCTGGAACAGCTCGTCGTAGTGCTGCATGCACTCCTCCACGATGAGGCCCAGGTTGCCGTCCAGCAACTGCGCCTGCAGGCCGGCTCGGAGCTCCGCCAGCCGCTTGCTGTCGTCGTCCAGCCACCGCCCGTACTCCATGTCGAACATGGCGGCGCCTGCATGCATGGATCCGTACGTACGTACGGTAAAAACGGAGTTACTAGGCCGCTGCTAATCAGTTTGCGGCAGGACACGTTTTTCACGCCAAACGAGCCCGGCCGGCCGGCCGTGCATGATCTCGGTAACTGCGCCTGCGCCGTGGCCTGCGGCGGCAGCTACACGCCGCAGGCACGGTAAAAAGCTCGAAGCTTTGGAGCAGTGGTACTATGAATGGAGAAAGCGGACGGCCGGTGCTGCATTTACCAGAGCTCATGTCCCCGGCGGCGCTGCACCCTCCAACGAACAGGCCCTGGACCACGGTAAACCCATGTCATATCAAAGCTCTGAATGATACGAACTTGGATCCGATGCATTCAGGTAGGGCATCAGACGTGTTTCGGAGTTCGGACTGCTGGAACGAACCTGTGACCGTGCTCTCTGGAGCTCACGCTCGACCTGCTGAAGCCTGATCCTGCTAGTCTCGAGCTGCTGCACGTAAGCCTGCAGTGAAAGGTTACTCTCAGCAATCCCCGGACCATTCATGCATGCGTTCTTTTCGCTGATTGATTGAAACAAAACAAAATCACTGAGTTCATGGGTGGCACTAGCAGTGATTCTAGTGACGCACCTTCTTCCTCAGCCTGCTCTTCCTCGCAGCCTCTCTGTTCTGCGCCAGCCGCCGTTCCGTCTGCAAGGAAGGATTCACAGCGATTCAACTCAGGCTGTGTTTAGATCCATCGAAAAGTGCACTATGCAAAATAAGATTCCCCGTCACATCAAACTTGCGATACATATATGGAGTACTAAATGTGGATAAAATCAAAAACTAATTGCACAGTTTGGTTGTACTTTGCGAAACGAACGTTTTGAGCCTAATTAGTCAATATTTGGACAATTTTTACCAAATACAAACAAAATGCTACAGTGTATTTTGGCACTCCAAAATTCGGATCTAAACACAGCCTCAAATACTCTCATCAATGGTGAGTGGCAGCAAACGAAACAGATAGATGCAGGTCCATGCAATGCATGCAACAAGCCAACAAAGGGGCAGAGAGCCATATATCCTACCTTGGCATCTACCAACCTGCCATCTTTTCTTGTGGATCCATTCTTCCCCTGTGCAAAGGACACCACGAAAAAGCCAGCGGAGTTAGAGCATGCGTGTGCTGGTATAGTAGTATGTACCCCGTTCTCTTCCGCTACACATCAACACAGTGCACACCATCTCGCCGTCGAACTAAAGGCAACTACAGGGCCGGCCGGCACAGAAAGAAACAAGCCGGTGCACGATGGAGCCATGCAAAGCTCCTGTCGTCCATCATCTAGGAGTATATCGTCGATGGATGCAGCAGCACTGCCACTGTCCATCTTCCTCCAAAGTCCAAACACAAATACTAGCTTTTGGCTGTAGCTGTCCCCGAAAGCTCAGTGAGCCGGACAGCCGCTGTTGGCAGCCACGGCTCTGTTGCGGCGACGTGCAGTGCAGGGAGATAAGATGGATGGGGTTATGCCATCCATCCACCCAGCAGGGAGAGACAAAAGGGAGGTTAGGGATGACCCTCCCTGGTCATCGTTTAGCATCCTCTCCGTAGGAACAGGATTGACCAGATGTCATTAGTCCAATCATCCAGGACTGCCTGGTTTCCCCCAAGCATCAAGCAATCATGGACATGGCTGGCTTTCTATTCAGAGGCCACACATGACATCTCCCCGGCAAGGAACACGCATGCATGGAATGGACATGCCTTTGTGTGTTAGAGGCAGGCCTGGCCCAGTGGCCCTTAAGATACTATTAGGGCCATGAGGTAAGCTGCAGAGTGGCTGGGGTCGGGTTACCGTACACCACAGTGCTGGCTTTTGCCGTACGTGCATCGCCTCGGCCGGCGTTGGTGTGCGTGTGACATGAAAGAACAGCATGTTTCGTACCACAGTGCGTACCGCAAGTTTTTCAACGATTCGACAGCAATATTCTGAAGAGACTGGTGAGTCGTGTTGGACGGAGCTCTTCTCTCGGGGGCTGTTGGTTGGCTGGAGCTGGAGCTGGTGTACTGCAGCTAGCCGTCTACAGGACCTAGTAGCACAGGACTGTAGGAGGTGTACTGCGCTGTGGTGCACTGGACACACTGGTGCGGCAGGGCAGGGCCAGGGCCAGCCCGCCCGGGCAAGTCAGGCAGAGGAGGACGCAGTAGTACCTTGTCATGGTCTCCCCCTCCGTCTCCGTGCAGCTGCAGCGGGAGCGGGTGGTGCTGCTGAAAGCTCGGCGGGGCGGCAGCAGCGGGCGCAGCGGCGAGGCCTGGCTTGTAGCTGTAATCATCAGTGGTCACCATCATGACCTCCTGCCGCGGCGCAGAGGAGGCTGGGGACACCAGCTCCATCTGAGACATTGTGTTCTGAGCTGAGCTCGAGTCAGTGGTGCTCCCTACTGACTGCGAATTCCCCTGTTCAGCAATTACACAGCAACAGTGAGCGGCGGGTAAAAGGATTTATTATGCCATGTCTGCTTGCTAGCTACTAGTGCTGCGGTAAAATCAAAAACCGATCGGCAGGCAACAACGGCCGGGCATCGCTCGCTCTCTGCCTCTCTCTCGTCTTCATCCTCTTTTACCACCCCTGGCTCGGCTCGGGGTTCGCCTCGCCTCGCCTCCTCGTGGCTAGCTGCAGCCTGCAGGTGCAGACCACTGAGAGCGAATCGCCAAAGAAACAGCCACATCTTTTCTTGGGTTCAGCGACGATGACGAGCCAGAGCCCAGAGCCCAGAGGAGACGACGAGAGACAAGCGAGGCGATGAGTGAATGAATGCGTGCATGCATGAATCACAGTGATCATGGGACATTGGGAGGAGGAGGCGGGGCCTTTACACTGTGTAGCTGCTGTTGATGCCTCATTGGCCACGAAGGGAAGATCTCCAGCGTGGGGGGCCTGCCGGCGCCCGCGAGATATCCTGCCGCTGCCGCTGCTGCATGCATACATACAAAGAGAATTAACACGGGGGCCTTACCGAGTGTCGATTCCTTCCCTGTTCATGCATCTCTCTCTCCTCTCCCTCTCTCCATCCTCCTCCATGAGCTTGCACAGAGAGAAAGAGAGACAGAGGAGCTAAGGCCAGATGAATGCAAACAGTAGGCGAGGAGAGTAAACGAGACATTTCCATGATTGTGGCATCGACATCGGGGCATCGCACCACTATATGCAGGTGCAGCTGCTGCATACGCACACTGTTTGCATAGGAATGGAAACCGGCAGGAACACAAAAGGCGAGGCATGTCTCGCCCTGTGCGGCGCTGTGCCCGTGCGCAGCCGAGCAAGAAACGAACGCGCCTTTTTGGCAAGTAGAGGTAGAGCCCAGGTCTGGACTCCGGAGACAGAACGAAGATTGAATGAAGAAAAAAAAAGCTTACACTTTGCCTGCGCGACGTCGTTCTTGATGATCACGCCGGGATCGACCCCGCCGGCGTTGGCAGCGCCGCCTCCGCCATGGATGAGGGCCTCCTCCAGCTCCCCGAACCCGAAGTAGGCAGCGGCTGCGGCCGCAGGCTGGAAGTCCCTGCCCAAGCAATTAGCGCACACAGAGCCCATCAGTCATCGCCCGCCTTCCCGCCCCCCGAGCTCTAGGCTCTAGGCCAGGCGAAGGCGAAGCTAGTAGCAGATAAAAACTTTTCAAGAATGGAAAGGCCGAGACTGCCTAAAGCACGAGGCTTGTTGCAGCTGTGGATGTGGCCGGGGCAGGCAGCAGATAAGGATGAGAAGGCCAAAAGATGGTGCCGATCGATCTCGGTGCCCAAACAAATCACTCGCACTCGCAGGATTATTCAGGCCTCGAGCATTAACAAAAATTTTGGTGCGTGGGCAGAGGTGTAATCCAACCAAAGTGGCACGGCATAAGCTTGTGGAATCGTCGGTCTGTTATAAAGACGGATAAAAGGAGGGCGAAAAAAAAACTTTAAAGAAGTTGCGCACTCAAGCATTTGAAAACACAGCAAGTGCTGGGAGGAGAGCGAGCTAGTTGCGAGTCTTGCGACGCGGAAAAGGTTGCCGGCAGCGGCAGAGCTCTAGGTGGTCTTGCATGCGGCCGACGGCCTCTTGGAATTGGGTTGGGTGAGGCGAGGTAGAAGACGACTGGCAGAGGGATCAAAGAGAAACCGCGAAGTAATAAGTTGAGGGAAGAGAGAGGCAGTACAGGAAGCAGGAAGGTGGTGCAGGTGCAGCGGCGGCGGCGTGGGCTTGGACTCCATACGCGAGCGCCTGGTTGAGTGGCAGCGCTGCCCTCTCCATCCTCCAAGAACTCTCCTCGCCGTGCACCATGGCCACTGCTAGCTCTACGACCAACAAGAGACCAGCAGAAAGAGTAGTGAGCGGTGGCGATGGAGTATATAAAAGAGAAGACGGGAGGCAGACTGGGAGAGCCGGAGAAAGGAGATAGATGCTGCGTGCATACCATCCTTCTAGCAAAAGCATGCAAGCACAGAGGAGAGGAGAGCCCTCCTCTTTGTTTGTTTCTCTTCTCAGCTCTCCTCTCACACACTGCTTTCCCTTGTTTGAAGCACTGGCGAATTGAATCAGCCTTGGAGTTTCATCCACTGTACTGCAAAGAAGATCTTGTCCTTTTGAACACGTCCTGCCTTCTCTTTTTTCACAGGCTTGTAACAGCTAGCTGGGGGGCTGTTGGGGACGGAGGGGAGAAGGAGACGCAGAGGGAGGGAGAGAGATGCACAGAGAGAGGGGTAGGGGTGTGGTAGGGCTTTTCTGTCAGCATTTCTGTCTCCTACTCCACTCCTTGTAACCACCTTTCACCTCTCATTGGCCGCCCTCTGGCCCCTCGCCTCTGAGACGGCAAGTACCCAACAAAAGGAGCATTGAATAGAGAGAAGATAGGCAGGGAAGAAAGGGAGGAGAAAAGAGAATAGAGGGAGTAAGGAACACAAGCTTAGGGTCTGTTTAGTTCCTGAAATTTTTAGAAAAAGCTACTATGACAATTTCGTTGTTATTTTATAAATATTATTTAATCATAGACTAACTAGGCTTAAAAGATTCGTCTCATGGATTTCGTCTAAACTGTGTAATTAATTTTATTTTTTTTTATCTATATTTAATACTTCATGCATGTGTCTAAAGATTCGATGTGATGGGAAATCTGAAAAAAATTTGCAAAATTTTTTAGGAAGTTGAGCTTGAGAAGTTGGTCTACACTTCCATCCATCTCTTCTCCTATCATGCATGTTAAGAAGAGCGGATCGTAGCTAGGACTAGGAGAGACACGGGAGTTGATTAGATTCGTCAAACTCTATGCCCTCACTCCATAATACATGCATGCATCTATAATTGCCACAAGCAATTATAGCTTTTTTAGTCTGAGGCCAACCCTAACCAAAGCACCACAAAATATGATATGGATACAATGCAACCTACAGTGTGAAAATATAAAATCCTAGGGGGTATGGAACATACATAATTCTAGTGGGTGCTTGGAAATGGGTTTGTTTGGGATTATCCCCGTCTGCATGGGTCAACATCAGTGCATTGTCATGCACCAAATATTAAAAAGGTTATTTCCTCAGAGAAATTAATTCATGGAGACGAAGCCCTCACTCTGGCCTCTTGGCTGCCATTCCCCCTTTCTCCCCTCCTGAATACTGAGGTTATCGTGGATAAAATGAAGATAGGGATAACACTAAACACATTTGTGTGAGTTGTGGCCAAGTTGCTGACTGGTCATTAGTGCCTAATCCTTTGCCTAAGTAGGGCCTCAAGCGCATCATAAACTACTCCAAAAGAAATTCGATTTATACTCGCTGACCAACTCCTCAGGTCACTTCACCAAATTGCTTAGGGCCCGTTTGGTTTGAGTATATTAAAGTTTAACACCCATCACATCAATGTTACCTTAAATGTATGTAATACTAAATATAGACTAATTGCATGTATGTTGGCATAGATTAGGAGTAATTTACGAGACGAATTTATTAAGCCTAATTAGTCCAAGATTGAAAACTTTTTGTCAAATAAGACGAAAGTGCTACAGTGTTTGTTAAACTTTAACTACTCTAACCAAACACCCCCTTAATAATCCATGCATGAGCCGCAAAAGCCAAACCAAGCTCATTTTTCTCTAGAAAATTCTTTTTGGTTTCTCTCACTACTAGTAGTTTCTTTATCACTTGTTTCTCTCTCTAGCAAGTCTTTGTTCAACCCGGCTCGGTAAAAAAAAAACCGGGCTCAGTCAAGATTGAAAAGGCTTACCTGTTCATGTGCTGAATGCCATTGACTGTAAAATTTTCGGGGTACTGTAGTACATGTGTAACTATAGTAATTAGTGTCTAATCATAGACTAATTAACTAATTAGACTTAAAAGATTCGTCTCGCAAAATACATGCAAACTGTGTAATTAATTATTTTTTATTTATATTTAATGTTTTATGCATATCTCCAAACATTCGATTGGATGAGGTGTAAAGTTTCTAAGTTAGGAACTAAACACCCCTGTACTGTACAGCATACCCAGCCAGTGCCAGTAGAAGGTCGCCAGTCTAATTCGTTGTTCAGAGATTCGGTAGATTTTGCAATTCTTTTGGCAAGAATAGGCCTGCGCTGTACAGTCTCGTCTCCAGTTTTTTATTGGGCAGAGAACATTCGGGAATCAGCAAGTGAGCTACACGCAAGAAGAGGGAGATGGACATGTTCGAAGTTCTGGCGAATCGTTCTCTGCCGTCCAACAATGGCAAATTACAAAGAGCGAAAACGAGACATGGTAATTTTCAATTATTATATATATAATGACATCGCGATTCGCAACGACATCATAGTCTTGGATTGCACCACTTACATCTCGTTCTTTTGTCTCCTAAATTTCCCTGGAACCTTTTCTGTTTTGAAATGACTTGCCAGTTGGAATTTCACGCTCAGTGGCCGGAATATGGATTAATCCAAATGCTTCCACGGCTTGCATCCTCTTTTATTTTTTTTTTCATCCACTAGACTGAGAGAGTGAAAAGAAAGATTTTGTGCTAGTGTGTTACTGGCTGATGCCAATGCCACTACGAAATTCTCACCTCTAAACTTGTATAACAAAGCAACTGCCACAGAAAAAGTCAACAGTTTGAACTTTCAGATCAACACTGTGAGTTGTCTAATCATATTTTATGGAACAGGTGACAGGTCAACAGGGGAGGGGGGACGATTAACATGAGATCCTCATAATAGCAGCCAATGGATTAGTTTAGCAGTGGAGAACAGATCAGGGTGGAACAGAAGTTAAGCAGTTCAAGAAGAAAATGATAGTAGAACTGATTCTACCCAAACAAATCAGAAACTTAATAGTGCAGCTGAGATTTTGTCAACCCAACCCAACCCTAAACAAATCCAGCCTTCATCCAATGTTGCAACTTGTTAAATGAAAATTCGTAAATAGCAAGTGAACCTGCATCAATAGTAAGGAGCATCTGTTGGCAGGCCAGAGCGGACCCATAAATTCGACATGACCCGCCATGGAACATGTTCTGTTATAAACAACTGTAAAACGAAAGTTCAAATAGAATAACTGCACAAACACTGATCCCAGATTTCATAACAAACCCTATC
The DNA here is from genome assembly GCA_038087645.1 of Saccharum hybrid cultivar R570. Classification (NCBI taxonomy): domain Eukaryota; kingdom Viridiplantae; phylum Streptophyta; class Magnoliopsida; order Poales; family Poaceae; genus Saccharum; species Saccharum hybrid cultivar. Next base: position 19,102,746 of record JAQSUU010000139.1, read on the forward strand.
TTGGATAACTAGGATTAGGCAGTGATGCTGCGATGTGGAGTAATTATTAATTTAGCATGGAATCCCTTGGAGTGGAATGTCAAGGTAAAAAGTGGCAATGGTGAATGCCGAATTTCCCAGGGGAATCAACCATACACTTTACTGCGAGCATGAAGTTGTCAATTTACACTTTTTCTAAATAAAATACTTTACAGTATTTGAAAGAATTTTGATTCAAAATTAGTCTCACGAATAGATTAAAAGGTTTTGACATCATGTGGCATGGGGCAATAAATCTCAACATAAGCAATCCATTCCAGTTGAAATAATGTAGAAAGGGGAGGATTTTGTTCCAGAAAAGGAGAGCATTCCGTTCTGCAGCCTCTACTGTAATGCATATGCCATGCAGACATCTGTGAAGAGATCAGCACGAACTTTCTTTAACAATGCAGATCTGACATGCACCCGGTCCTCATGATGTAGAAACAGAAGCAAATCTGCCAAATGCATAAAATCAAAAGTAAAGTTATACGAAGGGCAGTGAAACATAGTATTATTGCTCTTAAGGCTGTGCTGATAGACGCTAACAAGACTAAATTGTATTAATAGATCTGTGAATACAACAGAACTTGTATTATAGCTCTATCACTGACTCAGTGTATACTTCCACATTACATATAAAATGACAACATATAAGCAGCCAAATAATTGATATATTGTGAAACTAGTAAAGCTAATGCCAGAAGCCCAAAACTGCCATGGACTTTTTATTCTAGGTGCTGCGATATGTCATGCAACTGCAAGACCTGGGGGGGGGGGGGGGAGGGGGGGAGGGGAGAGGGTGGGAGCAGTCTGTCAGCCACTATTAATTTGCAAAATCAGAGTTTCTGGAACATGTCATCATGTCATCACAAAAGATACATGGAGTCAATGTAAGCTCCTGAGCTGACTTTGTTGTTGAATAATGAATATAAGAAAGGATGCTTGAACACGGTGGCAGACACACTATCCAGGAGCGATGAGCCGACAACACTGCTGCTACCTGCCTCGCCGTCTTGACATAGTCATTCAACCTCCTCGCAGCACACAAGCAGGCGACCACAACAGACCCAGCATTGCAGGCCTTGCACGACGACATCATGGCTAGAACTCGTGGCGCACCTTGGGCCCTGGTGGATGGCCTCGTTATGTTTGGTGGGCTGGACTCACCTTCCAGTGATCTTGGCGGCAGCGCATGACAACGCCCATGAAGGGGTACAATACAATGCCTCCACCCCAATTTCAATGTTCCACAAGAGTGTCGCATCGTCAAAGACTAACAAGACGGAGACCTTGGCCCCGGCTGGCTTGCTCCATTCCTCGTCATTGCTCACTGCCATATAGAGCGACATCAGCCTCAAGCCCTCGACTTTGACGGTGGTTGATCACCTATCCATGTACCCCCACTTCATCCTATGAGTCACCCCTACTCCACTGAATCAGTGGTGCGCATATTCTTCGCCGAGATCTTCCGCCTTCACAGCGTTACGACCTCCATCTCCGATTGCAGTCTGGTGTTCACTCTGCATTTTGGCAAGCCCTGTTCCAGGAGTCAGGCTCCAAGTTATGCATGAGACTGGCTTTACATCCCTAGTCCGACGGCTAGACGGAGGTGGTCAACAAGATCTTGATGTACCTCTGGTGCATGACCAGCGGTCAGCCTCGAGACCGAGTACATCTACAACACGTCCTTCCACGTAGCACTCAAGGAAACCCTGCCCAAGCTGTTATATGGCCACGACACCCCTCCTGCCTCGCTCCACTCCTACAAGGCCGAGAGGCAGCGCCTAGATGGCGTATTTCTAAAAAAAATGTTCATGACGCTGCCGTGGCACCACAAACCTTGGCAGAGTGTGCAGAGTTCTTGGAAGATGTCTGCTTTTAATTGGAACAAGCTCAGGTCAAGACCAAGAAGATGTATGATCGAGGTCATCATGCATTGTCCTTCCAAGCGCACATATAGGCGACAGAATAGGAAGGTTTATATTTAGTTCAAATATTCGATTGGATAGCAAATATTTTCAATAGATTGGATTAGTTAAGTTTAGTAAGTTTGATATCTTGTGCAAGGGGCAATTGTAGTCCGGCCTATATATAAAGCCCTTGATGTAATATGGAAAATGCAAGTAATAGATTAATCTATTTCTCCCAACTCTTGTTCACCCTAAGCGCAGAGCAGTCAGGGCTTGACCCCAGCCCACTGCCGCCATTGTTGTCGGGAGGAACTCCTGCCTATTCCAATATAAATGGTACAGCCAAGCTGACTCTTAAGCAAAATCATGAACAAAAAAACAGTCAATTACAGTATTGGGATCCTTTCCTAAAATTGCTTAATTGCTTGCTGGCTACTATTGTTCCATTATTAAGTTGCACCAAAATCCTAAACACCTGGAACTGAATAGGTTGTTTTGTAAATTTTGTTTTGGTGCTAAGGATTTTGCATACAAAGTAACACTCTCACAGGACAGACATTAGACCCAAAACAAACCATTTATAAAAAGCCAGTGACACAGAGAACAGAAAACTGTAATAAGACCATGCTGAATAAAATATTTTGAAGCCACAAGAAGCAAAAGGTTACCTGGTGGCATGGCTTCAACTGAACAATGGCAAGATGCCCAGCAAACCTAGTAGATGTCACTCATACTCAAATTGTACATCGACATGCACATACTTCCTCATGAGGCAGACTATGAATGAGGTAAAGTTTGCTAACATCTGGCGCTCCTCTCGCGTTTTTGCTTCAGAAAGAACACCATGAATAACAAGTTTCTTGAGATTTGGACACCTTCCAATCATACCAAACACCCAGGGTCCAAAGTGCTCACTTATTACTGTCCAACCAAGTTCCAGAACTGAGACATTCTCCAGTGGTGATGATCCCTGAAGGCTGTAGTGAAGTAACCCATCTCGTAATTCATAACTCAATGAAAGATGCCTAAGAAGAGGAAATGAAACAGCTATAGTTTCTGAATCCACAATCTCATCCTCGTCATCAAACACAACACCCCAAAATCGTAGCATATGCAAATTAGATGCTCTGGATATCATGCTATAGAATTTTGGCCACACTATTGTGAAGTTGCTCACGTCTACTGCCTCCAAATGATCAGTATTGTCACCAATATCCAAATGAGTAACACTGACATCATCAATCTTAAGATGCTTTAGTGTTCCTTTCCCGTTAAGCTCAAACAGATCAAGATTTAAAGCATTCAGGTGCAGAACTTCCAAATTATCTGCATCAAGTATGATCTTATCTACACCTACCGATTTTGCATAGAGACTTTTCAATGTATGGCTTGTGAGCTCCATCGTAGATTGTGAGTCTGAAGTGACAACCTCAAGGACATCAAGTGCTAATGACTCTATTCTTGGGCAAGCAGCAACTAAAAGGCTCAAATCCAAGGCCGAAATGCTGACATGCCTCAGGGAAAGGGATTTCAGACAAGTGAACCTCTGATAGCTTGGTTCAACACCTGTGATGGTGTTATGATCCAAATCTAGCACCTCGAGCTTCTGCCTTCCACACTTTTCAAGAATGTTTACATTGGGTATTGTCCTAACATTGTAAGACAAGCTCCGGAGTGTCTCCCTGGTATACATGAGCCATGCAATCACTGGTGCTGCAGAGAACTCATGAGTGTTATCAATATGAATCGAAAGGCATTGCAGCCCCATAGTCTGAAATATAGTTTGTGTGATGACAATCTCCAACTGACGTGTAGTCATGTCCCGTGGAAAGTCATCGGAGTTGAAGGACAGCGAACGGAGGTGCCTCCTGCATGCATCTCGCCACTTGCGGCATACCGCAGAGGCAACCATGACATCACGTGCAACACCAAGATGGGAAAGAATGTTGCCAACGACTTCAACAGGGAGAAGCTCCATTTTTGGCACTCAACACTATCAACTAAAACCTAACGAAGAATTTTTTCTCCAACACAACCAAGAGACTTCTAGCATGGAGTTGCATGCATTTTCATATCCGTATATATCAATCAAAGTTCAAGACCTCATGGCCTTCGTTCCCTGCAAAATGGCAATGATAATTAGCAAGTACTGCCAATTACTCCTATTGAGTAACATCAGTCTCTAGTCTCTAGAGACTATGTCAATGTTCAGGCCCAGCTACGAGGATACCAAACTGTTCAGTAGCCATACGATCCACCCAAGCAATTTTTAACTAACCGACACAAGCAAAAGCATAGTTGGCCATCATTGAGCGATTTCCCAGCAAGAAAATCCCTCTCGACCAAATCTAGATCAAGATCAGCTCGCTTAGACGTAGCACTGAAGAGTGAAAACTATATTACGCATTTCTTCGGTTGGACCCCAGAAAGGGATCACAGGAAGATTGGATCTAGATAATTCAACATATAATTCTTCAATTCGAAGATGGCATGCAATTTCAAACACGATAAATAAGAGAGGTGGGGGCGAGAAAAAAGGAGCCAACCTTCGTCGCAATGGCAATACGAAGACGACGAGGCCAGTGACACCGGCAGGACCGGGGGTTGGCTGCGCGCTTTCGCCGGATCTACGCAGCACAAGCCAGTTCGTCGTGGCAGCACCCGAGATCGACTTCACACAAGAACCCGCGTACGAATGATCTGTGTCCCTCGACTCCGGCTGACGCCCGATCCGAGAACAAACCGTCTTCTTCGAAGGACCCGCGTCGCCGACGCGCCGGCGTGGAGGCACCGGCTGAAGGCCGGGAAGAGGGCGGAGAGGTGGCAGCGCAAGTCTCCGCAACCGGAGATGCGGCGCTGACTCCTGATTCCTGAGGGGGGGAGGGGCCTCGGGCACGGCGCTGAATCGCGACCACGGCAGCGTCGCGGCGAGGAGAGGAGGCGCTGAAGAAAAAAAAACGGCTGACGAGCCGTGGGCCGCTGGGAGGAGCGGATTGGGCCTAGCAATTTCATGGTTCAGAGCTTAACCGAACGCGTGTCTATGACGGGCTCACAAGCTCAGAAGCTCTTCGTAACCACGAAAGATCCACAGCCGGCCCAGCCCACGGTATAACCCTAGCCCCAAGGTATATAACTCCCAGCGGCAGTCGGCCACGCTCCCAGCCGGACGCCGCCGCCGCTCGCTCTGTCGCCCGCTATCCTCTCCCGACCACAGCCCGAAGGTGAGCCCCAACTTCCCGCCGTAATTCACAAGATTTGAATTCTGTAGTATTGGAATCAGGATTTGAATTCTGTAGTAGTGGAACCAGGAGATCTCAAGGTCTGTTTGGTGCAAATGACAACATGTTCTAGATGCGAATTTGTTTCATGCGCATGGTCAGCAATGGTCTAGATGCATATCTGGTATTGTATTGGCATGTTCTTTTGAACTGATGACAAGGTGTTTAAGCAGAGTTGATGCGTAATCAAACTGTATATCTAGTTCGTATCTTGTATCCGCAATATATTGTACCATTTTTGTCATTTATGAACAATCCAATTTGGGCAAAACCTTGTATTCCGATCTGATCTAAATTCAAGCGAATACAATATTATGCGTATTAACTTCGATTGTTTTGGAAAAAAAATATCGGGTGTACATGTGTACACACCCATGCCAAGTGACCACACCATTGCAGTTGTTCCTTTAATCTCACCCTGTACTCTTGCTTGTCTCTTTGCAGGAACGTTGCTTGCACTTCCAGTGGCGGCGACATGAGGTACCACTACACTTCTCTTCTGTTTCACTGTGGATGTGTGTTGCTTTATCTGTTGAACATGTGAATATCTCTGTAACGTGATGCACTCGTTGTATTTTTATAGTTGCCGATATGGCTAGCTCTTCATAGTAGTTACCGTTTCTTGATTGGCTACGTGAGCCTCTAATGTATTATGTTGTTTACCAGCTATGTGTAGATATATATAGATGTTTGATGGTATATTTTCCATTCCCATTTTCATTATTAGTTTGTTTCATTGACCTGCCCCAAGATTTGAATGTCACCATAGGCAGCGGATCAGATTCTGTACATTTTACTATGTTGTAGAATTTGGCAGATTGAAATTAGTCTGCTGGGTCTTTTGTATGACTTAATGTGATTTCTGGAAATTAGCATGCCAGCAATTCTCTTAGTGCTGGTTGGTTCCTTTAGCTGTACTTATGTAAATGTGGGGATTGGGGGAATATCTAACTTGTTTATCTTAGTAGTTGGAGTTTTCAGGGATTTTTCTGTCTTATTAGCCCATTGCTTGCTGCATTAGATTAGACTACTATATTCTGCAGGTTCAGTTTTGTAATATACTTCTGTTAGGTAGCTAGTTCTTTCCTGTTCCTTTTGGTTTAACCTTGTCCAATCATCTGTGTTCCCTGGAATTGGTTTCTTAACAAATGTCATGTCAAAAGATATATGTAAATCTAAGACACTTTGCTATGCACATGTTAGACAGTATTGTTCGTAAAAATGCCAGTATTGTTCGTAAAAATACCCAAGGGCCTTAATGCGTCATGCAATTAATTGTTTCATCTTTCCTTGTTTCAGTAAGCTGCAGAGTGATGCTCTGAGGGAGGCGATTGCCTCGATTACTAATGATTCCCGTGAGAAGCAGCGCAAGTTTGTTGAGACCATTGAGCTGCAGATTGGTCTCAAGAACTATGACCCTCAAAAGGACAAGCGTTTCAGTGGTTCTGTTAAGCTGCCTCACATCCCTCGCCCTAAGATGAAGGTTTGCATGCTTGGTGATGCTCAGCACGTTGAGGAGGTATGTTATGCTTCCATCATCTAGCGAAATATTAGCTTAACAAAGTTCTTGAGTGAGGGGCTGTTGTATATGATCAAACTATTTAGCAAATGAATCGACATTAGTTCCTTGCCTTTCTGCTTATTTGCAATGTTATCCTGTGCTGTTAAAACGCTTGATATTCAGCATAGTACAATTTGCTATGTAAGGCTTATAGTATAACACTCCATGACATCAACAAGTTTTGAACTGCTGAATAGAACCAGACAAGTGTCCTTTCAGACAAGTTCATTCGTAACACCTTGTTTGGCTTTGTTCTGATATATCTGTTCTAATGTTGGTACTATGCTGTATGTAGGCAGAGAGAATAGGTCTAGACAGTATGGATGTGGAAGCCCTCAAGAAGATGAACAAAAACAAGAAGCTAGTCAAGAAGCTGGCAAAGAAGTACCATGCTTTCCTTGCGTCTGAGGCTATCATTAAGCAAATTCCTCGTCTTCTTGGTCCTGGTCTTAACAAGGCAGGCAAGGACCTCTTCCTTTTCTGCCTGTTGGGTCTATATAGTCTTTTGTTACGTTACTAGTTTTTTGATTGAGTTTAACCTCTGTGCACTTATTTGTGTTAAATTGGCGGCAAAAATGTTTCTAGAGTCATGATCCCTATTTCCCCAAGATTTCTTAATAATATTTTTTTTCACCTTTGTTAATCAAACTGTGCTCATATATTAGTGTATCTTGTGAGGAGGGTGCACACTATTATTGTTCTTGTGGAGCGTAATCTTGTGAGGATAGTTGTCAATTACAGGGTATGCTAGTTTGGAATAGGCCACAGTGGTCTTGGGTTGTATAAAGCATGGTGATCATCACAATTCCATGTCTATACGTTGTTTGTAGACCTAGTCATTTATCTTGTTCATGGGAGCAACCAACAGTTCTGATGAGCTAGTTTTTTGTTCTTGTCATCTTGAAGGCCATTGTTTTTATAATAACTTGTGAGCTGCAATGTTGGCTGTGTATAGCATAAAATGATACTATAAGTTGATTTCCTTAAACTTCTGCCTTAAGGATCTGTACTCATCTTTCAAACTGTGTTTTACTGCAGGAAAATTCCCTACCTTGGTGACACACCAGGAATCTCTGGAGTCCAAGGTTAACGAGACCAAGGCTACAGTTAAGTTCCAGCTAAAGAAGGTGCTTTGCATGGGTGTTGCTGTTGGCAACTGCGGTATGGAGGAGAAGCAAATCTTCCAGAATGTGCAAATGAGCGTCAACTTCCTTGTGTCACTCTTGAAAAAGAATTGGCAGAATGTATGCTTCTGAATGTTCCTCACAGCTGTATAAAATTCATGCTTATGTCCTAATATATGATTAACCACCTCATTAATGATGTCCTGTGTGTTTGCAGGTGAGATGCCTGTACCTGAAGAGCACTATGGGAAAGGTGTACCGGGTGTTCTAAACTTTCCAATTAGGCTTAGAATTTCCTGGAGACTTGAGTGCTTGGGCGCCTTTGCAATTTTCCCTACCAACCAATATTTTGTGCAACTACTATCGAGGATTAAGTAGTTAAAACCCTGGTCTTGTATGGATGTTCTGGTTCATGATACCGAACTTATGACATTATCGTATTTCAATGTTGCTGTCTTCACTCACGGGTACAGCCGTACAGGCTTTGATGATCTTTTATTTTCTTGAGCCCTATGCCTACGGCCGTCTAATTTTTAACCCTGATTTGCTTTGTCGCATCCAATGGAATTGGTGCATTTTATCGTTGCTTGGCTGTTTCAAGTCACGGTATGGTCGGTGCCGACTGGTCGTGGTGATTTTTATGCGTTACCCATTGGACAGAAAGAATCTTGGTGCATCCTTGTTGGGACGTTGGACTACCCGAAGAGTAGCTGTTTGTTGTTTCGCTGCGTTCGGGTTTCACAATACGATAGCTACCAAGTATTAAGTTTGGCAGCTGTAAATGTAGATTCTTATACAGCTGTGCAGAGTAAGAATAGAATCGGGGTACACGTACCCGCCACTCACGCGTCAGCTAGTGCGTTTCTCTGGTAATGTATCTTGTTGGGACACAGATTGTGGCGCAAACACAAAGATTCGAGTTGGACGATACAGGAAATCCGCTATTTTTTGTCGCATGTGCTGTTGTAGTTCAGGCCTCGTTTGGATGCGAATTTTTTCACTATCTCTCCATCACATCAATTTTTAGCCGCTTGCATGAAATATTAAATGTAGGTAAAAAAATAACTAATTACACAGTTTAGTTAGAAATCACGAGATAAATCTTTTGAGCCTAGTTGGTCCACGATTGGACAATATTTGCCAAATAAGACGAAAGTTGTACTATTCATCGGGTTCAAAAATTTTGGCCTCACTTTTGAAGTCACCTTCCATGATGTACGTTCACATAATGCGTGATCTTAATCGACGCAAAAAGAAAATGTTTATGCATTGCCGTTGTTACCCATGCCAAAACCAAGCTATAAAAAGGAGACATGGCTAAGCAGACTTTCCATCAACTATCACCACTGAGAACCAAAACAAATTCCTAGTAAGTGGGTACGCTGAAGCCATGGCAGGCCGAGCTCTCACTCACTTCCAGCTCACTGCCACCATCCTGGTGGCGCTCGTCGCCACATGCCACGCCGGCAGCATCGCCGTGTACTGGGGTCAGAACGACGGCGAGTCGTCCCTGTCCGCTACGTGCGCGTCCGGGAACTACAAGTTCGTCATCCTCGCCTTCGTCTACAAGTTCGGCAAGGGCCAGACGCCGGACCTGAACCTTGCCGGTCACTGCGAACCCTCGTCGGGCGGCTGCAAGTTTCTGAGCAAGGACATCCAGTCGTGCCAGCGCCGCGGCATCAAGGTCCTGCTCTCCATCGGCGGCGGCTGGGGCAGCTACGGCCTGTCGTCAGAAAGGGACGCGCGGGAAGTGGCCGCGTACCTCTGGAACAATTACCTGGGCGGCACGTCGTCGTCCCGCCCCCTCGGCGACGCCGTCCTTGACGGCGTCGACTTCGACATCGAGCAAGGCAGCGCCAAGTTCTGGGACAGCCTCGCCAGGTAGTCGGAGGCTCAGAGCCGCGCCGACCCGTAATCGTTGCACTGCACGCTCGTATTGAGTTCACCAGGATGCTGACATGGCTGCACGACATGCATGCAGGGACCTCAAGAACTTGGGTAAGAAAAAGGGCAGCAAGGGCGTGCTTCTGAGCGCGGCGCCGCAGTGCCCGTTCCCGGACGAGTGGGACGGCGGCGCGATCAACACGGGGCTGTTCGACTTCGTCTGGGTGCAGTTCTACAACAACCAGCCGTGCCAAGTGAGCGCTGGCCGCGGCGCGTTCCTGGCCGCGTGGAAGAGGTGGCAGTCGGTGCCAGCGGGCAAGATCTTCCTGGGTCTGCCCGCCTCCAAGAGCGCGGCGGGCACCGGGTTCGTGCCAGCCGCCCAGCTCACGTCGCGGGTGCTGCCACTCATCAAGGGCTCGCCCAAGTACGGCGGCGTCATGCTCTGGTCCAAGTTCTACGACAAGGGCTACAGCGACGCCATCAAGAAACACGTGTGATATCTCCCGTAAAATGCGGGCGCTGCTGCATGGCGTCCAAAGATGGTTCGTCTTTGTGGGTGGCTGGGTGCTTTATGTTCGTGTCACAACGTCTTACAGAGTCGCGAGACAATGCTCTCTGTAGTGCAGTGAATTTTCTTGTACCATGTTGGGTTGTGTTGCAGATTCATTTGTTTCTCACATGTATGACGTATTACACACACAGTTGAATAAAAAAGGCATCAAGAAATTTTTTTTGTGCTATAGTTCGCATATTGAGAAAATCTGTATTCATGTCTTACGCTTCTCAAACTGGCCACTTAAATTTCTCTTTATAATCGACTATATTTTTTTTAAAAAAAACATATAGTTCTGAGTCTGATTTTTAGCCATCCATTTTTGAACATTAGCTCAAATTTAGAGTGATTTTGAGTAATCTAGTGTTGATGTAGAGACACAATTCATAAATAAATGGCTTAAAAGCTTAAAAATCTCGCCTTCATCAAGACTATTTCTAACCTAAGTAACTTCCTCTAAGGAAAATAGAGCATTTTATAACAGCATAAAAATGTAGAGTTTAAAGTAAAACAAACTCCTTTCGAAAAAAAAGTAGCTGAGACTAGTTCACTTCTTTTTCAATGTCTTCACATTCTGACTTCTTCGTTCTTAATCTCCATAAACAACCAATCCTTTCTTATGTTCAGGGGAAGGTCCAAAAGTGCTTTGAAAACTCGATCATCATGATTCATCATACCATATGCTTCCAGATAATTATCATGTCTCAAATCTGGTATTTGGTCAAGTGCATCAAGGATCTCATCTGAGAAGTAGGCTTTAGTAGTTCCACACTTCATAGCAGAGGCAAATGATGTTTAATGTCCAAAGCACTCTGTGTTTTTATTTTAAAAAAAGGCAGACATGATGACCAATGCATACAATTGAGTAAAACAAAACCATTGCAGTATGATACTTTTCCCAGAAATCAGCTGGTAAATAAGAAAAACAAAGGACTGTTAGCATTGTGAAAAATTCAGCTCTTGTTGTAACATGTCAGTGTAAATCTCCTCTACATATCGAGAGAATGTTTAAATGCTAACAGTTTTTACTCCATACAATAAGCATAACAAATAAAATAAATAAGCATACCTACTATTACTGATCAATCATTAGGGGAATCACTGGCCACTACGAATGCAAAAACCATCAACGATTCATGACACCGTTGAAAATGCAAACCATGTATGCAGGAACCAGAAAAGGAGCAATTTTTGTCGCATGTTTGGTTTAGTTAGTACGGTGATTATCACATTTGAAGTCAGCTTCAATGATTACATTGATCATCGTGGGAATGTAAACTGCACATGGGATTACCGTGCGTAAATAAATAAAACTTTACTTAACCGCAACCACTTCAAGGTAAATTCACACAGAAGTGCAGACGAACCACGGCACGAAACCTACTCAAAGTTCTCTCCACGGCGTTCATATTGCTACCCGTTATAAAAGGAGACATGAATATGTACACTTCGCCATCCCATCTCAGCTCTACTACTACTCGTAGAACAACTTGCTAAAGTTACTAAGTTTGAATGTAACATATGTCTGAAAACATATGAAACATTTGGAACCCGCTGGTCCTTCCCCTAACCCCTCCTCTCTCTCTGCGCAGGGATGAGCGGCTGAGGACGAGCATGCACCTAGCGCGCCCCGCCCGCGGCACCCCACCTGCCACCCCCCGGTGCGCCGCACGCCCCGTCCGCTAGCCCCCGGCTCACCCCTGTCCCAACAACGTAAAAAACTTGCTACATGAAAAAATATTTAAGTGCAACATACGTCTGAAAACAGATGAAACATTTGGAACATGCACTTGCAACATGTGTGTCAAACACACGAAACATCCAAATAAAACACGTGCAACTTGCAACATGAAACAATTTGCTGCAACATAAGACTGAAACAGCTGAAACATTAGGAACATATTGTTGCAACATATGTGAAACATATGTATCTTTCAGATCAAAAACGATTGCAACAATGTCTAGGAACAGATGAAATATTTTGAACAAACGCTTGCAAAGTGCCTCTGAAACACTTGCAACATATGCAACATCCCTGATCTACTTTTGCAACATCAAAATGAAACAATTGCAACATACATTTGTAACGTCTGAAACACTTGAAACATACATATGCAACAAAGGGGAGGGGAAGGCCGGGGCCGGACGATTCCGGCCGACAGCGAGCCGTGGCGCGCGAGTGCCACCAGCTCCGGCCATGCTCGCGGGTGCCCATGGCTCGACCAGGGAAGACTTGAGGTGTCACGGCATGTGCGCCCCAGTGGGCATGGCAGGGTCAGCGGCGCGCGCGACGGCGATGGGGGATGGACTGACGACGAGGGAGCGAGCAGCATAGGTGATTGGAACAACTTCCTAAAGTTACTATCCAAGTTTGGCACGCTCGATCAAGCCATGGCAAACCGAGCTCTAGCTCCATTCCTGTTCGTGGGCACCCTCTTGGTGGCTCTCCTCGCCACATGCCATGCCGGTGGCATCGCCGTCTACTGGGGCCAGAACGACGGCGAGGCGTCCCTGTCCGACACGTGTGCGTCAGGGAACTACAAGTTCGTCATCCTCGCCTTCGTCTACAAGTTCGGCAAGGGCCAGACGCCGGAGCTGGACCTCGCCAGCCACTGCGACCCCTCATCGGGTGGCTGCACGGGGTTGAGTGACGACATACGTTCGTGCCAGAGCAGCGGCATCAAGGTCCTGCTCTCGATCGGCGGCGGTAACGGCAGCTACGGCCTGTCGTCCCAGGGGGACGCGCGGGACGTGGCCGCCTACCTCTGGAACAATTACCTGGGCGGCTCGTCGTCGTCGCGCCCCCTCGGCGACGCCGTCCTTGACGGCATTGACTTCGACATCGAGCTCGGCGGCTCCAAGTACTGGGACAGCTTGGCCAGGTAAACTCTCGCAGCCTTTTTCCTCGTGGCACGGTCGGTCGTGCTGGTCAGCTCCGCGTTTGCTCGCTCACCGCCTCCACCATGGCCGCACGCCGTGCAGGGACCTCAAGAACATGGGCAAGAACAAGGTCGGCGGCAAGGGGGTGCTCCTGAGCGCAGCGCCGCAGTGCCCGTTCCCTGACGAGTGGGACAACGGCGCGATCAACACGGGGCTGTTCGACTACGTGTGGGTGCAGTTCTACAACAACCCTCCGTGCCAGGTGAACGCGGGCCGCGGCGCGTTCATGGACGCCTGGAAACAGTGGGAGTCGGTTCCGGCGGGGAAGATCTTCCTAGGCCTTCCCGCCTCCAAGGACGCGGCCGGCTCCGGGTTCGTGCCCGCCGACGATCTCAACTCTAACGTGCTGCCGCTCATCAAGGGATCGTCCAAGTACGGCGGCGTCATGCTCTGGTCCAAGTACTACGACGACAGCGCAGGCTACAGTGACGCCATCAAGAGCCATATGTGATAATTAGACATATGCAGGTTGCGCCTGCCTGTGCATACACATATCCTTGGTGTTAGCATATCTTATATATTTATGCGATTTATTGTACTTTGTGTTGTTGGTAGTCCTTCAGATTTCATTGTTCGTCACATGGAGAATGTATCAGGCAGCTGAATAAAAAGGACAGATCTTTCGTAAGGGAAAGCACCATTCTAGTTTCAGAAGATATCAAAGCCACCCAATGACTGACCCAAGATTTTAAAGTTGGGTATATCCAAGTAAAAACCAAAGGAGCCTCAAATTTATTTCCTCCGTCCTAAATTATAAGACGTTTTAGCATTTTTTAAAAAATTTATAGATTTTACTATATATCTAGACATAACGTATACTCCCTCCGTTCCAAATTATAGACTTTTTTGTTCATCCATTTTACTAAGTATCTAGACATATTATTATATCTAGATGCATAGTTGTCGGAGGGAAATATCACGGCCCCTAAGGACGAAGGGTTAATAAGCATCAACGTTAACCTAGCCGACGGTTAAGGATCACGAAACAGCTTTATCCGACCCCTCGAGGGGAAATCTGCCTTGCCCGACCCCGAGGGCAAGGTTTCCGACTCGTCCGACCCTAAGAGAGCGGGTCCCGCTCTGCCGACCCCCGGACCGCGCTTTCCGCCTCGCCCGACCCCAAGGGGACCGGCCCTGCGCCATCCGACCCCGAGAAGGGGGTTTCCGTCTCGCCCGATGGAATTTATGAAAATAAGCCCTCGAGCGGGGAACGTCACGTGTCAGAAGGGCCGTACCATTCCTAACCACTCCGGACGCGATCTGCACGCCTCAACATGACCCAGAATAGTGACGGGCCGTGCCCATGCACCCACAGCGGGCCATGACATGGAATAAGACAGCACTATGCTGCCTAATCCCCGTACGGCCCGCGTCACCATCTGCTATTTGACCCCTCCCACTCCTGTCGCGGGATAGGGCGCCTCATCTGGATTGACTTGGGACGCACATTGCTCTAGTAAGGAATAGGACCCAGAGATGACGCTCGTCTCCCTCGCCCGCATGACCAAGGGAGCTCGCGAGGAGAAGAAGAGGAACGACGCCGTAGACCGCCCCTTCCTTTTGTTTTTATCTTTCTTCTTTTCCTTCTTTTTTCCTTTTTTCCCTTTTTGCTCCCCCTGGCCTGTAGCCCGTCTTCCCCTTCAACTATAAAAGGGAGGCAGGGCACCCCGTGCAGGGCACCGCAAAACAGGCAGCTCACAGAGATCTGGGAGCTCTTCCCTCTCTCGCCCATTTATACACCCCTACTACAAACTCAGTGCAAGTAACACGAGCAGCGGCTCGCAACTAGACGTAGGGATGTTTTGCCCGAACCAGTATGCATCCTCGTGTCTCGTTTGCATACCATCTGAGCCTAGACGTGCGTACAAGTTTACTTGTTGGTGCTGATCTCAAACACCAACAGTTGGCGCGCCAGGTAGGGGCCTTTGCACGTCTCGACGTCATCACCAGGCTTCGGATGGCCAGTCACGGCATCAGCTGGGTCCCCGAGAGCCTGGATTTCGTTGTCACCACGGAAGGGGAGCTGGTGAGGGCTCTCGCCCTAGCCTCCTCCCGCCACCGGCCTTGACACGATCGTCGAGGCTCTCTAGGAGCTGTAGCTGAGCACTCCAGGGGTCCGCGCCCCGAACCGCCACAAGGTCCTCGACATCGATTTCGAGAAGTTGGAGCGCCAGCTCACTGTCTACCTGGAGCTTGACCCATCTCGGGAGGACCTGCGCGCCCTCATCTTCTCGTTCATCAACGTTATGACACAGCTCGCCGTGCGGGGAGCCAATCTCCCTAGATGTTCTCGCCCAGGATGCCTCGGCGGCATACCCGTTCGGCTTGTGCAACGCCGCGGATGAAAGGTCCAAATATAGCTAGAGGGGGGTGAATAGCCTATTTAAAAATTTACAAACTCACTAGAGCAAATAGGTCAATACAACAAATGGTGAAATGCAATTTTGCTCTAGCTCTACAAGGATTGCAAGCCACCTAATCAAGCAATTCTAGTCACTATGATCACTAGTCACCCAATTGCTACGTTGCTACTCTCTAAGTTAGTGTACTCACAATGAACTAGCTAAATGAGTCACACTAACAAGTCCTTACAAGCTCTCAAGACTAGTTACACTAAAGAGCTTGCCAATTACTTTGCAAGAATGTAAATGAGGGAACAAAGTGATTATATCGCCGCGTAGAGGATGAACCAATCATAAGATATGAAGATCAATCATCAGAAAAAATCCAATCATACACAAGATGAACACAAGGTTTTTCTTCTGAGGTTCACGTGCTTGCTAGCATGCTAGTACCCGTTGTGTCGACCAACACTTGTGGTTCGGCGACTAAGAGGTGTTGCATCCTGCGGGGCGACTGGACGTGCTGGTCGGGTTGACCGGACGCAGCCTCCGCGTCCGGTCGTTACGCGCCAAGCCCACGGATGAGCGCCATGTGTCCTCGTTCAAATACTGCACGTTGATCTTCAATGGTTGCAAAGTTAATCAGTGTGCAGTCAAAGCCGTGACCGGACGCGCCTGAAGAAATGACCGGATGCGGCCAACCCAGGGTCCGATCGAGTCCAGTAAGGATTTTTTGTGCGGAAATAGTGATCGGACGCACCTGACCTGATGCGCCCAGCGTCTGGTCCGACCATCGTCTCTTGCGCGCAACCAGTCAACACTGACCGGACACCTGACGTTAGCGTCCGATCATAGCGTGACTAGCGTCCGGTCATTATTTTTTAGCGAAAAACACTTCCGTGACTTCGCCACCTTCTCAACCCTCGCTCAAATATGCTAACCACCAAGTATATCACCTTGTGCACGTGTGTTAGCATATTTTCATAAACATTTTTAAGGGTTATGTTAGCATACTAGGTTCCTAAATGCAACGCATGAATTATGATACCTAGTGGCACTTGATAAATGTTTCAACCATGAAACTCCCCTCTTCGTAGTACGGCTATTGATCCTAAATCACTCACACCCTCTATGGTGCTTGAGTGTAAAACAAAAACCCAATGATACCTTTACCTTGATCAACTTATTTTTGTTTTTCTCTTTCTTCTTTTCAAGTTGAGCCCTTGGTCATCTTGTGATCAACACCATCGTCACCATGATTCTTTTCTAGGCTCCATCACTTGGTAAGTACCAACCTCATCTAATCTATACACTAAACATAGAGGTTAGTATTAGGGTTTCATCAATTGTCCAAAACCAAACTAGAGACTTTTAATCTCTCCCTTTTTGGTAATTGATGTCAACCCATTTACAAAGATATTATGATAAAATTCTTTTGGATCCATATTGCTTGCCCAAGCATTTTACTATGTGTAAAGGACATGGACAAGTTTGATAAACCCAAATTGGTAGCAATTGCTCCCCCTACATATGTGCTAAGAGTTTGGATTTGAAAGCTTGCACATATGCTTAGATAAAAAAAATATATGAGTCAATTTCTACCAAATGATGCTAAGGTGTAAAGAATAGACCTTTGAAGCGTGATACCAATCGGAGTTGCCAATATACATCATCCTTAGCACCGTTAGTAACTAGACATTCACAAAAACTAGATAACCCGGTGAGATCAACATTATAAGCACGACTCTAGTACCACCTGTGAAAGCAAAAGTTTTAATTACTTTACCTATGCATGCTAATTTTTTATTTCATCAATCAAGCCTACAACTAGCATACACTACACAAGCAAGGTATCGGAGAAAAAACAAAAACTTATGCAAGCAACCATATGTAATGCACAATCAAATGCACCATACATGTTTATGAGCTTGCTCCCCCTACTTGTGTGCTTCAAATTTGAATAATTGATCCCCTTCCTTTCTTTATCATGTTTCACTTCTCCCCCTTTGGTCATATCTTTCTTTATCATGTTTCACTTCTCCTCTTTTGGTCATATCTTTCTTTATCATGTTTCACTTTTCCTCCTTCGGTCATATCTTTGGAATTATCTCTCCCCCTTTGTCATTAATGACCACAAAAGGTGAGCTCAAATTTTAGGAGAGTTGTGTGAAACCATTATATGTGAGGATCATTTTCCCAATTTTGGTTCAATCTAGATTACTTGCAAAAGATATTTAACTCATTTTGATCCAAGGGCAAGCTTCTTCACACCTCCAAATGAGGGTTATCATGCACCATGTTAAGTTAAACATTTATAGCTCATTATCTAGATTCACTAGGTTCACAAGTCCACAAACATGTCATATGCTACCACTAGATAATTTCAAGCATACAAGCAATAGTGGTACCATACAAGCATCAAATTCATTTGATTATTATGAATGAGCCTAAGACATGATAGGAATGACTAGATGCACTAAACAAGTCCTTAGCAAAGGATGAATGACATGTTAAACAATTTTACCTTGCTTTGCTCGAAAGAGAGGCATGTCATATAATGGGGGTGCATCAACACATATTTGAGGAGTCAAGTATGTTCAATTTATTCCTTAGTTTGCAAAACCTCTTCTCATCAAATGGCTTGGTGAAGATATCGGCAAGCTGATCATCGATGCAAACACTCTCAATGCAAATGTCCCCTTTTTGTTGATGATCTCTTATAAAATGATGACGGACATCAATGTGCTTTGTTCTTGCATGTTAAACCGGATTGTTAGTGGGCTTCATGACACTTTCATTGTCACATAGCAATGGCACTTGTTTGAACTTAATTCCGAAATCATTCAAGGTGGCCTTCATCCAAAGAATTTGTGCACAACAACTACCGGCGGCAATGTATTTAGCTTCGACGGTTGAAAGTACAACACTATTTTGCTTCCTTGATGACCAAGAAATAAGTGATCTTCCAAATAGTTGACATGTGCCCGATGTGCTTCTTCTCTCAACCTTGCATCCCGTATAATCGGAGTCCGAATATCCAATCAACTCAAATTTTGCTCCTTTGGGATACTACAATCTAACATTTTGTGTATGCTTCAAGTACCTCAATATTCTCTTTGTAACCTTCAAATGAATTTATCTTGGTGAGGCTTGAAATCTAGCACACATGCATATACTAAACATCACATCCGGTCTTGATGCGGTCACATAGAGTAGGCTTCCAATCATAGACGGATACATCTTTTGTTCCACCATATTGCCACTTGTATCACTATCCAAGCTTCTATTTGTCCCCATTGGTGTACAAATTCCCTTTACATCCTCCATGCCAAATTTCTTGACCATGTCTTTAATGTACTTGCCTTGACTCACAAATATACCATTCTTCAATTGCTTGATTTGGAGACCAAGGAAGTAACTAAGGTCTCCAATCATAGATATTTCAAACTCATTTGCCATCATCTTTCCAAATTCCTCACAAAACACTTGATTGATTGATTCAAATATGATATCATTAACATAAATTTGTAACACAAATAAGTCCTTTCTAATCTTCTTGGTGAAGAGAGTGGTGTCAACCTTGCCCATGATGAACCCTTTAGAGAGTATAAAATCTCTCAATCTCTCATACCATGCTCTTGGTGCTTGCTTCAAACCATACAAAGCCTTTCTCAACTTGTAAACATGGTTGGGCTTCTTTTCGTCTTCAATCCGAGAGGTTGTTCAACATACACAAGGTCATTGATGTACCCATTCAGAAATGCACTTTTCACATCCATTTGATAAAGCTTGATATTGTGGGCACAAACATAGGCTAACAAGATCATAATGACTTCTAATCCTGCAATTAGGGCATATGTTTCTCCAAAGTCAAGACCTTCAACTTGAGTATATCCTTGAACCACTAATCTTGCTTTGTTCCTTACAACTGTCCCATCTTGATCATGTTTGTTGCAAAATATCCATCTAGTTCCAATCACATTGTGTCCCTTAGGCTTCTCAACTAACTTACATACTTGATTTCTTGTGAAGTTTTTTAGCTCTTTATGCATAGCATTGACCCAATCAACATCCTTCAAAGCTTCATCTATCTTCTTAGGTTCAATGGATGACACAAATAAGAAGTGTTTACAAAATGATGTCAATCTTGATCTTGTCTGTACATCTCTTAAGATATCACCAATTATGGAGTCCAATGGATGATCTCTTGCAGCATTGGTAGGTTGGAGCACTTGCACTTGATTGCTTGCATTTGATTTATCATTTGGTGGAGATGATGTACTAGCCACTTGTTGATCTTGCACTTGAGATGATAAACTAGCTTGATTTTGATCATGAGAACCACTAGCTTGCACATTTGAGTTAGAGAGCACTTGATCTTTATCATCTTTAACTTCAATCACTTATCTAGATTTACATCTTTCTCTTGAGAGCCATTGGTTTCATTAAATTCCACATCATGAACTTTCTCAAGAGTACCACTAGCCAAATTTCAAACTCTATAAGCTTTGCTAGTAGTGGAGTAACCAAGCAAGAAGCCTTCATCACATTTCTTCTCAAACTTGCTCAATCTTGTGTCTTTCTTCAATATGTAGCATTTGCAACCAAATACCCAAAAATATGCAATATTAGGCTTTCTATCATTTAATATCTCATATGGTGTCTTCTCTAAGAATTGATAGTAATAGAGGCGGTTGCTATAGAAGCAAGCCATGTTTATAGCTTCGGCCCAAAAAGAATGACTAGCATTGTATTCACTCAATATTGATCTTGCCATGTCAATCAAAATTCTATTCTTTCTTTCAACTAGCCCATTGGATTGTGGTGTGTACTTAGTCGAGAATTGATGCTTAATACCATACTCATCACAAAGCTCATCAATTCTTGTATTCTTGAATTCACTTCCATTATCACTTCTCACTTTCTTGGTTGTGGTTTCAAACTCATTTTGCACTCTCTTTATGAATGTCTTGAATGTTGCAAACACATCACTCTTGTCAACAAGAAAGGCTACCCAAGTATATCTAGTGAAATCATCTACAATCACAAAGTCATACTTGTTGCCACCAATACTTGTATAAGTGGTTGGTCCAAATAAATCCATATGCAAAAGCTCAAATGCGTTAGATGTGCTCATTGTACTCTTCCTTGGATGAGTGTTGCCCACTTGCTTTTTGGCTTAATATGCACTACATAGCTTATCTTTCTCAAATATGATATCTTTCGAGCCTCTAAATAAGTCATGCTTCACTAAGATCACATGTTAGTCCCACATCATAAGTCACGATCACTTGCTCCATCTTGTTCTCCTTCTCCTTAGCTTGCTTAAGTAGAGAGGAGTGAGCTTTTTCAAGGTTAGTGTGAGCAAGGCCAAGCTCCTTATGGTATTCATTTAGACACTCATGAGATGCTTGGAGCTCATCAAAGGATTGCTTAAAGGCTTTGAGCTCCTTTTGCAATGCTTTGCACTCCTTTCTCTTCTTTTCATAGCCGGTGCTAAGTTGCTCACATATCTCTATGAGCTCATCCTTGGAGTAGTCCTCCTCAATCATCAGTCCTACAATCATTACTTTCACATTCATCATCACTTTCATCATATTTTATTTTAGTAGGCTTTGCCACAAGGCATGTCGAAGGAGTGTCAAAGAGGGATGGCTTGTTGTGGATGGCGATGCTTGAAAGTGCCTTCTTGATGGACCTCTTGTCATCATCACTTGAATCATCATCATCACTATCATTGGTGCAATCACTATCACTATCCCAAGTGACCACATATCCCTTCTTCTTTTTCTTGAAAGTCATCTTCTTCTCCTTCTTTTCCTTCTTATCCTTCTTTTTCTTCTTCTTCTGCTTCTCATCCTCCTCATTGTCATTCTTGTAAGGACAGTTTGCCATAATGTTATCCAGGCTCTTGCACTCAAAGTATAGCCTCACATGATCCTTCATGTGATCTCTTCTCTTTCTTACATCATAGCCTCTCTTCTTCATGAATTTGCCCATCTTGCACACTAGAAGAGTCATGGTCTCATCGTCAATGTCACTTGCATCTTCATCTTCACTTGAAGCTTCTTTCTTTACTTTGCCCTTGCTCTTTGATGAGGTGTTGCCTTGAAAGCCACACTTTTCTTCTTCTTCTTATCATCATCTTTCTTGTCTTTCTTCTCTTCATCTTCATTGTCACTATCATTGTATTAAGCATCGGTCATGACATCTCCAAGTATCTCATTAGGAGATACACCGGTCAATCCTCCTCCAAAGATGATAGTTCTCAATGTCTTGAATTTCTTTGGCAAGCACATCAAGAACTTATAAGAGAAGTCCTCATCCTTCACTTTTTCACCCAAACTTTTGAGATCATTGACAATGACTTAGAGCCTATAAAACATCTCTGAAATGGATTTATCATCCTTCTTGAAGTTGGATAGCTTGTCCTTGAGCATGTATAGCTTGGCACTCTTTACCATTGTAGTGCACTCATATGTTTCCTCCAATCTTATTCACACTTCACTAGCCCTCTCAAGATCCTTGACTTGCTCAAACACCTTTGAATCAATGCCATTGTAAATGGTGTTGAGAGCTATTGTATTGCATTGCTTGTTTGCTCTCTCATTATTGGTGAGGTTGGTGGGATCAAGGATCACAAAGTCATGCTCGGTTACATCCCACACTCTATCTTTGATTGAACCAAGGTATATCTTCATCTTTCTCTTCTAATAATCAAAGGAACTAGTGCCATCAAAGAAAGATGGTTTGCCCCTAACATAGTTGAACACAATTTGAGCCATAATTTGAGCACTGAGGTTGTTAAGCCTTCAATAAACGGTGACCATGGCTTTAATACCACTTGAAAGGTCCAAATATGGCCAGAGGGGGTGAATAGCCTATTTAAAAATCTATAAACTCACTAGAGCAATTGGGTCAATACAACAAATGGCGAAATACAATTTTGCTCTAGCTCTACAAGGATTACAAGCCACCTAATCAAGCAATTCTAGTCACTATGATCACTAGTCATCCAATTGCTATGTTGCTACTTTCTAAGTTAGTGTACTCACAATGAGCTAGCTAAATGAGTCACACTAACAAGTCCTTACAAGCTTTCAAGACTAGTTATGCTAAAGAGCTTACCAATTACTTTGCAAGAATGTAAATGAGGAGACAACCGCCGTGTAGAGGATGAACTAGTCACAAGATATAAAGATCAATCACCAGGAGAAATCCAATCATACATAAGATGAACACAAGGTTTTTCTTCTGAGGTTCACATGCTTGCTGGCACGCTAGTCCCTGTTATGTCGACCAACACTTGGTGGTTCGGTGGCTAAGAGGTGTTGCACAAACCTCATCCACACACTTGGACACCGCAAAAACCTACCCACAAGTGAGGTAGCTCAATGACATGAGCAATCTACTAGAGTTGTCTTTGGTGCTGCGCCAGGGAAGGCATAAGAACCCCTCACAATCACCAGGAGGTGGTCAAGAATAATCATCAACTCTTGCCATAACTCCTCCACTGCTCCAAACTGTCTAGGTTGTGGCAACCACCAAGAGTAACAAGAATTCCGCAGCTCAAACGATCTCTAAGTGTCACTAGATGCAATCACTCAAGCAAATACACTTGAAATCACTCAATCTCACTTTGGATTAGCAACCAAGCAAGGGAGATGAGTAGGAGGGAGTATGCTCAGCTCAAGAGGATGTCAAGATGATAAAAAAAGTCAAGAGAGTTCCCCAAAAGCTAGCCACCAACTATTTATAATCGTCCCTAAAGAATAGAGCCGTTAGGCCCTTCATTGTGTCTCCTGCGGGGCGACCGGAAGCGCCGGTCGGGTTGACCGGACATAGCCTCAGTGTCCGATCGCTATGTGCCAAGTCCACGGATGGGCACCACGTGTCCTCGTTGAAATATTATGCATTGACCTTCAACGGTTGTGAAGTAGTCAGTGTGTAGTCAAAGCTGTGATCGGACGCGCCTGAAGAAATGACTGGATGCGGCCAACCCAGGGTCTAGTCGAGTCCAGTAAGGATTTTTCACACGGAAATAGTGATCGGACGCATCCGGTCACACAAGACCTGACGCACCCAGCGTCCGGTTCAACCATCGTCTCCTATGCGCAACCAGTCAACACTGATCGGACGCTGACATCAGCGTTCGGTCACAACGTGACCAGCGTCTGGTCAGTGTTTTGTAGCGAAAAACACTTCCGCAACTTTGCCACCTCCTGAACCCTTGCTCAAATATGCTAACCACCAAGTGTATCACCTTGTGCACGTGTGTTAGCATATTTTCACAAATATTTTCAAGGGTTATGTTAGCACATTAGGTTCCTAAATGCAATGCATGAATTATAACACCTAGTGGCACTTGATAACCGTTTCAACCGTGAAACTCCCCTCTTCATAGTACGACTATCGATCCTAAGTCACTTACACCCTCTATGGTGTCTTGAATGTAAAACAAAAACCTAATGATAACTTTGCCTTGATCAACTTGTTTTTGTTTTTCTCTTTTTTCTTTTCAAGTTGAGCCCTTGGTCATCTTGTGATCAACACCACCATTACCATAATCCTTTTCTAGGCTCCATCACTTGGCAAGTACCAACCTCATCTACCCATACACTCAACATAGAGGTTAGTACTAGGGTTTTATCAATTGTCCAAAACCAAACTAAGGACTTTCAATGGAGACTATCGCTAGTTTCGTGATACAACGCCTTCGTCCCCTTCCTGTGGATAGTGAGTTCATCGGGATGGCGGACTACATCGTGGACTTGATCCATGATCTCCTAGAGTCGGGCTCAGAGACATTTTCTAACTCCGACTCCAGCGGAGGCAGCCATCACCCCTCACAAGAGTGTTTCATGGTGGAGACCTCTGACGGTCACGTCTTGAGCGCTAGCGATTCTGGTGATACCCCCCGAGAAGTCCCCGTGCATGCGGATGTAGGAGGGGTGAGGGTCTCGCTCCGGCGATGGCGGCCTCAGCCCCGCCGCAGCTGGGATGACCGCTGCTAGAGCAGCTGCAGGCATGGCAACATGAGCTCAAGGAAGCACGCTGCAGGCTAAAGGAAGAGTGCGCTCAGCTCGAGTGCGAACGCCACGCTGAGGGTGGGCACGCGCGAGCTAGGGCTAGAGACGTTTACCGGTAGATCATGGAAGATGGCAACGATCTTCCGTAGTTCGCTCGTTCCAACCAAAACATCATCGTGGTCGTGGCCTTGCTCCAAAGGCTCCCTGAGCCAGCAACTTGTGAGGAACGCAAGACCCAGCGGGAGATTCACGAGTTGCTCGATCGCACGGCGGAGCAGTAGGCGAAGAGCTCACTGTCACGACAACGCGGCCCCGACGCCAACCAGCGTGCGTTCGTTGGGTGGGACACTAGAGACGTGTTTGTCCATCAGGTGCCACGTGGCGCGAGGGTTGCCAACCTTCCCCTAGTACACGAGTGTGTCGGCCCTATCCGTGAAGCTCGTGTTGTCCTGGACGCCCGTAGGCATGGAAGGGATGGCAGGAGGCAGGAGGCCGACCACGGGTGCCACCCTTGGGGCGCTATGATGCCAATGAGGACCGGAGCCCAAGCCCCCCACCATCGGGACCTCGGGCTTTTGCTTGGCACATCCTCCGCGCACAGTGGTACCGAGTGCCGATCAACGTCCTCAAGTACTCTGGGGAATCGAACCCTAGACTTTGGCTTAAGGACTGCCAGCTTGCCTGCCAGGCTGACGATGCGGATAATTACAACTTTATCATTCGCAACCTCCCCTTGATCCTAGCTGACTTGGCCCGGACATGGCTGGAGCACCTCCTGCCCAACTCCGTCAAGGATTGGGCGGACCTAAAGGAGATCTTCGTGAAGAACTTTCAGGGCACCTACACACATCCTAGGAACCCCTAGGACCTCAAGAACTATTGGTAGAAGCCAGACGAGTCCCTCCATGACTACATCTGACATTTCTCCAAACAGTGCAATGAGTTGCCCAATATCACTGATGCCGATGTCATTAGCACGTTCCTGTCTAGGACTACCAACGCCCTGGTTCACAAGCTAGGGTAGAAAAGTCTACGAACTACTAAGGAGCTCCTCGACATCGCCACTAGCCATGCTTCCGGCTAGGACGCGGTGGGGGTGATCTTTGATCGCTCCAAAGGCAAGGTGAAGCGGAACAAGGACACTGATGAGGGTGCCTCCAACCGCTCTGGCAAGAAGAAAAAGAAGAAGAAGAGCAAGCCACGGCAC
This sequence comes from Saccharum hybrid cultivar R570, assembly GCA_038087645.1. Classification (NCBI taxonomy): domain Eukaryota; kingdom Viridiplantae; phylum Streptophyta; class Magnoliopsida; order Poales; family Poaceae; genus Saccharum; species Saccharum hybrid cultivar. The sequence goes on from JAQSUU010000139.1 coordinate 19,128,595, forward strand.
AAGGGCTCGCTCGTGGCCGCTGTCGAGCGAAAGGGAAAGTGAGCACCCGCCGAGGGCACCCCAGACCACTTTGAGAAAATGCTCGAGGGGCCATGCCTGAACCACGCCTACCCTATCAAGCACACATACAAAGACTCCGGGCTCATGAAGAAGTTATTGGCTGGCAGCTCCAAGAAAGGGGAGCAGAAGAAGCCCGACCCCAAACAAGATGACACCAAGGGGGAAGGCAGCGCCTTTTCACATGAAACCGGCTGCCTCATGATTTTTGGCAGGCTAAAGTCCTATGCCTCCAAGCACCGCCAGAAGCTCGAACATCGAGAGGTTTATGAGGTCGAGCCGGCCATGCCCATCTTTCTCAAATGGTCTAGGTCGCCCATCACCTTTGACCGGTCTGACCACCCGAGAGCATCCCACGGCCGGGTCGGTACCCACTCGTGGTTGACCCTATCATCGATACAGAGTGCCTTACCAAGGTGCTGATGGACGGAGGCAGCAGCCACAACATCATGTACGCTGAGACCCTCGATGCCATGGGCATTAGCCAATCACGCGTCCGCTCGACCAGGGCGCCCTTCCACGGTGTTGTGCTAGGGAAGCGGGCCACGCCCCTTAGATAGATCGATCTTCCCATCACTTTTGGGACTCTGTCCAACTATCAGACGGAGACCTCACCTTCGAGGTGGTCAGGTTCCACGGGGCCTACCACGCCATCCTAGGACGCCCATGTTACGCGAAGTTTATGGCTATCCCCAACTACACCTATCTAAAGCTAAAGATGCCGGGCCCAAATGGCATCATCACGGTCGGCACCTCCGTCCAGCGTGCCTACGAGTGCGACGTAGAGTGCTATGAGCTCGCCTCAGCAATCGTCACCTCCGAGGGGCTCCTAGCTATCCAGTAGGTGGTCGACGAGGAAGCACCCGACACCAGGAAGTTGATCGGGTCTTTTAGGCCGGCCGAGGACACCAAGGAGGTCCTCATCGACCCTAGCAACTCCGATGGCAAAGTGGTGCGTGTCGGCACCGTCCTCTTCCCTAAATAGGAAAGCGTGCTCGTCGACTTCCTCCACGCGAACAAAGACATCTTCACATGGAAACAATCAGACATGTTGGGCATACCGAGGGAAGTCACCAAGCATGCCCTATGGATCAAGCCGGGCTCCAAGGCGGTGAAGCAATGCTAGCTCCGCTTTGACGATGGGAAGCGCTAGGCGATTGGCAAGGAGATCACAAAGCTTTTGGTGACCGAGTTCATCAGGGAAGTGTATCACCCCGAGTGGTTAGCCAATCTTGTTCTTGTAAGAAAAAAAGAATGAGAAATGGCAAATGTGTGTTGACTATACGAGCCTTAATAAGGCGTGTCCTAAGGATCCGTTCCTTTACCACGCATAGATCAAGTGGTCGACTCAACCTCAGGGTGCGAAACCATCTACTTCCTTAACGCTTATTCTGGCTACCATCAGATCACGATGAAGGAATCTGACCAACTCACGACCTCCTTCATCACCCCATTCAGATCATATTGCTACGTTACGATGTCGTTCGGGTTAAAAACACAAGGGCTACATACCAGCGATGTATGCTCAAATGTTTTGGAAAACTCATCGGGCGAATCGTCAAGGCATACGTGGATGACATCGTAGTTAAGTCCAAGCGAACTGACGAACTTGTAGCTGACCTCAAGTTAGCCTTCGAAAGGCTCAGAGAAAATGGCATCAAGCTTAACCCCGAGAAGTGTGTTTTTGGGGTCTCAAGGGGTATGTTGCTTGGGTTCATCATGTCTGAGTGCGGCATCTAAGCCAACCCTGAGAAAATAGCAGCCATCACGAAAATAGGCCCAATCCAAAACCTTAAGGGGGTACAGCGGGTCACTGGTTGCCTCCCTTAGTCGCTTCATCTCATGCCTCGATGAATGAGGCCTACCCTTTTATCGGCTGCTGAAGAAAGCCAACCGATTCACCTGGATGTCTGAGGCCTAGGACGCACTTGACAAGCTCAAGGAACTCCTATCAAAGGCCTTGATCCTTGTCCCCTCGACCGATAGGGAACCACTTTTGCTCTATATAGCCGCAACCACACAGGTGGTCAGTGTCGCCCTAGTAGTAGAGTGGGAGGAGGAGGGACACGCTCTCAAGGTCCAGCACTTAGTGTACTTCATTAGTGAAGTCTTGTTCGACCCCAAGACCCGCTACCCCTAGATCTACAAACTCCTATATGTCATACTGATCACCAAAAGTAAGCTCCGACACTACTTCGGATCACATCCAATGACAGTCGTGTCCTCATTCCCTCTTGGCAAGGTTATCTAGAACCAGGAGGCTACGGGAAGGATTGCTAAGTGGGTGCTCAAGTTGATGGATCAGGGAATCATGTACGCCCCTCAAATGGCCATCAAGTCCCAAGTACTCGCTAATTTCGTTGCGAAGTGGACTAAGATCCAGATGCCGCCGGTGGCCGTCGACCAGGAATGCTAGACAATGTATTTTGATGGGTCATTGATGAAAAGGGGTGCCGGTGTGGGGCTGGTCTTCATCTCTCCCCTCGGGGTACGTATGAGATACGCAGTCTGCCTTTACTTCCCTGCTTCTAACAATGTGGCAGAACACAAGATGCTCATCAATGGCCTACGCATCACCACCAAGTTGGGCGTCCGATGGCTGGATGTTCGAGGTGACTCACAGCTCGTCATCGACCAGGTCACGAAAGACTCAAGCTGCCATAGGCCCAAGATGGTTGTGTATTGCCAAGAAGTCCACCGATTGGAGGACACATTCGATGGCCTCGAACTTAACCACATTCCACGAAGGGACAATGAAGCAGCCGACACACTGGCAAAGATGGCATTGGCCGGGAGCCGGTCTCGTCCGGCGTCTTCGCTAGCGACCAACTCAAGCCCTCGGTCCGTTATACAAAACCAGAGGGGGTTGGCACCGACCCTACAACCCCGGCCATGAGGGCTAACCCCTTACCCTTGGGGGCTAGCCTAGAATCGGCTCCCAACATCTTCGTGCTCACAAAAGTTAACGAGGACCCAGCGGCCGAGCCTGACCCTCAGGCTGATTGGAGGACACCGTACCTTAACTGACTCATCCGCGAAGTACTCCTCATTGACAAAACAGACACCTAGCACATCGCACGCCTAGCTAAGTCCTTCACCATTGTCAATGGGGAGCTCTATAAGAAAAGCCGCACCAAAATCCTATAGCGATGCATCCCGATCGAACAGGGAAGGAAATTGTTGGAAGACATCCACGGCGGGGTCTGTGGATGTCACGCCGGCCCAAGGACTCTGGTTAGAAAGGCCTTCCGACAGGGTTTCTACTGGCCTACCGCAGTAGCAGATGCCGACCAGGTGGTACGCACCTATGAAGGATGCTAGTACTACACTCGGCAGACGCATCTCCCTACCCAAGCACTCTAGACAAGCCCCACCACGTGGCCTTTTGTGGTCTAGAGGCTCGATCTGGTCAGACCCCTAAAGAGGGCGCTTGGGGGGCCACACGCACTTGCTTGTCACCATCGACAAGTTCTCAAAGTGGATAGAGATCAGGCCAATCACTACAATTAAATCCAAAGAGGCCATGAAGTTCTTCACCGACATCATCCACTGTTTTGGAGTACCAAACTCCATTATCATTGACAACAGCACACCGTTCACGGGAAAGAAATTCCTCAGGTTCTGCGATGGCCACCACATTTGAGTTGACTGGGCCGCCGTAGCGCACCCCCGAATGAATGGTTAGGTTGAGCATGTGAATGGTGGTCGTTGGTTGGCAGAATCCCCATGGTGCTGTGGAGCCTGAGGATGACCCCCAGCCACGCGACCAGTCACACGCCGTTCTTCATGATCTATGGCGTGAAGGCAGTACTACCGACTGACCTCGACTACGGTGCCCCAAGGGTCACGATGTATAAGGAGCCAGAAGCCAAGGAGTTCCTTGAGGACACCTTGGACCAACTAGACGAAGCCCGCGACGTCGCCCTTCTTCACTCCGCCATGTACCATCAGACGCTGCACCGGTACCACAGCCATCACGTGCGGGGGCGAGCCTTCAACATCGAAGACCTAGTTTTTCGCCTTGCCTAGAGCAACAAGGGCCACCACAAGCTCACTGCACCGTGGGAGGGTCCCTACATCATCGTGGAAGTACTCCAACCAGGCGTCCTTCTTAAGATAAAAACACTTCTAGTGCCACCCCTTATTGGACGTCGACAGCTTCATGGAGATGTAATCCTTGGCTCGGTTGTTCCTGAGGCAGATCCTGGCACACCCCATCCGCATCGTCACCTCCGGTCGGCCGTGCTCCCTCCTTATGTGTAGGCCGATGCAGAAAAAGTTCGACCAGAGATCAAAGTGAGGCTCGTGTAACACCCTCGGTGTTACCGCGCTTAGCAGCTCACCGAAGCATTCATGAGCATCAGGTTTAGGTGTTTTTGCATATGATCATTTGTGAAGATGAAATCTCATAACTAAAGTAAGCAATAAAATTCAAAAAATGAAACATAATCAAATGTGTATCTTATATCGGGTAGGGTTGAAAACCGAATTTTCACAAACGAAAATGTTATAGAACATATATATGGCACCTAAACAAAGCTTGAAGTGCAACATGTGTAGATGTTAATGCAACTCTTGATGTCATGAGATAAAATTTCTAGCTTACTTTTCCAATAGCCTAGAAATGCAACTGGGCATCAAATTCAACTTAAAACACTTAGAAAATTTTCAAGTTTGTGAGAGCTAGACATTGCCGTGTTGGGCAACTTAGTTTGTGATTTTGGGTTAAGAGGTGACGTTGTGCGTTAGCTCGGGTTGGTAGCCTCATAGGTCAACTCGGGCTTGGCAAGGGTGGTTTGGGATTGGATGCAGCCGGTGAGCTAGTTTAGAAGCTTTAAAATTCATGCACGCCATGTTTTTGGGCTTGCTCGCTAGGTGAGCGCGGTCACCACTTGTGGCCACCTCGCGTTGTGCGTCTAGCCCTGCTCTGACCGCACGCAGTGCCGCGGCTGCTGCCCCCCGTAGCCACACTGCTGGTGTTGACTTCTCTAGTTGCTCGCGTGTGAGCCTATCTGTGTTGGCCTGTTGCCCCCTCTCTCTCCCTCCTTGTCATGCTCGATGACACGGTTGCCGCTTGGGTCAGCGAGCGTCACATCCGTGCCCGGTCCCAGGACCGCTGCTGGCCGGTCGGTGGCCGCACACGCACGCCATGCTACTCCACCATCTGCTTGTGCATGCCTTGATGACCCCATCTCAGCAGCGGATGTGACCCGAGTACTGACTCGTTTCCCTCCCTCTCTCCCCTGTCCGCCATGGCTGCTAGGGCCGCTGCGGGCGGGTCGATCTGGAGCGATCACCATCATCCAATCATCCACATCCTTGGCTTCTGTCACGGAACCGCCCAAATTATAAGAACAAAAGTACAAAAACAATCGCCGGAGCAATTAAATTCCCGTACTTAAGCTCCTATAACCCCGGCAGTCCAATAAAATCACGAGGGATTTCAAACCAACCAACATACAAGCCAAGATCGTAGTGGTCCAACATAACAGGTCATATGTTACATCCATTTCATAAGTAATTCAACATATATCGGAGTTCAGTAGAGTTATTACAACTCAAGTTCAAAAGTAGCGGAAGCAAAGTAGTTTGAAACTAATATCACCTTAATTCAAATACATGCCAGTACCAAGGTCAATTTCCAACAAAAGCATGAGAGACAAGGTAGCTCAGAAGGATCATGCCCATGATCACACTCCGCCACTACAGCCGGAGTCTTCCAATTCTTGCAGTAGCTATGTTATATCACAACCTGCAACAAGTGGGAATAAACCCTGAGTACGAGAAGGTACTCAGCTAGACTTACCCATCATAAACCAGAAATAATGACACCAAGGAGTATGCAAGGCTTTCTTTCAGTGGGCTAGCTTGACTCATTTGCGAAAAGCATAAGTTATCATGAATAAACTAATTTAAGTATTTTTGCATCATCTTTATCATAACCTATTCAATCTAGGTAAGCACCTATGCTAAAGCAATCACTTGATTAACCATTAACATCAAAGGTTACCATTTCAGGTTTTAGCATTTTCAACATCATCCACATAACCATCCATGTTCCATAATCATTACTACGATGCAGTAGCTCGAGTCAAGTGTTCACTATCCAGTGAACGATGGCGATTCGAATCGATTATTAACCAGCTGGTAAGTTATTCCTCACACAAACCTCACTCACCCGCTAAAGTGAGGTGTTGGTCACCGAGTCAACCATTCAGGTAAAGTCGCGAGCTTGCCAGGAACCACTTGTACCCGGGGGCCGTCCGACTGCTCTTTGGCCTTATCATCGCGCCCCCGTTTCCTGCCACTACTGCTTCAGTACAGTGCGTTGCGGGCAATCCACTCGGCCCGAATAATCTCCCAGCTTTGCGGTCGAAAGGTACCTTATTCGGCCAGCTAAATGTGAGGCATGCGTTCAACATGACCCGAGGGACAACAACGGACGGTCCTTAATCGACACAGACGGAAACTACAAGCACCCTAGAACCCTGTCTGGTTGCCCAATACTTATTCCGTCCGGTCTCCAATTATTCATCAACGCTTGGTTATTTCTAGGATAACATCCATTCCATAGCTAAAGTATTCCCGTAACCACCTATAATTTCAGGTGACAGGAAATCACCGATCTCTACCGGTCTAAGCAGGGCTAAGCATTATTTTCGATCCTGAACTAAAATAGGATTTCAGGCATATTTATGGGACAAGGAAAGGATATATATGAAGCAAGTGTTTTCAATCAACTCCTATAACTTAATGCAACAATACATATATAACATATATATATATACTCAATTGCTTTTGTAAAGTAGGAGGCTTAGAATGCTCCGGGGCTTGCCTGGGATCCGACATAAGTCAGTAGTTGTCAGATGACACTCGCTGAGTACTTCCATCTTCGGGATAGTTCCACCAAACACCGTCTTCGGGTTTGGCTTCAACATCTCATCCTTCACGTGGTGCATCTAGCGAACCTAAATGAGATGCAAGATGCATGCGTACGAATGTGATGAATGGTAATATAAGATGCATCACATAATCATTCATGTAAACACACGATTAAGACATAGACACCAAAAGCTAATTAACTAACATCACACAACCAATTAAAGAGGGCAAGCACATTAAGCATAACACAAGTTTGACAAGATCACAAGTATCTTAACTTGACCATCATCAAGGGTATAAGCCACACTTAGTAACACATGGAGTAAACAACCATAACTAGCATCTGACAATTCCTGGACTGCAAACAACATCTACATGTTTGGATCATAACTGGAGTTATACAAATCCAATAGCCATGCAACAAGACATTCTGGAAAGCTTATGAAATTTTCTATAATTCATATTTAATCATCTTAGCATGATTCTCAAGTTAACCAAGTCAAACATGCATAATTACAGAATCTGGTCCAGAGATTCCAGAGAACAACTATTTCTGAAACCCAACTTGAAACAGTCATTACTCACAAACTATAAGGCCAAATACCACCAAAATTTAACACAAGCTAGATTAATGAGTTATCTACAAATTTGTTATAAGCATGTTTCTCAGCAAACATCATTTTCATGGTGCAATTACCAAAGTCCCAGAAACTGTCCAAGAAAGCATCAATTGCAAGAATAAATATTAACTTACATTCCAAACATACATTTGGCCACAACCAATGTAACCATCATAAAGTGCATGTTAAATGATCACCAAAAAGCATAGTTCTCATCATTAAATAATTTCTTTTAATGCATTTCTTAATTTATTTAAATAGCAAGGTGAAATAATAAATATATATCAAAAGTCCATAATAAAATCTATAAAAATTACAGTAGCTCTTACATACACCCAATAGTCTACTGTACAAATTTCAAGCCATTTGGACATGTATATCAACATCTATGAAAAAGACAAATTGCTATTGCAAGAATTCACGTGAGAGAAAGATACACTAATAAATCACTCATATGGCAACCAAAATTCATGAAATAATTACCACACATTAAAAATCATATGAATAGCATGCCACAAAAAATTCACTTCATTTGGAGCACTAGATCTACAGTTATGAAAATGACAAATACATCTAGCATTAAAAACCTAGCTGCACAAATCCATTTTTACAGAGAAAACTTTAAACTAAAATATGCCATATTATAGATCTACTGCATAGAGAATTTCACAAGGATTCCAAAAAGTCCTCATTTGCTATTTTACGATTTTTCTACAATTTACTATGAATTTCCAAAGTTTCTGCAAAATAATTACGAATCAGTCCCGAGAGCACTATTCACATGAGTCTATGACAGTGCAGTTAGGCCCCTGCTTTGAGTCAAATTCTTGCATGCAGTCCCTGGTCGCGATTTTATAGGGGAGGGGTCACCGGAGCTCGTTGGTTCGGCCGGAGGAGAGCACGTAGGCGTCGGGGAAGTGGCGGGGAGGCACCCTGGGGTTCCCGCGCACCCGCTGACAGTCGTGGCTTGCTCCGCGGTGACCCGTGATGGCCTGGCCGCGTGCGCCGGCGGCTTCACAATGGCATAGCCCGGCGGCGGGGTGCTCCAGCGACAGGAGGAAACCAGGGAAGGGCGTAGCGCGGACGACAAGTGATGGTGAGGGCGCTGAGGTTCTCGGCTTGGGCCACAAAAGGGGTGGAGCGGTAGGACGCGGTGGCGGCAGAGCTTCAGCGTGCGGCCATGGCATCTGTGCGTTGCGTGCACGCGAGAGAGCGAGGGAGAGAGGCAAAGAGGAGCTAGTGAGGGAGCTGGGAGCTCGGGTGTGGCTCAACGGAGGGCAAGGCAGTGGTGGGGGTTGCATGAGGGTGGCCTATGGTGGGAGGAGCGAGCAGTGGCAATGCTCTGCTCGGCTGCTCAGTCGGATGAGCGGGGAGACAACGTGAAAGAGAAAGAGAGCAAGAGCGAACAGGATGAAGGAGAGGCGAGCCCACGACCTTTTCCCTTCTCCACGCGGTGTGGGCGTCGGTGTGGTGGCGAGCATGCGAGCAGGTGCCAGGGCCACGCGGCGCGTTCCTCCTGCCCGTGGTTCGGCTGCGCCCACACCAGCCCGATCAACTACCTAGCAGGCAGATTCGAAAAAACCAATACCACCCCAAAAATACACTGAAACATCAATCTTCCTTCCTTCGTAACTCTTAGTCTATTTCGTTTCAGCTCAAACCGTAGTAACCAAAGTTGTAGAGCTACGCGAGATCTCTAACTTTTCTTAAAGTGCCAAAGTCTGATTCAGCCTGGTTCGAGATATACAAGGCTCCAAAGTGGGGTACACGAAACTAAAAACTGAATTTCAGTTTCAAGCCGACTGAAACTGTGTTCTTTTCCCCTCTCCAACTTCCAAACCGAGCAATATCAACTCAAGGCACCGTGGTAAGCATGGTAGGGATACAGTAGATGAACAACTTTGCTGTTAACATTATGTCAAGATTTGGCTTGGTTTGGGAGATCCAGAGCTTCAAAGTTGGGTAGATGAAACTGAATTCCAGACTTGGAAACATTCAAGCGTTGGCATGGAAGTCCAGTACCGTTAGCTGTTTTGGAAACCACTTTTGAAGATTCAAATGAGCTCTAATTCTAGTGAGACTTGTTTTGTTGTCATCTCAATATATTGTGCTCCAATTCATTTTAAAGAATCCAATTAAGCTGGTATATGAATTTGGAACATAAAATGTCGCGGACATGTTGACTTGCTGTTGTCACTTCAAGGACTTAGAAATATTTCAGAGCTCCCAAAACAACCATGGATTCCAACTTGAGGGCTCGGTTTGACTTGCCTCAAAGCTGATCTAGCTCTTGACCATTAAACAAAGTTTGTTCTACTCTACTCAAACTTCAACTTTGATTTAAGGTGCAACTCCATGCAAGCACCATAAGTGATTGGTCAACATAGGTCAAAGTAGCATCACGGTAAAGCTTAAATCCAAGTTTTAGACCGATGGAGGTATTTTCTTGTCCTCCGTTCAACACGAACCCTTTATGACTTTTGTTGTAGAGTCCATCTAGAGTCTTTTGGGCAAGGTTGAAAGGTTTGGTTTATGATCTATGTTTCCATCCACTTAATAATCCAATTCTAGCACTTAGTAAAGTCATTCCAACAAGGATATAACTTATCATTTCATGTGACTTTTTGATTCCAAACTTCATGAAACTTTTCCAGGAATAATATAGATAGGTACTAAGGTGAGACACATGAAGATATTGCAATAACACCATCCAAGCATATATCTTGAAAATGGCCTATATGTAAAGCAATGGTGCAACATCCAAGTTTAGGTTGGGGCTTGCTTCCATAGGTTTGACCTTGACATCTTCATTACCACTTAATCTACCATGTTTGAGCTCAAACCCACTGCTTAACTGGTGGCAAACACCTTGGGTGTTATAGCTTCGCCACCTAGTGGTCCCACCGATTGACCTCACCCCACCTTGAGCTTGGCCCCACTGTGCTCCAATTGGAGTTTTTTTGTCCCGCCATGACATTAAGGCCGAGCTCCGCCGTGGATCGCGGTAGCCCGACCCGTTCGCCTCGAACCCCGATTGGTTGCACAGGTAGCCTTGCCACCACCTCTGCCCCACCTTGCGCACCACCACAGAGCCCCCACCGCCCTCTCGCGTTGTTGACGTGGCTATGTCGCCGTGGGCGCCATCATACCCCCTCAGGCACGCGTGGCTAGCCCAGTTCAGGCAAGCTCCGGCCAAGCTATCATCTCAACCACATCTGGGGTGAATCACCGGAGCTCACCCGCCCCCTTTGCCACTCTCGCAGCGTCCCTGCTCACCGGAACGCCAGCACCGCCCTTGCCAATTGGCCGCTGTCATGAGGAAGCCACACTACCCCGTCTCTAGCCTCTAAACCACTGCCCCGTGCCTCGCATCTGCACCAATGTGAGCGTCTCCCCTGCGGGTACGCTATAGAGGCTCCCTGTTGGCCGGCGTAACCAACCAGTGCCGGCCAACGCCGTGCCGGCGTGCGGAGGAGCGTCGGGGACCTCCCCCATGTAAAGATAGAAGAGGACGAGGGTGTTCTTGCTAAGCCACGATCTACGGGAATAGTGAAAACCTTAGTCGTGTCAATAGCAGTTAGCACGGGGGCTAAATTGCGTTTTTACCAGCGTGCCTGCGGGCTCCCCCGCATGGGCCGCGTCCGCGTGTGGGCCGTGTTCGCATGAGCCGCCTCACGCGGTTAGGTCACGGGTGCAGGCGTGCGATGTGCGCACTACGCGAGGCTAGGCCGCCTCGTGCGGGCCGAGCCGAGGAATTAGGTTTTCCTTTTTCTAGCGATTTAAGTATTGCTTTTATAATTTAGTTTCTGAGTAAACTTCGGCAATTGATACCAAATTGTATAGTTGTCCAAAAATTGTGAAACCACTTTAGTTAAGTTCCTAAATTCATGGTCTACCTAATTAGTTATATGTTTCTGTGATGATGCCAAGATATATTAAATCGTTTGGAAAGGCTCAATATTATTCGGATAATAATTGTAGGAAATTTTGTGGCAAATCGGTAGTAGTTTTGATTGTGAAGTTTTCACAGTAGCCTTGTTGTATCCTTATGTGCTTGCTGTAAATTTTGTAGCATTAGATTAGATCATTTCATGTGATAGCGAAATTGCCATTAAAACGAATATAAATAAAAAGCATGATACCGGCTTGTAAAATGAATGCAATTGTAAAACGAATTGGATATCTTGCTTGATGAAGTTGATAGATGGCTTGTTACCTTAGTCATTAGAGCTAGCCTTGTAGCTTAGTGTATGCGTTGCATTTTAAGGGTTGCTATTTCCTTAATGCTAAGTGTTGCATCTTTATCGCATGCATGTAGAGAACGACCTGGTGGAGTTCGGGACCGCTGATGATCAGGAGTACGAGGAGACTGTCGAGGAGTACGAGGAGGAGATCTTCGTGCCAGAGGAGTTCTAGGAGCTACCCATGACTGACACTGTTGACCTTGCACCTGCCCAAAGCAAAGCCCCGGTGCATAACCCGTATATATATATATATATATATATATATATATATATATATATATATATATATATATATATATATATATATATATATATATATATATATATATATATATATATATATATATATATGTGTGTGTGTGTGTGTGTGTGTGTGTGTGTGTGTGTGTGTGTGTGTGTGTGGTGCATTTACGTTGCAGGAATTTTATGATACCCACATGCATATATATACTCACCTATAAGTCTTACTAGTGCAGGATCGTGTAGTGCATTGCTTAGGCTTATCGGTGGCGTGGGTAACCTATCGTTACTCACAACAGGTGATCAATATTATCATAAATCTCAAAATAAAATGGTGGAAGGGAAATGGTGACTGGGCACTGATTTGGTATGGGTATTGGTGGGTGTAACAGGTTGTGTCCCGTGGCCACGGGGCATAGCTTGGTTGCGCTGTTTTCCCTGTCCATGTCGATTAAGGACCGTTCATTGCAGGGACCCTAGTCAAGTCACAGACTTATTATCCCGAGCACATACTTGCTTATGGGAATGGAAAGGCTTGTTACTCTCTTGTCACGGGTTTTGGGTCTTTCCAGATCGACTAATTGGAGGCGGGGATAGGTGGAGGTCTAAGCACCACATTGAGGCCGGGCTTCAAGTGTGGGGGCTTGGAGTCCAAGTTTGGATGGGGATCTAGAACTCTTGACAGGAGTGAAATGGGTTGGTCTCACTGAAAGGTCTTGATGGCTAGATGGGGGTAAATAGCCTTTTAAAATTTTCTACAAAGACAAGCTAAACAAGTTTATCAATATAACAAGTAGCGAGATGCGAGTTTTGCTTAGCCTACGGGGTGTTTGCAAGCCACCTAACCAATTCACAATTCTAGTATATTTGCACTCAACCGCACAAGTCAAACCGAGAAGGTAACTATAACTACAACTAGCAAGCTACACAAAGGAGCTACTTAGCAAAGCTAACTAGCTAGCAAAGATAACTAAGAAAGTAATGCAGAGTTGAGTTAGGAGAGTTTCACCGAGGGGCGAAGTAATGAGCCAACCAATATGATCAACAATGAATACCAAAACAACCAAACACCGGGATCAATCAATCACAATATGAAAGTGATGACACGAAGATTTATCCCGAGGTTCATGTGCTTGCCGGCACGCTAGTCCCCGTTGTGTCCCTCTTCACCACGTGGTTCGATGGCTAATTGGTCTCACACCAAGCCTCTCAAAAGGCGCCACAAGAACCTACCAAATGGCAAAAGGTTGCAATAACACGAGCAATTTACTAACGTTGCCTTTGGCGCTTCGCCGAGGTAGGCACAAACCCCTCACAATCACCAGAGGTGGCCGAGAACAATCACCAACTCTTGACAACGCCTCCAAGCTGCTCCAAGCCGTCTAGGTGGCGGCAACCACCAAGAGAAACAAGAATCCCGGAGCAAATCAACCACCAAGTGCCAACTAGATGCAATCTCACAATGCAAATGCACTTGGATCACTCAATCTCACTTTGAATATGCAAAGAAGCAAGAGAGATGAGTGGGAGGGGAGTTGCTTAGCTCAAAGTGCTCACAAGTATGTCAAATGTCCAAGCGATGGAGCCTTGAGCCGGCCAACGAGTATTTATAGACGTACCCCTTCAAATATAGCCGTTAGAAACTTGAAACAGCCGAAGTCACGCTGACCGGACACGCCGATCACACAGCGACTACGCTCGTGAACCACCAAACGGATGTGCTCCACGCAACGACCGGACGCGCGAAGCTCGACCGGACGCACTGTTCCCGTAATGGACCGGACACGCTGGTCAAGCCTGAGCAGCGCACAACGAAACAGCAACTGGACGAACTGCAGAACTAACCGGATGCCACAGTGCCAGCGTCCGGATGGAGTCCAGTAAGCTCCCTGAACGACCGGACGTGCCACCGCGTCTGATCAAAAATAGAAACACGCGCAGACGCTGAACACTGACCGGACGCGTCCGGTCAAACAGAGACTGCGTCCGGTCCAGCGTTCGGTCACCTCTGTGACCTCCGTTCGCCTCTGTTTCTTTTCCGACTTCCGGCGTAGTGGAAAATAGTCGTTTCAACTCCTCGAAAATGCTAACCCTAAACCCTCTCTACCGCTCAAACTTCAACGCCATCACAAAAGTGCTAACACCACCAAGTGATCACGTCATGTGTGAGTGTGTTAGCATTTTTACAATCATTTTTTGAGGCGATATTAGTTCTATCCAAATGCATATGATTATGAAATACACACCTAGAGGCACTTAGGAGTTTAATAGCCGCGTCATTCCCCTCTTTATAGTATGGCTATCTATCCTATAATGTAACCACACCCACTAGGTGTCTTGGTTACTAAAACACAACTCTTAAGCATATACCTTTGTCTTGATCACGTAGGGTTGCGTCCAAATCCAAGTGTGGCCATCATGATCACCATGTCCATCTTACCACCAATCTTGGAATATACTAATCCTCATATGCTACATACAACTTAGGCATAGGATTAGTACTTAGGCATTGTCACTAATTATCAACACCAAACATAGGGCTTTCACTCACTCGTGCCTAGGGTGCAAGTGAGGCGTGTGTTTTTCGAGGTACCCAGCTGAGCACATTGATTCGCGAATCGCCGTTTCTACGTGACGGTACGGCTTGACTACGCTCTGGCACCGTAGTAAGAACTGGCATATGGAAGAGGAAAAAATGGCTCTGATTGCTCAACCCTTGCTTGATTATAAAACATGTGCTTACATAGAATGTTGGATAATAAATAAAACACGGCTATTAATCATCTAAGAAATTAAGGACACACTCTTAGCGCTGCTTTCCGCAAACAAAAAACCTCCAAGCCATAAAGCCTATCATATTCCTTGCGAGTCGGGTAATATATCTCCTAGTCGAGTAAGTCTTGCAAGTACATTATGCACTTAGGGTTTATTTTACCCTTGTTGCAGGTGCACGTTGAGAAGTTAGGCCTTGTGTGGAGGATTCTTCTGGTAGACACAAGCGGATCCTTATATCGTACCGCTAGATGTTTATTTTATTTCTGTTGTTTAATTTATCGCACTCTGAACTTTGGTATTGTAATAAATGATTTTTGAGACTCTATGTGGTAAGAAATGGACTAAGTATTGTACGCTTGTACTCATTATTAGATTCTAGATGTAAAATGTGGATTATTTGGGTTCTCCCATTGGGTGTGCTCGATGGAACTGCTCGATTTAGCTCCCTTGCGGGGTACTTAGTGTCTAGTGGAAGACAAGTGCCTCTGAAAGCATGTTAAATCAGGTGAACCCTAGCATTGGCTGCGGCGGAGCGAAGAAGGCAAGGGTGCAGGTATGCGTATCAATTACAAGAGCCAAACCCTTTGATTTTATAGGGAGGACGGAGGCGAGTGGCCATCCGCCCGCATCGATCTCTGCGCCCACCACGTCCCATCATTACGTCCCATCAGGGGGCGTGCACACGTTACCCCTGGCCATCCCCTCAAAAAACGCATTGGGAAGCGATCCGCCTCCCCACCCAACGGCCCACGACCCACAACAGGTAAGAAGGGCAGCAAGGCCAAAACGCCCCAACGGCCTAATAAGGCTTGAGAGTTCGAAGGCTGGCCCACCAAAGGGCTCACAGCCGCTCTGGGCACCCACAGAGTAAGGGGCGGAAAGGGACGGGCCCGCCAGCGGCCAACACCTAGGTGCACATGCACCATGGGCGTCCCAACCTGCGTTCGAGTCTTGATCAAGACACGAACCATGGTTTTTCCTTGGAGAAAGGCTGCGAGCCCCCAAAACCAGTCGAACAGACCTAGGAACTATATGGACTGTCCATCAAGAATCTACAGTCGATCACCAGCTGATCCCAGCCGGAACCCCATGAACGGGACGCCGGGATCCCCACTCGAACTGGCCCGCTAACAACTCACCGAGCACCATGACTCGCCTAATGAGAAAAGCGTGGCCTGGCTTAACCCCTGTGCTTTTTTGAAAAAACACGTGAGGGAGAATGATTGCAAGACGAAATGACCCCTTGGATGGACCCTGCAGTGCACGGGGGCTCGGGGGTTCGAATTCACAAAAGAGACCAACAGTGTGGTCACATACCAAAGAGCGAGAAGACCCTCTGAAGGAGTGCCCTACTCCATCAGAGGCTCGGGGGTTACACTCGGCGGGTGCGCTCGCGCGCACCCTCTGGCAAAGTAAAACCAATTAGGGACGAAGGTCTCAAAGGTTCACCTATCCTAAAGCCTATGAAGGAGTGCCCCACTCCTCCAAAGGCTTGGAGGCTACTGTCGAGGAGAAATATCACAGCCCCTAAGGATGAAAGGTTAATAAGCATCAACGTTAACCCAGCCGACGGTTAAGGATCACGAAATAGCTTTATCTAACCCCTAGAGGGGAAATCCGCCTCGCCCGACCACGAGGGCAAGGTTGTCGACTCGTCCGACCCTAAGAGAGCAGGTCCTCGCTCTACCGACCCCCGGACCATGCTCTCTGCCTTGCCCGACCCCAAGGGGACCGGCCCCGCGCCATCCGATCCCGAGAACGGGGTTTCCGTCTCGTCGGATAGAATTTATGCAAATAAGCCCTCGGGCAGGGAACACCGCGTGTCGGGAGGGCCGTACCGTTCCTAACCACTCCGGGCGTGACCTACACGCCTCGACATGACCCGAAACAGTGATAGGTCGTGCCCATGCACCCATAGCGGCCCATGACATGGAATAGGATAGCACTATGCTGCCTAATCCCCATACGGCCCGCGTCACCATCTGTTATTTGACCCCTCCCACTCCTGTCGCCGGATGGGGCATCTCATCTGGATTGACCGGGGATGCACGTTGCTCCAGTAACGAACAGGACCCAGAGATGATGCTCATCTCCCTCGCCCGCATGATAAGGGGGCCCGCGAGGAGAAGAAGAGGAACGACGTCGTAGACCACCCCTTCCTTTTGTTTTTCTCTTTCTTCTCTTTCTTCTTTTTCTCTTTTTTCCCTTTTCGCTCCCCTGGCTTGTAGTCCATCTTCCCCTTCAACTATAAAAAGGGAGGCAGGGCGTCTCGTGCAGGGCACCGCAAAACAGGCAGCTGAAGCCTACATGCACGCAACTCACAGAGATCTGGGAGCTCTCTCGCCCATTTGTACAACCCTACTACAAACTCAATGCAAATAACACGAGCAGCGGCTCGCAACTAGACGTAGAGACGTTCCGCTCGAACCAGTATACATTCTCGTGTCTACTTTGCATACCATCAGAGCCCAGACGCGCATACAAGTTTATTCGTTGGTGCTGATCTCAAACACCGATAATAGTAAAATAGATGTACTAAAAAAGTTAAAGCGACTTGTAATTTGGAATAAAGAGGGTATTTAGGTACATAGTAAAAGCTAGAAAAGTCAAAACGTCGTGTAATCTGAACCGTCCGGTATGCCAATGGGCTGGTGAGTAATGAGTAGCTGCGATAGGTAAATAGGCCACGTGGGTTGTTCTTTGTTTGGATGAAAAAGATGAAGAGAACATCAATTTTGAAGCTTAACTATATTATATGTTTGCATATACCTACGAACTATAAGTTTTTCCTACAAATGTTGGACATGTCTAGAAATATCCGGGCACAATAGCAGGATCCGGCCCTGTGAAGCCACCATGCCTCTGATCATATAGATCAGACCTGTACTCGACTACTGACCTACTTCATCAACAATAGAAACAAACATGAATTAAGGTGTCATGAAGATCTGATCATGGTCATGAACCACCCCATCTGACTTGTTTGGGGAAAAAACACTTGATCCGATCTAACCCAGTACGTCGAATCGGGTTTAGGATATAATTTTCAACCTGTACGGTTATATTTCTTGTCAAAAAAAACCTATACGGCTATACCCAACCTCACCTAAAAAAATCCGGACCAAGGTAGAAAATCTCAAGAAATTGACTGACCTACCACTGCGCTGGATTAGGCTCGGATCAACGTTTTTAACCCAATATTGAGGAAAAGGCAGCACGGGACAACCGACCGCGCTGGCACAGGACGGGCTGTATAACGCCCTCACCCGGAAGACGGCTAAGACTCACTTTACATATTGAATGAGTCACACCTGCTAATTAACTCTTTTGCGCTTTCGTCCTCCCTTCACGCAAAAGGATCCATCTGGAGTTACTAGCTTCCTACAGCCAGCTATTTAGTCGCTACAGAATCTGTGCGCTACATTAACCTGAATCTGGTCCGGTCCAATTGACTCATGGGCTGGAATGTTACGTACATCCACCTTAAAGAACTCGACGTCCTCGTCGAGCTATCAAACCAGCTTACCCATACGGGACAAATGTTCAGAATCGACTCTCTTGGCCACGTCCGTATTCCTAGCTCTCCGGCCCAAGTGACATGCTCTTGCAGAGCCATGCACAACCTATCCGAGTTCTCGAGCCATACGTCCATGAAACCGCGAGAATTGGCTCTAATTACCATTTATAACGCCCCCACCCGGAAAGCCGGCTAAAGCACACTCTACACATTGAATAAACCATACTTATTAATTAACTCTCTTACACTCGAGAATTACCTCTAATTATCATTTGTAACGCCCTCACCCAGAAAGCCGGCTAAAGTCCACTCTACACATTAAATAAACCACACCTACTAATTAACTCTTTTACATTTTTATCCCCGCTTCACACAAAAGGATGGATGCGAAGATACTAGCTTCCTATAGCCAGCTATAAGCTGGTTTGGTTCCCTCTCCGTTTCCGGGTTGGGACTACCCTCGCGTCGCTACGGTACGCTACAATAACCCGAATCTGGTCCGTCCAATTGGCCCATGGGCTGGGACGTTACAGGCTGGTAACTCGAGGCACGAGCACGGGGGACTCTCCCGGTGTGATTGATCGATTCACCTACACGCTCCAGGGATCATCAATCATCATGCGGCGCACTGAGGTTTTCGAAAATCATGCGGCACACTTCCGACCTGGTCGACAGTCAATCAGCCAGCAGCGTGTGATTACAGGGGTTTCTTGCCAAGTGGACTCTTAAAAAAATCCAAGAGAGCAATTTTACGGTTTAATTACCACCATGATTTACGAACCTGCTTGAGTATGCATGTTTTTCTGCAAACAACAAATCCATTTGTGACGTTCTAAGGGCCAGGCCTGTAGATATTGTCAGTTTCCATATGAAGGGCAATCTAGTACATCACGCCTCAAATATCTCCCATCCCAAGCAGACGGCAATCACCATGACTTCAGGGGAATGAAGAATGTTGCTGCACCTGACATCAACCGAAATGTACTTTTCACGAAGCTGAAACTGAAAGGATTGGTATAGAAATGGAACAAGCCAAGGAGCACGCCTACTTCGTTCGGCCGGCTGTCCACTCTTCCGTCCACGAGCGCCACCGTGATATGCCGGAGCAGTTACTATCTACAGGCCCATCCCGTGACACCATGAGTCCGTGACGCTCACATTGCTAATGTTATTAGTTAACAGTGGCGAACCGCTATAAAAAGGTTATCACACATTCACACTTCGCAAGCCATAGCTAACCGAAGCTAGCTCAAAGCAAATCCTTACTAGTACTAGCACACTGTCTTAGACTAGGCATAGGCTTAATTAGTCGCTAACTAGCTAGCTGGTTAACCATGGCAGGCCGACCTCTTACTCCCTTCCAACTCATTGCCATCCTCTTGCTGGCGCTCCTCGTTACGAGCCACGCCGGCGGAATCGCCGTATACTGGGGCCAGAACACGGGAGAAGCAACCCTGTCCGCGACGTGCGCGTCCCGCAAGTACCAGTTCGTCATCCTCGCCTTCGTTTCCCAGTTCGGCCAGGGCCGGGCGCCACAGCTGGACCTGTCCGGCCACTGCGACGCCTCGTCGGGCGGCTGCTCCGACCTGAGCGATGACATCCGCTCGTGCCAGCGCCGCGGCGTCAAGGTCCTGCTCTCCATCGGCGGCGGCGTTGGCAAGTACGGCCTGTCGTCGGCCGCGGACGCGCGGCTGGTGGCCGCGTACCTCTGGAATAGCTACCTCGGCGGCACGTCGTCGTCACGTCCGCTCGGCGATGCCGTCCTCGATGGCATAGACTTCGACATCGAGCTTGGCAGCGCCAAGTTCTGGGACAATCTCGCCAGGTATACTATACACTACTTTGGCAGCCGCTAATACTCGCCGTTGCATGGTCGTTTCGAGTTCACATATATGCTCATGCTCTGATCGGACACCACTGACGCAGGGACCTCAAGGACATGGGCAAGAGTGGCAACAAGGCGGTGCTGCTGAGCGCGGCGCCGCAGTGCCCGTTCCCGGACGAGTGGGACAGCGCCGCGATCAACACGGGGCTGTTCGACTTCGTGTGGGTGCAGTTCTACAACAATCCGGAGTGCCAGTTCAGCTCGGGGCGCAAGGCCTTCCTAGACGCATGGAAACAATGGGAGTCGGTGCCGGCGGGGCAGCTCTACCTCGGACTGCCAGCCTCCAAAGACGCCGCAGGCACCGGGTTCGTGCCCGCGGCCCAGCTCACGTCGCAGGTGCTGCCGCTCATCAAGGGCTCGCCCAAGTACGGCGGCGTCATGCTCTGGTCCAAGTTCTACGACGACCGCACGGGATACAGCTCAGCCATTAAGAGCCACGTCTGATAGGAAATTGCAAGCGTGCGTGTACTGTATGCTTCTGTGAGTGCGTGTGGACGGTGCATGTAGAGTTGTGGTAGATAGTTTATATTTCAGCATGTCGTGTTCGATCTTGTCTCGATGTGAACCAAAGCTGGGAGACTGTTATAGTGTCATGTAGTAGAGAAACATCAGCTCTGCAATTTTCAGTCACCATTCTAGTACGCCCTTTATCAACAAATAAAGCAAAGACCATTCGTCGCTTTTGTGATCTATAGTTTGTGACAATACAGCCCTATCCTCAAACTAACAACTTATATTCTTTGGCTAGTTTTATTTAGGGATTTTCATCAAAATCCTAGTATTCTACTTGAAATATTTCCTTGGAAAGATTCATTTCATATTTTGTGAGCAAATAATAAGTCGACATAAGTATGAGCTTGCTAAAAAATATACTATGTCAGTCGCAAAATAAGTTTAATTATAGGATTTCTTAAACGGATTCATAGTCTTATGAAATGAATTTGGTGCCCCTAATTAAAACTGTTAATGAATATTGGAAAGGAAAAGGATCGTCCAATTGAATACATCAGTGTGAGTTATACGCATAGTAACAGCCCAATACTAATGAATAATCAAGATTTTCGAGTTGTGTTAGAGAAGATTTTCTTATACTAGACCATAGAGATGACCACATCCAACACAATATAACCAACAGAAAAATAATCATACTTTGCTCTTAAATGTGCAAGACAATAAAACACTAGCATGTTGCATATATTAACATTGGCCTATGTTAGGGCAGACACGTTGCGAGTCCCAACTCCCCAACTCCCAAAGCCTCTCACGCACCTTGACCTAGAGCAGCACCGCCGTCGCCTTCCACCGCCACTGGTCCCCTCCCTTCCCCTCCGGCATATCGCCAGAGGCCGGAGAGAGTGGGGATCCATTGTTTTCATAAGTTTTTCTAGTAGAACGAGTCCTTAAGGTTAGGGTCTCTCCATGCCAAATTTGTTAGTATTGGGAATTTATCTCCTCCTCCTCTCCGATGACGGTGAAGGCGAAGGGTGGAATTGTTTTCTCCGTGGCGGCTCTACTGAAGATGAGGACGACAACTACGGCACCAGCAACTTCACCGGCTTGACGACATGGAGACCTTTCTTTCCGGACGACGACATCAAGCTAGAGATGATGTCGCCACCATAGAATAATTTTCTCCGGTCTCTTCTCCATTTTGTCGTCGTTAGATTTGGCCACGATGAAGGAATAGGAATATTTTTCAGATCAGTCATCCTCATTCTTCGGTGGCAGCAAAAAGAAGAAGGAAGACACCATAAAGAAGAAGTTTCTTAACTCCGCCTACATGAATGTTGGCCGTCGTTCGTTGGGCATCTGTTCTCGGGCCTTTTGCCGAGTGTTTGCCTGTGCGGTCATCCATACTGCAAAGTGTTGTACAAGTTTGGTTTTGAGATCTAGAGCTATTCATAGCGTGGGTACAATTTAGATGAAAATCAGTTTCTGGATATTTGTGTAATCCAGAGTGCTTATAACGTGTTGATGTACCTAGCTATTATCTAATATAATTCTTCTTTCGTCGCAAAAAAACATTGGCCTATGTTATAGTGCATGAGACCTAATGCAGGTTAAGACTAGTGCAGGTAAACAATCACAACCATAGCAACACCCATCGGGTCTAATACAGGTTTATATTATGCTGTAAGGCAAGACACACAATTGATCAAACCAATCTATGCATCTATTGTTTACCTTTAAACCCCAATTCCACTTTCAAACCCTAATATGTTGTTTATTTGATGACTATAGGTGTCTTGGATTTGCTAGTTAATCGAGGGCAACCTTATGTTTAGGGTCACATGCTCCGACGGGGTCTCTCTCTCTCTCTTTTAAGGAAACAAGAGAGGTTGGGACCCCTACTGGACGGGGTCTCTTTTGGGTGAGTCTTTCTACGATCTTTGATCTTTGCTAGTTTACATGAAAACTAGTTGTTCAGTGTCCTGTAATCATGATATTTACCATTTGTTAGTTTCCTAAACCTGGCTTTTCCTCATCTCCAAGCGTGAGAGTTATCCTTCTCGGACAAGCGATTACAACGAGCCCAAGAATACTGACTGCACAACACATTCCATACACAGTGTTTGCAAGCTCTTTGTACACCTTGCTTCTTCACATCACATCAGTGTGTGAGTTATAGGCATAGTAACAGCCCAATACTAATATATCAAGACTGCTGAAAGTTTTTTTTTTCGTTAAGACTGCTGAAAGTTGCGCTTCTCATGTTAGCATTTGAAATTGCGGTGGAGCCTCCTCTGCTATTCTGCTAGAGTGGCATCAGCACGTGAACCGCCGTTTCCCGTTTTGTGTCGCCGGCGTGGCTGCGCCTAACATCAATAGAACTGTATTTTTCATCAAGTTGGAGCTTCAAATCAGAATACTGCTAAAACTGAAAGGAGGCAAGGAGCAGGCCCAGTTGGTTCGGCCGGCTGTCTATTCCTCTGTCCAGGGGGCACCACAATCTTGAACCATTCTCCTTACGTACATGCTGGCCCATCCCTTAAAGTTGGTTAATCCTTTGGATGGGCGACAGATTTGGGTGGTTTTTTGGCTTATCAACCGAGTAGGACGAAGATGCGTGACTGTCATGACGTCGCTCTGCTCATCAAAAAGTACCGATGAGCTCGTCCCCTTTGCTGTCTGATTTGGCGCAGGACGGCAGGAAGATGATTATTCTCGCTATCGGCTATCCGAACAACCAACCGAATCATCTCCGTCACCGGCAGAATCGCATTGGACCTCCGTCGCGTGCTCGGAAAGTTGCAGACCTTGTGGGCCTGGCTGCCCGTGGAAATGGACAACGATTCAGCGAACAGCTGAGTCACCTCTGAGAGGAGCACCGAGGCCGACTTGGTTGCGATTAGCAGCGAGTGCGGTTAATGCGCATGATCGCGTCAACGGAAACGCACTGTCCAAGTGTCCAGCACCGTGCCCTCGCGCACTGAGCGCCTGTGAATTCTGGTAAGAGGCAAGCGTGCAAATTTCTATGAGTTGAGGAGAAATGGTCGTCGCACTTGGACGGCCGATCAGTGGAGGCCGCTGTCCCCTCGTAACGACGACCCTCGCGCACAGGTCAGCGGTCAACCACCGCCGAGTGCCGACTGCCGACGCACTATCGTCGCCCCGTGCTAAGATGCAAGACAGCAAGAGTATAATATTTGACAATGCCCTGCTCTCGATGATAAGTCCCAAGTCTCGACCACAAATTGCGCCATCTCGGTCATGCCGGCGGCTAACGAACGGTGAAGGATTTCGTAACAGAACTGCGCCGCTGCTAGTTGCGCACCACGTTGCTCCACGGATTCATCATCAGCTATCAGCTATATAAAGACCAGGGATCGACCTTCAAGCACAATTCATACTCACTAGTCCATACCAAGAACTCGAGAAACAAAATGGCTAGAAGCAACATCCCGTCTCTGCCAATGCTGTTGGCCACGGCGTTTTCATTGGCCGGGGTAGCCGCCGCCGGAGCGCGCGCCGGCGGCATCGCCATCTACTGGGGCCAGAACGGCAACGAGGGGACGCTGGCGGAGACCTGCGCCACGGGCAACTACAAGTTCGTCAACGTGGCGTTCCTCCCGACGTTCGGCAAGGGCCAGACGCCGGTGCTGAACCTGGCGGGCCACTGCGACCCGGCGAGCAACGGGTGCACGGGCGTGGGCGCGGACATCAAGGCGTGCCAGCGCAGGGGCATCAAGGTCCTGCTCTCCATCGGCGGGGGCGTCGGCAGCTACGGGCTCTCGTCCCCGGACGACGCGAGGAGCGTCGCGGCGTACCTCTGGAACAACTACCTCGGCGGCAGGTCGTCCAGCACCAGGCCCCTCGGCGACGCCGTCCTCGACGGCATCGACTTCGACATCGAGAGCGGCGGGAGCTTGTACTGGGACGACCTGGCGAAAGCCCTCAAGTCCTACTCCCGGCGCCGCGGGCGGAAGCCGGTGTACCTGTCGGCGGCGCCGCAGTGCCCGTTCCCGGACGCGTCGCTGGGCACGGCGCTCGGCACGGGGCTGTTCGACTACGTGTGGGTGCAGTTCTACAACAACCCGCCGTGCCAGTACAGCGCGAGCGCCGGCGTGGGCAGCCTGGCGAGCGCGTGGGCGCAGTGGACGTCCATCAGGGCCGGGCGGGTGTTCCTCGGCCTCCCGGCCGCGCCACAGGCCGCAGGCAGCGGGTTCGTGCCGGCGACCGACCTCGTGTCGCAGGTGCTGCCGGTGGTGAAGAACTCCACCAAGTACGGGGGCATCATGCTCTGGTCCAGGTACTACGACGGGCTCACGGGGTACAGCGACGCGGTCAAGTCCCAAGTGTGAGCTAGGCAGGCCCTCGTGTCATGTCGACCTGGTCTGGGATGCACATGCGTCCATGTGCCTATAGTATGTGCGTGCGGGGCGGTGTACTGACGTTGCTTAAAGAAGCGACGGGAAAAAAAGAGCAAGTCGCAGATAGTGCTTCTTACGTACTTGTTAAACCATTTTTCACTTACTCTTTCGGGTGAACACCCATTTGATGTTTCAAGCAAAATAAAAAAAATAGAGTATATTCAGAGAAGAGATCGACCACACATGGCTGCTGCGCGTCACATACGCGACATTGCAATGCAACATTTCAGGTGCGTGCGCCGTGTAAGATCTGGAACGTTCTGACACAACTTGATGGGCGTGCAACGAGCATGTGTCCAGTCCAGATTAGCCAGTTGATTGAAGCGACAAAAAATACAGGGCCAATCGTATTTCGTTAGCACCAAATCCGCGACATGTCGCGTGTGCCTCTAGCGCTTGCCCTGCCGGCTGCTCCCAGCTACGGCCACGGTTTGTGCCCTCCCTGACCGTTCGAGGAGATGCGCGGCAACCAGGGAAGCCATCAAGCCAATAAACACCCAAAGTTTGCACCGCACGTCCGCACCTGAGCACCTCCGCGATACCTGTAGAACATACATATTCTGATGCGAGTTTTCTACTTTCCTCGAGCACCTTCCTCTCATCACCGATGGCAGTTTCCCAAGGCCAAGCGTAGCGTAGGCCAGGCTGCTTCTGGTCCACGCGCGCCGCTCACCATCCAGCATCGGCTTTTAAATACCGTGCAGGTGCAGTAGTGCAGGACTCGTGTCACTGCTCATCTGGTTGCGTTGGCAGTTGGCACTTCTTGCGCCATCACCACCTCGAGGACCAAAAAACAGGTAGGAGTACGTGTTGATCGACCCTCCACGCCCTTCTTTGCTTTCCATCCCTTCTCGTTTCCTGACCATGGATCTGTCGATTTCTTTTCCGTGAAACTCTGATCTTGTTGTTTGCAGTCTTGCTCTTGCAGCCAACAATCTCTAGTACGTATGGCGACGGCGGCTGCTGCAACGATGTACTCCGTCCCCGCCCCGAGCGCCATCCGGTGCTGCCGGACTTTCTCCCCGTCGATCAAGACCGATGCCCCGCGCGCGACCGCCGAACCTCGCGTGGGGCGCGGACGCACGGGTCGTGACCCGGAGCCGGTTCAGGGCGTCGGCGGCCGTGCACAAGGTGAAGCTGGTCGGGCCCGACGGCTCGGAGAGCGAGCTGGAGGTGGCCGAGGACACCTACATCCTCGACGCCGCGGAGGAGGCCGGGCTGGAGCTGCCCTTCTCGTGCCGCGCCGGGTCGTGCTCCGCGTGCGCGGGGAAGCTGGCGTCCGGCGAGGTGGACCAGTCGGAGGGCTCGTTCCTGGACGAGGCGCAGATGGCCGAGGGGTACGTGCTCACCTGCGTCTCCTACCCTCATCTACACGCACAAGGAGGAGGAAGTACACTAGATTGGTGCTGCTGTGCTGAGTAACACAGCATTTGTAGACGGACACTGGCCAACCGTGGATGTTCAGAGATTATGAAGTTCTACAGTTGTGTCTATGACCTGTGCGTTTCTTGAACGTTTTGCTTTTTCTAACCCTCTCTACGTTGTCTGTCATATGTGATTAGTAGTTCAGAGATGGACGCCACAACACAAAGTTCAGAATTCCTTGTGTTGTGTGTTTGTCTGTTTGATTACTCTTATATACTGTCTACTGATCAACAGACTGGACCGTATGGGCCTTATAAGTTGAAAATCGATGAGAGTGCAGACAAGGTCCGGCCCAACAGACTTGGGCCATTACTACACTGCAGATGCCTTGCTGTCAATTTGCTATAACTGCGTTTTGCCCATAAAACTACCCCGTTGTGTCATAGTATCTCCAAAAAGAAAATGGAGAGAAAAATATAGGAAATGAAAGAAAGACTTGTGTGATTTACTACGTTGCTTGCGGGATTCAGTTTCAGTCTTTCGGACCATGTACTACCTCGGTCCATAAAAAATGGTAATGCTCCCGTGAGGATGTCCGGACGGACACGGCTTACCACTCACTGGCGCGCAGTCCACTTATTCCTGTCGGTGCATCTTTAAAAATAAAAAATCTGACTGCCCATATGCAAGGGTGCTTGTAGGGATGCTTGTGCTTGCCAGCTGCTGGCCTGCTCATGCTCGCCAGGTGCTGGTCGCTCGCAAGTGGTGTTGCAGGGCTGCTCGCCGAGCAGGGCGCCGTGCTCGCCAAGTGCTACTTGCGCAGGTGCTCGTCCAGTTGCTCTCGCGGCCTCGCGCAGGTGCTTAGCAGCATAGTGCCTCCGTTGGAGCACAGGCAAGCTCCAGGCGCCGTCACTGACCTCCACGCCGGTGTCGAGCTCGAAAACGCAAGGTGACATTGCGCTGAGAGCGCATATTGCAAGCGTATGTTTCAAGTGTTTCAGATGTTTTAAAGGTTGTTGCAAGTGTTTCAAATTGATATTACACAAGTAAATCAGGATGTTGCATATATATTGAAATGGCTATACACGCATGTTGCAAGGGTGTGTTCCAAATGTTTCATCTGTTTTTCAGAAGCATGTTGCAAGTGTGTTTATTTTGGATGTTCCATATGTTTGACGCAGATGTTGCAAGTGTTTTACCTGGATATTGCATATGCTAGCAATGGCTTTTCAAGTGTTTTAAGATGTTTTGCAAGTGTTTCAGACGTATGTTGCAAGTGTTTTAGCTATTTCAGATATATGCTGCAGTTGTTTCATCTAGATGTTGCAAAAATAGATTTAGTGTTGCATATGTTTTAGTTGTTCAAGCAGGTAGTGTAGCAGGCGAGCAGAAGCGACCAGATGGCCGGGAGAGTAGAGACGAGCAAGCAGCCGAGCGAGCAAACGGTTGAGTGAGCAGACCGGCTAGGTGGGCGAGCATAGACATGCAAGCGCCAAGGCAAGCAGACGGCCAGGTGAGCAGACGCGAGCATTGGCCGGGCGAGCAGACCGGCTAGGCGGGCGAACAGGCAGGCAGCAAGCGAGCAGACGCAAAGCAGCGCCCCGGCGAGCAGACGATCAGGCGGGAGACGCGAGCAGGCGGCTGGGTGAGCAGACGGCCAGGCGGGCGAGCAAGCGTCCATCCGAATGTCCGGATGCTAGCCACGCCATAAAAAAACGCAATTCTTGCATTTGGAGATATCAAATGCTTTCAAGTTTAATTATAAAATATACTTTTGTAATAAACTGTGTGGAAGACGTAAATGTAAATACTATTTACCACTTTGATCAAACTACCATAGTTGTATTCTCTTGTAAACGGAGGGAGTAGAATCTATGCAGCAGAAGAAGGCCAATATCATCATACTATCAATCAACCATCGTTTGGTAGGCTAAATTAGCTATGCTGGCACGCTATGTAGAAGATAATGCCTAAATAACCTACTGTATGATAACGACATCCACATGATTGACTCCGAAATCAGTACCTCTGCTTTTCCCTGGCCCGATCGGTGATCAGACCTGCTGTTCCCGATAAGGTTCTGATTGCTTTCAAAGTTCAAACACCATGGGATGGGATGGGATGGGAGACAGCCGACTTCTCGCACCGCGCGAACCAGCCGGCGAAAACTCTGCCGTCTGAATCCGCCATGTGCATGCATCCCTCTGAAATCCTATCCCCGCTGCTGGCTGCTGCGCATCTCGGTGACCTTCCCTCACGCGCGGCGGCAGAACAGCGATGGTTCGATCCTTTGACCGGCTGACGTGGGGACATCCACCGTTTGGTCAGCCTCTAGTCGTGTGCAGCGTGCGCCCGGGTCTCTTTCCGACGTGGCGACGATAGGCGTCCTCCTCTCCGCACGTGTGGTGTGGATCTGGCCGATAGCGGTTACCATCGTTCCACTTTTCACCCATTTAAAACTGACGCCGCCGGTGGCGTCGATCGGAGTGATCGAACGCTTGCTTCGCGTCTCCGAAAAATTGCATCTCCTTTGGTTGACAATGGTATGTTTAGGATCACTATTGTTTTATTTCTGTTCTACTCTAAAAGATCCACGGTAACGTAGATCTGCTACCGATGGGGTCATGGGGATAAAAATGGATCGGATCGGTCTATTAGATAGTTGATCTGATTCACAAAATGACAAAAGTAAGACCAATGAACTACATGAGTCAGTTTTAAAGTCTAAATATGTCGATAGTGTCGAAACATATTGACTCAATGGAGAACATAAGTCGACCCAGCCGTCATAACAATATTTTGTTTAATTTGTTGGTCTTTTTTATTTTTTCAAATAAACAGGGTTAGCCATAACTTGTTAGCATGTTTATGCTTGGAAGAACATTAATGAATATCACATTGTAGAAGTGAAAATAGATAAAATTAAAATCATGGTTCACTTGCATACTAATTTAATTTGATGCACTGCTAATAACCTTAAGGGCCCGTTCGTTTACATCGGAATGGGTGGCTGGAATAGTTCCAGCTGAAATGACAGGTCTATTTACAGTAGCAGTGATCAGCCGGATTAATTCCTGCCCTCAATCCACCCCAAACGAACGAGGCCTAATGTGTCATGATGATATTTTTCAATCTTATATCTCATATTTTCTAAAAGTTGACAGTTACCTACATCACAGGTATCCACATCGCTCCGAGAATACAACTACGACCATGACCAAGCCCCCTGACTCACCCTCAACCCCTACGTTTCGTAGCTTCGCGAGTGGCAACAGGATGAACCCCAGACTCCCGCCGCCAAGATGGGAAGGCCCTACCAGGAGAAGGAGCCTGTGCTACACAGGGGCTTCCCCTAGGGACCCACCTCGAGGGGGAAACAGACAGACTCGACGAGTTTCCTTCCGTCAGAGTGGCCAAAGCTTATCGTTACGACATAGCAACCCGAACGTAACGCACATAATAACTCGGACGTGACGCTCACACCCAAGGCATGGGCATACCACCTGGACATGGCACAAGGTGCAACACGCCCCACACGGTCGCACCCCCGCACCACACTGAAAACATGGACGAGCCTTACATACAAATGTGGCGTCTCTCTCTCTATATGAAGACACAACGCTAAAACTCTGTAATCTCTATCACGAACTTCGAGCACTTGCTCAGGAACACGATTTGTCTGAACCAGTATAAACCATGAGTCCTCGAGTGCTAAGACATCTGAACAATATGTGTGGCAATCAAATATACTAGATAACACCCCAAAACGTTGATAAAAGTGTTGATAGTATTCATGTTCATAATATAATAAAATAAATATTGGGTCGATTAATATTATCGGTTGGACCAATAAAATTATACTAATCCGGATTAGTCGTAGACACATAAAGGCATGCTAGCCACTTTTATCTAGGTGTTCCTATCTGTCATTTTTTTTTTGGTATGGGGCCGGTGCTATGAGATTTCGACTTCCATCATGACGATCAAAAAGTGGTATAGCTTTTCCAGTGGTTGTCAACATGACGCACCATGCATTGACATCGTGGGGTAGCAGACGAAACATCCGTGAACAACAAGGAATTGAAAGCAAGATTAGGTGTGAGCACTTTTGCATTCTGAACTCTGTATTGTAGGCCTATAGCATGGATGACAGATCGAGATGTGAACAGACTGGGAAATCAAATGAAATGATCCATATCCCTGCTCGTTTGAGCTTATCAGCCAACCATTCAACAGTATTTTTCTCTTACAATAAATCAGCATCAGCAGCAGCCGCAGAAACCATCAGAACCGAGAATATCTTATACTAGTCAAACGCAGGTTTATCACGGCAGGAGAACACGATCATGTCTGGACGCATATGAATGATGCGCTGTGTGCTGTAACGTAGTAGCCAGCCGCAACACGCACCTTCAAAATTTTATGTTATCGTTGTGCTACGGTTGCGTAGTTAGTTGTTCTATATACGGCGTCTGCCTTGATGCAGGTGGAGCCTGAAGTCTAATGCAGTTTATGAGCGTTTGTACTTGTACCCATCGTCCACTGATTGGACAAGTCGGCAACGTTAGGTGATGATCCGCACGGGAAGGGAAGCAGGAGTAAATAACACACCATCCCGTGTGGTTCGTTTCCATGCTACCAGACCAGACCTGCTAAATTCGGTAGCCCTGCTACTGCTAGTTTGGTTATTGGTAAGAAACACGGTGCCCCAGTTTCAGTGGCTTCAAGAATATTCAGAACTACTTGCATGTTTTCAGTTCAATCATCTGTAGCGACAGCAGCTACTCTGTACTGAGAGAGCAGCTCGAACTGATCTCCAACGAGTACCATGACACGCCATGATAGTACTTGTATTATCCTCGGCATGGCTGGCACGTCAAGCTCCATACGATCTGTCTACTTATTTTTAATTGGAAGAGAGACGTAGGATTCGTTGGAATTGAGAAGTGGGGACATGATTGCTGGATACGATGCATGCAGCGCGTTCTTCAGGTTACGCGCTTCCGGTTAAAATAAGCAGAGGGACGGCCGTTCACCACGCCCGGTTCTCTTCAGAGTTCAGACTGCTCCAGAGAACAGCTGTCCTTCATTCTCTGTCCCCATGCAGAGAGACATAGCAATTTTATTTTTATTTGGTAATAATTGTCCAAACATTGATTAATTAGGCTTAAAATATTCGTCTCGTAAAGTACAATAAAACTGTGCAATTAGTTTTTGATTTCATCTACATTTAGTACTCCATGCATGTGCCGGTATTTTGATGTGATGGAGAATCCTCTTTTTGCATAATAAAATTTGAGAGTGAATTTGGTGATCTAAACAAGGCTTCCCTAGGATTCCTCTTGTCGTGACCCGCCAAGGGATAGGGAGCTAGGGATAGGGGTCCTCAACATCACAACTCAATTCATCGCCTCGTCATATCAGACAAGGTTGTACGCTGACTACAGCATGCGGTGACGTGCGACCCCCGAACTGAAGAACAGCCCTCCACCGTGCACGGAAAAAAATCTTATCCATACCCTCAGGAAACAAAAAAGAGGGAAAAACATATTCTTCACCAGAGAAAGCAAGGTCTAAATAGGTGAAAGCGAGGATGGAGAAGAAGTTTTGAACTTTAGTCTTTCAAGTTTTTCTTTCTTAGTCCTTAAACTCTTTTTCTCGTTGTGTTTACGCTTCTCGGTGTTTAGACTTTGCGCAGAGTTTCTCAAACCGTCGCCGCCAAATCTAACTCAGACTCACACGAAACCGCACATGAAACATATTGTCGAGATGCGCGACCAGCCTTGGACGCCGAACACGTACGCGGTGACTGTTACCAGTGGAAGCACGGAACGGTCAATTGCGTCCATCCAGCCGCCGGAAAATCTCTCCGTCCCCGGCCATTCCGAGTGTGCAGCAGGCGGGCGAAATCACACACTCTCGGCGGGGAACGGAAGCAGGGCAGAAGCCAGAAGTGGTGGGCAGGCGCAGGAAGCGTAAAGGGAGCCTCGGCGACCGACGCGCGCACGTGCCGGTGAGAGGCGGTTGTGAGTTGTGACGCCGACGCTCCGGGCCGGCCGACCTGGGAAGGGGAGGGAAAGATATTTTTCCCACTCTTCTCTTCCCTGCATGTAAACGCGACGCATTTATTTTACTGAAAATTTTCTAACGGGGATGGCGCCGTCGCGGGGATGGAGTAGCCGAGTAGTAGGGTATAAAACCGAGGGGGGCATCACGGCCACTGGTCCCGAGGGGAGGAGGCTCTATCGAACGTAACTACCACCATCTCTGTATCGGCGAGCAACACAACAGACAGAGGGAGGAGGAGGGGAGCGCGAGGCGGAAATGGGGCTCCGCGTCCGCGCCTCCTCGCTTCTGCTATCCCTGGCTCTTGAGCTCGCGGTCGCGCTCGTCTCAGGTAATTCAGTCGGTCGCTCCCTGCTTGCTTGTAAATTGTATCGCTGTGGATTCTCCCTCTTCTTGCTCGTGCTCTGCCTTTTCCCACCATTGCTCTTGCTGTGCATCAGTGTCGCGTCCTTCTGTCCTCGTGTGACGTGAGTTGCTATATCGGTTCTTTTGGGTTCTGGCACGATGCTACGTTCCAGTTTCTTCTCCGCATGGACAAGGGTACAGAGCTCTTTTTCGTCGCCAGTTCTTTCTTCGTACGGACAAGGATACAGGGCAACAGTGGAAGCAGCTGCGACTGCGAACCAAGAACATGGAGGCCTGTGGATGAGATCCGGCAAAGCGGACCACAATTGTATTCGCAGTCGCTAACTCAGCTCTGACGAGCATCCACAGTTCCACTTCCACCCGCAGCTGCAGCTCGTCCACTGCACGATTTCTTTCTGAAACCGCACACTTCTAAGTGACCCATATGTTCTCTGAATTATGAAAAAAAATTGTACCGTATCGTTTGCTGAAAATTCTGGTTTTGCATCCCTAGTTGTTTAATTCTTACTACATCCATTCTAGTAAAAATTATAAGACATGTTAGCTTTTCTAGATTCATAATTTTTGCAACGCAGTTAGATATGCCTACGTGTATAGTGAAAGATATATATCTGAAAAACTAAAACGTCTTTTAATTTAAAATAGAGGGAGTAGCATTTTGCCTCTCACTCGTAGATGATTTCTAGCTCTGCCCCTATTATGATGGATCATTCCGTCCGCTTCCGTAGACATTATTGATTGTAGGTATACATGTACTCTCTTCTCTTGCCACCGAACAATTTTTTTAATCACGAAAGCGACTTTGCACCTAAAGCAATTCATGGGTCTGTCTGAAAAGGCGTTGAGGAAAAAATACTACAAAAAATAGCATCAGCGCTTAAGTGCGCCATTACCGAGTGCTAATGATGAGCGCCCCGCGTGTGTTAATCTGGCAGTGTCGGCGCAGCTGAAGTTCGGGATCAACTACGGGCAGATCGCGAACAACCTGCCGGAGCCTACGCAGGTGGCGGCTCTCCTCCAGTCGATGAACGTGAACAAGGTGAAGCTCTACGACGCGGACCCCCGGGTGCTGACGGCGTTCGCCAACACCGGCGTGGAGTTCATCATCGCCGTGGGCAACGAGAACCTGCAGACCATGGCGGCCAGCCCCGCCGCGGCGCGCCAGTGGGTGGCGACGAACGTGCAGCCATACATCCCGGCCACGCGCATCACCTGCGTCACCGTCGGCAACGAGGTCTTCTCCAGCAACGACACGTCCATGATGGCCAGCCTCCTCCCCGCCATGAAGGCCGTGTACGACGCGCTCGGCGCGCTGGGCCTCGGCAGCCAGGTCACGGTGTCGTCGGCGCACTCCGTGAACGTGCTCGCCACCAGCTTCCCGCCGTCGTCGGGCGCGTTCCGGGAGGACCTCGCGGAGTACATCCAGCCCATCCTCGACTTCCACGGCCAGACGGGGTCGCCGTTCCTCATCAACGCATACCCGTTCTTCGCGTACAAGGCGAGCCCTGGCAGCGTGTCGCTGCCGTACGTGCTGTTCGAGCCCAACCCGGGCGTCCGGGACCCCAACACGGGCCTCACCTACGACAACATGCTCTACGCCCAGATCGACGCCGTGTACGCCGCCATGAAGGCCATGGGGCACACGGACGTGGGCGTGCGGATCTCGGAGACCGGGTGGCCGTCCAAGGGCGACGAGGACGAGACCGGCGCCACGGTGCAGAACGCCGCGGCGTACAACGGCAATCTGATGCAGAGGATCGCCATGAACCAGGGGACGCCGCTCAAGCCCAACGTGCCCGTCGACGTGTACGTGTTCGCGCTCTTCAACGAGGACATGAAGCCAGGGCCCACGTCGGAGCGGAACTACGGCCTGTTCTACCCCAACGGCTCGCCGGTGTACGCCCTCAACGCCGGCTCCGGCGGCGGTTCGAGTCCGGGCGGGTCGCTCAACCCGTACTACACGTCCATGTTCTCCTCCTCGTCCAGATCGGCGGTGAGCACAACCTTTTTGACAGAAAGAGTGATACTATTACTGATGCTGCAAGCAATTGTAATACTCCGACAATCATATTCATCATACTGTTAGTCAGTGATACTTTGTAATCTTGTATACGGAAATATGCATTTCAATTCAACCATAGGTAGGCCTAGATTCGGCAATTTGGCACGACAGTGTGGCTGCTCCAAAAGCTCTGATCTTTTCTCTTATTCCCCCCAGCAATGATCTTGAAAAGGTGACCTTTTCTTCTCTGTGCACAAACCCATCGAGATGTGGAAACACCTAAAGTGAGGTTGATCGATGGCCGGGCATCGTCGAAAGCGCGGCCATTCCTGAGCTTTTGACCCAACGGACGAACCAAACATTTAGCCGCGTCTTTCCAAGCTGGCCTGATACCAGTTAACCAGTAGTAGTTAACCTTTGGCGGCAGCCTGAAACTGAAACTGAAATGGGGAATGTCAAAACCCAGGCCATGTTTAGATAGGGTGCAAAGTTTGCATAGTAAACATCGCGTCATAATGTAGCATTTTTGTTTTTATTTGGTAATAATTGTCTAAACATTGAGTAATTAGGCTTAAAATGTTCGTCTCGTAAAGTACAACAAAACTGTGCAATTAGTTTTTTATTTCATATATATTTAGTACTCCATATATATGCCAACATTTTGATGTGACGGAGAATAGGAATTCTGCATAGTGAATTTGATGGGCAAAGTTGGATATCTAAACAAAAGCAATCGTCTGTCAGTCTGGTTTCTGGCACTGACAACGAAGATGAAGATTTGCTTATCTTTGTGTGTTGTCCTGGTGGCTTGCAATCGCTTGCAGATAACGTATCGGATGGGGGGTGGTTGTCCTGCTCGCCGGGTTACTCTAAAACGATACTCTAAATATTTAGAGTATAAATATAGAGTAAAAACCGTTATACTGGATACTCTAAAATGATACTCTATTCTTTCTCTCATTCTATATTTAGAGTGGTACAATGCTTACTCTATACTCTATAGTGGCGAGCCCCACCAGCTAAACAAAGGAAAAAAAATGTTATAACTCACAAACCAAAAATCCAAATTAAATTTTGATTGCACCATTAAATTCGTCTCAATAAATCCTTCAAAAATAGATCACACATAGATATATTTAGATAAAGTGGTAAGTAGATCCCACAGTGGATAGAGTGGATAGAGGATGATACAGAGGATGGATGGTTGCGGAAGAATTGAGTATAGAAGAGAGAATCTTGCTGACTAGGATATATAGAGAATGAATATAGAGGTCCTTAAGTGCGGTCAGTCTTATTCCTCTGACGAGGCTTCCTCCACACGTACCGCCCAGAGAGAAAGGCTCGCAAATCATTGGCAGCTTCCCTTCCTACTGACGCAATCCGGTCCGAGTTGTCATCGCCACTCATCAGTGCCGGCCGGGGTCGGTGCGGTGCGGTGCATTGCCCTCACTGACTGACAGCGAGGTAACGTCAGACACAGTGACACTGAAATCATCTCAGGCCTTGTTTACTTCCCAAAATTTTCACCAAATTCTACTATACAAAAAGAAGATTCTCCATCAAATCAAAATGCCGGCACATATATGAAGTACTAAATGTAGATGAAATAAAAAACTAATAACACAGTTTTGTTGTACTTTCCGAGACGAACATTTTGAGTCTAATTAATCAATTTTTAGACATTTTTTACCAAATAAAAACAAAATTGCTACAGTAATTCGGACACGGTTCATGCCCGAATTCAGGCCCGAATTCAGGCATCTAAACACGGCCTCAATTTCCTTTCCCATCTCCTGTTGCTGATGCAGTTTATATAGTCTAATAAAAAGAAGGCTTAATAAGAAAAAAAAACAAATCCACATGACGATGAGAATTTCCAACCCCAACGGCGCATGAGAGACTACAGACTAGGCCTCCTTTAAAACGGGGGAAATTTTTGTACTTCGTTTTCCCTTTAAAAACAAACTGATTCCTACAAAATCCATGTAAGGATTCCTATAAAATTCTAACGTTCCAAAGGACCCTAAGGGTTGCTCTCGGCTGAGCTCGTGTGGTTAGGTAACAGGTCCTGTCGTCCAAACCGAGACACTTTGGCAATTAGTTTCTGGTGAGCCATGTGATATGATGCATGCGGCAGACGAGTGGCGCCCCGACGCCCCGTTTGTTGAGGACTTGCACTGCAGTGCAGCTGTTGCAGCTGGTCCCTTCCGTTCGTCCGGTGAGGGCGCCGCGGCCCGAACGGACCAGCAGATCACCGAGAACCGTCGAAACATTTTCGCGTCATCCGCAAAGGCCCCATCAGGATTCTCGCATGCGGACGTTTCAGATAGGGCTCAGTCTCGTCGCTGTCCGCACACAGGGCGTTCGGTCAGCACGCTGCAGGCTGCTGCTAGCTGTGTTGTTTGGCAGGTTGAATCGAAGCATTGGCCTTTTGTAGCAGTGCAGTGCAGGTAGGAGGAGTGCGTGGAGTGGAGGATGTCCTCTTGAGAGCTCAAACCTAACACAACAAGTCCGCCAAACGGGATGTTTCGTCGCCTTGATCGATCACGAAGGGGCGTGGTGCCGTTTGCACGAAAGAGGACGCACCAGTGGATCGACGAATATCTCTGCGCCTTTTGTCTGGTACACCCTTATTGGAAAGTTATTCCCCATGTAGCATTGTGTGTGATTGAGATTTCAAGGCTAGAGAGAGGATGGGGCTTTATTCCTTGTATCACAATGCTGGACCTACTAGCCTAAGACTCTCTATTCCTGTCCCACTGTCCCTGTAGAGGAACTAAGTTTTTGAAACGAAGTAGCGGAACCTAAGTTATATAGTACGTATCTATTTGCCTATTTGGTCACAGGTCACTCGTCTAGATGCATTATTATGCACAAGTGAGCTCACGGACTCATGCAGGGTTCACTTCCACAACATATGAAGATCACATGAATTAGCCACCCAGTGCTTATGAATCCTTTGCTTATGTTGTGTGTCCAAAGAACAGGCTCTTGATCATTGTGCTTCTCTTTTGTGATGCAGGATAGACAGTTTGGTGTTCTGTTATGTGCCTGCACTACCTTGGAGGAAGGGTGTACTAGATAGACGAGTAAGAGTAACAGTTGAGTCACTTTGAAGCCTGAAAGAACGAGATGAACCGTGAGAAGTGGCTGCGATTGGTGGTTTAGAAGTGTCAGTCACACGAGTTATTGTATTTATCCATTTTTATTTTTCCTGTTAATGTTTTTTTGTCTAAGTGCCTCTGCTCTCTGTCGTGCTTCCTTTGTCCACAAAAGAATATAATCATAGTACAAAATCAAATTAAAGTATCTTGAATTTGACTGACTATAAACAAATTTAAATTATTAACATTTATAATATTAAATAAGTAGTATTAGATTTGTCATGAGACATATTTTCATACTGTACTTATTTAGTGTCATAAACATTCTTACTTTAGACACGTTAATAATAGCACAATATCAAGTTCAAGTATCTTGAATTTGACTGACTATAAAAAAATTATCAATATTTATAATATCACATAAGCATAGATTTGTCATGGGATGTATTTTCATACTTAGTATCATAAACATTAATCTTCTTACCTATGTATTTTTTTTTCAAATTTTAGACACAATAATCAAGGGTCCACCTAGAATTATATTCTTTCTTAGACAGAGGTAGTATGGTAGAGTAGGATGTCTCGTTGAATTAGGCCCTCTACCTATGTTGGTTTTTGCATTTTGTTGTTGAAAACTCTTCTGCAACGCTTTTTTTTAGGTTCCAGATGGCGTAGATGAAAACTTGGGCACGCCTTCTGTCAGTCACCGAGTTGTCCAGGCCCAATCATGGCAGACCATCAGAGCTTGATTTTTGTGCTCGCTGTGTTTTGAGTGATCATAGATTCAACTTTTGAGCTAATAATGACGACCATATGTGTGAAAGAGCAGTAGCCACCAGATGCTTTTTGGTGGTTCCATTTGTGTTCTGCATGGCTGACAAACATGGTTTTGCCTGGCCTCCTCGCTGAATGAATTTATCTAAAGTCAATATCTTTCGTTGGATCTGCAACCAACAGAAAAATCTGCACTTTGGTTCAACCTTGTCCTTCCACACATTCTCCCAAGGATGATCAGGGAAGGAACCAACGAATTGAACATTATAGGTTGATGTTATAGTGTAATTACCATACGATGTGAAGCACCAAGTGATCTGATGTGGTTGATCATTTAGGCCCGGTTCGGTTCGGTAAGCAGGGGATTTATTCCAGTGCGGGGATTCATTCTAGCGCGGGATTCCGGCAAGCAGGGGATTTCAGCAAGTAGGTTTTAATCCGGCTGTTGTGAGGACCCAACGCAAGGATTTATTCCATGACACTGGAGGAGTGGCTTGATTCCAATTTAAGGAGAGGCAGTTCGCTGAGAATTGACCAGTCAAAGATCCTCATGTGGGCTAACTGAACAGGCGTTTCACCTAGAACCTAGATTTTATCCAGGCCATGGC
The DNA here is from genome assembly GCA_038087645.1 of Saccharum hybrid cultivar R570. Lineage (NCBI taxonomy): Eukaryota > Viridiplantae > Streptophyta > Magnoliopsida > Poales > Poaceae > Saccharum > Saccharum hybrid cultivar. The sequence continues at coordinate 19,167,971 of JAQSUU010000139.1, forward strand.
CACAATCCCAGCCAACCGAACATGGCCTTAGTTGGATTGGCCACAATGCTTCCCAAAGATATGTGCAGTATCTTAATTATTGATCATTGACATACGTCATAGGCTGCGCATCCGTAATTTTTTTCCGTCAAGAAACTTAAAACACACAGGTGCAATTTGCTTAGGCTCTTCCTTCCAGCCACCTGTCGTGCTGGAAATTTGACTGTAGGAGAGAGAGAAGTACATGCCCTGAAAAGTGACGTTTCTGCAGTGGCGCGTTGGCCATTAGTTCCTCAATTCTCTCCTAAATTTCACTATACAAAAAGAAGATTCTCTGTCACATCAAAATATCGGTAAATGTATAGAGTACTAAATGTTGATGAAATCAAAAACTAATTGCACAGTTTTGTTGTACTTTGCGAGATGAACATTTTAAGCCTAGTTAGTCAAAATTTGGATAATTTTTATCAAATACAAACGAAATGCTACAGGAATTCGGATACAATGTTTTTCTCCCCAATTCACCGAACTAAACGAGTCCTTGGATTCCTTGGAGATGACAGATGAGAAAGCAGCAAGCTCGGCAGGACCCCTAGCTGGCTGCTACTGGTCCATTGAATTATCAGTTTTCATCTTGGGAATTCTCAGAAATGTTTTCCTTGTTAGCCTTATCACTCTTTTCTGTATCATGTTTCCGGTCTTCGGAAAACATGTTTCATAAAGAAAAATGGGGAAAAGGGATCTTGTCTTTCTGGAAACAAGCAACTAGCGCCACAACTGTGCCCACGTTTCAAATCTGACAATGACAGCACGTTCGCATGAGTTTTCAGCCGCTTATTTTCAGTCAGCCAACAATATTTTTCTTTCACAATAAATCAGCCAACAATATTTTCAGCTGATTATTTTAGTCTAGGTCACACGAACCGTGCAAACATGTCAGACCTGAGAAAGTCTATAGGAGGCCGGCCTAGATACCGTAGCAGGCCAAGCCCAAGCGTGGCGCGGCGGCGTCAACTGCACGTACTCCTACAAGGCATCAAGCGGTCAAGCTGTTGTCGTGCACTCGCCAATCTCGGTGCCTACCGCCTAGCGTGCTGAGACGAAAGCAAAGGCCTCTCTAATTTTGGTGCCAAATTTTACTATGCAAAAAAGAAGATTTTCCGTCACATCAAAATATCGGTACATGTATGGAGTACTAAATGTAGATAAAATTTAAAACTAATTGCACAATTTTATTGTATTTTGCGAGACAAACATTTTGAGCCTAATTAATCAATGTTTGGACAATTATTACCAAATAAAAACAAAATGTTACAGTACACTACAGTGATTGGGTCATCTCCAAATTGGGGAACTAAACAAGGCCAAAACCGGCCTTGACTGTATCTATATGGATGACACTGGCAGCTGGCCCCTGAGATGAGCAGACGAGTGAGTTACACGATGACGGAAAAGAACTTGGACAGAGAACAGTTGCGATGACGAAGAGGAAGACCCGCGAATGGCGGAGCACATTGTGCGCTCGTGTTTATTGCTGAGCTAGAGCTAGTACTACGGAGTACTATGTATGTACACAGCGTACGCCGATGATCGGTTCAAGTTTCAACAAATAAGCTCTTCCAAAGGGGTTGCGAAATTCCATGCAGAAACAATCCACAGAAATCCAAAACTCGCAGTTCTAGGCCAGTCTACGATCGCCATCGAGCAGCGACCAACCAATTAACCAAAGCCGTGGGCGCGCCCATCCCTGGCTGACGGACGATACGACCAGCTCGGGTTCACCACCTATCGGCGACCACGGCAGTCACTTACAGCGGGCCCCGGCGACGCCACCTCCGCGATCCAATCGTTTCCCGCCCTCGCCACAACCTAAATTACCGGCCGCCGGGACCACTGCTCAGCGTCCTGGCTGTTGGGCCTCTCCTTCCCCTCGTCCTCGTCGCCCCCCGCCGCCGCCGCGGCCAGCGCCTCGTCGCCCCACGAAGCGGATCTTCTCCCGGACTTGAACCTCCGCATTCCCGCAATGCCCGGCAGCTGCCGCTCCTGCTCCCCGTCATCGTCCTCCAGCGCCATCTTCCTGGACGCGCCGCCGGGTACACGGGCGCAGCCGTCGCACCGGAACATGGCCGCCACGCCGTACCACCACCCGCGGCGCCCGCGCCGGCGCCGCCCGTGCCGCTCCCGGTCGGACAGGACCTTTCCAATGCAGGACACCTTGGGCGACCGCGGCTCCACCTCGCCGTCGCCCCTGCTGCCGCCACCACCGCCCGCGCGCTTGTCGCGCAAGATCCGGCCCTGCGACGGCCGGCGCCGGGAGAAGGTCGGGCGGATCTTGGCCGGGAGGCCGAAGAAAGTGGTGCCGGCCGCGGGGGGCGGCGGGGCGCCCGCGACGCGCGTGGAGTTGGACCGCGTCTTGGCCGCGATGGGGTTGGCCACGACGGCCGCCGCGAACTTGGGGTTGGTGCTGCCCTTGGTGGAGTCGTCCCGTTCGTATATCGGGTTCAGCTCCGAGAACGCCACGTCGTCGCCGATGGGGATGGTTATCGACTCGGGCGGGAAGTCTGGGTCGGGCGGCGGCGGCGGCGGCATCCGCGGCGGCGAGGCGTCCTCGCTGCCCCCCGCGATGACCGTCTCGCACGACACCTTCCTGTCCCCGGCGCCGGCGCCCGACACGCCGCACACCGGGCTCTCCAGGTCCACCTGGGGCATTGTGCGCGCAGCTCGCTGCCTTGCTAGTGCAGGGGCCAGGGGGAGTGCAAGAGTGAAGAAAGAAGCGGAGGCAGGGAGAAGTGGCTGCTAGCAGGCGCTTCCCTTTAAAATTCACGTGAGGAAGATGTGGGGAGGCAAAGCACAGCGAGGCTGCATCGGCAGTGCTCAGAGGCTGTCCTATACAAATAATAAGTGACGCATAAAATGCCACCTCTGAAACGAAACGAACTCCAAAAACGGATCTCGACTATTTGTCTCCCCAAAAAACAAGTCTCAGTGAGCTGAATGGAGTCCTCACCTACAGCCAATTCACTAGCTGAGGTTAAAACGGAAAATGTCATTGGCAGCCCAAGAGTAAGAGAGCAGCAATCAAGTGAAATCTCCCTATTTAGAGACCAAGGATTATGTACCTGGTCAGCAGGGGTAATTTACCTGGTCAGTCCACGATAACAGTGAAGCAGACAGGGGTGACCTGGCGATTTTATGCCGATCTGGAGACCTCCGACAGAGCCCATTTTCTGCTGTGGCCTTCCCAATTAATAAGCTTACACCCTGTTCGTTTGGACTTATCAGCAGAATCAGCAGCCATCTAGCAGTGTTTTTCTCTCACAACAAGCCAGCGAACAGTGCTTTTAGCACAATAAACCAGCGAAACGAACAGGCCGTTAGTCTTTTCATTTCAGATTTCAGCGTGGAACGCCCTGTGATCCCCTGAGACCGATCTGTCTTTACGCAGCAGTGGGCAGTGGCCACAAAAACGTGACAAGAATCTGTCGCTGCGCTTTATGATTTTCGTAAAAAACAAATAACAGTTGGGCCTGTAGGATCATCAGCCTGTCGACACCTGTCTTCAGTTCAAAATAATTTCACCCTCTAACTAACATAACGTCAGAGAAAACCGTAGGGTAAACCTCACTCAGCAGCACCACTGCACCAGCACCAGCATCTAATTTTACAGAGGTCAGAACCAAGATTTGAAGGGTAAATCAAGAAATCTACTCTGCAGAACTGTTCATGATCACTTGATCAGGACGCAGGGCAAGGCTTGGTAAAAGGAATCAAGGCCACTTCTGGGCACGAGTGCTGTTTGGCTATCACATGGCGATGTCGGGCTGGGTAGTGAGCACTGAGCACCAGAAGGCATCAGCGGGGCATCAGGCCCATTTGTACTGTTTTGTTGGCTTCCCTGCACAAATATAGCTGCAGTCTTTCATTGGCGAGATATTGTGAGAGGAGTAATGGCCGTGGCTTAGCTTGCAAACGTGCCGTTTTGCTCAGTGTTCAAGTTCCTTGCTCGCTAAACATACCAACCTGATCTTGTGAAGTGACTGAAGCCTAACGATACTATGAAAGAGACAGCTGAATGACCCCTACACAGCACACTGATGGCTCAGCCTGCGGTGTTCAAACACAGGAACCTCACACATATCATACGCCCTTTTATCTTAGTGGTACAAAGAAATGAAAGCTGAGACTAGGCAGCTCTTTTATATAAATATGAAAACTCTAGATTTCTGACATGGAGGTGCAAGTGAAAGGCCATATCTACTATCTACTTATCTAGAGTGTATCACTGTATCAGTGTGGAAACCTATGAAGCTATGTAGGCCTTGGAGTAAGCCAAGCCACACCTTGATTCCAAAGAGGTCCATGCTTGGACATTGGTCAACACTCAACAACCCCACAAGCTCCCATGGGGTCGGAATTATTGTACTCTGCGACAGATTCACATTACAGGACAGTGAAGAATGGGACGAGGAACCATATTAAGATCAAGTGTCAGGTATAATAAATTGAAAACAATATCCTCTTAAAGTGGAGATCCAAATGGAATAATTCCTGCAGCCAAGAATGCTTCTTGAACCATAGTAGGATAATGATATGGGCACAGCATAACAGATTAACAGGCATCTATAAAGGCAGGATTTCTGAATTGAAGAACCTAAGTACTAGGAGTTATTGAGGAGTATTGTTGACGAAGCATGTTAGAGGAAATTGGAATTAGTATAATCTCAACTATACAATAATCACATTGCACAGCTGAATGCAAGTATTTTAGGACTCAGACCAAATGCACAAGCTAAATGGAGACTTTTTTCTGAAAGCTTCTAAATCGAGACTTAGCAATCTTTTTGTTTGAGCTATTCAGCACATGGTAGTGCATGAAAAACACCAAGATGGTTTCTTATAGCTTGGCCCTGAAATTTGTTTAAGAATGAACTTTGGATGCTAACTATAGGGCAATTTGATTTCTGCAACTGAACTTTGTACCAACCTACTTGATAGTTCACAATAGACGAAGTTAGGTTGCAGACTATGTAAATTAGCAGGAACGTTAGGTGTGTTGGTTGAGCTCTTTGTCAATCCAGAGGACTCTGCAACCGAAAGCAACGTCAAACGCTAAAATTAGACTGCCAGAATGTTGGTTAAGCTTTCTCTATCCATAATCCATTTGTCCATTGTACATAACACCACATAATATACTCCAATGAAGATAATTCAAGAAGATAAGACGAGATCAGTATAAGGCGCAATACATTACTACAACAAGTGAAGTAGATGGAGAAAACTGCAAACCAGCATCATGGAGTCAAAAGTTACGATGTCACTAAGAAGGGTTTTGGTGACATTAACAGTAAATCCAAATCCTTCGTGGGAATGACCACACGTGATCTACAAAATTTTAAGCTTCCCCCAAATGATTCGATTACGTCTCAGCACTTTGTATTATAGTCCTCCACCACTACTTCTGAACTAGGATCACCAACTAAATAAGTAACAAGGACAGCAGCAAGCTCAAACGATGCCGAAATCGCTCTGTAACTTGTAATCCGTCATCTCAAAAAGCTTAAAAAAAAAGGAAGCTTACACCTTCACGGGCTTGAGGCGGGCTTTGCGGGCCCAGAAGCCGAATGCTGCGGCGGGGGAGGGGTCGAGGCAGTGGAAGCGGAGCCGGAGCCGGAGGCGGCCTGCGATTCCTCGGCCGCGGAGAGCTTGCGGAGGCGTTCCTGGAGAACGCGGACGCGGTCCTCGGTGCGGCGGAGCTTACGCCAGCGCCAGGCGAGGTAAGCGCCGAGGCCGCCGTAGACGAGGATGTAGGAGCCCCACACGTACGGGTAGGTCTGCGCGTGCTCCTTCGCCTTCCGCCACTCCTCCTCCAGCTTCGCGACCACGCCGCCTCCAGTCGCCGCTCCCGCCACTGGCTCCGGCTCCTGCCGCGGCTGCGGCTGTGTCTGTCCGTCCCCGGTGGCCGCCATCGCTGCGCTTGTTGGTGTGGCGGCGCCTGTGCGGCCGTGCGGCGAGACTGCGAGTGGGGGCTCGTGTCGGTTTCTTTAGGGCAAGCGCGAAATGGGCCTGGCCGAGCGACTTGTGATGAACGATGGCCCAAGCTACCCTTAGTTGGGCCTTCCTTCTGAATCTTCTTCATTCGGATAGGAAGGGACCTCCGTAATTTTTGGGCCACATTTAGCACTTGAATGAAGCCCAAAATTTTGATACAGTAGAGCTGCAAGTATCAGGTTCGTTAGGCCAGTCTTGGAGATTTCATGGAGTTTCATGCGCATTAAATATGCTGATATGACACCGTGTTAATGAAGAGAGATGATAAGAGTTTTATGGGAGTAGAGATAGTTTCAGAGCGATGAAACTCTTCTGCACTGTTTCCAAAATATAAGTGTATCAGAAACTAGGACATGAAATTGGCATTGAGACCGGCCTTAAAACCTACTCCTATTTGCTCGCACCGGAGCGTTTCACGAAGCCGCAAATATCTTCGCGCGTTGACTCGTGGCAGACGAGTCGCGTGGGCGACCGAGCTCAGATAAAAATAAAACATTGCGAGAAACGGACGCCTTCGCTGGCAGGTGGATCCCCGCCTCGCGCGACCCCACAGGCAGGGATGGAGAGCAGGGAAGGTAGGTGAAACTATCCCATACTCCCGAATCGTAGCCCTGGACCCGAAAATTTTATGCAATCGGATTCACCACGCCCTTTACGTCCAAGATCCAGCATACCAGCTTGCCCATTTGAAAGGTCTTGATGGCTAGAGGGGGGTGAATAGCCTTTTAAAATTTTCTACGAAGACAAGCTAAACAAGTTTATCAATATAACAAATAACAAGATGCAAGTTTTGCTTAGCCTACGGGGTGTTTGCAAGCCACCTAACCAATTCACAATTCTAGTATTTGCAATCAACCGCACAAGTCAAACCGAGAAGGTAACTACAACTACAACTAGCAAGCTACACAAAAGAGCTACTCTAGCAAAGCTAACTAGCTAGCAAAGATAACTAAGAAAGTAATGCGGAGTTGAGTTAGGAGAGTTTCACCGAGGGACGAAGTATTGAGCCAACCAATATGATCAACAATATATACCAAGATAACCGAACACCGGGATCAATCAATCATAATATGAAAGTGATGACACGAAGATTTATCCCGAGGTTCACGTGCTTGCCGGCACGCTAGTCCTCGTTGTGTCCCTCTTTACCACGTGGTTCGGTGGCTAATCGGTCTCACACCGAGCCTCTCAAAAGGCACCACAAGAACCTACCAAATGGCAAAAGGTTGCAAATGACACGAGCAATTCACTAATGTTGCCTTTGGCGCTTCGCCGAGGTAGGCACAAACCCCTCACAATCACCGGAGGTGGCCAAGAACAATCACCAACTCTTGCCAACACCTCCAAGCTGCTACAAGCCGTCTAGGTGGCGGCAACCACCAAGAGAAACAAGAATCCCGTAGCAAATCAACCACCAAGTGTCAACTAGATGCAATCTCGCAATGCAAATGCACTTGGATGACTCAATCTCACTTCGAATATGCAAAGAAGCAAGAGAGATGAGTGGGAGGGGGGTTGCTTAGCTCAAAGTGCTCACAAGTATGTCAAATGTTCAAGAGATGGAGCCTTGAGCCGGCCAACGAGTATATATAGACGTACCCCTTCGAATAGAGCCGTTAGAAACTTAAACAACCGAAATCGCGCTGACCGGACGCGCCGGTCGCCCAACGGCTAGCTCGTGAAGCACTGACCGGACGCGCTGGTCCAACTGACCGGACACGTCGGTCGCACAACGGCTAACTGCGAAGCAACGACCGAACGCGCTGGTCACGCAGACCGGACGCGCTGGGAACGACCGGACGCGCTGGTCCCGTAACTGACCGGACGCGCTGGTCAAGCCTGAGCAACACACAACAAAACAATGACCGGACGCGCTGTAGAACTGACCGGACGCCACAGTGCCAGCGTCCGGTTTGAGTCCAGTAAGCTCTCTGAACAACCGGACGCGCTGCGCGTCCGATCATCAAACTGAAACACGCGCAGACACTGAACGCTGACCGGACGCGTCCGGTCATGCAAAGACCGCGTCCGGTTCAGCGTCCGGTCACCTCTGTGACCTCCATTCGCCTCCGTTTCTTTTTTGGACTTCCGGCGTAGTGGAAAATAGTCGTTTCAACTCCTTAAAAACGCCTGAATCCCGCCTCGCAAGCTCGGCGGGAGGGAGAGAGGACCCCAAACCCTCTCTACCGCTCAAACTCTACCGCCTACGCAAACGTGCTAACACCACCAAGTGATCTCATCATGTGTGAGTGTGTTAGTATTTTCACAATCATTTTTGAGGCGATATTAGTTCTATCCAAATGCATATGATCATGAAATGCACACCTAGAGGCACTTATGAGTTCAATAGCCACGACATTCCCCTCTTTATAGTACGACTATCTATCCTATAATATAACCACACTCACTAGGTGTCTTGGTTACTAAAACACAACCCTTAAGCATATACCTTTGCCTTGATCACGTAGGGTTGCGTCCAAACCAAGTGTGGCCATCATGATCACCATGTCCATCTTGCCACCAACCTTGGAATGTACTAATCCTCATATGCTACATACAACTTAGGCATAGGATTAGTACTTAGGCATTGTCACTAATTACCAACACCAAACATAGGACTTTCAATCTCCCCCTTGTTGGTAATTGGTGACAAACCTTTCACAAAGATATTATGATAAATTTTGATTGAACCCATGTCACATTGTCCAAGTATATTACCATGTGATCATGAATTCAAATTGATAGCAATGGCTCCCCCTACATGTATGCTATATGTTTGGATTTTGGAAGCATACATGTTAGATAGGAAAGATTAGGAGCATTGACTACCAATAGGTGCTAAGTGTTAAGATTATAGACCTTTGAAGCGTGATACCATCGAAGTAGCGATAAACACCATCTTAGCACCTTGTGTAGTTACATACCACTTGAAAAAACACAAACATAACTAGAAACCTCGTGAGATCAACATTATAAGCAAGGTTCTAGTACCACTTTGAAAAACATGAAGTAAGAAAAAATCTAACTACTTCCTATTCATGCTAGTACCTCAATACACCATTCAAGTTATACTAGCAAGTCACCACACAAGCAATGTATCGGAGAAAAAGAAGTGCATAACTATGCATCATACATATGAAGTGCACATGGAAATGCAACAATCATGCTTAAGAGCTTGCTCCCCCTACTTGTGTGCTCAAAATTTTAGTTGATCCCCTTCTTTTATCAATTCTCCCCTTTAGGATTTATCTTTGTGAACAACATTTTTCTCCCCCTTTGTGCTTCTCCCCCTTTGAGTTCTATCTTTGTGAACAACAATTTCTCTCCCTTTGGCACCAATAACCACAAGGGACCAATTTTAGATAGATTATTTGTGATTTAACCTAGATTGCTTGCATAAATAAAATGCTTCGGTTTGATCCAAGGGCAAGCTTCTTCACACCTCACTAGAAGGGTTATCATGCACCATGTTGAAGCAAATATTTAGACAAGTGATCTAGATTAAACACTTAGGATCACAAGCTACTTAAACAAGTTATATGCTACCACTAGATCATACAAGTCATGGAAACAATAGTGGCACCATATAAACTTCAAATTCATTTGATTTTCATGAATGAGCCTAGAACATGTAAATTATGACTAGATGCACTAAACAAGTCCTTAGCATAGAATGTATGACATGCCAACCAATTGTACCTTGGGGCTCGAAGGAGAGGCATGTCATATATGGGGTGCATCAACTCATGTTGGAGAAGTCACGTATGTTCAACTTATTCTTTAGCTTGTGAAATCTCTTCTCATCAAGTGGCTTGGTGAATAGATCGGCTAATTAATCTTCGGTGCCTACACTCTTAATAGCAATATCACCCTTTTGTTGATGATCTCTAATAAAGTGATGGCGAACATCAATATGCTTTGTTCTTTGATGTTGAACCGGATTGTTGGTTAGCTTCACGGCACTTTCATTGTCACATAGCAATGGCACATTCTTGAAATTGATTCCAAAATCCTTCAATGTTGCCTTCATCCACAAGATTTGTGCACAACAACTACACGCGGTGATGTATTCGGCTTCGGCGGTAGATAGTGCAATACTATTTTGATTCTTGGATGACCATGAGACAAGTGAACTTCCCAACAATTGACAAGTCCTGGAAGTGCTCTTTCTCTCAACTTTATCACCGGCATAGTCGGAATCCGAATATCCAACTAGCTCAAAGCTTATACCTTTGGAATACCATAATCCAACATCTTGTGTATGCTTTAAGTACCTCAATATTCTCTTTGTTGCCTTCAAATGACTTTCTCTTGGTGAGGCTTGAAATCTTGCACATATGCATACACTAAACATCACATCGGGTCTTGATGCCGTCACATAGAGTAGGCTACCAATCATTGATCTATATAGCTTTTGATCCACCATGTTGCCATTTTTGTCACTATCCAAGCTTCCACTAGTGCTCATTGGAGTAGTGATTCCTTTTGCATCTTCCATACCAAACTTCTTTAGCATATCCTTTATGTATTTGGTTTGGCTTACAAATGTTCCTTCCTTCATTTGTTTGATTTGAAGTCCAAGGAAGAAACTAAGTTCACCAATCATTGACATTTCAAATTCCTTTGCCATCATTTTCCCAAACTCATCACAATAATCTTGATTGGTTGAACCGAATATGATATCATCAACATATATTTGCAACACAAACAAGTCTTTCCCAATCTTCTTGGTGAATAGTGTTGTATCAACTTTACCCATGACAAATCCTTTGGATAGCAAGAAGTCCCTCAATCTTTCATACCATGCTCTAGGTGCTTGCTTCAATCCATACAAAGCTTTTCTTAATTTGTAGACATGATTGGGTTTCTTGTCACCTTCAAAACCGGGAGGTTGCTCCACATACACCTCCTCTTGAATGTATCCATTGAGAAATGCACTCTTCACATCCATTTGATATAGCTTGATATTGTGAGCACAAGCATAGGCAAGTAAGATCCTAATTGATTCCAATCTTGCAACCGGGGCATAAGTTTCACCAAAGTCAAGACCCTCTATTTGTGTGTAACCTTGAGCCACTAGTCTTGCTTTGTTCCTTACTACTATCCCATCTTGATCTTGCTTGTTGCGAAAGACCCATCTTGTTTCAATAACATTGTGATCCTTAGGTCTCTCAACTAATTCTCATACTTCATTTCTCTTGAAGTTGTTGAGCTCTTCATGCATTGCATTTACCCAATCCGGATCTCTCAATGCTTTATCAATGTCCTTGGGTTCTTCCATTGACACAAAAGAAGAGTGAGCACAAAATGATGTCAATCTTGATCTAGTTTGAACTCCTCTTTGTATGTCACCAATGATGGAATCCAATGGATGGTCTCTAGCAATGTTAGTTGATTAAAGCACTTGGACTTGATTGCTTGGATGTTGATGTTGATCATATGTTGGAGATGATGAACTAGCCACTTGTTGATCTTGTTGCACTTGAGATGATGTACTAGCTTGATTTTGCATTAGAGAACCACTAGCTTGTGTAATTGGATTTTGTAGCACTTGATCTTTGTTGTCATCCACATCAATCACTTGCTTTGGCCTAATATCACCAATATCCATTTCTTTCATAGCATTGGTCAATTGAGTTCCTCTCACATAATCCAAGTTATCTTCTTCATTTTGAGAACCATTGGTTTCATCAAACTCAACATCATGCACTTCTTCAAGTTGACCACTAGCCAAATTCCAAACTCTATAAGCTTTGCTAGTAGTGGAGTACCTAAGTAGGAATCATTCATCACATTTCTTCTCAAACTTGCTTAATCTAGTGCCCTTCTTCAAGATGTAGCATTTACAACCAAATACCCGAAAGTATGCAATGTTGGGCTTTCTTCCATTTAAGATCTCATATGGTGTCTTCTCTAGAAACTTGTGGTAATAGAGGCGGTTGCTATAGAAGCAAGCCGTGTTGATTGCTTCGGCCCAAAATGAATGACTCACATTATACTCATTCAACATAAATCTTGCCATATCAATTAAGGTTCTATTCTTCCTCTCAACTAGTCCATTTGATTGAGGTGTATACTTAGCCAAGAATTGATGCTTGATTCTAAGCTCATCACATAGCTCATCAATTCTTGTGTTTTTAAACTCACTTCTATTGTCACTTCTTACTTTCTTGATTGTGGTCTCAAACTCATTTTGTACTCTCTTGATGAACTTCTTGAATATGTCAAATACATCACTCTTGTCCATAAGAAAGAATACCCATATGTATCTAGTAAAATCATCCACAATCACAAAGCCATACTTGTTGCCACCAATGCTTGTGTATGTAGTTGGCCCAAATAGATCCATGTGCAACAACTCAAATGCCTTGGAAGTACTCATAATGCTCTTTAATGGATGAGTGTTGCCCACTTGCTTTCTGGCTTGACATGCACTACATAGCTTATCTTTCTTAAATGTGACATCCTTCAAGCCTCTAAGTCATGCTTCACTAACTTATTCAATTGCTTCATGCCAACATGACCAAGTCTTCTATGCCATAACCAACCCATACTTGATTTGGTGAGCAAACATGTTGAAAGTTGAGTGTCACTAGCATTAAAATCAACCAAGTATAGATTTTCATATCTAAAGCCCTTAAAGATCAAGTTAGAGCCATCAACACTAACTATCTCTACATCATCAACACCAAATATGCACTTGAAACCAAGATCACACAATTGAGCAACCGAGAGAAGATTGAAGTTCAACTTTTCAACTAAGAGCACATTGAAAATGCTATGATCATTTGAGATTACAATCCTTCCAAGAGCCTTCACATCACCCTTGCTATTGTCACCAAATGTGATACTATCAATGTCACTATCATTTGATTTGAGAGAGTTAAACATTCTTGAATCACCGGTCATATGTTAAGAGCACCCACTATCAAGCACCCAATGCCTTCCTCCGGCCTTGTAATTTACCTACAAAACAATTTAATGTCTTTTAAGTACCTATACTTGCTTGGGTCCTTGGAGGTTAGTAACTAAGCTCTTTGGTACCCAAATTGTCTTCTTCTTTGGACCCACAATTGGTGTACCAACAAACCTAACATGCACACCTTTCTCACCCTTGGTAAGCACATAACAAGAATCAAAATGAATGCAAGGTACATTAGCATTTTTCTTGTTCTTGTTCATTTTGTTGCAATTAATCTCTAGATGCCCAACTTGCTTGCATCTATTGCAATAATGATCATTGCTCTTCACAAAGCGAGGCTTTAGAGTAGTTGTAACAGAACCGCCCAATTATACGAGATTAAGTAAGAAAATCATCCAACGGCAGGACAATTTAACAAACTTAAGCCCGTATAACCCGGTAGTCCGTGAAATCTCGACGGATTTCAAACCATTCACATAACAGCCAAGATCGTACTAAGTTCAGCGGTTACCGTCATAAGTTACATAGAAGTTCGCGGCACAAAGTACATCGGAGTTTAAACATAGTTATTACAAACCAATTTCGAATAAAAGTAGCGGAAGCATTAGTTTAAAACACGCACACACATCTTGTTTTGAGATAAAGTGCCAGCTTGCGATCATCTCCAGCAAAAGCATCAGGCGAGAAGTAGTGAATGACCATTGCCCATGGTCCTAAGCTTCGCCCATCGCAGGGTAGAGACAGTTGATACAATAACCATAGTACATCTGTCCATCTGCAACAAGTGGGAACAAAGCCCTGAGTACGAGAAGGTACTCAGCTAGACTTACCCGACAGAACCAAAATAAAAGACCACAAGGATCATGATAGGCTTTTTGGTGGGGTAGCTGACTCCTTTGCAGGAAAAGCATTTTTTTTACTTAGCAGTCCTTTTTGCAAAAACAGGTAGTATTTTAAAGCTTTATTTCCCTGTCAACTATATTTGAACTTATGCTAGAGTAACCAGGTAATTAAGCAAGCAAGGATTACCATTGAGCATTAACAATAATTACCACATCATTTTTCTCATGACTATCCAAGTGTTTCATCAAATTTTTCTACGATGAAGTAACTCAAGTCAAGTGTTCACTATCCAGTGAACGATGGCGATTCGAATCGATTATTGACCAGCTGGTAATTTATTCCTCACACAAACCTCACTCACCCGCTAAAGTGAGGTATTGGTCACCGAGTCAACCATTCAGGTAAAGTCGCGAGCTTGCCAGGAACCACATGTACCCGGGGGCCGCCCGACTGCTCTTTGGCCTTATCATCGCGCCCCCGTTTCCTGCCACTACTGCTCCGGTACAGTGCGTTGCGGGCAATCCACTCGGCCCGAATAATCTCCCAGCTTCGCGGTCGAAAGGTACTTTATTCGGCTAGCTAAATGTGAGGCATGCGTTCAACATGACTCGAGGCCCGACAACGGACGGTCCTTAATCGACACAGACGGAAGACACTACAGTCCAGAACCCTGCAAGCTTCCGCCCAGTCTCAGATTCATTTCGACACTTAGTTATTCTCACATGACATTCTTTCACATAGATCCAGGTAATCCCCTATAGCTCGCGGATGACAAGCAATCACCCGACTTCTACCGGTCTAAGCAAGCTAAGCAATTATTGACCGTGGACACCAGGGTAAACAAGGATCGGGTAAAGCAAGGTGAGACAAGGTATAATGCAACAACGTTTGCAAACAACTCCTAAACGTAATGCATCAAATTAAGAAAAGTTAATAATAAATTATTTGCAAACCGAGGGAGAAATGCTCCGGGGCTTGCCTCGCTCAAAGGAACTCGGACGATGGTCGGGGCACTCCGGAAGGTCTTCACTGGCCTCCTCTTCTGCTTCTGTCAACTCCGGCTCTAGCACCTCGAGCTGCTCCTCTGCGTCCTCGGGAACTACTGCCGGAGCCACTTCCTGCGATCCTGTATGATGCAGAAGTATGAGTGCATCATGCATAAGTGCATTGCAGAGGTGACAGGAGATGATGATGATGAATGAATGATATGCAAATGAGCATGTTACGATCTTTGGATTACGTGGAACCTATGACTCTTCTATAAGGTAGTCTACGTCATCCAAGAACATGTACTCGAAAACTACCACCACTATTCTCTACCATGCAAAGACACTTTAATACTCAAGATGCTTCAAAGATACACCAAAGTATAGTTTACTAACTAATCTTGCATTAAAGAGTGGATGTAAACCCTAATTAGCACTATGCTTGAACAGCAACACATAGTTTAATGGCACAGAAAAAGCTTAGAAAATTACAGTGGGTTACTAATATCAAAACTAGCTTGACATAAGATTTTCATTGTATTTGGATTACTAGAACTGACTATACAAAAATAATCAAATTAAGGCCTAAATGAATATTTAAAATACTTCACATTATGAAAAGTATCAAACAACAGATTTAGAAATTTTACTACTTCCTTCACAGTAAACAATCACTATAGAAAAATTATCACTTGCATGTTTTATTCAAATTTATTTATATAACAAAAATAACAAATACTAGTGATAGAAAGCACTTGAACTACACCTATATATTTTTCTATAGAACAGACATGAGATAAAATTTTTCCTAGCTAGTACATGGCATAAAAAGATTAGTAAACTTGGAATCATATTTTTCTGATTTTTCTAGAATTTATTAAGCATTTATCAAGAAAACAGCCATTTCACTAGTTAATTAAAACTCTACAGAAAAGTATCTCAAATTTCACATGCAATATTTTTATATCATAGATCTGGTTCCAAAGAGTACATAGAAATTTATTTCACCATTTTTGGAGCTAAAATGACCAAGAAAACATTTTCCAAAGTGTTTTTCATCAAGAATATTAATAGAAAACAGAAAATGATTTTTCGTTAAGGATATTGGGCCGGCCCGTGGAAAACAACCGGCCCGTGGCCGTTCTCGGCCTGCTCGCGCGCGCGGACGAAACGGTGAGCCGGCCCACTCGGAGGCGCGGCCCAGAGGGCGGTGGCCCAGAGGAGGCTGCGGGTGGGAAAGAACGGGGCGGCCTCGTCGGCGTCCCTGACCGCGACGGCGTGGCGATGGCCGACGGCCAACGGCCATCTCCGGCCACGACCCGACCAGCGAGTCCGCGCACGGTGTTCGCGAGGAGGTAGCGAACCCGAGAGAGAGGGTCAGGGGGATGGAGAGGGAGCGAGGAAGACGGTGGGCGGAGCGCAAGCCCGGCGGTACCGACGCGGTGGCGCGGCGAGGAAAACTCGATTGAGCCGTACCGTATGCGAACAGGGCAACCGAAGGTCCGTTCGGAGGAGAAGAGGAGGTGGCGGAGCTTCGTGCACAGGCAATCGAACGGAGGCGGTCTACCGATGCCGGAACAAGGCGGAGGTGGCGGTGGTGCGCGGTGGCGAGCGGCGTTCCGCGGTGGATGGCGCTGGAGGGAGGAAGAGAGGGAGCGAGCGAGGCGGAAATGGGAGGGAGACCCAGCGCTCGGCCGTTTTGAAGCTGGACGCGGGCGCGGGGTTCACGGTGGCCACGCGGCGCGTCGCCGGCATGCGTCCGCCACGCGGCGGGCGCGTTCTGCCGCGGCGGACACGAAGCGCGGGGCGAGCGGGAAGGGAAAGAGGAGGCCGAGCGGACGCGGGCCGGGCCGCCTGCGTCGCGCGGGCGCGCGCGCGGCTGGCTGGGCCGGGCGGCTTCGCGAGCGGGCTGGGAAGTGAGGCCGCGGCCTGCTAAGGCGAAAATTCGTTTTTTTTTCCAATTTCCAAAAATTCAAATCCAAAGAATTTCAAACTTCAAACTACATTTTGAACAAGAGGGAGACGTTTTCTGGAATTGACCCAAAAATAAAAGTTGCTTAGAATTAAATTCTCTACAACTTTGATTAAGGGGCCAACTGAAAATTCTTGATAGATTTTGAATGGCAGAATAAAAGCAAAAATAGGGAATATTTTTGAATATTTTTCAGGAATAATTTTGAACAAGTTTTGACAAAATTTGAGTCATCTAGCTGCTCCAAAAATTGAACTAGGGTTTTAAGTGATGTAAGAATTATAGTTGCAAGGCTTTCGGTGTAATGTAATTATAATATTAATATAGCTCATCAAATTATCTCATTTTCAAGCTTTTAATTTACTCAAATTATACCATTATCACACATGATTATAATGATATAAATGCTATGCAATATGATTGCCATGCAAAATGCATTGCGTAACATCGGAGTGTTACAGCAGTAAAGGCCGCCTTGCCCTTCTTAGGAGTATAGACCAAACCCTCTTTGTTAAGAGAGAACCTTTGGCTACCCAAGCATTTTAGCAAGCGGGCATCCCCACCATAGGCATTGCCTAATGCGCGGGTGAGATCATCCACCTCTCTCTTGAGAGTTTTATTCTCAACCACAAGTGATGAATCACTAGTAGTAGAGGTAGAGTTGGTTGTGGTAGATGATGATGAGCTACATGAAGCATTAGTAGGACCAACAAATAAAGAATCATCAATAATATCACGTGTTAGTCCAATATCACAAGTGTCAATCACTTGCTCCTCCTTAGCTTCCTTCATGAACTTCTCCAACTTGAGGTCCTTTTTCTTGATGAGCTCAAGTAGAGTGGAGTGGGCTTCCTTAAGCCTAGTGTGAGCAATTTCAAGATCCTCATGGTCTTCCTTTAGACACTCACGAGAGGCATCTAGCTCATCAAAGGATTTCCTAAGAGCTTTAAGCTCTTGTTCAATTCCTTTGCACTCCTTACTCTTTTTGAGAGTAACAAGCTCCTCCATCAAGGCATCATTTTTGTTGCTCTTGGCAATGAGCTCTTGTTCCAAGATTTTATATTTCTTAGTGGTCCTCTTGTAGCCCTTGCTCATTTGATCTATTATGCCCAATAGATCATCCTTGGAGTAGTCCTCATCCTCCTCCTCATCACTCCTACAACCATCACTAGCACAAGAATCATCATCACTATCATTATGTTTTACCTTGGTAGACTTGGTCATAAGGCATGTCGATGTAGTGTCGGAGATGGATGGCTTGTTGGAGAGGGCGATGTTTGCAATGGCTCGCCGAGTGGTCCTCTCATCATCACTAGAGCTTTCATCATCATCACTATCAGAGTTGTCACTATCCCAAGTGACTACATAACCACCATCCTTTTTCTTCTTGTTAAATGTGAAGCTCTTCTTTGCTTTCTTCTCCTTCTTGTCCTTCTTATTCTTCTTCAACTTCAACTCTCCATCATGATATCTTTTGTCTTCATAGGGGCACTTTGCCACTACATGATCGGGGCTATTACAATTGTAGCAAAGCATCTCCTTTGCCTTCATGAAGTTTCTTCTCTTTCTTGCACCATAGCCTCTCTTTTTCATGAATCGACTCATCTTTTGCACTAGAAGGGCTATGGTCTCATCATAAAATAGATCATCATCATCATCAACCTTGCTCTTGCCCTTGAAAGAAGAAGCCTTGAATGCGGTGGTCTTCTCTTGCTTGACCTTGATCTCCTTCTTCTCATCTTCATCTTCATCATCATCATATTGAGCATCGGTCATGACATCTCCAAGCACTTGGTTTAGAGTCACTTTGTCCAAACCCTATCTTTAGATCATCTTCCTCAAGATAGCAAACTTATTAGGTAAGTTCATCAAGAACTTATGTGAGAAGTCCTTATCCTTGACATCTTCTCCTAGGTTCTTGAGATCATTGACAATAACTTGTAGCCTATAGAACATCTCCGGTATGGACTCATCATCCTTCATCTTGAAGCTTGTAAACTTATCCTTGAGCATATAGAGCTTGTCACTCTTTACCATTGAAGTGCCCTCATATGTTTCCTCTAATCTTGTCCACACTTCACTTGCCATCTCAAGATCCTTGATTTGCTCAAAGACCTTTGCATCAATCCCATTGTAGAGAGTATTGAGAGCCATAGTGTTGCATTGGTTGTTGATGCGATCATTGTTGGTGAGATTATCGGAATCAATGATAGCATAATCATGGTGTGTCACCTTCCAAACGTTCTCATAAATAGAGTCAAGATATTGCTTCATCTTTCTTTTCCAATGATCAAAAGATGTGACACCATCAAAGAATGGAGGCTTGCCCCCGACATGGTTGAACACAACTTGAGCCATCTTACACCGAGGTTGTTAAGCCTTGAAAACGGTGACCACTACTCTGATACCACTTGAAAGGTCTTGATGACTAGACGGGGGGTGAATAGCCTTTTAAAATTTTCTACAAAGACAAGCTAAACAAGTTTATCAATATAACAAATAGCAAGATGCAAGTTTTGCTTAGCCTACGGGGTGTTTGCAAGCCACCTAACCAATTCATAATTCTAGTATTTGCACTCAACCGCACAAGTCAAACCGAGAAGGTAACTACAACTACAACTAGCAAGCTACACAAAAGAGCTACTCTAGCAAAGCTAACTAGCTAGCAAAGATAACTAAGAAAGTAATGCGGAGTTGGGTTAGGAGAGTTTCACCGAGGGGCGAAGTATTGAGCCAACCAATATGATCAACAATGTATACCAAGCTAACCGAACACCGGGATCAATCAATCACAATATAAAAGTGATGACACGAAGATTTATCCCGAGATTCACGTGCTTGCCGACACGCTAGTCCCCGTTGTGTCCCTCTTCACCACGTGGTTCGGTGGCTAATCGGTCTCACACCGAGCCTCTCAAAAGGCATCACAAGAACCTATCAAATGACAAAAGGTTGCAAATGACACGAGCAATTCACTAATGTTGCCTTTGGCACTTCGCCGAGGTAGGCACAAACCCCTCACAATCACCGGAGGTGGCCAAGAACAATCACCAACTCTTGCCAATGCCTCCAAGCTGCTACAAGCCGTCTAGGTGGCGGCAACCACCAAGAGAAATAAGAATCCCGTAGCAAATCAACCACCAAGTGCCAACTAGATGCAATCTCGCAATGCAAATGCACTTGGATCACTCAATCTCACTTCGAATATGCAAAGAAACAAGAGAGATGAGTGGGAGGGGAGTTGCTTAGCTCAAAGTGCTCACAAGTATGTCAAATGTTCAAGAGATGGAGCCTTGAGCCGGCTAACGAGTATATATAAACGTACCCCTTCAAATAGAGCCGTTAGAAACTTAAACAGCCGAAATCACGCTGACCGGATGCGCTGGTCCGACTGACCGGACGCGCCGGTCGTCTAACGGCTAACTCGTGAAGCACTGATCGGACGCGCTGGTCCAACTGACCGGACGCGCCGGTCGCACAACGGCTAACTGCGAAGCAACGACCAGACGCGCTGGTCGCGCAGACCGGACACGCTGGTCCCGTAACTGACCGGACGCGCTGGTCAAGCCTGAGCAACGCACAACAAAACAGTGACCGGACGCGCTGTAGAACTGACCGGACGCCACAGTGCGAGCGTCCGGTTTGAGTCCAGTAAGCTCCCTGAACGACCGGACGCGTCCATCTCCGGTCGACGGTGACCGGACGCGCTGCGCGTTCGATCATCAAACTGAAACACGCGCAGACGCTGAACGCTGACCGGACGCGTCCGGTCATGCAAAGACCGCGTCCGGTTCAGCGTCCGGTCACCTCTGTGACCTCCGTTCGCCTCCGTTTCTTTTTCGGACTTCCGGCGTAGTGGAAAATAGTCGTTTCAACTCCTTGAAAACGCCTGAATCCCGCCTCGCAAGCTCGTCGGGAGGGAGAGAGGACCTCAAACCCTCTCTACCGCTCAAACTCTACCGTCTTCGCAAACGTGCTAACACCACCAAGTGATCTTATTATGTGTGAGTGTGTTAGCATTTTCACAATCATTTTTCGAGACGATATTAGTTCTATCCAAATGCATATGATCATGAAATGCACACAACCACACTCACTAGGTGTCTTGGTTACTAAAACACAACCCTTAAGCATATACCTTTGCCTTGATCACGTAGGGTTGTGTCCAAACCAAGTGTGGCCATCATGATCACCATGTCCATCTTGCCACCAACTTTGAAATGTACTAATCCTCATATGCTACATATAACTTAGACATAGAATTAATACTTAGACATTGTCACTAATTACCAACACCAAACATAGGACTTTCACCATTCTGCTCCTCTCTCCCTGCCTCTTCTGCAGACTCCCTTGTTCCTCTCCCACGGGCCACGGCCTCCCTTCTCCACTAGCGGCGGCCAAATCCATAGCAATGCGGAGCTGAGATACAACTTTGGTGTCGTGGGCAAGGCAGCCTCGTCTGTTGCGTCGTGGGGTGGGTCGGCACGGTGTTGCGAAGACTAGCGGCCGCTACGGTGGTGGCCTCCTCTATGGGCTGCTCGCCCACTCCTCGCCCCATGGTCTTGCAAATCTTGCACTTCATGTGCCGCCCGCAGTGCCTCCCACATGCCTGGATGCACGACGTGGTGGTGCTCATGTGCAAATCTGACGAGGTCGTCGCCGTGGGGGCCGACGTGGAGGCGGCGGCCAGGCGGGTCTCGGTGAGCTCGCTGCGTAGAGGTTTGCCAAGCGGGACTACGCCTGCCACTGCGGCGACATGGTCTCCGGCTGGACGTGGAGGCGATAGAGTTGTATGATCAAGCCAGTGGTGTGGAAGTAAGCCGGCTCAATATTTTCTGTGGCCCGGAGGTAACAATCCACTTCACCATACATCGGTTATCTTCATTAGATAAGTCATTTTTCATCCTGCAATTGCAAGAATTGCATGATTCAAGTGTGCTTAATGTCGAGTGTATTTCATGAATTAGTAGTATAATGCAATTGTGAAATTCTTAGCCTGTCAGCATTGCACAGTCAAGCTTGTACTGAACCATTTTTTATATATGCATTTACAGCGAGCTCTGATAATAAGCTCTTATCTCCTTTACAACGAGCTTTGATAATAAACTCTTATCTCCTCCTTTATAGCAACACTTCTGTATTTACATCCACTGTTAGCATCTCTGTTTACTTCTGTGTTTCTATTCTATCGATTGATGCTAATGTCTTGCGATGTTCTGGGCATTCATAGGTAATGCAACGTATTGAGAGCCAGGGGAGGACGAGGTCCCGAGTTTCATTGATTTTTGCTTCATTCGCAATATCTAAATTGAGAGAAATGCCTAGATGATCAGAGAGACCATTTTCCTGCAAGGGAATGTCATAGATGAGGTGGCTGTTTTCTTTATTCTACTAATCCGCTCCTAATAATCTGTTTACCTAGGTGTGGCTTCTACACTTCCCTATTATGGTAGTTGTCATGGGAAACATATACTAATTCCTCATTAATATTCCTGGCTCCAAGTGGTGGCTCCTCAAAATGTGCTCAGATTTGATATCTCAGCTAACCTGAATGAGCAAACGCGGCGGTGCATTCCACTAGCAAGTTGCAGAACAATGCAAGGGCATCATACCCTGGATCTTTTGTGTGTTTGCAATTGATAACTGTACAACCGCGAGGTAACTTACAGGAAATGCCAATAATGTGTGCTCACATTCTACAGGATGCAGGGGAATTGCAAAGTTTCAAGGAGGGGATTCCTCTTAGATACACATGCACTTGCAATCAATTAATTACATATGTTGGACTCATCAGAACCCAATATAAGGTGCATCTTCTGAATTTAGCAGGCGCAGTTAGCTTGAAGCAAAAAAAATTAAGTCATTGATATGATCAGAAATTAGAAATGGCTGAGCTTATAGTTTCCATTCAAATAAATATTTTCTATTTGCAGCAGTGATCCTTACCTTCTAATTTTAATCTCACCATGGCCTTAAGATTAGTATTTACAGAGAATGCCAAAGGGTGCTTAGTCCAGTTGGCTAAGTCACTCGAGCGGCACTCCACAGGTCCTGAGTTCGACTCCCCGTGGGAGCGAATTTCAGGCTGTGGTTAAAAAACCCCCCTCGCTGGTCCCGTGTGCCAAAGCACTAGTGGTGGCGGCCCGTTCCGGCCTGCGGCAACGGGAACCAAGGCGACGGCGGCCCGGCCTACGGGCTACGGAGTCCCGGCCTGTGGACCGGCCCAGGTAACGGTCCCCACGGTGTCCGTCCCTAGTGTCGGGTCGGGGCCAGGGTTCGGGGGGTTTCTCGGTCCGGGGTACTGAGGAGTTTCTTCTTAGTGGAATGCCGTGGGGGAGGTCTTTCCCCCGCCGGGCCGAGTTTTTTTTAGTATTTACAGAGAATTTTGTTTTTGTTATGTAAGAAGAATAGTGCTCTTTGTGTAGAACTTTGGAACCGAAAAGGAGAAAGAACTTATCTGAGAGATTGGGAGATTGCTTCAACCATCAAACTCAATAGGTGAGCTTCCTTTCTATAACATCTGGATACTGTCTAGAGATCGATCTTAAAAGACTTTGGTCATAGCTCCACGAGCCTTTACTAAGGAGAAAACCACTCCTAATCTTCATCTTCCTGTCTTGTACTTTTGATAATTGTAATTAGCAGTGATGAAACTGTTGTTCATATCATAGTTAGCACAATACACTCTGGAACTATTTTGTCACTCGCAGAGCATATACAACAGGGAAATTCCTGTATTTGTGGTAGAAGCAATTATAGTGGGACCAATATTTAAGTGACTTATGTTTGTTCATTTTTTTACATAGAGCCTGGTTATCCTGAAAATGAGATGGATATGCCTGCTCCTATGGTGGTGTTATGGTTTCTG
Organism: Saccharum hybrid cultivar R570; assembly: GCA_038087645.1. Taxonomy (NCBI): domain Eukaryota; kingdom Viridiplantae; phylum Streptophyta; class Magnoliopsida; order Poales; family Poaceae; genus Saccharum; species Saccharum hybrid cultivar. The sequence continues at coordinate 19,191,592 of JAQSUU010000139.1, forward strand.
GCAACTATAGTTGACTGCATTATATGCGAATTGCAAAACGCAAAAGAGGCGATTCTTTTAATTTCAGGTTATATCTCCGGTGCAGATTTTTACTTTAGTGTAGTTGTTCAACATCTCTCAGTAACACACCAGTCTCTCAGTAACTTTTCTTTAGTTTTTTTTTTCAAGCAGATATGATATTTTACTCATTTTTCATCCTAATGATTTGGCACGAGATCGAAATGGAAGGAATGGCACTGATGAAAATATGGCTGTCATGTTTCTCTTAAAACGGCAGCTGTCTTTTTTATTTCCTTTCAGAACACATTCGTGCTTTCTTTTCTCTGGAAGGATGGAATAAAAGAGATGATAGTGTAACTAAATGAACGCCTTTAGATTAATCATATACTGACTAATGCGTTGGTCATTAGTTTTGACATTATCTCCTATCTTTATGTATTATGATGATCGGCTAATAGCTTCCTTTATCGTAGGCTTCCACTGGATACTATGCTTGTGGTAGGAGTCGACACACTTGATCTCCTAAACACTAGTAATATTTGAAGATAAGCTATACTCTGCCATGATAGATAGTACTAGCCCATCCATATGCTCCAGCATTGCGTAATGTTTAGCTTGTTTAGTTCCCAAAATATTTTGCTACGGTTACACGCACAAAACCCAAAAAAAAAAGAGGGGAGTGTGTGTGTGGGGGTGGCGGCTGTAAAGCACTCCTTCGATATAAAGATCTTCAGTTCGTCTCCAGAAGCCCATCAACCATTTCTTCAATCTTCGTATCTTGTCGTCCAAAAACTTTTCATCTTGTTCCTTCAGAAGTATGTGCCAACTCTGAGCAAAACTGAGAATTTTACGAAAAAACTACTCCGTCTAGTTTTTCACCTCATGTGTGGCCATCACGTTTGTATACAAAAGGAATACATCTTTTGTCCTAAATTATAAGTCATTCTAAGAATTTTGGAGAGTTAAAACATCTCAAGTTTGATCAAATTTATATAATAAGATAATATTTATGATGTTAACTAAGTACCATTAGATTCTTTGTTAATTATATTTTTGTAGTATACTTGTTTGATGTTACAAATCTTTGTAATTTTTTCTATCATTTTGTTCAAACTTGAGATGTTTTGACTCTTCAAGATTCTTGGAACGACTTATAATTTCGGATGGAGAAAGTAGTATTTTAATACTAACTCAGAGTGCTAACTTCAACTATCGTTGTATGAAAGTTTATCTTGAGACCACCGCTGCAGCGCTTGACATGACAACGATGCAATCATGCCAGTGGCGGATCCATGTATAATCTGTGGGGCCATCCGGCCCTACAGGTTTTGATAAAATTAGTGGAATTTTACTGTAGCATATATGACTTGGTCCCTCAGCTTCTACTAGCTGGCCCCACAGGTTTTGAGTCCTGGATCCGCCACTGAATCATGCAACAACCTGGCTTCTACTGTCTATAGTCTACTCAACGCACTTGAACGCACGCTGCGGCTGCTGAATAGGAGTACGTAGGCCGAAAGGAAAAGGATTCACCTTCTACTGTCTACAGTCTACTCAAAGCACTTGAACGCACGCTGCGGCTGCTGAAAAGGAGTAAGTAGGCCGAAAGGAAAAGGATTTATTTTCAGGGTGTAAAGTCGTATACGTTACATTGGGTGTCACACAGGTATTGCATGGGGTGTTTGGATGCTAATAAAAAAATAAATTACATAATCCGTCACTAAACCGCGAGACGAATTTATTAAGTCTAATTAATCCGTCATTTAGCGCATGTGTTACTGTAGTACTTTATTATCAAATTATAGACTAATTAGATTTAAAAGATTTGTCTTGCAAAGTATTCATAATCTGTGTAATTAGTTATTTTTTTAGTCTATATTTAATATTTTATGCATGTGTTCAAATATTTGATGTGATAAGGTATAAATTTTTGGCGTGGAATTAAACAAGGCGTCAAGCAGTAGCGGGCTAAAAATTTATGGGCGGCCAGCCTTTATGGCATGCACAGACTCTGTTCAGCTGCCGCATGCTTGACAGTCAAAATTTTGGCGTGGGAATTAAACAAGGGTGCGTTTAGTTCGTTAAATTTTTTAGTTTTGGATACTGTAGCAATTTCGTTTATATTGGTCAATTAGTGTCTAATTATAAACTAATTAGTCTTAAAAGATTTGTCTTGTGATTTTCTAACAAATTATGTAATTTTTTTTCTACATTTAATGATTTATGTATATGTCAAATATTTGATGGGATAAGGTATAAAATTTTGGCGTTGGAATTAAACAAGGCGTCAAGTAGCGGGCTAAAAATTTATGGGCGGCCAGCCTTTGTGGCATGCAGAGAAGCAGCAGACTCTGTTCAGCTGCCGCCTGCTTGGCAGTCATGCTGATGAAACTGTTTCGCTGTCGCAGAGTGAGGGTGTGTTCACTTCGTAAAAAGTAGGTGAAAAATTAATGTAACATTTTTTTATTGTTATTTGGTAAAATTTGTCCAATCATGGATTAACTGGGCTTAAAAGATTCGTCCCGACATTTACAGACAAACTATGTAATTAGTTATCTTTTTTACCTACATTTAATGCTCCATACATGCGTCGAAAGATTTGATGTAATGGGTAGAAGATGAAATATTTTGGGTTGGGATGGGAAGTGAACAAGCCCTGAGCCCCTTCACATGAGATCTATCGTGGGCTCTACCCAGACGGGGATCAGCATCCAGAAAGATTACATCACGGATCGGAGCGTTAATAACAAAACCTGAAAACCAATAATATGCCCATTACGGTGTTCCTCCTCCGTTGTGTTTTCTACCACCCCTACTACTAGAGTATTGTACTCTTCTGATTTCCGTCTCCACAGACCACAGTGGAGATGTCACCTCTATAGCCCGTCTCGCGGTTGATCGTTTAGGGGTGTTTAGTTCCTCCTGAAAATTTTTTATCTCATCACATCAGATGTTTAACACATATATGGAGTATAAATGTAGACGAAAAATTAATTAATTACACAAATTACGATAAATTTGCGAGACACATTTTTAAAGTCTAATTAATCCATGATTTGACAATGTTATGCTACAGTAAACATGTGTTAATGACAGATTAATTAGGCTTAATAAAATTGTCTCGTGGTTTTCAGACGAGTCATGTAATTAGTTTTTTTATTAGTATCCGAACACCCCTTCCGACATGTCATGAAACATCCGATGTGATACCCAAAATTTTTCACCCGCATAAACTAAACACCCCCTTTCCTATTAGTTAATGCAATCGATTCAGGTCTGGACGTCAGGTTCGGCAGGATCCTAGCGAGGGGGTGTTTAGTTCCTATAAAAAAAATTTCATCCCATCACATCGAATTTTGAATATATGCATAGAGTATAAATGTAGACAAAAAAAAAACTAGTTGCACAGTTTGGTTGGAAACCACGAGACGAATCCTTTAAGCCTAACTAGTCTAAGATTTGCCTTAAGGCCAGTCTCAGTGGGAGTTTCACTAGAGTTTTATTTGCATTTAATAGCCTGCCACATATGCATTTTTATGACATGTCAACGTTTTAATGAAGAGAGAGAAGAATTAGGTTTTATGGGGATGAAACTCTCTTGGCAAAGTTACCAACTCTCTATGAGTCATAGAATTAAATGTTTATGAAACTATGAAATGAAACTTTCCATTGAGAGTGGGTGTTTCGTCCGAGTTTTATTTCATTCTATATGATATGGCAGTCTTGGAAACAACAAAATAAAACTCTCCACTGAGACTGGCCTAAGTGCTACAATAACACACATGTGCTACTGACGGCTTAATTAGGTTTAATAAATTCGTCTCGCGTAATTAGTTTTTATTAGTACGAAAAACCTCCTCCGACATCTATAATTTCACCTAAACACACCCTGAGAGCGCACGTCGAAGCCCGTGCCTCGACGACGACGCAACGCTACAGCCAGCGCCCAGCGGGAGGGAGCCGTGTGCCCGTGTCCCATGTGAGATGAGACGAGATGAGTGGGTGAACGGCGCAGACCGGGTCGGCCGGCCGGGGGAATTCATGACCAGCCGTGCACCGTGCCGCCAGGGCTGCTCGACACGCGGATTGGCTACGACCGGCGGCCACGGCCCACGGGACGGCTAGTCCCCCGTCCCCACCCATCAACCATCGTCGTCAGAGTGACACTTGAGCTGTGTTTAGTTCCCAGGAAAAAACACTGTGCAGAAAAAAGATTCCCCGTCACATCAAACTTGCGATATATGCATGGAGTACTAAATGTAGATGAAATAAAAAACTAATTGTACAACTTGGTTCTACTTTGCGAGACGAACGTTTTGAACCTAATTAGTCAACGTTTGGACACTTTTTGCCAAATAAAGCCAAAACGTGCTACAGTACTTTTTTTACACCTTTTTACACCTTTTTACACATCTAAACACACCCTTGACCATGTTTTGGGCAGGTCGGACTCTGACGTCTGGGCCGAGCCTGGCCTGTCAATGCCAAGACGGTTGCTGAACCAGTCTTGGGGGCTACTCGACCAGCAGGACTGCTAGCTAGGGCTTTGTTTAAATGCCCAAATTCAACTTAAATTTTACTATGTAAAAAAAATTCGTCATCACGTTAAAATGTCGGCACATGCATGGAGTACTAAATGTAAATTAAATAAAAAAACTAATTGTACAGTTTTGTTGTACTTTGCGAGACGAACATTTTAAGCCTAATTAATCAATATTTGGATAATTATTATCAAATAAAAACAAAATTGCTACAGTGTAACAGTGGATTCGGGATGCCACGAGGCCTAGGCAGTTAGCAGCTTGCTTTCGCTTGTGTTCCATTTGGCTTTGTCCGCAAGGTAATCGGTAAGCATCGATGGCACCATCTTTTGTTCACTTCCGGCCGAAGGGCTTGTTGTTTAAGTCCAGTAATCGCTGGACGCAGCACTACAAAGTGGTTGGCAAATCTGATCCGCCAGCAGCCCCAGGTCCGGACATCTGATTACAATCGAGTAGATGCCGATTCAGTAACCATCCAGTTACAAGTCCTGCCAACGATACTCGCTGCAATAATCAGGCCCCGTTTGTATCACTTGATGTCTCGATTGTGATTACTATGCGATAAGAGCCTTTCAACGAACATAAACGTTCCATCTGCGAAATACTCTTATGTAATCATTATTGCAACGTTGGAAGGTATAGTACTGGATGCCTTTTGAATAATAAGTGATCACTACCAGCAGCACGGTTCTCGCTTTTAACTCTTCTCGTTGATTTCTGGCCGCTAAAGCCTAAGATCTGCACTCACTTGCCACCGTCTTAGAGCAAGGTCAATAATAGAGTTAAGTGTTTGGTTATAAGTCAAGCTATACAATAGTTAGTTTTCTATTTGTCTATAAAATTTCTTTATTATTATATGTATTCATTTTTCTTTCCTATTCCTCCTCACATACATCTCTATTAGACCCACTACTGCCTATGCTTCCGTGTCCAGCTTGGTGCTTACATGAGAGCCGAGTTCTCTTCTCTCTCCTTTCTTCTCTCTTCCACATCAGCAAAAATATTAATTAGCTTGGCTATAAGCCAATTGTTGTACTTGCTCTTATAGGGGACTGTATATTGTTTATTTGAGCTTTGTCTCTGGCCTTTGGGGGATTTGGACTATGGATTTTTAGAATCTGCAAAGATACAAGTATAGTGAAGACATTTTATGATCCCCGAGTCCATCATCACAAACTACTAGGATATCCCAGCTGTTTCAGGTTTGACCTTTTCATCATCGGAGTGTTGCAGCGGGAGTGAATGATTTCAAGAGAAAACCGTTGTATCAACTGTTGGCAATTAGATGCAAGCTGTCAAACAAGACTAGCTTTCCAGCGCAGCGTGACAATTATCTATAGATTGTGTATTAAATAATCTTCAAACTAGCAGCACAATTATTATGCATGCGCGAACATCGCAATCAAATATATCTAAGCTAGATGTCACATCCAAAATTATGAACTACTCCTGCTAGACTGTAGTTGTCGTATAAATCTATGGCTCCAACCAACAAAGAGTTGGTTCTGGCTGTGTTTAGTTCCAAAAAAAAAACACTGTGCAGAAAAAAGATTCCCCGTCACATCAAACTTGCGATATATGCATGGAGTACTAAATGTAGATAAAATAAAAAACTAATTGTACAACTTGGTTCTACTTTGCGAGACGAACGTTTTGAACCTAATTAGTCAACGTTTGGACACTTTTTGCCAAATAAAGCCAAAACGTGCTACAGTACTTTTTTTACACCTTTTTACACCTTTTTACACATCTAAACACACCCTCTGTGGAAAACCAAAAGTTCAACTGTTCAACCGTACGCTGTACCTGGCAATATCAATTACATCTTTCGGTGTTAGGTTACCCAAATAATAGGTTGGTTTTTATGAAGAGGTTAAAATAGCTATCCATCCGTTCGAAAATATTGTAAGTCGTTCTAACTCTTTTTGTATATAGATTCAATGTATATCTAGATGCATAATAAAAGCTATGTATCTATAAAAAGTCTGTATGACTTACAATTGTTTCATGCCATTGAAATCTACACTCTTCCATTATGTACCGTTGAAAATTATAATCTTGCTTCATTGCCATTGGTTTATATTTTTGTTCCCCTATGAGCCATTGCCATTACTTAATTATAAACCAATGGCAATAAATAAATACTATAATTTTCGATCACAAATAAGGAAAGAGTATATATTTCAATTGCATTGAAGATTTTTTTTCATGGCACATAAGGAGCACTACAAAACCACAAATCAAGTTTTCAGAAAACACAAAAAAACCATCAACACTTTTTTTAAACAAAAACCGTGGGGCATAACCCCGGCGGCATTATATTAAAAGAGATAAGGATCCAAAAGGTTCCAAGGTTAACCAAAAGTTAATCGAGGCCGAGAAACAAAGAGGACAAAAGAAGGAAAGAGAAAAAGAAGAAGAAGATAAAATAAAATTACAAGTTGTTTAGCCACAAACGAACCAGGAGGGCACGAAAGAAGGAAAGAGAAAAAGAGTGAAGGGCAGGCTTGATTATGTAGAGATGATCTTTAATTTCTCGCTTGAAGTTGGGTCTTCCAGGAGGGCACACTATAGGCACCTTCTCATTAAAAATTACTGCATTTCTTTCATTCCATAAACACCAAGCAGACACCATGAAGATCTCCATGAAGAAGGGAAAAGGGAAAGGGAAAGTGCTCTTAGCCAATAGAAGCTTATGCTGTACCGTGCTCACTTCATCTATACATCATCCGATCTCGCAAATATAGGGTTGTCACCATCTAAGTCTATTCTGAGTCATTTCTCTAAAAACTTGGGCCATAAATACTAAAAAGTTTGTATATATTGACAACACAAGGTTGTAGTAAAAACAATTTTATAATAACTCGTTTTATACAGAATTATATATTTTTAAATATTTTAAATACTTACTGTAACACCATGTATAGGCATGTCACAGGTTTGTCTAGTGGAGCATGCTTTGATCGGATAAAGCATGTCACTTCCTCCTTTCAAAATATAATGTAGAGTAAAATACACCAGAGGTTCATCAACTTTTGAGAAGGTGTCATATAGGTCCATCAACTTTGAAACTGTATTTTTGGGTCCACAAACTATTGAAGTGATTCACCACAGGTTCATACCCATTCCTTTTATGTTTGTATTTGTAAGAAACCCCTTATAATTATTTTCCTTTTACATGCTTACCCTTTGTGTCTTCCAGTTTCACATGACGGCAAACCGCAAACGCACGGAAACCTCCGGGGCAATGGCCTCCTGCCCTTCTTCCTTCTCTACCTTTCTGCTGCTGATTTCACAGAGGAACAGGGCCAAGGGCGGCAGCAGCAGCCTAGACCTGGAGGGGCATACTACTCGCAGAGCTTCAGCCGCGCGCCAGCAGTGTGGCCTCGATGCGGTGATTCTGGAGCTCTTCTCTAGTCTCTACCATGCATGGCGTACGCCGACGTGAAGGCGCACAAGGCCAGCAAGGGCACCCTCGAGTACGCCGTCTGTCTCAGCGAGTACTATGATGACGAGATGCTATCTGTGCCTGCTGCCCAATGCTCCCACGTCTTCCACCCGGACTACATCAACACATGGCTTTCCTCGCACGTCACCTGCCCCGTCTGCCACAACCTCGTCCGGGACGCCAACACCCCTCCGGTCGATGAAGCTCCTGAGCTGCAGGAGACTCCCACGCAGGAGCTGCCATCGCCCAAGTATGCGCCGACGACTACTGTTGCTGCCGCTCCCTCCCAGTCGTTGCGAGTGGATACAGGAGCTCGAACACAGGTGCAGTAGCTAGCGTTTCCCGGATCACCGTGCGGCGTACCGATTGCCGAACACGCCGCAGCCCAGCGACTCACGGAAGCTTCCCGTTGCATGCTCAGTGCTCCAGCTCCTGGTAGCTTTACGACCTCAGGGGAGCCTCCACGTCCATGGCCTCTGCCGCATCTAGCTCCATGGTCGTCCACTGGTTCGCCAGGCCCAGCTGTGCCACCACCATCAACGCGGTTAGCGACACGCACGTCAGGACCCTGATGCAGAGTGCAGACCAGGGCGATGCTGGCCGTCATGGCCGAGCGTCCGACGCGGCGGTGCACGAACCGTCGTTGCTATTGAGCAGCACGGTGACGCAGAGGCAGTCGGCCATGCACGTAGCCTGGCAGTCGGCGGCGCTCGTGCCCTCGCCCAGCACGGCGTATGGCATGTCTGCCCACGACATGTTCTGTATTATGGCCATGGTTGTCGCACCAGAAACGGCCGCCACGCAGCCGCCGGCGCCCAAGGTCTTGGCGAACCCGAAGCGTTGGCAGCGTCGATGAAGCCAAACCCAGTAGCTGTTGAGCCTGCACACACCGGTTGCTTGGCCCGATCCACTAGCGTCTATGAATGATGATTAGCTGGCATCCACGATCACCGAGGCAGCGGCGGCGAGAGAGGGCTGATCGATATCGTGGGCCGAGGATGGGTATTTGGAAGGAATCCCATGACGAGCCGTAGGTGGCGACGGGGCAAACGCGAAGTCACCTCGCACCGGGGCCGGCTGAACAAGCGTGAGCGCGACCTCCCCGCCTCGCATCTCGTGCAGTCACGCGTGCATGAACAACAGTCTCGCTCACGGTCTCTTGCAGACTCAGTCCTTCCTTGAGCGTTCATCGCCGCTAGGCATGACTACAGTGTCGGTGTCTATGAGCGGGAGAGCCGACCGCATCGTGCTCTTGGCCATCCTGCACCTTTGCATGAGAAGGGAAGGGTAAACTTATGAAACAAAAATAAATATAGGGGGAAATCCTCATATATAAACATAAAATAAAGGGCTATGGACCTTTGGTGAATCACTTGAAAAGTTGAAGGACTCAAAATACAGTATGAAAGTTGATGGACCTATATGACACCCCCTCAAAAGTTAATGGACTTCTGACGCATTTTACTCTATAATGTAATTCTCACTGCTCGAGAAGTCAAACAAATTCAAGTTTGACCAAATCAATATAAAATATGATAGCAAATAAATATCATTGAATTAGCTATGACACAACAAATCCATTTGTTGGAGATATAAATATTAATAAATACTATTTACTATAAATTTGGTCAAACTAATAAAGTTTGACTCATTTCAAATCTAGAATTTTTTTTCTTGGACCGTGGGAGATTTTCTTAGAAATCTGACGATGTCCATCGGTCAGACGTCAGCGTGAGAGTAATATTAATAAAATAGTACTGCTAAACAAATCCTCCGGATCAAATCAACATCGCCCTTGTTTAGTTTCTAATTTGGCCACCCAAATTGCACTATGCAAAAAGGAGATTCCCCATCACATCAAAATGTCGTCAAATGCATAAAGTACTAAATGTAAATGAAATTGAAAACTAATTGCACAGTTTTGCTGTACTTTACGAGACGAACATTTTAAGTCTAATTAATCATTTTTTGGACAATTTTTTACACTAAAACAACAAAAGCTGCTACAGTGTTCAGCGAGAGCCGATTCGGCCACCCGAATCCTGAATCTGAACAGGGCCATCCTTAACAAAAATCCAGGCACAAGAGCATAAAGGCCGGCCGGCCCGACCCCACCATCTCTTCCGCCAACCTCGCCCGCACCCCAATGCCCGCCTCACTACCTCCGCCTCCCACGCAAGCTCCCCCGCGCTCCCACTCGTTCGTCGCACCGCACCGCACGCCGTGCCTCCCCACCTCGCACCTCCCAAGTCCTGAAGTCCCACCCACAAACACTCCCAAACCCTTCTCCCCGCGCGCTCCCTCCCACTCACTCAGCATGGGCAATTGCTCCCCGTCCCCGCGCCGCCGCCGCGCGACGGAGCCGGGCTCGCCGCCGCTCGGCAGCACCGTGTCCGCGCCCACCGTGACGGTCAACTCCATTTCCGTCTCCCCCTACGCGCTCGCCAGATCCCCCTCCGTCTCCGCCGCCGCGGTGGACGCCGAGGACGCCGGCGTCGTGCGCGTCTACGGCTCCGACGGGTGTCCCGTCGCGTGGCGCCTCCGCGTCGCGCTCCTCTACAAGGCGGCGGCGCCCCTCCACTTCACGCCCTCCGAGGCGGCCCCGCTCGGCCGCCCCGTGCTCCGACTCTCCGCCGCCGACCCGGAGGTCTGCGGCACCGCCGACGAGCTGCTGCGCCTGGTGGACGCGCGGTTCGAGGGCAAGCCGCGCGTCGCGCCGCCGGAGAGGCCCCGCGCGGCGTCGCCGTCGGCCGCTGCCGCGGCGGAGGTCGCCGAGCTGGTGCGGCTGCAGCACCGCAGCGCCGAGCGGCACCTCGAGGGCGTGGCGGCGAAGGTGGTGGAGATGGTTAAGAAGGGGAAGAAGTCCGGGAAGGGGAGGAACGTTGTGGAAGGTGCTGAGGTCAGGAGGCTCGGCAAGTGGTATGGGGACGCAATGGAGGTGATGCTGGAGCACGCAAGGATGGAGGAGACCCTCATCTTCCCTGACATACAGAGGGCATCGTTTCCAGGTCGATTTGGGTTTGATCTATTTTATTCGTGCTGCATTGCATTATGCTCTTAATTTCTCTTGATGTCCCTAGATGTTTAGGGCATTTGTTTGTACTGCTTGTTTTCGCTTCGATTTGCACCTAAACTATCTCTCGTTGGCTAATGTGCATTGGCGGTTTTGAGGATTTATGGGCCTGCTTACCTTTCTGCACTCACCGTTTCCTGTCGCAAAAAAGCAGTGCATCTGCGTCTAGACAATTGGAGCCCTGCTGCAATTTGTAGTTCTCATTCTATTGTGGGTGCGTTGGTTATTTTGAGGAGTCGTTCACTTGCGCTGGCGAGTTTTCAGAAATTCTTTCTTTATGTGTTCCTGTACTTTGGTCCAAAGCATGTGCTTATCCCCCTTATCCCCTACTACTCTAGCTGTACAGGTCACCCTTTATTCTGATTGGTAAAAGCAGCTAACATATTCTAATTCTAACAAAATATTGCAATGTAATCATGTAATGTACTAGAGCAAAGCTAAACATTTGGCTGTTTCCAAGTGAAAAACAAACAAACGGGCTTTGCGAGGATTGGGTTCACTGACTCCCCCACCTGTAGTGGGAATCAACTGTCACACTCACACCAAATGCCCATCTTGACATCTTCGATCCAAGTTATTAATTCAACATTTATTTAAGCGCTAACTGGTTGCATACTGATATGATTAGGATATAATCTAATCTGACACCAATATTTTGTGTGACAAGGGGTGTGCGATAAGGTTAACGAGCAGCATGGGAGGCACCTGCCAATGATGAATGGAATCAAGGAGGATATAAAAACACTGCTGACATTGGAATTAGGGAGCCCCCTATTCCATGAAGTGGTGGTCAACCTCTCCGTTCGCCTCAAAGCGTTGCAGGTACAGTCCCTGTGGTATCCAATAACTGCATTGGTTGTTCTTTATCTGTCAACTGTACATTGCTTGCGAAACCTTTCTACTTCAGAATATACACTACTGTTAGGCTTTCTGGTGGTAGAAGCTTGTATTTAGTTATGAACGCCATGCTTGAAAGAATAGGCAAAGCACCATCTTAGGTGTCTTCTGCTTAGGAGGTTTTGCAAACTTCACCTTTTGTAACTTTCAAGGCTTCTATACTACCTTCATGCAAAAGTGATAATTTGTTGGTGTGGATGTTACCTTGTCCTAATCTGTATCCCTTTAGCAAATAACCTACCATTAGATATTCTCTTGGAAAGGAGTAACCGAAAGTGTTATGGAACAGAGAATGATGAGGGGACCATTCACCATGTTACCAAAGGATAAAATTGATTCCTTTCGTCCTCAAGTGGAAAAGTTTGTTGGATTGCACTATTTTATACTTGCACTTTTCATTGAATTGGATTGGAAGATCATGTAGGTCCTGGATAAGGATCACTTCCAACCTATTGTCTCTAAAACTTGCATGGCCTGTCAATTTGGATCTGGATTCACCACCATATGCTTAGCGCATAATGCTATCTTCACAGTTCTACTGCATTGGTATTGTGCGTGCTGCCATACCGGGAAAAGTTGCAAAGAAAAAAGGAAAGTAGGCTGCAGTCTGTTCATTCTCAGCCTGTTTGATCTGTAAAACTGGTATTGTTTCCGCAAAAGATAGCACGGGAAATTGTTTTGAGATTGATAGGAATCCACCACCATGGCGTTAGCATACAACTCTCCTTTTTATTGGAAACTTGGAAGGTGTGTATTGTGTAATGGAAGTTGAGGGAAGAAACTAGGGTGCAGCCTAGTCCAAGCAATTAAGAAATGATTGCTTTGCATGACAATAAGGGTTTCAACATTTTATGCTCATTACAGCTGGCCCTATTCCACATGTTCCTACCAAGCTTTTCAAAAGAATTTTACATAGGTCTGGAGGCCATTTGACAATGGTGCAATCATCATGGGCACTCCCATTCCATGGATGCTTCATCTCTGTGGACACCGGGCAGTCCTTGTTGCAAACTGGAAATTTGGTGATTGCATTCAGTGTGTGGCTTATCTTGCTTTGAGCTGGTTACTGATAGCATGGGTTGACAAATAGTCAGGCAAAATTAGCGAGCAATTTGTCTCTGAACCAGCTAAGAAACTTTAGGCTCTTAGCGGCCTGTGAAGTTTGTTTTGGTATTTTTTCCTAATATAATATTGTGGACTGATGCATACTTGCATGGATAATGAGAAACTTGTCTATAGAATACCCTATGAACTATTTAGAAACGAGCTCATTGCAGTATGATTAATTACAGGTCTGACTTTTATAAATCACAATTGATTATGGTACTTGGCTCATTACCAAAAGTCTGCTGATAATACCAAACATTCCGTATCTGGACTCATCCTATAATAAACTTAATGAGCCATTACAACTCCTAGGCACTGAGCTTCTAAATTCATATCTATCTCTTCGTGTTTGGTGTATTTCTGATATCTATCAAACATTGGCAGGATCACACCAAAGAGCACTTCAAGGAAGAAGAGAGTGACCTTCTCCCACGGCTAGAACAAGTACGACGGATGCAGCGGGAGGAGGGGAAGGTTTCTGACAAGTCTAGTTCTGCATGGGCTTCGGAGGCAGTAGCTACAATGGAGATGACACACTCGAAGCTCTTCCCCTTCTTCATGACTGGTCTCCTTCCTCAGGAGGCTATGCAATACTTGGACCTAGTGTGCCGATGCATGAAGAACACGCGCCATCTGGTCTCCATGCTCAGATCTCTTGCAGAGCGCCTGGAAGACGCTAACCCGTCAATTATACACAACAATCCTACCAAACTGTATGAGCACCTACTTGTAAAGTCCCCATAAGCCTCAAACCCCTCTGTGCAGCGATGCGGCATGTGTTAAATTGTGAATGCTAACCTTTTTCCTTTCTTGTCTGTAGTGTAGCTAATGTATTTCGGGTTATTTGAACGATTGTGAAAGCGTGGCGTGTATAGCTTATTGTGTTATCCCCGGCGTGAGTAACTACACGGGAAAAATTGAAGTGATTGAAATGGGCATGGATTGTTTCTAAGATCATTTCAGGCTGTTCTCTGTTGATTGCTAATCTGATTCAGAATGAAGCATGTTGCTATATTCACTTTGTGATGTACTACTTTAGATCTGATTTCGGCTTCACGTGCACAGATGTGATCTGGTTTGCCATATATGTATCCTGTAGATCTGTAGAGATTCTTCATTTTGTCCTTGTTTACGGAGAGCACCCAGACTGTAATCACGGTAACCATTGCAATACCTCTGCAGTACTCCGTACTCTGCAGTTGGTAAAAGAAGTCGTTTTGGACAATGTTTAGGTCAAACATTGGAAATATAAATCATGAATAACTTTTAAGCTGTTGAGTTTAGAAATGTGAAAACCATATGAATAGATTTGTCTTGAAATATACTTTCATAAAAGTATACATATATCACTTTTAAATAAATATTTTTATAGAAAAATAAAGTCAAAGTTATGCTTTGGAGACCGTCTTATTGTCAAAAATGACTTCTTTTACCAGCCTATCCTGGAGGGAGTACGTAACAGGGACCCATCGTGATTCTTCATCAGTATCGTGACTATTTCATTTCATTGTTATATGCGACATTGTAACAAGTACGTAATTCAAAGCTGCTGAATCAACGAAACTATGAAGACATTGTAACAAGCAATTCAAAACTGCTGAATCAACGAAACTATGAAAAACAATGCCAAGACGCTACTTCACGGTCCCTTGATACTAAAAATAATTCAGAAACCAGGCTAATCATTTGGCCAATAACCTCAGCGCAGCATCATGGCCACCAAGCCAGCGGCGGACAAGAAGGCGGCGGCCCCCACGGAAGACATGGCCGGCGCGGCACCGCTGCTATGCGTTATCTCGGGAACGATCAACGGGCCAGTCGACAACGCCGTGCTAGGCGGGGTGGCAACGGACGACGGCGGGATCGTCGCTTCATCGCGCGGTGATGACGGCGCCAAGGTGGTCGGCCCTTCGGATGGGACCGGGCCCGGGGACCGAGCCGTAGAGACCGAGGCATGCGCGGCGGGCGCCTTGGACTGTGGCACGGGCAGCGGCGTGGCGGACGAGCGCCCCGCAGGCGCCGGTGCCGGAGCAAGGTGGTGGCGCCTGGTGCCAGTCCACGTCGCGTCTGCCATCGACGCAGTGGGCGCCGCAAGGACAACACCCACGAGAGCAATGAGAATACAGAGCCTTCGTCCTCGCGAAGCCATGGGAGCACGTACCCTGCACGGCGATCGCCTAACAAATCGAAGCGCGATGCTAGGAAAGGGGTGATCGAGGAGAAGATTGGTTTCTTGGTTTCTGATGATCGAGATATGGACGTTTGACCGTAGGGGGCACGGGGCATATATAGAGGCGTTGAATGCGCATTGCATGGAATGCCAAGATTCTGTATGTTGTATGCAATGTAAAAACGGTAGCAGTGAAAAATGACCGCGTTCTTGGTGCGCGTACATGGCAATGCCATTGGGTGTTGAGTTGGCGAGGAGAGGGATTTCGGAGTCATGTTGGGCATGGCCAAAAAGATATCGGTTCAGGCGTACGAAGGTTCGTATTGCCGCGCTCCATAGATGATTTTAGGCACCATTTCTTATATGGCGATCGATATCGTATTGTATCATTTCCTTCCATCATAGGATTAGATACTGGGATACCGTTCATGTTTCTTAACGTTAAACTCGACATTTGTTATTTGGACACTTTTTACACACAAAAAAACAAGGTTGCTGATTTCGCATAATCGCAATGCGCCACTGAATCAAATCAAATCAAATCAATGAGCCTCTGACAGCAATAGGTGCAAACGTGCAATGTTGAAAACAAAACCAGATGGCAGGAACATGTATCAACATGTACGGATATCATATAAGAAGTGTAAATACAGGTAACGCATCAGGAGTTTATATCTGGCATTTGTTTCAGACACAATGCATTCTTATGTAAGACTCAACGGTAGAACCATAAAGCTCCCAGCCTCCCACCGGAACATTTTCATTGCGTCGAGAATTGGAAGAACAAGGCTAACACAAGGCATAAGTAATGCCTGTTCACTTATATTTCACTGTACTTACATACAATTTACAACCTGCAACAGAAAAGAATGTCTCACAAATGGAGCAATAGTTCTACCGAAATGCCCCATAAAGCTTCCGAAATCGTTAGCTGCAGTCTTCAAAATTTTCTTCAGCCGAAGCCGCATGGTGCAAAATTTGCTTCACCTTCTCAAAGATCTCCTGGACCTGCTTCCTGGAGTGCAGAGGAGAAGGGTACATGCACGCCCAGTCCAGCTTGCCGTCCTTGATCGAGTCGAACACGCCGATCGATGGGCCGATGCCGTGCACGGTGGCGCAGCAGATGCAGTCCTCCACGCCGGCCTTGCTCTGCACCTCGGCCACGTCGGCGACGTCGGGCTCCTCGAACACGGAGACGAGCGCCGTCCGGAGCGCGCCGGCCGTCGTCAGCTGGGGAGCCTCGATGGCCCGGCACATGAGGAAGTTGAGGTCGCTGATGTCGGTGAGGTGTTTCTTGTTGTTCTTGGCGCTGGTGTACGAGTCGTGGCACCTCTTGGCCAGCTCCCACAGCCCTTCCTCGCCGTGGATCGTGTGCGTGTTGGTGATGGCAGAGTAGAAGAACCCTGCCACATTGATAATGGATTAACGGTGGTACTAGGACTCTAGCATTGCAACATTAATGCGCTTGTTATCGGAGACTCGTACTCACCGACGTTATGATCGTCCAAGGCCGGCTCAAGAAACTTGCGGCAATTGATAAGGGTCACGATGGAGTATGTCTCCTGCTGGCCGCTCTCCAGCGGCTTCGACTGCCGCGCGGCGAGCATCGTCGCGGCGGCCATGGCGGAGCAAAGCTTCACCCCGTTCTCCTTGCACGCCTAGAGGTCAATGAGCTATGAATGAATCTATTTGTTGCCAATGCAAAATACTAGCACAGGAGTATGGAAGTCTGGAGGAACAGGCCAGGTTTGAACTTACGCCGAGCAGTCTCGTGGTCTCGTCGCGGCCGAGGCCGAGCCGCAGCATCTGCGTGGACCTCTCCGTGCCGGTCTCCACGAACGGCAGCGTGGACGTCCGCAGGCCGTTGATGGAGTAGCCCACCATATCCAACCCGCGTGCCCAGAACGGCTTCCAGGTGTCCCTCTGCGGGATCCTGTCCTCCAGCCCAGCTTCCGCCGCCGCATCCTCAGGGTTGGCGCGCTCCCCGCCCTCCTCACCACCGGCCAGCAGCGCGACGAGTTCCCTGGCCAGCGCATTCGCCGCCGAACGGTCGCACGCGACCGTGTGGATCCGGACGAACAGCGCCGCGCCGCCCGTGGCGGGCGGGAGCTCGTAGAGCGTCGCGAAGAGGACCGGGGCGTCGTCGGAGGACGCCGGGTCGGCCCACGGGTTGCAGTTGAGCTCGTGCTCGAGGAGGGCGTGGAAGTCCGGCGCCGGGAGCGGCGCCAGCGGGAGCGACGGGGCCGGAGGCGCTGCCGGGTCGGGGAACGCCAGCGTCGGGCCGGAGGGAGAGGTCCGGAGGCGGGCGCGGAGGACGGGGTGTGCGTTCCGCAGGGAGCGCAGCGCCGCCTGCGCCGCGTCGCCGCGGGAGAGGCGGAGCGCGAGCAGCGTGGTGCCGGTGCCGCCCGGCACGGCGCGGAGCCAGCTGTACTCCGTGCCGCCCGGCGCGCGGGTGCGCCACTCAGCCGCGTCGTCGAGCTCGGCGCCCGCGCTGCCGTTCGCGGGATCCATGGCGGAGGGGAACGCGGCTGCCGGTGCTGCTACCGGCGCTAGTATGCGTGTGAATTTGGATCGGAGACGGAGCGATGATGTGTTGGATTGGATTGGCGTTTCTGGTCCGAGATGTGGTGGTGGTGGGTGGTGGTGGCTCTTGTCGTCTTGCTCGTCGGCTCAGCAACCAGTCAGCACCTCGTTGCGTGGCCGCCACTGCTGATGGTGAACGACGAGACGTATAATGTCACGCTCGGCGTTCGGCGCGAAATTCGCAGCTCCTCGTAGTCACCTCGATCGATAGTCCATGCTGCAGTGCCGTCCTGTCACGATCACAGTCACCAAAAAGAAAACGACAATCTGGTTGTTTAGTTGGGCTCCCCAAATTCACTCCCAAATTTCACTATGTAAAAAGGAGATTCCCCATCACATCAAAATATCGGCAAATGCATGGAGTACTAAATGTAGATAAAATCATAAACTAATTACACAGTTTTGTTGAACTTTACGAGACGAACATTTTGAGTCTAATTAATCAATTTTTGGACAATTTTTTGCACTAAAAAACAAAAGTCGCTACAGTGTTTACTGTTGCTACAGTACCCTAAACAAGGGGTTGGTGAAAAAGTTTGGGTTCGACTACTGTAGCATTTTCGTTTTATTTGGTAATTTGTGTTCAATCATGGACTAATTAGGCTCAAAAGATTTGTCTCATGATTTACAACTAAACTGTGTAATTAGTTTTTTCTTTCGTCTACATTTAGTACTCCATGCATGTGCCGCAAGAGTCGATGTGACAGGTACTATGCAAACTTTTTTGGTTGCATGGGCAACTAAGGCCTTGTTTAGTTCTCCCAATTCTCCCCCAAATTCCACTATGCAAAAAGAAGATTATTCGTCACATCAAAATGTCGGCAAATGCATGAAGTACTAAATGTTGATGAAATCAAAAACTAATTGCACAGTTTTGTTGTACATTGCGAGACGAACATTTTAAGCTTAGTTAGTCAAAATTTGGATAATTTTTACCAAATACAAACGAAATGCTACAGAAATTCTCATACAGTGTTTTTCTCCCCTATTCTGTGAACTAAACGAGGGCTAAGGGCGTGTTTGGTTAATTTTTGTTAAACTTTAACTCCCATCACATCAATGTTCCCTCAAATGCATGGAGTACTAAATGTAGACTAATTGCATGCATGTCGACACAGATTAGGAGTAATTTACGAGACGAATCTATTAAGCCTAATTAGTCCAAGATTGAAAATTTTTTGTCAAATAAGACGAAAATGCTACCGTGTTTGTTAAACTTTAACACCCCAACCAAACACCCCTAAATAGTGCGGCGATAACGCGACCACGGGCTCTGCTTTGTGATTGGCAGCGTGCTTGCTGATCGGACTTCGAGCAGCCTATGAATCTATGATTCCTGTTTCGGCGAAGGCGAGGGAAGCCTGGCCTGCGTTTCCAAGTGAAAAAACAGGAAAAAAAATCAGTGCGGGGAGTCATGCAAAGCAATCCAGGACTCAAGAACAAAGGTCTCGGAAGAATCAATTTTTGCGACAAAGATTTGAGATTGAAGATCTTTTATAGACTTGAGCGTCGCCAGAAGGTGATTTTAGCACATGGAGCTCGACAAAGTGTTTAGTGTGCATGGCAGTGCAATCTTGATGAACAAATGATCTAGAGCTTGGGCATGCAGCTAGTAAGGAATCCAATGAAACAAGTTTCACCTCAATCGGAGCTTTTGGAGAATTTGGAAGTGAAACCAGAAGAATGCACAGAAGGGGCAGTCCGATGCTAAGAAAAATTCTATTTTAGCTGAGTTGTAGGATCAATTTTGTAGTGTTTTGAGACCTTTGGAACTTGTTGATATCATGGTTTGATGCAAAGTTGGAAGCCTTAAGTTTGGTTTTGATAATTCAATGATAACTAGTGTACTAATACTTTCAATTAAGTTGTGATTTAGCTAGGGTCCACATCAAGATAGTGCGCAAGGTTAGAAGATGCTTGAGAGGTGATAAAGCCATATGGAGCAAGCTCACACTTGAGCCTTCAATTACCGTGTGCATATATCAGATATTCAGATCACACAAAAAACATGCATGAACCAAATAAGGCAACAAAAAATCCACTATGGAAGCCCAGTATCAGAGGCCGGAGATCTATATGCTGTTCTCACCGTACATTAGGTTAGATAAAAGATAGATAACACAATCATCAACAACGCATGCAAACTTTGGGATTGAAAAGAGAATGTGCAAGGAAAAACGATAATATCAAGCACTGATATCTTTTTCTTTATAACATGCAATAATCTGCAGAAAGAGAGCACGGGATTATGTATACTTTTCTCTCTATTATTAACAGAAGGGTGGTGCACCATGTCCTCAGAAAAGAAGCAAAGAATTCTGGTTGGGCAACAATATGAGAGAAGAAACGTTACCCCACGGATTGTCAAACTCAATATGTCACACTAAATGTAGGTTCCAATTGAAGGCACCACTCAATTTTGAACAGCTGATAGAAAGTTAGGCACCATGATCTCGAGTAGTCCTTTGGGATTGTCCACATGAACCCAGTGGCCAGAGTTGGGGAGAACGTGAAGTGACACTTTTCCTACATCAGGCTTGGACTCTCTCCTGGCTAATGCTTTTAGCCTTTGAACATCATCAGGGACCCATCGATCACTGCGCTCTGCTTGCACTATTGCAATCTCCATATCCTTAGGTGGGTGTTCCAGCAGTGCCCAATAGTCCCTTTCCCTGAAAATTAACAATATTTGAACTCAGCAACATAAATTAACAGCAAAGCATAGGCCTGCCTGATGTTATGATTCATGTCAACAAGTAATTCTCGATACTCATGCATAGTACACAGTTACATGAGAACTTCAGTAAACTTTACCTATAAGAACTAAACATGTCTATGGCAGCCTGAAGATCAAAAGCCCAGGTCACATGATCATTGTCCTTCTTCAAGTTACTGCCGATCCATTCTGAAAGAGACTTTGAAAATCCAAGGCTGAGCATGTGGTCGACAACCCACCTGGTGGCAAGCAACAACTGAAATCAGCATTAAGGATATGAACACATGTAAACCATTTAACATGTGCAATTCCAGACACTGCTCATGCTAAACATTCAGAAAGGTCCAAAATATTTCCTATTTTGAACACTAATAGTTGCTTGCCAGATTGAATCTATAGTTCTATACTGAAAAGAAAATCATTAAACTTCAGGCTTCAGGCATCACAAGAGCATATCTCAAGTTTTCAGTGGACTACAACTCTTCTGGACAACTCAGGAGCATTACAGATTTGATGAAGGACCATATCCTAGAATCTACGAATACACGATTATCACTCATTAACATTAAGAAACAAAATTTTCCAAGACACACATACCTTCTTTCTAAACCTGCTATGTTATCAAAACTGTTGTAAAAAATGTTCTACCCAAATTTTTGATCCACCCATACCTTCTTTATAAACAGTTATGTGGTTATAGCCTATGGTTGACAAGACTATAGTTATGGAATCACAACCCCACTTTCACAAATTAGTCTTCATCCGTACCATTATTATCTCTATGTTGGTGCTGTTAGTCTGTCAAAGTGTTAGTCTACATACCCATGTAGCTATACATAAATACAAAGGAAAAGCAAGAATGACTAAACATCAGCAAGGGAAGGGGTGAGATAGTACTTGCGTGATGGAGGTGAAGAAGGAAGACTCGCTAGCGTTTGCAAAACCCGTTCTACTTCACCATCACTGTTGTCTGTTTCTACTTGTCCAGGGACAGAATCAAGGACCCAGAGCTGTTCTGCATCAAAGGAAAATATAACATAGTGATACATAATCTATGCCCTCTTATCCAGTAATGTTCATTGTATGCATGAAAAACTACAACCACCATCCCACAGTTCAAAGAAATGAACTATAACATGGCGAAACTAAAACAAAGGATGAGAAGTAAAAAATACGACAGTTGTACATTCATGGTGGAAGCAACAAAGAAATTGCCTGAAAGGCCGAAACCATACTTTGATTTAGATTCAAATTCCAAGTACACAATAAAAAAAATGTGCCAAGTGTCAACCTATAGAATCATGAAATTCCAGTTTTCCACAGAAAATTAGTTATCACATCATTTTGAGTTACACAAAGCAAAAAAAATCTTCGAATCTTTCTTAGAATAAACCGTGCGAAAATTAATAATGGTAATGGCTCCTCCCACCTGTTTGGGAAGATCAGCAGAATCTCCATACACACCACGAGAGCAGCTCTCCGCGAAATCTAGAGCAACTTTTCCACCCATGGAGTGACCCACAACAACATCCGGCCATGGCCAACCACGGGCCTTCACCAAATCGGCTAGGTCCTTAGCAGCAGTAGAAATGTTGTGCGGTGGACCGAGCCCCTTGATCGCAGCCGACCTGCCATGGTTCCTCAAATCCACGAGAACCATCCTCCACTCTGCACACCAGTACACAGACGAAGCCTTAAACAATTCAGCTCCGTAAACAATTCGGTGGATGTGCACTAGATAATAACAATGGAAAAATGGGGAAATTAGTGTGCTGTATTATTGCACTGCTAGAGGGGATTACCGTCTGAAGGGGAGCGGTTATGGAGCTCGGAGACGAGGGCGCGAGAGAAGGAGCGCCAGTTGCGGCCGGAACCGAGCAGGCCGTGCAGGACGAAGGCAGTGGCGGTAGGCGGCTTCTCGGGCGACAGCTGGATCTCGTCGAAGGCGAGGGTTTCCGTCTGGTGGGAGGCGTCCGAGTGGACAGGCGAGGAGAGGAGGAGACGCCACGGAGAACACCCGGAGGAGGAAGAGAGGAGGCGAGAGCGGAGTGAGGACGAGGCCCGCAGAGACGCCGCCATGGCCGATCGCGTCGCAGGAGCGCTGTCCGAGGGCGCGGCGCCGTTGTGAAGCAGCAGCGATGGTTACCAAAGCCATTAGCCAAATTTATTGGTAAATTTGGCTATTATTAAAAAAACGTCTTCAACGGACTCTAGAAATGACTCCCTATTAATAGCTTTTCATCCTATCTTATTTAATCTCTATTTTGAATAGCCTATTTCACTTGCTATCAATCTCTTGGTTTTGCAAAGTCTGGTAGAGTACTCTAATTTTATTTTTATCAAATCTATTTTAGAGAGTAGCTAAATTAGCCCTGATTTAGTTCCAAAAATTTTTACCTCCACCCATCACATCAAATGTTTGGACACATGCATGGAGTATTAAACGTAGACGAAACAAAATTAACTGCACATTTCTTGGGGAAATCGTGAGACGAATCTTTTAAACCTAATTAGTCCATGAAAAGCCTTAGGTGCTACAGTACCAACATGTGCTGATAACGGATTAATTAGTATCATTAGATTCGTCTTGCAGTTTCCTGACGGGTTCTATAATTTATTTTTTATTAGTATTCGAAAATCCCTCCCGACATCCTTCCGACATATTTGATGGGACACCCAAACATTTTTTTTCGTGAACTAAACGCAGCCTTAATAGATTTAGCTATTTTTATTCTAATCTCTAGGAGATGCTCTACCAGTTCAGGCCGAAAGGAAGAGGCAAAATAAGCTATGGAAACCACGTGCTACACGGAAATATGAAACTCAGTTTAATTTTTTATTTAGATTTTTTAAAACTTAAACATATTCATAGTGTATATAGACATATACTCACATAAAAGTTTGAAATGAAAATAAAATTTAAAATAACCATACAAAAATGATAAATATGAGGTTCATGTGCAGTATGAATCTTTCAAATGTGAATTTTAACTTTTGTATATGAATATATATTTGTATGCACTATATATAGATGTGCCAAGATTTAAATTTTTTAATAATCTAAATATGTTCTTTGAATTGGCTTTTATATTTCTATCTAGTAGGTAGTTCTTATTCTTACCATATATTTTGATAAAAAGAAAAAGAGAAAAACTTAATTCGTAACAAGAAAAAAAAAATATAGGGAAAAAGCTGACAGCTATAGTTAAGAAGGGCTTAGCTCATTTAACCAGTTCGGCCAATGGAAAGAAAAATCCAATTCGCGCCAAACAAAAAAGATGGTGGCTCGTTTAACCAGTTGTGGCCAAAAGAAAGAAAAATAGATGAAAAAAACACAATTCACGACAAAAGAAAATAAAAAAACTCAATCCGTGCAAAAACAAAGATGAAAGAAAACGGAGGAAAGAACTCAATTCAAAAGGAGCAGCGGGGTCGGGAATGAGACTGGGGAAGGGGAGGGTGTTGACCAGCGCGAATCTTGGAACAGCTATAGCCGGAGGATAGAGAAGGCGTGCGCTTTACCGCAAAAAAAAAGAAAAAAAAAGAAAAAGAAGGCGTGCGCTTGCCATTGCGGTAAAACCGTGTTGCTCCTCACTCCCCACCGACACGGCGACACTCAGCTCCGCAGCCATGGTCTGCGACCCCTCCATCTCCGACGAGGACGAGTGGACGACGACCTCGAGACCCTCGTCCCTCACAACCACACCAAGCCGCCCTCCCCCTCCTCCTACTCCCGCTTGCCGCCCAACTCCTTCAGCGTCGTCGTGCTCCGCCCGACGCTCCCCTCCTTCGCCGCCTCCGTCAGACGCGCCGTCTTGTCCCACCGCTACCTCATGCTCTTCATCTCCCTCCCTCCCGCTCCTCTTCCTCATCCTCTTCCTCTCCCTCGACAGCGCCTCCTCCCTGCCCACCTCCCCTCTGCCAACCCCGTCGCCTCCCACATGCACGTGGTCGAGCTGCACGCGCTCTACCTCATCCGTTCCCAGCGCTCCGGCCTCCTCAGCCTCTTCAACCACATCGCCGTCCCCATCTCGCTCCCCGATCTCCAGGCCGCGCTCGAGGGCCAAATCAAGATCAACCGTGAGATCCAGGCGGCGCTCACCTGAAAGCCCAAGTTTGGTTTTGATAATTAATGACACCAAGTTGCTAATGACATTGTGTCAAGTGAATTGAGTTAGGCGTAGCAACAAATATGATGAAGGAGCAAGGAGCATGATGGTGATGGCCATAAGATCGCAAGTGCATGAAGATAAAGATGATGGTGAATATGCACATAGGTGATGGACAAGGAATGAGATGATCAAGGCAAAGGTATAATCATAGTATTCCTTTTTGCCGGTCTAAAGATGAGTAGAGAAGTGATTGACCGGGTTTAGGATTGATAGCCGACTATCAAGAGGGGCAATCACGGTCATCTCATGAATAAAGTGCTACTATGTCCATATTCTTGAGCATATGCATTTAGGATCTAATGAGATGCTAACTCCTTAAAAAATATTTGAGAAAATGCTAACACACGAGCACAAGATGGTGAACACTTGGTGGTGTTATCACATTTGCGAAGGCGGTGGAGTTTGAGCGGTAGAGATGGGTTTAGGGCCCTCTCTTCCTCCCGCCTCGCAAGCTCGGTGAGATTCGACGCTTTTTGTGAAAGTGAAATGCATATTTTCTACTACACCGGTGATAGAGATTTTCTCTAAGTCATCGTGGGTAGAAACAGAGGCGAACGGAGGTCACTGGGGTGACCAAACGCTAGACCGGACGCGGTCTTGGCACGACCGGCACGTCCGGTCAGTGGCAGCTGCTGTGCGCGACGTGGGGCGCTAGGGTTTACAACTGGCGCTTCCGGTCCCTCGTGGGACCGACGCGTCCGGTCAAGCCCTAGAAACTGCAAAGAGCGCGAGGTCGATCGAACGCTGTGACGCGTCCGGTCACTATCGACCGGACGCGTCTGGTCGCAAGTGGGAGGTTACTAGAAACGACTGAACGCTAGCACTGTGGCTTCTGGTTCGTCTAGCGGCGCGTCCGAACGCTGGCTCGCGGGCGCAGGCATTGTGCGATCAGCGCGTCCGGTCGTGGCGTGGAGCACGTCCGGTCACACTTTACCTAAGAGCGTAACATTTCATGACCGTTGGAAATATAATGAGTGAGATTTAAAAAGGGACACGTGGCGAGCATCGGCGAAGTCGCGCAGGTGCGACCGGACGCTGGCCATGTCCGGTCGATCAGACCAGCGTGTCCAGTCAACACGCGCAGAGCGGCATCTCGAGCCTAACGGCACTATTTTTTGGGGATGCTTATAAATAGTTGCTTGACCGGGTTTGGGAGTTCTCTCTTGACTCTTTGAACACTTGAGACATACTTTGAGCTAAAGAACTTTCCCTCCACTTATCTCCTTGCTTGCATATTCTAGTGAGATTGGGTGATATTCAAGTGCATTGCTTAGTGATTTGCATCTAGTGGTACTTGATCCTTGAGTTGGTTGTGGATGTCTTGTTACTCTTGGGTGTTTCCTGACATTCTAGACGGCTTTGGAGCAGTGGTGGTGTTGAGCTCATGATTGGAGATTATTTCGAGCCTCACCAAGTGATTGTGAGGGGTTCTTAAGCCTTCTCCGCGGGAGTTTGTGAATTGGCTACTCTAGTGGAGCTCGTGGCTTGAATGATCCCTATCTTGTGAGTGGATGTGCGGCACCCACTGAGGGTTTGACTCTTGATAGTCAATTAGCTCGTGATCTATTAAGTGGGTGCATCGCCACAACGAGGAGTAGCTTATCGGGAAGCAAGTGAACCTCGGTAAAAAAATATTGTGTCATCTCTTGCCGAGGATTCTCTTTATGATTATGTGTAATTAATTCTTTGGATACATCTTATCTCTACACCGTCGGTATAAGAATCAATTCACTCCCTTTTACATTCTTGCACTATATCTTGTCTAGTGTGCTTAGAATAGTTTGTATCACATAGGAGTAAGTAGCTTAGTGATTTAGCTTTGTTGGTGTGAATTAGAGATCTTAGTCTTGTTTACTAGAATTGTATAGGTGGCTTGCTTAGTGTAGTTTAGCTAGTGCTAGAATTAGCTTCGCCATCTTTTGTACTAACTTTGTTGTTGAGTAGAGCTTGTAGATATTTTAAAAGGCTATTCACCCCCCTCTAGCCATTTAGAACCTTACATCACCCCTCCGGGGCGATGGAGGACGACCTAGATCTCGACCTCCTTGTCGCCGGGTGCAGGAGGGAATTGCTAGCTGGCCAGCTGGCAGACGATCAAGTGGAACCCCAAGAAGGACCGGTTCCTCTTCCATCTGCCTCTTTGGGCAAATGTCCAACCACTTGATTTGCTTGGAGAAGCACATGCTCATGGCGGTGCTCCTCGACCGGATCTTGGTGGTGCCTAGCCAGAAGGTGGATTACCAGTTCGATCAGGGTGCTTGATATCAGCCACATTAATGACTGCATTGGGAGAAAGGTTGTGATCACCTATGAGGATTTTATGGAGAAGAAGAAGAAAGTGAGCATTGACCAATTCATATGCTATGCCGCTTCGCCTCCATGTTTCCTTGACGAGGACCATATAAAGAGGTTGAAGGGGTTGGGTATTTCTCTGGGCAAGATTGAGGCAACTTGGCCAGAGGATGCAAAGCTCAAGGAGCCAAAGAAGATATACGTGGGGGATATTACACCAAAGTTCTTGATGGATGCTGAGGTCCTTGCCATTGGTGACATGTTCTATGCTGATATTGAGGATGAGTGGGTGAATCAGCCTGGTGGTCAATTGGCTGACAAGTGCAAGACTTTGACCTAGCCAAGCAGGCTCATAATGCTCACTGCGCAGTGTTTTGTCGAGACTTTCTTGTGGGGAAACTATTTTGCTTTACATTTCGACGGCATGGATTCCTAAAATTCTGGTGAGATGTAATTCTTGTTTATTCCATTATTTCTAGCTTTTAATGTGCTGAACAATATCTATTTGTGAATTTGGTGAAACAGACATGTTATAGTGGCTGCATTAGCTTTCTAAGGTTATGTTTGGTAGGCTCCCTGTAGTCTTGTAGTAGCTAGTTTTATCGTTTGTTACACATATTGGGAATTGTATCAATGCCATACTGCCATATCCTTTTTTAGCTATTCCATGATTGCTCTTGCTTTGGACAGTGCACTTGTTGTCCCTTTCAATGGTTCACATGCAAAATCAGGCACTTGTTCTGACAAGAACGGTTGGACTTGGTTCTAGATGCTTCTCTCAGATCTAGGCAATTTTTTAAACTGCAAGTCAACATCTGACATCTAAACAGTCGATCGATGTGCTTGGTTAATAAAGATATTTAATAAGTTAATGCTCAATAATAAATTCACCATGCCTGTTGTGTGATTATATTCCATAGCTTTTTTATAATAGATTATATTCCATAGCTTAGTTTCATAGTTTTTTTGGTGATTTAGTGATGGTATCTGCTCTAACATTTGACTATTGTATTAAAATACTGACCTTATTAGTCTTGTAAGTTGACTGGTTTTTTGGATGATGTTTCAATTGCTGAGTAGTTGCAAGGCATTCTTCTTACATCAATATTGATCATTCATGTACTATTTGACTCTTGAAACTATGCTTACTGTCATGATACCTAAACTGGTCTCAGCATTTTGGTCCTTTCAAATTTAGATGGGCATGTGGTTGAACATTTCCAACCAGTTGATCTTGGTGCTTAAGAGCTGTGAGCTTGCGACTGATAATAGAGTGGTGCCATATTCATTTATTTATAGCAATGTTCCAAAGCCTCGCTAACATTATGGAAACATCTATTAGTTACCTTAGCTTGTCACAAGTGGTTGCCAAAGCTCACAAGCAGCTTGGCTAGGTTTTAAATCATCTCATATCTTCACCAAAGGACACTCCTTAACATAACTGCCCAATCTTGAACTGGTGGCTGCACTTTGTTTCCTATGTCTCATTTTTATCGAAATGATGATACAATTTGGCTAGACCAACTTGGCATTCAACACCTACAATGACTCAGAAAGAGATAACTTTCAATATAAGTTTAGTTGTACACAGTAGTCATGCATAACTGGACATGTCAATGTGTTTAAATGTCTTGTTTTTCAAATTATTGCACATATAAACTTTAACTGGCCTTTCATGCCAGTCAAGCCTATATTCCATACTAATCACTGAATCAGGCCATCTTCTTTGGCACATAGTTTCGTGTGCAATGTGCTCCTTCATCATCACATGTGTGAGCTTTGCAACATCTTTGAACCATCTTCACCGTCATGGCATATGTTGCTGATGCACATGTACTTATGGAATAATCACCTGTGTATCTCATAGTGGTGAATCCAGCCCACGAAATGACCTAGGGCGGGATCCGACGGCCGGCACGACGACAGGGAGGGGGTTGTAGCCGCGGGGCAAGGCCGGGCGCCGCAGGTGGCGAGCGCCGAGCGGAGCCTGTAATGGATTGCAGCGTAGCACACGCTAGCGACGACGACGAGCAGGGAGACGGGGAGTTGCGAACTCGCACGGTCGCTGGCCTATCCGCACTCCTAGATAGCGACTGCTAGGCCATAGACGGTCGTGGCCTAGTCCAATCGAGACGTGGTCCTACTGCACTCGTTGCTGGCTCATTGCGTGCGCATGGAGCGTCTGCCTTCTTCACCATCGCGTCTGGCGTCTAGCGGTGGCGTCATCCTCGCTTCCTTCGAGAGGGTGGGGATATGGTGCCTGACCAAAGGGACCTAGGGTGGCCGCCTTAGCTCACCCTAGTGGTGGATCCACTTATGTCTCACATAAACACAATTAGTGCACCTAAGGTTGTCACTCAATTACCAAAATCAAATAAGGACCTTTCAAGGGTTATTTGGAGCATCAGAAGGTTTAAACATCTATTACCACCAGCAGCAGCAGCAGTAGCTGCTGCTTCAGCAGCAACAGGAGATTGAGAACCTTCACAAATAGCAATAGCATCCGTAGCACCAGCACCAGCAACAACAGCAGCACCACCAGGAGCAACGTCCGTAGCACTGGCAATAGCACCACCACCAGCAGCAGCAGCACCAGCAGGAGCAGTTGTGGCAGCAGTGGCGATAGCAGCAGCACCAGCAGGAGCAGGAGCAGCAGCTGCTGGAGCCATTACCACCTTAGAGAGCTGCATGGATGGCACTAGTTGTTAGTAGTTTTCTAACTGGCGCACAACTTTTTGTACCTGCAGCTATGGCTAGAGCAGGAGCAGCAGCCATCTATATTGCTACTGCAGATTTTGCTAACAAAATGGCAGAGACCAAACAAGCATCAACAGAAGCTCAAGCAGCAGCACAATTGGCGGCAACCACGCCGGCACAGGCTAGACTACCATCAATCATGTTTGTTGCTGATGATATTAATCATATGCATGATATGGTGGCCCCAAATCTCTTGGTTGGCTTCCAAAGAATTATGTTTGTGAAAGGAAAGTGCTTCCGCTTAGACAAAGACACAAAAGTGCCCAAGTGAGAGTAAATGAGTGTTGCTAAGTTAACCCTGATGGTCCTGCAAGATAGACTTGAGGTTGACATTATGTATGGTGGGAAAACTATAAACCCTTATGTGATTCAGTGGCTATGCAGAGCCCTCAATGTAGTGGAGCACAACTCTGATAGCTTATTTGTATCTACTTGTTTGGTCATCTATTTACTATCCTGAGCGGTAGGCCATATGGATGATATATTCTGTGTTTGGTCAGATCTTTGATCATCTCTCTTTGTCTTTGATCATCTCTCTTTGTGCATGTTTGACAATGTTCGGTCCTAATGAATAGGAGGCTACAGAAAAGCATGATGCTTTATACTAGGCTAACATGTGTGCGTAATACTGTTGGTTACTTAATATATCAGTGAGTTTGATAAATTAGTGCAGGTGCAGTGTACCTGTGATCATTTTAGCCCGGTATGTGATCGTTTTTTCCTATATAGCATATGATGAATTTTTTCCCCTAATGCTTGGTGCAAGTGATGGATTTTTTTCTATATAGCCTGTGATGAAAATTAACTCTCATGTAACTTGGGAAAATAGACTGATGATCTTTAGAGGGCACGAGATGTTCATGTATAGATATGTAGTGCTTAGTATTTGACTATGCTTGAGCAGATGGCCAAGATGGAGTTCCAGTACCATTCTTCTCATTGGTATGTATATCTAATCACATTTACACTTGAATTTGTTCTTGAAAATTAAGCTAATGTATGTGATTTATAATTGTAGATGAAGAAACCTTTATTAGAATAAAAAAGATACCTAACCTTTCAAACATCAGGTAGATGTAGAAGAGTTTAGTTGCTCAGATTGTGCCTATGTCTTCAAGTTAGTTTAATCAATGTTCCATTTATTTATTCTACTACTTATTTCATGTTTGTTTTTTTGTAGGATCATGTTCATTAATGTAACATCTAGTCCCCGCATATATGGTCCAGGCCCACTCTGTCGAGGAGTGGTCCCACCTGCGTAGCAACCCGCTTGAGCTTTCATCCTCGCTTCACTCAAAATAGTTAACCGAAGGTTACTACGCGTCCCTGACCCTGGTATTTAAGTCGGTCTATCTCCCTCAGGATTTATAGTATGGTACTAAACATCGGTTGCACAGTGTTTCGTGATGCTACAGTAACTGGTGAATAGTACCCGCGCTGCAGTAAACCGAATTTGGCCTGACCCAATTCGGCGCTACAGCATTCGAGCTATAGTACCATGCCCCTATAGTACCCGGAGTCCGGATGTATAGCAACCCATAGCTACAGCGATCAGCCCACTACCCCCTGCTACAGTAGCATTGTCTCATCTGTGAATTGGGCCTACTTGGACCATTTTGGGGCTGTTACAATTAATACATGAGGTCAATACGTTGAGCTCACAAGCACTGATGACACCTATTCGTGTTGCAGATAAACCGTCCTTCCTTGTAGGAAAAAACCCCAAGATCTATATAGGGTGTTCACTTTAATCAACTTTTTTAGTTCAATCTACAATGGTTAGAAATCTAGGCAAATTTATGTTTAATTTAATCCATAAAAATGACGTGACCAAAGTAATCATGACATCATACATGTGCTTGTTTAACCATATTATCATCATGAAAAATATCATAGTGCTAACCAGCAAGACATGACAAATATTATCTCTCAAATAAACACATGTCTATCATACCAGCGGTTGAGCCAGAAGCACCCGTAATCGACATGGTGCTTTGTCAAAGTAGTCGACCCGCTCGATGCAGTGCCGATTGGAAGCCACGAAGAAGACGATCACCAGCGCCGCCGGGAACAAGGAGGAACGAAGACAAGTAGTCGTGCCGCCGACGACACTCCCTAAAAACGTGATGGCCGCCCTTCACCCGAGCAGGTGAACTCTCTGGACGGAGATGTTTTGGAGGCTCTACTCTTCCATCTCGTGTGCGCACAGGAGACGGAACAGAAGAACTCTTTCACTGCTGGATATGTGGTATGTTGAAGCCGATCAACTAAAGGCTTGAGTTCTCTGTATATACGGGGAAGGAGCCGAGAGACTTCTGCGCCATCGGCTAGGATTAGACGGAGGGTCGAGAGAGGAAAAGGGTAGGAGAAACTCCTGTAATCAAGCCCCTATTTTGATAACTTCCCTCATCACACCGAGAGAGAGTGGCAAAATTAAAGCCACACCCACCCATCCGCTCATCACCGCCTGCCTGCCACGCCCCGCCCACGCCCCCAAGCCGGGCCAGGCGGCGGCGGTGGTGGCGCACGCACGCGTGTGGCAATCTTCTATGCTTTCCTCAACTTCTCAAATTAACCGGTCATCAACCAATCAAATAAGTTGAGTCAACCTTCAGTTAAATTATCGTACGATACTAAATCATTTATTGTGCATTATTCAGACCATAGAGTTTTATTTGATTTATTAAATATTTTAATGGGCTAAGCCCATATTATATCTAACAATCCCCACCAAACTCTAGGGTTCGATGCAGATAGATCTCAAAATCACATTCCTTTTATATACCAGTGTTTCGACGGAGACTATTAAATTGAACATCCATCTAGAGTAATAACTGCACTCAACCACAACTGAACAATGGATTAAGCCTTGAATTGGCAGTTCTGCGTGAGATGAGTTTCATTAGAACCCTTAACTCATACTAGGCTGCAAAGAGAATCTCTCTGTTTGAAGCATATAAGTCGTACTTCATGGTCTTTTCATGAGTATCTAGAGATTACCCATATCTCATAGATTGTGACTAGCAATCGAACTTATATAGGTGTATTCTTTATAGGATGTCCTGTAGGACAACATCCCTGCTTAACCAAGCCACTCAGATCACATTAAGAACTTAATCAACCTCCCTTACATTATTAGAGAGATGGTGCATCTCAAATGAGCTAGACTTTATTCTAAGGAGTCTCTCCCTCAGTCATCCACTAGCTTATTTCACCATCCTAATTCACGGGATCTCCAATCACAAAGAACATGTTACCACTATGAAGTGACTTCAAGTGGGTCTCAAGCCCAACTCTCTTGATTCACCTTTTATCACATTACGTGACAGACCCTTAGTAAACTGATCTGCCAGATTCTTAGATATATGAACATAGTCCAATGAAATTACTCCAGAGTTTCTCAATTTTCTAACAGATTTCAGACGCCTCTTCACATGCCTCGTAGACTTCATGTTGTCCCTAGAACTGTTTACCATTATTATCACAGTTTGGTTATCACAGTTCAAAGAAATAGCCAGTATAGGCTTCTCCACAACCAATAAATCCATAAGGAGTTCATGAAGCCACTCAGCTTCAGCGCCAGCGGTATCCAATGCTACCAGTTATGCTTCTATTGTAGACTTCGTTAAGACAGTCTGCTTGCAAGACTTCTAGGAAATAGCACCACCTCCAAGCAAGAACGCATATCTACTTGTGGCGTACAACTCATCAGCATCAGAAATCCAATTAGCATCACAATAACCTTCTAGTACCCTTGGATACCCGGTAAAGTGAATACCATAACTCATTGTACCTTTCAAATAGCCCAGTACTCTCTCAAGAGCACTCCAATGAGTATCTCCCAAATTTAACACAAACCGGCTTAGCTTGCTCACAGCAAATGAGATATCAGGTCTAGTGGCGCTAGCCAAATACATGAGAGAGCCAATTATTTATGAATATCTCAATTGGTCTCTTGAAATTCTGTGTAACACCTCTGGTGTTATGGTAACTAAAACTGGCCATGTCATCATATGCATTGCAAAGCATTCATGTTTTAGTCAACTATGTGGTGCATCAACTAAAACAAAGTTGCATTTATAGATTGATTGAGTTCTTGAGATGTTTGACCGGAATCCAAAACCCTAGTTTTGAATGGCATTTCAAATACTTGGATTATGCCCTATGTAATTTGAGGTGTAAAGTTGTGCTCTACACTAGTGTCAAGTGTAGGGGATACATTCAAGTGCAACATTTAAAAATGAACTCCAAGTTTGAGATTGAAATTGAGTTCCAAAACTCACCTCGAGTTTTCCAATTCAAATTCGAATTCAAATTGGGAGATTTATTAAAATGAAATTATAATTCAAAATTGGTTCAAACAAATGTGGCATTAGGTAGGTCACTTGTGATTTGACTCAATGATACATTTGAATGATAGTTGTGATCACTAATTAATCACCAATTAAAGTAGAAATCAAATCAAGCTTGAATTTTATTCAAAACCCATATTTTCGGAAAACCCCGTTTTACCCCCTTTTGTGCAATTCAAAATATAAAATTAATTTGAGGGTGGGCCAAAAAGCAAAGTTGTAGATCTAGTCATGTTGTACAACTTTGGTTTTTAGAGTTTTCATAGTTTTAGTATAAAATTTGGAGTAATTTTGAAAAGATTCAAATCCCAATTCTGACCCCTTTTCAATTCCCCATTCCAATTTCAAAATGGAGGCATAATTTGAAAATGATTAAAATAGCAAAGTTGTAGGTCTTGACAAGAGGAACAACTTTTGTGTTTTGAGTTTTTGAAGTTTCAATACAAAATTTAAAGTAATTTTGAATTTACCAAAAATCCAAAAAATGTTCCCTTTTGATTTCAAATTCAAATTTCAAAATCTAAGCTGAATTTGAAAAAAAAATTGTTGATAAAGTTGTAGGGTCTAAAAAATTGAGCAACTTTTGTTTTTACAGATTTTCAACTTTTATAGAAAATTTGAAAGTAATTTGGGAATTTCTATCAGTGGCAGTTTTGTAAATTGTTCCTAACTGACCTGGGCAGTAGGCAACTCACCGCCGGTGGCTTTTAAGCCGCTTCTAGGCGCGTCCTGCGGCCACCTCCTGCTTCGACGTGTCATGGGGAAGCTGTTGCGTGCCATCCGCTCACTCCTCGGCCGTCCTTTAAAGCCCCGAGCTGTTGTCGTGCCCTCTTTTCCTTCCTCTGCTCCACTCGCCGCCGTTGTACCTCGCTCCATCGCTGCTGTCAAGCCATCTCCGGCCTGGCTGCAAGTACCACCGTGTCCGCCTCCTTCTCGCGCCCCTGCCTAGCCTGTTTGCACCGTGTCTCTCCACCAAGGTTGGCCGGAGGGCGTCATCTTCCTCCTCGACAACCACCGAGCGTCACCGTGCCCGCCTTCCCGTCGGCAGCCATCTCCGTTTCTCCTCCGCCGCAGCCAAGTACCTCGTCGTGATTAGGGTGAGCTGTTGTTGCTAATTGCGCTCCTAATTTGACCTCTACCGCTCTGTAGTCGTTGCTCCGCCGCTCGCCGCGCCGTCGTGTCATCCGCACCGCTGGTAGGTTGTTTGCCGCTGCCTTGTCATAGTTGTAGGTAACCCAGAGGGTTCGTGGTGTTGTGTTGAGCACATTATTGATTTAGCCGCCGCTTAAGACCTCGTCGTCGGCGGGGTGTAGCCGGCCGACCACCATAGCACCATGGCCGCTGGGAGGGGCGTGCCTTCTCGGTCGTTGGGCCAGTCCAGTCGTTTGGGCCAAGCAGAGGAGAGGTGGGCCGAGGGAAAGGGGAAGGAGAAAGCAGAGCGCGAGGGTGTCGCGCTGGGCCGGCCCAGTACGGGAGAAGGGCCACAGGCCGAAATGAAGATTTTGTTTTTCTTTTTCTAAAATGTTCATTAATATCAGATTTTATTTATTTCATTGTGATTTATTTAGAGCTCCAAAATTGATGAAAATTTTTGTGTAGCCTCTCTATACTATGTACTATTTAGTAAAAATATGAATTGCCAATTTTGATTAATTTTTGTAAGTTAATTAATTAGCTCAATTAATTAATAAATGCAACTTCCATGAATTATCTAGGCTTAAATAATTGTCTAAAAATTATGAAATTTGTTTTGCCACTTAGCTATGATGTAAGCTTCCTAAAATAAAATTTTGGGCCCAATTAGACAAAGTTGATTTTATACTTAATTTATATTATTTAATTAATTAGTTAACCAAGTAATTAGTGCCTAATGATTTAGGGTTTGTTTGACTTTGTGATTGTGTGTTGACCTTAGGTCATTAATTCTTAATGACCTTTAGCACCTTTAGTCAATTGTTTAAGCTCCCTTAATCATATTGTTAGGGCTTAATTACTATTATTTCATGTGATTAACGAAAGTCATTAACGATGAAACCCTACATTATGGTTAGGTTAGTGTTGTTGTTTTGCAACTATACCATGAAGGAAAGTTATACTCAAGTTTTTAAATTGTCATACCATCATCAAGCATCATGTTTCGTACTTCATCATATTGAGCATACATTATCATCCCGTGTAGTCCCCGTGAACAAGGAGATTACCGTGGTCGAACTCGTCCCCGAAGAAGAGCAGACGTCAGTGGAGGTGGGGTTTGACATTTGTGGTACTGAACCAGAACCTGAACTTCCCGCCGATCAAGGCAAACCCCGGATGCATTTAAACATTCCTTGTGTTTTGAAAAGCTTTACTTCACTTTGTTAATGCTTTATTGCATTCGGTGATAGAAGTTGAGTGATAACCTAATTACTGCACTACCATCCTTGATACTTCAATATTATCCTTGTTAATGTTTTATTTGAAAATGCTTAGTATGCTTAGCCTTGCTTAATGAGAAAAAATTGAAAATGTTTAACAAAGTTTGAAGGGTTGTTGTGAAACAACTGAATGAATGAATAATGATGAATTGGGACCGGACGGGTAACTTGCGTCGGGAAAGGAGTCTCAATGTAGTGTTTTTGCCTGTATCAATTAAGGATCGTACCATTGATTGAATTGTGTGCGTCGAGATTTTGCAACTGGCCACATGCTCCGGTAAGCCTAAGACATCGGTAATTCTATCATGTGAACGGTCGACCGCACACTAGGAGTGGAAAGATGGCGAGAGTATCATGTACCCTTATGGCCAAGGGCTATATTAGAGGTGTACTGTACTCTCGGGTGGTGCTGGACCCAGTCACGTTTTGGAGGATCCGAGTGAAGGTTGATATATGTCAGTTAGAGTCCTGCATATGTCGTGTGGTTAGAGATCCCTAGCTGGGTATAATCGATTGGAATCGTCGTTGCTCCTCAGATATGGAGACTCGATTCTCTGTTCAACATCGTATTAACAAGTGGAACTATGGTCATAGAGTAAGAAAGAAGTTGTATGAGTTACCTGAACTAGACTAGGGTCACTTACATTCTGTAATAACTAACGAGGAATTAAAAGGTTGATCTTAAGGACTCATTCTTAGTAGCTTTTATGCAAAAGAACTTTGATTCTTGCTACATCCTCACCTTGATTCCCCTAAGCCTGTATTCCTGAGTCTTCTTCACCCTTTTTGTCGGTTAAGTCTTGTGGAGTACTTTTGTACTCAGGGTTTATTAAACCCTTGTTGCGGGTTCATCTCATGAGCAGGTTTGTTTCAGACCCTGCTGCATGACCGTCTTTGTGATAAGCGACGACGAGTAGAATGTTTGGCACTTGGGCAGAGCGCTATGTTTTGATGTTTGTGATAAAGTTACTAATGCTACTCCACTACTATAGTTGTAATAGCTAAGCTTAAGGTTTATAAGGTTTGAAACAAATGGTTTGTAAATTATGATATGTATGTAAGACTTTCACACTTTTACTCTGATGTAATTTGTTATATAAACTGTTGTAATACTGCAATGCCTCTGTAATGTGATTCTTCTCGGAAGATCATGGATGATTCGAATTTCCCGAGGACACCCGACGTACTTCTTAAGTTTTGTGGTACACATGCATAGCTGTCAGAGGCCTTTAAGACAATGATAGGTGCATGTGGGCCATATTATTTAGGAGGTTCTGCCACATTCTGCGATTTTTCCTCAATATTACACTTGGGTCATAAGGAGTTGGAGTGGGTGTACTATCATAGTACCCAAAACGATTTAGCACCTTTTCCACATAGTGAGACTGCACAAGAGTAACCCACCATTTCCTTCTTCTCTCAATAGCTTAATGTTAAGAATAACATCGGCCTCACCCAAGTCTCTCATCTCAAAATTATTCGTTAGAAAATCTTTCACTTCTTTAATTACATAAACATTATTGCCAAAAATTAAGATATCGTCCACATACAAGCACAAGATGACACCATTGCCACCGCCATATCGGTAATATACACACTTATAGACTTCATTCACTGTAAATTCGGCTGATGTTAAAGTCTTATCGAACTTTTCATGCCACTGCTTTGGGGCTTGCTTCAGGTTGTACAAGGATTTTAGCAACTTACACACCTTACCCTCATGACCTTTTGCAATAAATCCATCAGTCTGATCTATATAGATTTCTTCCTCAAGCTCGCCATTTAGGAAAGTCGTCTTAACATCCATATGGTGAATGAGAAGATCGTGTGAGGCAGCCAAGGATAGTAACACACGAATGGTCGTCAGTCGGGCAACAGGTGAGTAAGTGTCAAAATAATCTTTACCTTCCTTTTGTGTATAGCCTTTAGCCACTAGCTTTGCCTTGTACTTCTCAATAGTACTATCAGGCCTCAGCTTCTTTTTGAACACCCATTTACACCCCATAGGTTTACATCCATAAGGACGATCAACCACTTCTCAAGTCCCATTTGACATAATAGAATCCATCTCATATTGCACCGCTTCCTTCCACAAGTCAGCGTCAAGAGAGGAATATGCCTCAGCAATGGTTGTGGAAGTGTCATCCACAAGGTATATAATAAAGTCTTCACCAAAAGATTTTACAACCCTCTGTCTTTTACTCTTTCGAGTGACTTTATTATTATCCTCCTTAGGAATTTCTCCTTAGGTCTCATCATCAACGTGTATTACCGGTTCATGAGATTCAGGAACAACAAATAAAATCATGACTAGATATGCCAGGTGTATTAATTTTCATGGGAAATTCATCTTCACAAAATGTTGCATCTCTAGATTCCATGATTGTATCAATAGCCATCTCAGGAACACTAGAATTTATTATTAAAAATCTATAGCCAACACTGTGTATGGCATAGCCAAGGAAGACACAATCCACAGTTTTTGGTCCAAGCTTTCGCTTCTTATTTATTGGCACATTCACTTTTGCCAAACAACCCCAAGTGCGCAGATAAGAGAGATTTAATCTCTTTTTCTCTCATTCCTCAAATGGTGTGATTTCTTTGTTCTTTGTAGGCACTCTATTTAAGACATGACTCAGTTAAAATAGCCTCACCCCACCATTTCTCAGATAAACCAACAGTCTCCAACATGGCATTCACCAAATCAGTTAGAGTGTGGTTCTTTCTCTCAGCAATCCCACTGGACTGTGGTGAGTATGGTGGTGTCCTCTCATGAATTATTCCATGTACAGCGCAGAACTCAGAAAATTCATTAGAGAAATACTCTCCCCTGCGATCAGGCCGCAAACGTTTGATTTTCTTCTCAAGTTGACTCTCTACCTCAGCTTTATAGATTTTAAAATAATGTAATGCTTCATCTTTAGTTTTCATTAGATACACATAGCAAAATCGAGTACATCATCTATAAAGATAATAAAGTATCTCTTACCACCTTTGGTCAATATTTCATTCATCTCACATATATCAGAATGAATTAAATCAAGATGTGCCAACTCCCTCGCCACACTAGCCTTGTGAGACTTGCGAGGTTGTTTTGCTTCAACACACATGGCACTTTGAAGTTTTGACCACATCAAATTTAGGAATTAAATTTAAACCAGCTAAGCGGGACATGCAACCAAAATTAACATGACATAATATCGAATGCCAAATATCTGTTTTAACATTACCAACCACATGGTTCACAGATTTAGAACAAGTATCAACCAAGGACAAGCAAAACAAGCCTCTCTTCTCATAGCCTTTACCAACAAATGTTCCAAACTTAGAAATGACACACTTATTAGACTCAAACACTAGTTTATGACCATCACGACACAACAAGGATCCACTAATCAAGCTCTTCCTTATTGAGGGGACATGATGCACGTTCTTGAGTTGCATAGCCTTTCCTGAAGTGAGCTTCAGATCGACCGTACCAACACCACGAACAGCCGCACGTGTCCCATTCCCCGTCAACAAGGAGCCAACCCCCCTGCCTGATAGAAAGAAAACAAGAAAATATCAGCACACACATGAATATTAGCACCGGTATCAACCCACCAATCAGGTGAATAACAAACTGAAAAAACAGAAGGTAATAAATTACCATACCTAGATGTAGCTGCCTCAGTCTCAATGGTGTTGGCTGATTTCTGTGGAGAGGCTTCCACTTAGTCTTAGGACACTCCCTAGAGAAATGCTCAGTCTTTCCACAGGTGAAACAATTCATCTTTTTCTTATTCATCATGTTCTTACCCTTCTTAAAAGGAGTGGTGGACTTTTGCTTAAGATCTTGCTGAAATTTCTTCTTCTGTGGTTTGGGACGGTTCTTTTGCACCACATGTGCGCTAGTGACTTTCTTGCCTTTGACATCTTTTACTCTAGCTTTGTCTTCAATATCTAGAGTCCTAACAAGTTCAGCGGTGCTGAACTCTTGCCTCTTGTGTTTCAGAGAAGTGGCAAAATCAGTCCAAGATTGTGGCAACTTTGCAATCAAGCAGCCTGCCAAAACTTGTTAGGAAGAGCACACCCAAGCAGCTCAAGTTCCTTCACCAGTGCTTGTATTTCATGAGCCTGTTCGACTATAGGACGATTCTCAACCATCCGGTAGTCATGGAACTGCTCCATGACGTACAACTCAGAACCGACATCAGAAACACCATAGCGGGCCTCAAGTGCCTCCCACATGGCCTTACAAGTCGGCATCTGCACATATGCATCAATGAGAGAATCCCCAATAATGCTCAGCAAGGCGGCCTTGCAAGTTGTGTCATCATGATCAAATGCACGTTGCTCATCAACGTTTTTCACACCAACAGACTGCTCAAGCATCACATAAAAGCAACGCATAGAGGACAATCACAGAATAGTTTTCTGGCACCATCTCTTGTAATGAGTGCCCTCAAACGACATTGGTTTCAGTAAACCCACAAAGCCAACAGATGAAAATTATCTATATTCACGTTTTTGGAATGTTAGAAATCTAGGCAAATTCATGTTTAATTTAATCCATAAAAATGACGTGACC
Organism: Saccharum hybrid cultivar R570; assembly: GCA_038087645.1. Classification (NCBI taxonomy): domain Eukaryota; kingdom Viridiplantae; phylum Streptophyta; class Magnoliopsida; order Poales; family Poaceae; genus Saccharum; species Saccharum hybrid cultivar. The sequence continues at coordinate 19,232,684 of JAQSUU010000139.1, forward strand.
AAAGTAATCATGACATCATACATGTGCTTGTTTAACCATATTATCATCATGAAAAATATCATAGTGCTAACCAGCAAGACATGACAAATATTATCTCTCAAATAAAATATGTCTATCATACCGCGGTTGAGCCGGAAGCACCCGTAATCGACATGGTGCTTTGTCGAAGTAGTCGTCCCGCTCGATGCAGTGCCGATTGGAAGCCGTGAAGAGGTCGCCGAGAAGAAGACGATCACCAGTGCCACCGGGAACAAGGAGGAATGGAGACGAGTAGTCATATCGCCGATGGCACTCCCCAAAAACATAATGGCCGCCCTTCACCCGAGCATGTGAACTCTCTGGACGGAGACGTTCCGGAGGCTCTACTCTTCCATCTCGTGTGCGTGCAGGAGCTGGAATGGAAGAACTCTTTCGCTGCTGGATATGTGGTATGTTGAAGCCGATCAACTGAAGGCTTGAGTTCTCTGTATATACGGGGAAGGAGCCAAGAGACCGCTGCGCCGCCGGCTAGGATTAGACGGAGAGTCGGGAGAGAAAAGGGTCAGGAGAAACTCCTGTAATCAAGCCCCTGTTTTGATAACTTCCCTCATCATACCGAGAGAGTGGCAAAATTAAAGCCACGCCCACAGAGAGTCGGGAGAGGAAAGGGCCAGGAGAAACTCCTGTAATAAGCCCCTGTTTTGATAACTTCCCTTATCACACCGAGAGAGTGACAAAAGTAAAGCCACGCCCGCCCGCCGCTTGCCACGCCCCGGGCCGGGCCGGACGGCGACGCGCACGCGCGTGGCAATCTTCTATGCTTTCCTCAACTTCTCAAATTAACTGGTCATCACCCAATCAAATAAGTTGAGTCAACCTTCAGTTAAATTCTCGTACGGTACTAAACCATTTATTGTGCATTATTCGGACCATAGAGTTTTATTTGATTTATTAAATATTTTAATGGGCCAAGCCCGTATTATATCTAACATTTCGTAGTAATCAAACTACTGAACAACGTAATAGTTACCAAAAAATAGAGACAAAAAAAGTCAATTCGTGCCAGAAAAGAAAGAAAGGAAAAAGATGGGAAAAAAAGAAGAAAGAAGAAAGAAGAATAAAAATAAAAATAAAAATAAAGAAATGAGCAAAAAAACGACAGCCGTGGGATATGAATCCACGCCCTTTCGGACCAGAGCCGTCGTCTAGCGGCTTAGGACCGGTTTAGATGCAAAATATTTTGCAAAATGACACTGTAGTAAATTTCGTTGTTATTTAGCAATTAGTATCCAATCATGGTCTAACTAGGTTTAAAAGATTCGTCTCGTCCATTTCGTCTAAACTGTGTAATTAGTTTTATTTTTTTATCTATATTTAATGCTTCATGCATGCGTCCAAAGATTCGATGTGACGGGAAATGTTGAAAAATTTTGCAAAATTTCTGGCAACTAAACAGGGCCTTAGACCACTCAGCCAAACTGTCATTTGTTGTGAATTTGGAGCTCTTGAGTTTATTTATTCAATACTAAGTACTCTGTATTTAGTATTTGGAGCAGCGGCCAAGATCCGCCAGGTCGAGCCAACCACACACATCCCGTGAGACGTGAGGCCGAGCCGTTCGCTTCAGGCCCATCAGCTTATCCATTCTTGCCCTTACAATTCTCATGAACGAATACACAGCGCTCCCCCCGAAGAGAGCGTGTATGCGCAGCTTCAGGCAGCCTGCAGCTTTGCAAGGCGGCAGAGATGTTGCTGACTCGTCTACCTAGCTCTTCTTGCTCGTCAACAGCGCAGCAGAGGCATCCGTGCGCCGGCAAGTCCCCCTTCCGCGGCGCCGCATGCTGGAGGAAGCGTGAAAAGCTCCCCGGCGCGCGGGCGGCATTGTCCCGGCCAGCGACGATGACGACGGGGTCAGCCTCGGCACCGTGAAGCTGCCGGGCAACATCGACATCGCTCGGTTCGAGTCCTTGCTCTTCCAGGTTAGCCTTGTTCGTGTCGTGCTGCCTGGCTTCTTTTTTCGGTGCCTTCTAGCGTAACTGAGACTGACGCTGTTTGACACTGGCAGTGGGGGAACAGCCTCTGCCAAGGCGCCAACCTGCCACTTCCGGTGCCTCTCAAGGTAGGAAAATATTAGCAAGCTACTGATATGGCTTGTTGATCCGGATCTCTTCACCTGATGGAAAAAATTCGTGTGCAACCAGGTCGACAAGGTTGAGGGCGGCATCAGGCTAGGGTTCATCGCGGTGGACGATGGCGCGACGCAGACGCTGGTCTACATCGACTGCCTGGTTTCTCCGGCGCCGGACGGCTCCGGGCTGGTATTCCAAGCGATCAGGAACGGTCCTATGAAGGACAAGGAGCCACCCGGGGAGCCCAGGATCATGAGAAGCCTCCTTGAGGCTCTCCAAAAGTGTATTCAGATTGCTCGAGTTTGACCGTGTAAATGACACACGTTTAAGGGCCGCATCTCTGTAACTACTAAGAGCCCTCTGGATCCTGTTGTTCTAGTTCTCTCATGAGCACTTCAGGAATAAAACAAATCAAGCTACAGGAAATTGCACCATGGTACAGCATTTCTTCATTATTGATTATATCATCATTACGTGATTCCAGTAGTTATGTCAATTGATCTAAGAAAAGAAGACGGTTACAAGCTCAAACAGCAAGAAATGATGTCAACTGAATCTAACAGCTGGAGCATTTCCAAGCAGCAGTTCAAGTATACAAGAATCAGTGTCAAAACAGGCTGGGAAAAAACAGCCTAAAACTCACCAGCTGCCAACCCCCTATCCTAAACATCATGAGGAAACACAAATCACATTTATGATGTGGAACAAGCTTCAAGCTTTGGGAGGACGCTGCGCCATGCATCGGCAATGTCTTTAGCTAGTTTAGCCTGACCCTTGGCAAATTCATGGAATGCGAGTCCAATATCAGCTGTCTTTTGCTCCTGGAAACGAGCCAGCTCTTCATTCATTAGTCTAACTATGTGTTCAAACTTCTTCGTAGCCTCCTCGCTGTCTGCTTTCAACTGTAAGAACAACAAGACATTAGTGAACAAAAACCTCTGTAAACCTCATCAATAATTCCTCAATGAGGAGTTACAGCAACTTGCCTCTCTAAACTCAGATTCTGCTTCGGCATACTTCTCAGGGTTCATGAACTTCAATTTTTCACTGTGAGAACAGCATTAGAAAGTTCTTAAGTTGCAGTATGTAACAACCATGAGATCAGCACTACTAATAAATTAGGGAGTCCTAGTTGGTTGAGGACCCTGAATTTGGTATTGTAAACACACAGGGATTCCTATTTTCCTGATTACTTGACATTATTCTAGACTGAGCAGGAAAAAAGAAAATGCACTTTGCAAAACATACAGATTAAGCTCTTTATACTTCCTCTCCTGATCCAAATCAAAGTGCTGCCTGAAAGCATTGGCTCGATCCAGCATAGTGGCCTGTAATGAAACCCAATTTAGTTAAAATTTCTGACATCACAACAAATAATGCGATACCATAGAGATGGCAAGAGAGGGAAATGCTCACTTTTATAGATTGTACAGCACGCACATAATCTTTCAAGGGTTCTTCAAAGTTAAAGAGAAGGTTGTATGCCTACAGTAGAAGTGTGCCAACATGATCAGGTCACAGAAACATCGATATAAACTGTTCCGTAAGATATCCAGTACCAAGCAGTACTATGTAAGAGTATATCATGATTACCTCTCTTTGCAGCTTTATTGACAACATCTCTGACTTCGAACCAACTTCAGAAAACACCTTTTCCATCAAATCTCCTTCACAAGCGCCCAAGAGCTTAATCGCCTTTCCAAAGTCCGCCAAAGATTGCCCAAGTTCTAATGAATCAAAATTATGACTGTTTAACTCATCTTGCTATCCAGTTAAACAACCAGGAAAAAAATTGAGGGTCTTATTGATTGTCTTTGAGTTTGAGTTCCTCATGATTGTTAAGCCAGATCATTTATCTATCTATTTTTGCAAAACTAAATTTAGAACAAACATTATTTGTTTGCTGAAATTAGTCGAAACAATCTCACCATGAAAAATAAATTGTAAAATTGCAAGGTATGTTAAACATGAAGAAACTCAAAGAAGTAATGAAGGGCCTTTTCAAAGGACCAACTGATATACCTCTGTGTCTTTTCACAAGACGGTATGCTTGTTTTTGGGCCTCTGCTAAATGATTTTCTAGCTCAAATATGTAATTTTTAAGCTTCTCATATTCAGGAGTAGATTCCTCTACAGGCTTTTCTTTTCCCAGAACAACATCACTGACTTTTGACTGTACATCCTAAAAAAATGATGCCACAATTGTTAAAATGCAAATGCGATATCAATAGTGACAGGGACAGAGGGGAGCTATACAGCATAATGTTGGTTATAATCCTGTAAGAACTAAGAACAGTGTTCAGAAAGTAGCAAGGATGTCTCACTGGAGATACGAGAGACGGTACCTTAAACATCTGTAAGAAATCTGCTGGTTTCTTAAAAATACCAGTCTCATAAGATCTTGCCCTATCCATTACCTGCTTCAAAAGCATAGGAAAAAGAAACATGAGCAGAAGGAATGCCATCAAAACCAAGTAACCATCAATGAATTATTTAGTCGAAAGAATGAGATGTGCAAGGCATGGAGTCATGGATATAGAAAGTTATAAGACAACCATCACCCAAGGCTGTGACGTAGAAGGTTGCAAATGACTATTGCAAAGCCAGCAGTTGAATTCATATAACATACTCAAACTATCAAACCTTCACAGCGGATATATCTGACTTACTTATTATTTATGTTGTGATGGAAATTTCAGCAAGAATTCAGGTCAAATGATCACTAGACATAAGAGTTATGTGGCTATTGGCAGCTATCCTAAGGACACCTATGCATATCATGCCAAGAGAATTTCATCTAAAGAAAATGCCAAAAGACTTCAATTCACATTTCTCAAAATTAATCAATACTCAGATTTCAAGAAACATGAGTTTATGAAAACAGACTAATAAACTAATTAAATACCGATACTGATTTCGTGACGAACCTATCCAACAAAGTTTTGAGTCAATTCTCAATAAGAATCCAAATAAACGCACAAGAAAAGGCACAGCAGTCTGCTGATCTGCATCGAAATGTTTTACCTCTTCATCTGCCTGCAAAAATGTCCTCAAGACGTCACTTTGCTTGAGTTCAGGGTGTGAAGCTATCCTGTTAACGAATAAATCCAGAGCTTGACGACGCAATTCAATGAACTCCTTGCTAAACCGGAATTTCTCTGAAGGAAATGAATAGAAATAGATCAGCAAGCAAAATAGATGCATTATCGCTACAACAGCAATCCAGAGATTCCCTGTCCTCAAGAGATTAAATGAAAAAAGTTGATACAAAAATCATAGTTTAGGATCTTACCAACAGCATTCTTCTCCGGAAGGGGAGGTATAAAAACGCCTTTGTACCTCTCAGCAAGCCGATCATGCAACCATTCAAAATCACTATAGCGTCGAATAACAATTTTCTCTGGTCCCTCAAATTCAGGGAGGTTAGTCTGCAGAAACAAATGTTACTAGATTGGAAAATCAACTAGTGTTGAAGGAGAACAAGTCACATATGTCGGTACAAGAAAAGTGCAGTCACTGGCTATTAGACATAAGATTATCATGCCATTCCCATTGTTAAGTTGCTTATTAGATAGAATCTTTCATCTAATTGATACTGTTTTTGTATCTTATTGTAACTTCAATATACATTTTTCACAAACTCCAACACACAACCACCTGTCAAGTCATAACACCACGTTCCTTCATAGCCCTAGTGCCACACAGTTTGTTCTTCATTGCCCCTCAATTTCAATGTTTCAGAAACACAATTTGATTTCCCACTGTTTTCTTTCCCCAGCAAATACTTTGCTGATAGCTCTACTGATTAATGCTATACTCAAATCTAGACAGACACGTGAGCTTTGCAAACCAATGAGCTCCAATTACTGCTGGATTGCATCCGATATTAGTTCCAGATCTATACTAGGAGACCATAATCCAAAATTAGGTTCCACTGATCCAGCTTTTATACCTCCACACACACAGTGTAAAAACTAAAATTAGGCAAGCCCGCACGGGAACTAGCAAAGCATATGCTCGATGAGCACCATGTTACAAAAATCAATCACTAAACCAGGAGCAACTCACGAGTGGTTTGGTAGCCTAGACCAAACAAGATTGTTACCCTGGTGATGACGCGGTAGGAGATGTAGGCCTGCACGCCGGTGCCCATCTTGACGGGATCCGTGACGGATATCGACAGGAACGGCGCCCCCGCCGCCGCCGCCGGCGACCGCGGGCTCTGTGACGAGCTCCTCTCCTGCGAGAGCCCCATAGACAGATTCAGCGCCAATTTCAAGCCGACCGAACCAGTGGTCAGAAGCGCGGCAGAAGAGATGAGGCGGAGGAGCGGGTATAGTGGTTACCGGCGAGATCATGGCGAGCTTCGCGGCGAAGCCTCCTCTCCTCCCTGGTGCGGCACGGCGAAGCGACGGGAAGAAGAGGACGACTTTCACAAGAAAAGGGAAAGGATTTTTTTTCCTCGATTGTATTTTCCGTGGGTATTTTTGTTGTAGAGGGTTTGTTTGTTGCGGGATTACGCGGGCTTGATGAGTCCCCGCTCGGCCCGAGCCCGAGCCCGAGCTGGACTGGGCCCAAGAGTGGTCGGTCCAGAATCGGATCCGTCGAAACGGCGCACGAATCTCAACACCCTGGCAAGATCTCTTTTGCCTCGTCTCTCATCTTCTCCAAATGGCTGGCTCCGCCACAGACTCGTGGACCCCAAGTCTGCATCGGCACGCCTCCCATTAAATTCTCGCTGATCACCTGCGCGCTCGTCGCCGTCTCGCCACCTCTCACCAGCGACGTGACATCTCCCCCACCCTCACAGTCACACTGGCACACGCGACGGCACACGCTCAGCTCAACCATGGATCGCGCGCGCCACAGGAGCTCCCTCAGCTCCGAGCGCTTCCTCGGCTCCTTCGTCCGCCCCGCAGCCTCCGGCGAACAGTCTACCTCTACGGCCTTCGAACTTGACGAGGACGACCTCTTTTCCGCAGGATCCGGCTCGCCCGAGCCGCCGCAGCCGGTGCGCCGCCCACTCATCCTGTCCTCCGTCCGCCCTGCAAACCCTAGACCTCTTCCACGCCTACGCCGCCCGCCGGAGGGCATCCTGGACGCCCTCCCCGAGCGCCGCCGGTCGCCGCCTCAATCCTCTTCGTCGACGTCCTCGTCCCCCGCTTCCCCGGCTGCGGCCCCTCCCCGCATGATCCCCGCCGTTCCCCGCCCGGCGCCGGCGCCGGCGCCGTATATGCCGCAATCATTGCCGGTCAACGTCCCTGTGGCGCAGCTGCGGAAGCCGCCCGTGGTGATGGTGATGGGGGAAGCGGAGGATGAAGACGACGAGATGCTACCACCGCACGAGATGGTAGCGCGCGCGCGGGCTCGGGAGTCGCCGTTGACGACGTTCTCAGTGCTGGAGGGAGCCGGGCGCACGCTGAAGGGGCGGGATCTCCGCCAGCTACGCAATGCTGTCTGGCGGAAGACTGGATTCCTCGACTGACCCGTGCCGTTTGCACTGGCCAGTAGCCCTCAGGTAGATTGAAGTGATTGAAAAATTATGTCTGGACATCTGGTTCACATGTACACTATTGATGATTGGGTGTTAATTTTAGTGGCGCCTGTAAAACATGTCTGCTCTAGTACTTGTAAACTCTTCATTTGGTGTGCTATAAGAACTAAGATGACACGAGTGATTCTGTGTTTGTTAGGAGTAATTTACTGCAATAAAGAATAAGGTGTTCATTTGTTAGCTGTTCTACATTTACTAGAGGTGTCAATTTGTGTACATTGGCGTGATAGAGGAGTGGAGAAGATTGGTTCAATTTATGGATACTTGTCTTATGTTGGTTTTCTTAACTTATTATAACCCCTCTACATCCTGATTCTCTGTGAATTCTAGTGAAGCTGTAACCATAGGATGTGGAGATCAATTTGTAGATGAATAGCTTGTTCTTGTGTGACATAACGGTGGGATTATCTGGATAGTATCCTGTTAGTCATTTTAAATTTAGCCAGTTCAACTTTTCAGGCCAGATATTACTACTTTGTACACATTTATGACTATGTTTGAAACCTTTATTTTCTTAAATGCGATCATTCCAATCCAATGAATACAAATGAACCAAAAGGAAGACATCCATCAATTAATATATTTAGGACTTTGTATCTGTATTGAACAATAAATTCAAAAGTCAAGAAGTTTGTTCTCGCAGTGCAACAGTACTGTGATGGAAGTGATGAACTTCTGGGGAAATGAAACCCTGTAACAAGCCCCAAATTCTAAGGGGAGGTACTCTTCTTTAGGACGAAATCAGAGGGATATCTCTTCCTCAGGTCGTCCGTGGCTTGTGTGCTTACCTACTTGGCTACACTGCTTCACCTTGACACTTCTTTAGTCTCTGATAAACCAAGTTTTCCCATCCCTCTACATTTTGAGGAAAGAACAAGCTCAATGGAGCTCTGTGTGAGATTCTACGTTGGAATATGTTTAAATCAGTGTCAAGTTTTGCTTTGCATCTTAGACTCTTAGTCGTAAAGTATTTGCCGAATCAAATCAGGTAGATGCTGAAATGGTCATTGAAAAAGAGAAACTACACCTTACCGAACTTCATGATCACTAGGTTGAACCAAAAGAAAGGAGTAGCAATGCTCGTTACCACTTCTTGCTATGCTGGAGGAACAGGTCAAGTATATGTGGTAGAATTATATGTGAGGGTTACATGTTTCAGGTGTTATCCTTCTGTCTTAGCTCTTCTCTATGCAATAATGCAAATCATGGATTGATTCTCCCCAAAGTTTCAAAGGTGACTAGGCGTAACTAGACCCCCAAGGCGCCCAACGCGATGTCTTTGAAACAGATATTCTCCTACTTAACAAGATCTCTGTATGTTTCAACCTGCCTTGCCTGCTTTGGTTTTTTAGATAGAAAACCTACCCTTGCTAAAGTCCAAAAGACTTGATTCTGTGGTCAGGTCAGGTCCAGCCCGTTACACCAATGATGTATTTGAACATTCTTTACTGAGAGGCTCAGTTCTTATTCAATAGCGAATCAATGCAACTATGCAAGAAAAATGGCAAGTTTGTGGTGCTCATTTCAGCACTATGATCCTAGTAAAAAGTTGAGTGTTCTTCATCTTCTCAATAGACTGTATTTGTGGCGTGAATGCTGTTTGTTGCGAAAGAGAAAAGAGGATGAAAGTTTTGTGAAAGACTCTGAATTAGGCGCTGGGCCCTGCAATTCACAAAAGGATGAAACTTTTGTGCAAGACCTTGCAGTTCTTGATTGCCCAGTCTATGCAAATAGAAAACAGATAGAACCAACTGGAGGTATGCAATATCATGCTTCCATGGAGTAGTAGAAGTAGCTGTATCGCCACTTAGATATCTGTGATGGTGGGCAGACAAACATGTCTCCTTCCATGTTTCATGTGTGTCCAAACTACATTGTTTTAAGTTTCTGAAAACATACTATTGTGAATAGCACAGAGTTGGTCAGCCGTCTAATTCTTGCTGAAGTAGTGCTGCAGGACAGGGTCTAATTCTTGCTCTTGTTTTTGAAAGTCTCTTCGTTGCAACATCTCTGTGCTGTCCGTAGGTCGCAGTGCAACCATGATAGAGCTGGAACAGCTGACTGGATGCCTCCTTGCCAAAAAAAAAAAAAAGAGAGGACTGGCAGCACTGAATTTCAGCATATGTAAGATATCCAGGCTGGTTACAGTGGATGAACAGAATGATGATTTGGATACAGATACAAACAAGGGCAGGAAAATGATGGCTGGAAGTTTTTGGTTTCACTCGCCTCGTTTCAGTTTCAGCTCCACATGTTATGATTCCCTTGGTGATGACTGCGTGTGGTTCACTAGTTCTATAGTGCGCCTGTACACTTGAGACCATGGCAGACAACCGCAGCCAGCTTAGCTGACTAAACTAGTCAACTCTGAGTAGTGGAGGGCGAGTTCAGCTGCCAAAAACGTAGACTAATGTGATTGTGTGGTTTCAGAGTCAATGGCTTGATGCAGTGACATCCAGAGCAGTTTTGGCTTCTATAGTGACTTGTTGAGGTCATCTAGGAGACAAGGCTCTGTATCGTTCAAGGCAGTGAGCGGGTTTTATTTTGACGAATGCTGTGAGACTTTGTTAGCATTCAGTTCTTGTTATTATCTCTGTTTTTAAATATATTGTTAGCAATCAGTTATACTGTTACTGCCTTAATAATTTTTAGATATATGACATTTAGGACAAACTAATTGGTTCAAGCTTTTTAATTGAACTAATTAGGTTCTCCTATATCGTAATATATTTTAAAACGGATGGACTGTTTCTCCATTTTAGGGTGTGTTCACTTCGCGAAAAGTAGGTGAAAAGTTACTGTAGCATATTTCGTTGTTATTTGGTAAAATTTGTCCAATCATGGACTAACTAGGCTCAAAAGATTCGTCCCGACATTTACAGACAAACTATGCAATTAGTTATCTTTTTTACCTACATTTAATGTTCCATGCATGCGTCGAAAGATTTGATGTGATGGGTGGAAGAAGAAATATTTTGGGTTGGAATGGGGAAGTGAACAAGGTCTTAGCTGCCAAAAATTGCTTCCTGCTGACAATACAGAGCTTTGTCTGCCTCAATAACGCTACACAGTAGAGAGTAGAGTGCCGGCATGCATCGAAGCCAATTAGCTGTTCTGACTATCACTGGCTCACTGCGTCAGCGACCAAAGGGTTGGCCATTTTATGCGTCAAGCCTTTGACTCTGAAACCAGACAACGACTTTGGTCTTCGTTTTTGACAGCTGAACTCGCTCCCTCACTGCAGACTGCACCATTCAGAGTTGATTCTTCAGCTAAGCTGGCTACAGTAGTCAATTTGTCATGGTCTCATGTGGAGGTGGAGTGCACAAGCACAACTGATGAGGCTGGAATAAAGACTATTCCTTTATTGTTAAAAAAAAAGTGAATTTACTAGCGTCCTTGCCAGCAACGAAATGCACTGCTGAATGCAGATGATGTTGATCAAGTAATGGTGATCCTCGGTGCAGTCTGCCTTAGTATTGGTATCCTCCCTTCAAAACCAGAAGAATAGAAGAGACCTCCAACATTTAATTGCTCTATGAGAAGGACTTCGCTTGTTCACTTCGGAATGTATTACGGAGGTGGTTATGGATTGAGATCCAAATCCATTAGAGAGAGAAGTGCTATTAAAATGGAATGTCCAATCCAAATCCAATATAAACGACTAATGTACAATCTAACTGCTTGAAAGTCCAAGACCATCCAAGATGATCAAATAACAGTAACTTCTGCCTCCATGTGAAAGCAGAGAAAATAACACGAGAAGGGAGGGGAATTTCCTGCTTGATTGCGCTATGGGCCTTTGGCTCCATTCCCATCCGGTTTCAATCGAACAGCGAATGTTACCTCACTGTTTTTTTGTTTTGCATCCGACTTGGGCCCTGTTTAGTTTCCAGAAATTTTTGCATCCGTCACATCGAATCTTTAGACACATACGTGAAGCATTAAATATAGATAAAAAAAATAAAACTAATTACACAGTTTAGACGAAATGGACGAGACGAATCTTTTAAGCCTAATTAGACCATGATTGGACAATATTTGTCAAATAACAACGAAAAAACACTACAGTACCATTTTACCAAAAATTTTGGATCTAAACCGGCCTAGATTCTTTTTCGCGCTATGGGCTCAGAAGTCTGGACGCGTCGCAGTTACAAATCTGGAAAAAGCGAGCTGCTGCAGACGGTTGACCCGCGGCCCGTAAGGCGACCGTGTCCTGGTTGCAGTCGCCGTCAGCTCGGCCACGCAGGCGGCACCGGGCCGCCTCGCTCCCGTCCTCGCCGTCCTCCCCCGACGCATTCCGGTCCGGTCCAGGTCCGGCGGGCGGAGGTTCAGATCCCACGAGGAACAGCGTCTTGCTGTGACCTCCGCGACATTCCCACGTCTCCGTTCCGCCACGGCGCTCACATTTCTCATCCGCTTCCATCCAGTGAATCCGGACGAATCGTCCGCCTGCTCACGAGTAAGGGTGCGTATGGCTGGAGGAAGTGGGATGGGATATGGCCATTCATGTATTTTGAGATACGGATATTCACGTTGTCTGTTTAGTTAGATGGATGGAACGAGTTAATTTTTATTTTGTTTCGATGGATGAGAGTGGATGGGATAAGAATGTTTGACTAATTATGTATGTTATTTAAAAATAATAACAACTAATTATACACTACTAAATATGCACCGACACTAATCTTGTCATTATAATCACTAATTAAAAATAAAATATGTTAATTAGCACTGTACTACTCTAATTGTCACACAAAACATGCGCTAATCATCATATTAACACTTATCAAAACTTATCTTGTCATTATAATTATTAATTAATAATATAACACAGTAGTAATCCTTAATTTATTTGTTAATGATAAAGATTAGAAAGCGTGGATAAGCTCATCCGTCAGATTTATGAGTACTATGATATCCAGCATCTATCCAGAATATTTTCTATCATGGATATCCAGATTCAGCTTGTCCATCTAACCAACGTATCCAGGATATCCATGCCATCGAACCAAACACAGCCTAAGTGGATTTGGTCTCGCTACGGTGCACGGCACAGCCCCTGGTCAGTTTATCCTTTATCTCCCGCCCTAATTTTCGCCGTCAGCGCCTACGCAACCACGGCCGGAGACCAACGCGGCGAAAGCCCGGGAGCCACGTTGACCGCCGGTTCGCCTCAAGCGCACCTGGCAAGCACAACAAGCCCCGCTCGGCGGGCGCCGGGTCCTGCGTCTGCGCGCTGGGCTCGGCTTGACGGACCGCGTGGCCGCCGTCGAGGTGAGCTGGTGCCTGCTGGTAAACACAACGCCCATTCACTGCCGGTACGCCACTAGGGAGTAAACGGGCAGGACGCGGCGGGGAATTGAAGGGCGACTGGGTCCGTCCCTCCCAGCTTGATCAGCCTTGCCCTCGCTGTCTCGCCGAGCGGGGAGGGAGCAGAACAGCAGTCGTGCCCGGCGTCAAGGCGACATGGACACCAGTAGTATGTTATGATGATAATAATACGGCCAAGGTCCAATGCCCGACCGTCCAATCCAACCCCGGTCCGTCGTTCGTCTTCAATTATGCTTCTGGGAGCTTGGAAAAAAAAACTCTGTTTCTGGGCTGTTTTAAGGATTGATGGCTGGCTTTATGAACCAGTCAATTGACAGTTTCTGCACCCGCATGATGGCGCACATGCACGTCCACGGTAATTATAACGCGGTTATACTTTCTCGCTTTATTACTCCGGTAGCAAGTAGCATTACGACTAACGAGCACTTGGCCACTTGCCTCGTTTCGTAGCTTCCTCCCGTCCCGAATGTGGTGAACTCGACAGTGAGAGCCAGAGAGCTTATTTGGTGTTCCTATATGGATAAACATTTAGGTAATACTCCCTCCATTCCAAATTATATGGCTCCGTTTAGCATAGCTCAGCTTCATGGTTTTTTGGAAAACAAGTTCATGAGCAACTTTCTAAGTGAAGCTGAGCTGTTTTGGAAAAATTGTTTGGTAAAACAGCTTCACCGATTGCTTCATGCATGGATGAGAGGGAGAAATGAGGGAAAGAGCTGGGATAAGCTACGTTTTCGAGCTTCATCCCAACCCATGTCTGTGTGAGAGAAGAAGAAAAAGGAATAACTTCACCTATGAAGCTGCTTTGGAAAAATGAGTGTTTGACAAAAAAAAAACAGCTCATGAACTTGTTGTGAGCTATGCCAAACAGACCATATTTATTACTATTACAAAGCTACATCTCGGTGTATATACCTGATAATTAAGTTGTGTATTGCCATTCATTATTACAAAGCTACAATCATAACACACCATATTTACAAAGTGTCGTAAATGTGGCAGTAGAAATTCAAATTATACTACGAACCCCATGTTTGGATCTCTTTATAATTATAGAAATCAACTAAAAAAATCTCTATGAGATCCAAACAGGCTAGACTCCAATGCATATTATTAGAACCTACTGCCCAAATTATAATCTAGGATCCACACGTCCGATTTCGGTCATCTGGGGTGTAGATCGATGCCCGAGCATCCATCTGCCTAGAAGGGCAGTAAGCAAACACGTCCTGAGTGGTCCACATTACATTTTGAGCTCCTCCTCTTTTTGTAACAGAAGGCAAGAACTGACTCCAATATGCACCTCTTAGTATAATTATGATACACTAAAGCGTTGTCTTGTAGAATTAACGTATTGTGGTTTACGCCTATTGTCCAACATGAGAACTTGCTTCAGCCAAATTTTTTTAGACATTTCCTCCCACCAGAACTTGATAGTTGATTTCTTTTTATTCTGACCATAAAAGCAAATCTTGAAACATTTGCTCGATATATAAGAGCGAATCTAACTCCTTTTATTAGGGTCAGCCGACCATGATAAAATTTCATAATCCATTGACGTTACTCCCTCCGTTCCAAACTATAAGTGATTTGATTTTTTTTAATATATTCATTTTGCTGTGTATCTAGATATAACACACCCATAGTAAAACGTGCACATAAAAAGGTTTTGCTTTAGCATATCCATCTACTAGTGCTGAAGGCACGAAAAAAGATGTCGTATATGTTCGTCCATATTACCATAGATAAAGCAAACAACAATTTAAGTTGAAAGCGGGCATTGTCTTCGTCTCAAGACAAGACACCATGGCGAGCACCAAGCTAGGCTTCATTGGCCACCAAGGCACATACAAGTCATCCTGTGACAACTAGGACTAGTTCAAAGTGCTAGATACTCTTGCATGTAGTCGCATAGTGCCTGTGATTTGGTAGTATAGTACTAGTAGTTTATTAGGATACGCCCTCATGATTGACTTGTTAAAACAGCCCCAAGAAAAGCAAAAAATAAAGGAGATAAAAAGGCAGTGTGTGGTGTGTTCGTGTAGGAACGCGCGCGCGTGGGACTTGGAACTCAGGAGCCTGTGTGAGATGACCTACGGAGCACGTAGAATATGTTTTGGTCGAAGACCTGCGGACGCGTTTTGCCGGGGTGACAGGGAGCCTAATCAGGCCTTGTTCACCTCCCCATCTCAACCCAAAATATTTCATCTATCACCCGTCACATCAAACCTATGGACGCATGCATGGAGCATTAAATGTAGGTAAAAAGATAACTAATTACATAGTTTGTCTGTAAATGTTGGGACGAATCTTTTGAGCCTAGTTAGTCCATGATTGGACAAATTTTGTCAAATAACAACGAAAGATGCTACAGTAACTTTTCATCTACTTTTCGCGAAGTGAACACACCCTCAGATGCTGATGGACGACACGACGACCAGCGACATGGCAGAGGAGCTCTCTGGATCACACGCCCGCCGACATACGGCACAGAAAAAAAAAGTATGGGTGCTAGTGTGCTATATTCTCACAGTAACGTTTTAGTTTTGGCTATATACAGAAAAAAAAAGTAATGCCTTTGTTCGCATCCCCACCGCCCTCTAGCTATACTCCCTCCATTTTAAATTATAAGTCATTACAATAATTTTGGCGAATCAAAGTATCTTAAGTTTGACCAAAACTATAAAGAAAGTTTAAAGATTTATGACATCAAATTAGTATATTATAAAAATATAATTAATGAAGCATCTAATGATATTTGGTTGGCATCATAAATGTTATTATTTTGTTATATAAATTTAGTTAAACTTGAGATGATTTGACTCTCAAGAAAGTTAGAATTATTTACTCCCTCCGTCTATGAAAAAATCAATTTCTAGAGTTGTCTTAAGTCAAACTTTTTAAACTTTGACCGAATTTCTAGAAAAATACTAAGATTTATGGTACCAAATTAGTATCATTAGATTTATCATACAATATATTTTCATAAGATGTTTATTTTATGTCATAGAATTAATGCTCTTTTCTATAAAGGAGCCGTTCGGCTGTGCTGATAAGCCGGCTGAAAAATACTGTTGGCTGATTTGTTGTGAGAGAAAAATACTGTTCCGGCTGAAAAAACCAGCTAAAAAAGACGGATTATAAGCCGAATGAACATGACCAAAGTTAGTTAAAGTTAAAAAAGTTTGGCTGGCACGGATTCTAGGAATTGATTTTTTCATAGACAGAGGGAGTATAATTTAGGACGGATGGAGTACATTTTTTCTTTTTGGTTCAAACACGGTGGAACTAGAGTAGATGAAAGCACTAGCTGATTTTTTTTAATAAACCTTATCATCTTTGCATGTTGGTGCAGCAAAGAACGTCAATCTATCGTCACATACAAAATCACACTAGAGTACTAGCTACGATACAAGTATTGCAGACAAAAGTTAACTTTTCGAAATGAATAATAGGCATGCCGGCCCGGTAAGATAAAAAGTCTACACGCGTAAAGTAAAAAAAAAACTAATTGCATTGCATGACAAAAGTTAACTTTTCAAGTGCAATTTGTCAACAATTAGTCAGATACAGCTTGCTTTTTTCAGGCCTCTTTTAGTTTTAGTTTCATGGTGTAAAATTTTGGGGTGTCATATCGGGTGTCACATGGAGGTGTCGTATATGGTGTTCGATACTAATTAAATAACAAATTACAGAATCTGTCGGTAAACCACGAGACGAATTTATTAAGCCTAATTAATCATGTCATTAGCACATGTGTACTGTAGCACTTTATTTCAAATTATGGACTAATTAGGCTTAAAAGATCCGTCTCGCAAAGTAGTCGCAATTTATGTAATTAGTTATTTTTTAATCTATATTTAATATTCCATATGTGTCTAAACATTCGATGGGATAGGGTGTAAACTTTTAAGGAGTAACTAACCTCTTAAAGTTGCAGTAATTCATAGCTCTACGAAGACAACAAGTACGTCCGAGGTTTTCCTTTGCCCATAATTAATCATCAGTTATCTGTACCGTGACTACTAGAGGAGCTCCTCTCGCTCAAGTCGTCATATTTGAACTGGAAGTTCGTATTCGGCGATCGATATTCTTCCTTCATAATAATTCATATACATCCTGTGGACGCAACCGGGAAACGTGCAACACAGAGCATAGAACGAGTCCTGCCAGGAAACAGACAAACAATTCAGAAAGACCAATTCATGGGCTGCATCCTACTATTATTCCTATATGGCATCCCCACACAGTGGCATCTATCGTCTTATATTACAGTTACAGGCTTTACGGGCGTTTCTCTTAATCAAAACTGAAAAGGACTCGCTCGATCTCATTAATGTGTGGCGGCAACACGGAACTGGATTTGCCATCTCCTGGTGGGTGACGGCGAGTCAACAAATAGATCCCCAAAGGAGTGAGAGTGATATACGTGTCATCGCTATATCTGCTGTACTGGTTATTACAGTTTACAGTTCACCGTGAGAATCCCTGCATTTCAAACATGAAGATGACCTTAGCGGTGTGATTTGCTTGTTTGACTTTTTGGTGGGAATTTTCATGTTTGCACATTGTTCCTACGGAAAATTTGCATGACAATCCTTTTATCATCCGAAGTTACTAGACGTATTTTGTTATCGTTTTGTTAGGCCAGTCTCAGTGGAGAGTTTCATTTCGTTGTTTCCAAAACTGCCATATCATATATAATGAAATGAAAGTTGGATAAAACATACATTCTCAATGCAAAGTTTCATTCTATGGTTTCATAGACATTTAATTCTGTGACTCATAGAGAGTTGGTAATCGTGCCAAGAGAGTTTCATCTCCATGAAACTCAATTCTTCTCTCTTCGTTAAAAGGTTGTCATGTCATAAAAATGCATATTTGGTATGATATTAAATGCAAATGAAACTCCCACTGAGACTGACCTTAGGATGAGACATTAACCACCAGTTATTCTATAACTAGCAAGATTGTCTGCACAAATAGATTTATTTTTTTATCATAACTTTTATCTCCTCACCATTTGCTTCAGTTGCATCCACCGGCGTGAACTCCGTATAATAATCATCGAGCAATTCTTTAACAACTATCATCTACCTTTTCTCTTCTTTTTTTTCCCACTTCTACTCCGTGGTAGTGCAACTGACTAATGGGACTAACAAGGTGCCGTTTAGGTTCTCTTGGTGAGTTGTATTCCTCGATAAAACTACCATCCAAGTCTCTCACAGATTATCCAATTCTCTTATACATATTTGGTTCCTTTTATATTATCTTGTGAATCTATAGTTATCTTTTTTACCGCTAAGGGTGTGTTCACTTCCCATGCAAATCCAAAATATTTCCTCTTCCACCCATCACATCGAATCTTTGGACACATGCATAGAGCATTAAATATAGCTAAAAAGATAACTAATTGCATAGTTTGTCTGTAAATGTTGAGACGAATCTTTTGAGCCTAGTTAGTCCATAGTTGGACAAATTTTGCCAAATAACAACGAAATGTGCTACAGTAACTTTTCACCCACTTTTCGTCAACTGAACACACCTTAAACCATCATCTAATTTATCATAATCATGCACACCCACTGGCCAGCCCTATTATCATAACGATATTCATTGGCACACATCAAGACTTTTCAAACATAATATGCAACCACTACGCTAGTGAATTACTTATCTCAAACATCATGCTACCAATGTCACTCTACTTTTGAAACGACCTCATTTTCCACGAAGGGAAATCCACAGAGTCGAAGTGTAATAAGATCGTTGTAGATCATATTACCCAAATTTCAGTCGGATATCACATCCATACAACGATAATATCATAGTACAAATAGTGCGGAATTACATAATTTATTACATCGCCGCATTGGCGGAAACAAAAGTAGCATTCATTCAGAACAGCTTGAAGATAAGATCGCCAAACTCGAGTGTAGGCACGAACCCCTCATCCATCAAACTCCTCAGAGCTATACTCCTCAGCAGAACCTGTGTGCCAAAATTTATCAGTACGATTTGTACTGGCCACTCCTATCCCTATGAGCATTGCTTTGTGGAAGTTGGGTGCAAGTTGGATATAAGCAAAATGAACCTATAAGGCTGGGGTTTCCTATGCAGTAGCTTATCAAGTAAATAATAGTTTGTCAAGTTTTAAACACCATTCCCACACACATTCCACTCCATTCCCTTTTCCGAGCCAGGTTTCGATCCTGGGATCAACATACCACCATCTCCACACCATCACCATACCATCGCTCAGTCGACAGGCCAACTCCCTCTCGGCACTGTCTCAAGGCCTGTAGCCCCTGGCTACGACCGATACTCTCTCACGGGGGAAGAAGAGAATGACTCATCTCACTATCTAGTTTAAGCGAAACCAGGAAAGGTCCATAGTCGACGAGTCGGCACATGTATCGATCGATCAACCATACACTCTACAGAGGTTTTACATAACCACAAGATCCGTCTTCCTTGTTGACCGTCGTCAACTGGGCTGATTCCGGCTGCTTGCTAGCCTAGGATGATGCCACTCTACCATTCAGCCCTGGTTCACCCCAAGTCAAGTCTAGGGTGGCTGAAACTGTGAGTCATGAGCCGGGTCCACAAGGTCTCCATGAAGTCTCAAAAGGGTGTGGGGGAAATCCTCTGCGCCCCGTACCTCCTTACACTGTCCGCTATCAACCTAGTAGTAGTGGCAAAATCCTACCAAGTAGTCCAGCCGTCCCGCACCATATAGGGCGAGTGGTACGTAAGGCTTCCCGGTGAATCTGAGTACTAGTAGGTCCTTAGGGATGACCAAGCCAGAATGTCTCTATCAGGGTTTCCATTTACCGTGCCACCATAGCACCTCCATCTCGGGCTCCACCCATCACAGTTTCACACCCAGGTCCACCTCATATACCATTTACCCACCACAGGTATACATTTCTAGGGGTGCCCAGGTAGCATCCCATGGTATGACTTGCCCTAGGCTCGTCGTATACTCCAACTTGGTCGACACAACCCTCACCCTCCACACACCCAAGTCACACACGCAACACTCTCCCCATAGTCTTGGTAACACCAGTTTCCACCACGCACGTAGTTTAAGCGTAGTAGAAGTATAAATAATGAAATATATAGTAGTAAGCGTGTGTCTAGCCTAATAGCAGGGTATGCAAGGGTAAGGTTGCGTCAAGGTAAAGGCTTTCAAGCAAGCATACTACCATGTAAGTCCTAGCATAATATAATTATAGTAGTAAAGTAAAGTGATAGCAGTTCTATATTAGCCATGCGTAATAGGTGCTACGAGATTGGGTGGGATGTGGCACCTTCAGTGTAGTCGTCTCCGTTCTCCTCACGGTACTCACGGTCCTTGTCCGTCAGGTTCTCCTCCGAGTCTGCATCATTTGCATTATAGTCGCGTTAGCGACGTCTATAGAATAGCACAAAGAAGCAATGGAAATTCAAAAGAGCTAAATGCACTTAAACATGGGTTCATTGCGTAGAGCTTGATTTTAGATGAATTTTAGTCTTGGTTTCGTATTTTTCCGAGGTCGTATGAATTAGTTATGAATTTCTGAAGTTTAAATCATTTCTGAAATTGAATAAAGGCTGAAATAATCCTGGCCTGACACGTGTCATGTTGTGGTTGGTCCACGTGGCTTGCTGACGTCAGCATGACGTTGTCATAATGGTTTCGAGCTGACAGGTGGGGTCCAGCTGACGTCGGCATGACGTCAGCGTGACGTCATCAACGTCGTCCTTACTGACAGGTGGGTCCGGTCAAAGTCAACATCGATCAACATCGAGTCAATGGTCAACGGTCAACAGTCAGGGTCACTGATGTGTGGGGCCAGGGCTGCTGATGTCAGGAGCTAACGTCATCATGACGTCAGCATGACGTCACCCCGGTTGTGTTATCACTGACAGGTGGGTCCCGCATGACGTCGTCATGACGCCAGCATGACGTCACCTACTGTCAAGTGGGTCCAGCGGCTCTGTGTCGCTGACCTATGGGCCCAGGTCAACGGTCAACTCAGGTCGGGTCCAAACTGGGCCGGTTGGGCTAGATACGGGCTGGGCTTTGGCTCGCCACGTGGTAGCACCGCGGTGTGCCACGTCGTCATTTTGGGCCGCTAACGGGCCATGGTCCACGGGCGCAGGTGAGGCGCAGTTTATGGTGAACCTGAGTCGAGAGGCCCCACTGGTCAGTGTCTTGGTTCATGCGGACTGTGTTCACGGGTCTCTTTCACCGGGGTTCCAGCTCACGCACGCGGTGTATGATGGGCCTTTAGGCTGAGGCCCTACGTGTCAGTGACCTAGTTCATGTGGACCAAGTCCAGGGCGGCCCCCACGTTTTCTTTCCCTGTTTCCTCTGCCCAACACGCTCGGCGTCTGTCATAGAACCTCCTAATTATGATGGCCCACAAGTACCCGTCATTGCCATAATGACCTCTGATGGCCGTACTTATGTTCACCATAACTTAAAAGGCATGCTTTCCTCCGAACAGGATCCAATCACATGAGTATTGCAATATTACAACAGTTTATTCAAAATATTCAACAGAGTAACGTAGCGGAAGTCTTACAATAATATAGGTTTACAAACCAGTTTTCAAACTTCAAACCTTATGTAACATTATTACAAACCAGTAGTAGAGAAGTATCGGTATTAACTTTATTACATCACACAAGCGAGATGCCTTGCCCAAAGGCCACACAGTCTACTCGTCGTCGCTTTCTTCAACCACGACGGTCATGCAACAAGGCTCGAAGCAGACTTGTTCATGAACCGCACCTGCAACAAGGGGTTAACAAACCCTGAGTACTAGAGGGTACTCAACAAGACTTACCCGACTAAGACAAAGACTCCAATGGCATGCTAGCTTTAGGGAATCAAGGTACGGGTATTCCAGAATCAAATTTTCTTTTGCAGAAAAGCTTACTAAAGTAAGTCCTTACCTTCAATATTTTACTTTTACCATTGATGGTTCATTAACCAATTCTAGGTGATCCTAATCTAGATCAAAGTAATTATCATCAAAACCTTTCTCATTCTTTCTTTCAATTCCAGTTCTTAACTATGATGCAAGTCAGGTGCTCAAGTCTCCATAACCGAGGAGCAACGACGATTCGAACCGATTATACCCAGCTGGGGATCTCTAACTTCACGACATATGTAGAACCGATTCTTGCATATATCAACCCTCATTTAGATCTCCCAAAACCAGAACGTGTCCATCGCCACCCGAGAGTACAGTACTCCTCGAACCCGACCATATTCTAGCCCCGAGGGCACGCGCGTTCGGCAACGCGGCCCAGCAAGCGGCCCAGCCCGCTCGCTCACCCGCGCGCTCTCTCTCTCTCTCTCTGCGCTCGCTGACAAGCCGGCCCCGCATGTCATCACCCTCCTCTCGCTCTCCCTCTCACTCTCGCGCGCTCGCTCACCTTCGCGCGGTGGCCGGCCGGTGACCGGAGCTTCGGTCAACAAACTGACCCTACCATCATCATCTACACCACCCCACGACTCCGTTTTGCTTCTAAACATCCTGGCTCGAGCTCTAGCGACTAACGAGCGACGGCGATGGCGGCACGGTGGTCACGGGAGTAGTACGCCGGTGACTACAAAGCGGTAGAGGCTAAATTGAAGGGTCGGGAAGCATCAGCGGCTCACCGCGGTTGTAGTGAAGCTCTCGGTGGCGACGGGGAGCGGCTGGAGTGGTCTGGCCACGGGAAGGCGAGGATGGCGGGCAGTCGCCGGAGTTGAGCACGGGAGGCGGTGGCTGCGGTGATCCAGGCGAAGTCAAGCTGGCTTGGGTGGTTCACGAGGTGTGCGAGGATGCGGCGATGCTGTTGGTGCGACTGGCGTGGCCGGAGATGGCCTGGTGGCGGCAGCGGCGAGCGGCGGAGCTGCGGTGGCGGCGATGGCGAAAATAGAGAAAACGAAAAAATCACCATTGTGACCTCGTCGTATTTATAGACGACGGTCGCGACTACAGAGCTGCACTTCTCGCGTCGTCGCGCTGGTGTTCTCGACCGCGCGCGAAGGCCGTGGAAGCTGGCCGAAGCCGTCCGGCGTCTCGCCGGCGCCCATACCGCGCGGTGGTCGGCGGTGATTCGTCGGTGCACTGTAGCTGCCCCCCAACTTTTGAAATTCAAACTGATTTTTCAAATTACTTTCAAATTCATGTAACAACTTGAAAAACTTCCAATCTATGAAATCTTCAGAATTTCAAGCTCTACAAGTTTTGTATTGAACACTTTTTCAAATTCTCACTGGATTTTGAAATTTGAGTTTAAATTCTAAAGGGGACACATTTTTGGGATTTGGTAATTTAGAAATTACTTTTGATTTTATATTGAAACTTCAAAATCTCCAAACACCAAAGTTGTACATCTTGACAAGACCTACAACTTTGCTGTTCAAAACATTTTCAAATTCTGCCTCCATTTTGAAATCTTAGTTTGGGGACAAAAATGAATCAAATCTGAAATTTGTTTATTTTCAAAATTGCTCCACATTTTACACTAAAACTTTGGAAACTCAAAACACCAAAGTTGTAGCCCTTGAAAAGTTTTACAAACTTGGTTTTGAACTTTTTCCCAAATTTTGCCTAGATTTTGAATTATTTTAAAAGGGGTAAAACAGGGTTTTGAAATTTAGGGTTTTCGGAGAAATTTTAAATTGGAATTTGTTGCTACTTTGATTTGTGATTACTTAGCGATCAAAACCTCACCCAAGGGCATCATTTGGACAAACATGACATGGTTGACCAAATGCCGCTCTTGGTTGACCAATTAGCTTTTAAAATTCTTTTACATTTTTCCCCAATTTTGAATTCGAATTCGAATCGGAAAACTCGTGACAAGTTTTGGGACTCCAATTCAAACTCAAATTTGGAGTTTCATTTTAGAGGTTGTACTTGAGCTCATACCCTACACTTGACACTAGTGTGCAACACAGTCGCACACCTCAAATTACGCAGGGCATGGACTAAGCATTTGCGGTGGTATTAAAAATTAGGGTTTTCGGGTTTGGAGCACATCACTGAGAAACACATTCAACCTAGATAAGTAAACTTGTTTTAGTTGATGCATAACAAAGTTAACCTAACAGGGATGCTTTGCAATGCATTATGATGACATGGCAGATTAATTAGCACTATAACACCTGGGGTGTTACAGCCCTTCCCCCTTAAAGAAATCTCGTCCCGAGATTTAAAGCCTTGAGTTAAGTAATAGAAAAGGAAACGTGTCAAGCAAACACGTCCAAGACTTGTCTACAAAACAGGTAGGGGTTTTCTGCATTACAAAGATTTTAAAAGGATAGGTTACAGTTTAAAGAGGAAATTGCAACCTAGATAGAAGCAAAGAACTCCGGGAAATTCTCTAACAGATAATCCTCCGTTTCCCAGGTGGCTTCCTCTTCTGAATGTTGATTCCACTGTATTCTGTACCATTTAGTTGTTCTACTTCGGGTAACATGATCTTTTTGATCCAAAACTCTGACATGATGTTCAGAATATGTCAAATCCGGTTCAAGTTCAACTCCCTCAACATCAACCACTTGATCATGTACTTATAGACACTTCTTCATTTGTGATACATGAAATACATTATGCACGGCTGACAGTTGTTCAGGCAGCTTTAACTTATATGCCACCTTTCCACATTGTTGAATGATTTGAAAAGGACCAATATAACGTGGTGCGAGTTTGCCTTTGACTCCAAATCTGCTAACTCCTTTCATGGGTGATACTTTTAGATAAACATAATCCCCTACTTGGAATACCAAAGGTCTACGCCTTTTATCAGCATAACTCTTTTGCCTGGACTGAGCCACTTTCAAATTATTCTGGATCTGCCTACCTTTTTCTTCTGTTTGTTTCACAAGATCAACACCGAAAAACCATCTTTCTCCCAGTTCTGACCAATTCAATGGAGTTCTGCACCTACGGCCATACAATGCCTCAAACGGTGCCATTTTGATACTCTCTTGATAACTATTATTATAGGAGAATTCTGCTAAAGGTAACCACTCGTCCCAAGTATCTGAATAATTAAGTGCACATGACCTTAACATGTCTTCTAGAATTTGATTGACCCTTTTAGTCTGACCACTTGTTTGTGGATGATAAGCGGTACTATGCAAAAGTTTTGTACCTAGGGACTCATGTAGGTGTCTCCAAAATTTGTTAACAAACTGAGTACCTCTATTTGATACAATGGTCTTTGGTACCCCATGAAGACTCAGGATTCGTGCAATATAAATTCTTGCATAAGTTATAGCAGAATAGTCCACCTTAACTGGAATAAAATGAGATGACTTTGTCAGTCGGTCCACAATGACCCAAATTGAATCAAAGCCTCTTGAGGTCTTGGGTAACCCAGTAATGAAATCCATACTGATATCTTCCCATTTCCAGGATGGAATGGGCAAGGGTTGTAACATTCCTGCCGACTTCAGGTGTACTGCCTTCACCTTACAACAAGTGTCACATCTGGCCACATACTTGGCAATCTTAATTTTCATTTTGGTCCACCAGAATTTCTGTTTCAAATCTTGATACATCTTATTACTTCCTGGATGAATAGAAAACCTTGTGCTATGTGCTTCATCAAGAATGAGCTGACGTAACTCTGGAACCTTTGGGACCACTAACCGGTTCTTAAACCACAACACATCTGCATCATCAATACTGAAATCTGTCTGTTGACCCGTTCTAACTTTTTCTTTGATGTGAGCTACTCCGGAATTCTTTCTCTGAGCAGACACAATCTGATCTTTGATTGTTGATTCTACTGTGACATTAGTCAACTGACCTTGTTGAACTATTTCAATATTCAGCTTTTCTAATTTATAACATAAACTGTAATCCATTGGCTTCGCAGTAATGCACTTGCAATGATTCTTTCTACTGAGTGCATCAGCAACAACATTTGCTTTTCCAGGGTGATAGTGCACTTCTAAATCATAGTCCTTTATTAACTCAAGCCACCTTCTTTGCCTCATATTCAACTCTGACTGAGTAAAGATATACTTTAAGCTCTTGTGATCTGTATACATGTGGCAAGTATTACCTAACAAGTAATGACGCCAAATTTTCAATGCATGAACCACAGCTGCTAGTTCAAGATCATGTGTCGGATAATGTTCTTCATGACGCTTCAACTGTCTCGAGGCATAAGCAATGACTCTGCCTTCTTGCATCAATACACAACCAAGGCCAATACCCGAGGCATCACAGTAAACATCAAATGGCTTTTCTATATCTGGTTGTGCCAAAACTGGAGCAGTTGTCAATGACTTCTTTAAAATTCTAAAAGCTTTCTCACATTCTGGAGACCATATGAACTTAGTTTGATTCTTCAACAACTCTGTGATTGGCTTGGCTACCTTTGAAAAGTCAGGTATGAATCGACGGTAATAACCCGCCATTCCCAGAAAACTTCGGACTTCATGAACTGAGATTGGTGGTTTTCAATTCAGAATATCTTCCACCTTGCCAGGATCTACTGCTACTCCTTCGGCTGACAACACATGTCCTAAGAATTGCACTTCTCTTAACCAAAACTCACATTTACTGAACTTGGCATACAGTTGGTGATCTCTCAGACGAGTCAGAACAACTCTGAGATGCTCAACATGTTCTTCTTCACTTTTGGAGTATACCAGAATATCATCAATAAACACAACCACAAATTTGTCAAGCTCCAGCATGAAAACTGAGTTCATCAGATACATGAAATGTGCCAGTGCATTGGTGAGACCAAAAGACATAACTAGGTACTCATACAGTCCATATCTGGTAGTGAATGCAGTCTTTGGGATATCTTCAGGTCGAATCTTGATTTGATGGTACCCTGACCGAAGATCGATCTTTGAAAATACCTTTGCCCCCGCAAGCTGATCAAAGAGTAGATCAATGCGAGGCAACGAATATTTATTCTTAATGGTTACTTCATTCAGCGGTCGATAGTCAACACACATCCTTAAAGTCTGATCTTTCTTCTTGACAAAAAGAGCTGGACATCCCCATGGTGAGGAACTGGGTCTGATAAAACCTTTGTCACGTAACTCTTATAATTGATCCTTAAGTTCTGCCAATTCATTGGGTGGCATTCTGTAAGCTCTCCGGGATATTGGGGCAGTACCCGGTTTTAACTCAATCACAAATTCTACATCTCTGTCTGGTGGTAGACCTGGTAGATCATCTGGAAACACATCTGGAAATTTACAGACTACCGGTATATCACAAATCTCCTGTACTGAAGTTGCACATATCCTTTCAACTGTTCTCTTTGGGATAGGAAGTTGGATAAGAAGATGAGATTTATTATCTGGCAGGTTCAACCTTATAGTTCTATGCAGTGCATCTATAAGGGCTCCTCTTTGGTACATCCAATTCATACCCAGGATTACATCTATGTCCTGTTTCTGTAATATTATCATTGAGGTAGGAAATATATGCCCACCTAACTCTATAGGTACATCACGTACCATCTCCTTAGTACACAGTCGTCCTCCGGGCGACTGGATAAAGAAATCTTCTTGAGTTCCCATAATTGGAATGTCATGCTTAACAACAAAGGTGCGATTTATGAATGTATGCGATGCACCTGAATCAAATAACAGTACTGCTGGATGATTAGCAACAGGGAACATACCCATCATAACAGGTTCTCCCTCTGGGATTACACTTGCTTGAGTGTAGAACACACGTCCGGTCTTCTTCTTCTCACCCTTACCCTTCTGAACATTCAGGTTATTATTCTTGCTCTGAGGTTGTTGCTGTTGCGGTACGGGAGCTCTGGGATAACTGGGATTGTACTGCCTTGGATATGGGTAGTCCTTGGAAAAGTGGCCTGGCTTTCCACAGTTGTAACAGGGAAAGTTATGGGTTACTGGAGTCTGGTTTTGAATACCAGGGGCATTCGGCTGCTGTGGATACTGCGGAATTGCGGCAGGACGGAAAAACATCTGCGGCTGAGCTTGGTATTGCGGTGGACGATAAGTTGGGCGGAAATGGTTCTGAGGGTGATAAACAAACCTCTGGCGCTTTTTAATGCCACCAGACGGGCTAGAAAACACTGGCTTCTTTTTCTTCGACTCTTTATGCAGTCGAGACTTCTCTTCTGACGCAATAGCCACATTGACTATCTCATGGTAAGTGGCATTATAGCAGGTGACCAATGCTTCCTAGATTCTGGTACTCAAACCTCTCATGAAACAACTCTTCTTCTTTGCATCGGTGTTCACATATTCCGCTGCATACTAGGACAGATGATTGAATTTGCCCACATACTGTAGAACTGTCTGGTTCCCTTGCTTCAGCGAGAGAAACTCTTCTAACTTCATGGCCATGACATCATCTGGGATATAATGTGCTCTGAAGGCTTCACGAAACTCCTGCCAAGTGATACGGTGGCCAGCAGGCCGTGCGGCGACCAGATTCACCCACCACGCCCCTGCGGCACCTCTAAGCTGTTGTGCTGTAAACACGGGCTTCTGATGCTCTGTGCACTGTAAAAGTTCAAACTTCTACTCCATGGTACGGAGCCAGTCATCCGCCTCTAGCGGCTCATCTGCCTTTGAGAACACTGGTGGACGGGTATCGGTGAAATCCACATAAGTGGTTTCCCCTCCATTGTTACGGCCTCGACGGCCCTGATTTCTATTCTGATTCTGATTCTGAGCCAACAAGGTAGTGGCATTAACCAGTGCAGCAATAGCTTCTGCCAAGGTGGGTGGAAACGGTGGGGGATTCGGAGGATTGTCCCTTTCTTGGGAAGTTCCAGTACCGTCCATCTGTTGTACACAAACTATATTTATTTACATCGCTTTATTGAATTAAAAAGCAGTTAGTACAGTACTTGTATACACACACAACTTATCTTACATTATTTCATTACAAACTTGCTCTCAAGCAAGAAACTACCCACTAAGGTTCTTAGAAAGCAGGAAAGACTACTATATTACACAACCATCCATGTCGACACTTCACTCCTCATCATCATCGCTGATCACGATCACTCCATCCTCATTCTCTAGAGCACTTGCACCAGTGACATGACTCGCATCATCCCCACTTTCCATCATGGGTTCATCTTCTTCTGGATCTTCTTCCTCATTGTCCTCTCCATCAGGAACAATCATGGCACCGACATCATCTTCTACTGCCTGGGGCTGATGATTGGAATTCATCAGATCATTTAGCCTATGGACTTTCTCATGCAGAACTGTGTTGTACTGCTCTAGGTGTGTCACATAAAGCTCCAACTCACGAACACGAGCCCTGGCTTCTGTCTCCTTTCCAAAGACTCCTTCTGGAACTGTTTCCAAAAACGCATGTTGCGCTTCAGTCGCTCCACTTCTGATGTAAGCCTTGCAACCTCTGATTCCGAATCCGGGTTCGGATTATGGCTACTGCTTGCTCCATCACCTCTGGCGGCCAACTGATGACGCGGCACTCCTTGCGGACCCGTTTTCTTACGAGGAGTCGTCTTCACACGTGCCATCCTATAGCAAGATAGAATTAGGACGATAAGAACAGATAGGGGGATCTAAAGGTTAGCATGAATAGGATTTGAACCTTACTTAACCCAAACCACTTTAAAAGGGAAGGTAGCTTAAGCAGGTTAATTAAACATGATGCATGCATCGCACTTACGATCTAACAGAAAGATTTAAGTAACACATGCAATCTTTATAACATAGGGCACTATACATGATACTTCACTACGAAGCTTTCAAATATGAGCTAAGGAAACTATAGAATAGATTAAGATAAGCAAAAGCAATTTGGACCAAAATATCAGTATTAAGTTTGTTTGACCCAAATCATTTTGAAGTTTTGCAAGGTAATACTACAATAACCCGAGTGATTATGCTTTGGTACCAGCTGTCACAGAACCTCCTAATTATGATGGCCCACAAGTACCCGTCATTGCCATAATGACCTCTGATGGCCGTACTTATGTTCACCATAACTTAAAAGGTCTGCTTTCCTCCGAACAGGATCCAATCATAGGAGTATTGCAATATTACAACAGTTTATTCAAAATATTCAATAGAGTAACGTAGCGGAAGTCTTACAATAATATAGGTTTACAAACCAGTTTTTAAACTTCAAACCTTATGTAACATTATTACAAACCAGTAGTAGAGAAGTATCGGTATTAACTTTATTACATCACACAAGCGAGATGCCTTGCCCAAAGGCCACACAGTCTACTCGTCGTCGCTTTCTTCAACCACGACGGTCATGCAACAAGGCTCGAAGCAGACTTGTTCATGAACCGCACCTGCAACAAGGGGTTAACAAACCCTGAGTACTAGAGGGTACTCAACAAGACTTACCCGACTAAGACAAAGACTCCAAGGGCATGCTAGCTTTAGGGAATCAAGGTACGGGTATTCCAGAATCAAATTTTCTTTTGCAGAAAAGCTTACTAAAGTAAGTCCTTACCTTCAATATTTTACTTTTACCATTGGTGGTTCATTAACCAATTCTAGGTGATCCTAATCTAGATCAAAGTAATTATCATCAAAACCTTTCTCATTCTTTCTTTCAATTCCAGTTCTTAACTATGATGCAAGTCAGGTGCTCAAGTCTCCATAACCGAGGAGCAACGACGATTCGAACCGATTATACCCCGCTGGGGATCTCTAACTTCACGACATATGTAGAACCGAATCTTGCATATATCAACCCTCATTTAGATCTCCCAAAACCAGAACGTGTCCATCGCCACCCGAGAGTACAGTACTCCTCGAACCCGACCAAATTCTAGCCCCGAGGGTACACGCTACTCTCGCCATCTCTCCACTCCCAGTGCGAGGTTAGACGTTCTCGTAATGGAATCACTAACATTTTGGGCTTACCCAAGGCATGAGGCTAGCTGCAAAGTCTTGAACACAACAGGCTTACAACGAACGGACCTTAACTGACAAGGCGGAAACACTACATTGAGACTCCTTTCCCAATGCATGTTAGCAGTGGCCAAACCACCCGCCCGATCTTTCAAGTTCATTCTCATATTTCAATATTCATTCAATATACCGTCATGGCTATATAAACATTGCATTTAAAAGCTTAACTTCTAAGCATAGCGAAGCATACTACGCATTTTCCGTAAAACAGGTATCAAGGTTGATATCACAATAATCAAGGATGATAATGCAGCAATTGGGTTATCACTCAACTCCTAATTACTTAATGCAGTAAACCATATTATAAATAATAAAACATTTGTAAAATTCAAGATAGGGTTTAAATGCACCGGGGCTTGCCTTGCTCAGACACGACGACTGACTCAGACCCGAGAACTCCAACGTCAGGTCCGAAACCCACCGACGATCGCTCTTCTCCGGAAACTGGCTCGACGGCTTCGACTTCTTCGAAAGCGGAGACTACACGAACACATAACATGCTTTAACATGATGCTAGATGATAAACATGATGCTTGATGATAACATGCTACGAGTTACGACTGGAGTACAACTTTCCTTCACGGTACAGTCACAAACAGAACACCTATTAACTAGTAGCGACGATTCCAGCGATACCAGCTTTTAACCTAACAAGTTACTAACGAGCTCAAACATGGAATTAAGGTGCCAAAGATCACAAAAGGGTAGTGACCTAAGGACATCACTCAATCAAAAAGGCACACAACTCTTAAAGTTCTTAAATTAACATTTATTTATTATTTAAATAATTAGGACATAATTAGAAGTTAATCAAATTTTACCTAATCAAGCTCAAACTTTTTCTATGGATTAAGAATGATTTATAACAGTGTCATAATAAATTTCATCATTTTTGGATTAATAAATTAATTATTAAAATTCATGGAAGTTGCATTTAATCTTTATTAGAACTAATTAATTCTACTGCACAAAGTACTCAATTTCAGCATTTAACATTTTTCCTAGATAGTTTATATATTGAGAAGCCTACAAAAAAAATTCATGAATTTTGGAACTCTACACAATTTTTAATGAAATAAACAAATAACTAAACTATTCATTTATTTGAAAAAGAAAAACAAAAACGAAATCGGGCCGATTCTTCCTTTCTCCCGCGGTCTGGCCCAACTAGACGGCCCGCTCGCGTGCGCCCGCGCCCGCACGCGCGTTCGGCAACGCGGCCCAGCAAGCGGCCCAGCCCGCTCGCTCACCCGCGCGCGCTCTCTCTCTTTGCGCTCGCTGACAAGCCGGCCCCGCATGTCATCACCCTCCTCTCGCTCTCCCTCTCACTCCCGCGCGCTCGCTCACCTTCGCGCGGTGGCCGGCCGGTGACCGGAGCTTCGGTCAACAAACTGACCCTACCATCATCATCTACACCACCCCATGACTCCGTTTTGCTTCTAAACATCCTGGCTCGAGCTCTAGCGACTAACGAGCGACGGCGATGGCGGCACGGTGGTCACGGGAGTAGTACGCCGGCGACTACAAAGCGGTAGAGGCTAAATGAAGGGTCGGGAAGCATCAGCGGCTCACCGCGGTTGCAGTGAAGCTCTCGGTGGCGACGGGGAGCGGCTGGAGTGGTCTGGCCACGGGAAGGCGAGGATGGCGGGCAGTCGCTGGAGTTAAGCACGGGAGGCGGTGGCTGCGGTGATCCAGGCGAAGTCAAGCTAGCTTGGGTGGTTCACGAGGTGTGCGAGGATGCGGCGATGCTATTGGTGCGACTGGCGTGGCCGGAGATGGCCTGGTGGCGGCAGCGGCGAGCGGCGGAGCTGCGGTGGCGGCGATGGCGAAAACAGAGAAAACGAAAAAATCGCCACTGTGACCTCAGCGTATTTATAGACGACGGTCGCGACTACAGAGCTGCACTGCTCGCGTCGTCGCGCTGGCGTTCTCGACCGCGCGCGAAGGCCGTGGAAGCTGGCCGAAGCCGTCCGGCGTCTCGCCGGCGCCCATACCGCGCGGTGGTCGACGGTGATTCGTCGGTGCACTGTAGCTGCCCCCCCCCCCCCACTTTTGAAATTCAAACTGATTTTTCAAATTACTTTCAAATTCATGTAACAACTTGAAAAACTTCCAATCTATGAAATCTTCAGAATTTCAAGCTCTACAAGTTTTGTATTGAACACTTTTTCAAATTCTCACTGGATTTTGAAATTTGAGTTTAAATTCAAAAGGGAACACATTTTTGGGATTTGGTAATTTAGAAATTACTTTTGATTTTATATTGAAACTTCAAAATCTCCAAACACCAAAGTTGTACATCTTGACAAGACATACAACTTTGCTGTTCAAAACATTTTCAAATTCTGCCTCCATTTTGAAATCTTAGTTTGGGGACAAAAATGAATCAAATCTGAAATTTGTTTATTTTCAAAATTGCTCCACATTTTACACTAAAACTTTGAAAACTCAAAACACCAAAGTTATAGCCCTTGAAAAGTTCTACAAACTTGGTTTTGAACTTTTTCCCAAATTTTGCTTATATTTTGAATTATTTCAAAAGGGGTAAAACAGGGTTTTGAAATTTAGGGTTTTCGGAGAAATTTTAAATTGGAATTTGTTGCTACTTTGATTTGTGATTACTTAGCGATCAAAACCTCACCCAAGGGCATCATTTGGACCAACATGACATGGTTGACCAAATGACACTCTTGGTTGACCAATTAGCTTTTAAAATTCTTTTACATTTTTCCCCAATTTTGAATTTGAATTCGAATCGGAAAACTCGTGACAAGTTTTGGAACTCCAATTCAAACTCAAATTTGGAGTTTCATTTTAGAGGTTGTACTTGAGCTCATACCCTACACTTGACACTAGTGTGCAACACAGTCGCACACCTCAAATTACGCAGGGCATGGACTAAGCATTTGCGGTGGTATTAAAAAATAGGGTTTTCGGGTTTGGAGCACACCACTGAGAAACACATTCAACCTAGATAAGTAAACTTGTTTTAGTTGATGCATAACAAAGTTAACCTAACAGGGATGCTTTGCAATGCATTATGATGACATGGCAGATTAATTAGCACTATAACACCCGGGGTGTTACAGCGGTGCTCCATTCACCGATGGCGCAGTCACCTCGGCCGGCGGTTATGGTCGCGGAGAGCTGGCTAGAAGGTGCATACGGGGCTGGTGGGGCTGCTATGGCGCTATGGAGGTCTCGATGCGATCCAGGGGCTTTCCAGGGGCTCTGGTGATGGTGACGACGAGCCAGCCTCATCGGCGGCGGCAGCGCGGTGTGGTCTAGTTGACATTCTAGTGACCTTTTCCTCCTCTAATCGTGCGCGCGGCGTGTCCCGCGGTGATGCGGAACCAACCAAGGTGGTTGCGCCATCTCTACCGTAGCGTAGAAGGCGTTGTGGCCTCGCCACAGTCGTGCTTTGATCCATGGCGAGCGTGCTCCGTTCGTGACGGCGTGCTCGAGCTGTTGTGCTTGACATCGCCCTCTTCCTTCCCTTTGCTTCGCGTTTCCGATTGGCTCGACGTGAGGGTTGTGGTGGTCCTTCTAGGCTATCGTTTTGGCTAAACTGAAGCAAGAACTCATGCTCCGGCGCAGTCCGCTCATGGAGGTCTAGGCAAAGCCGCGGGCTAGGAGGGGTCTCAGCCGAAGAGGCTTACCGTGCGATGCTTGGTGAAGGAAGGGTGTCGGTGCAGTGCTGTGGCGGGGTCGTGATGCTCTGGTAGCAGTGCCGAGCGGAAACCACGACGCCGTGGCTTCACCCCGGCGGCGTCCTCCTTCTCTTCCCCGCCTCCTTCTCCTCCCTGCTCACTCTCTCTCTTTCTATCTGTCTTCTCAGCCCTCGGTGTTGCGTGGTGTGTTGCCACCGGCGGTGGCAGTGAAGGGAACAAACCCAAGAGCCCTGGGCTCCCTCCTTTTATAGCCACGCTCGAGGGCTCCCATGGCGGTTGGTGATCGGGCGGTGGGTGATGCACCGATCGCATCCAACGGCACGGAGCGGTTGCGTGGGCGCGGCGCCAAGGAGATAGGGCCATGCCCCGGGCGTGACCCCCTGGCCCGCCCCTGCCAGTGCTGTCGGGGCTTGGTCGGAGAAGGAAATCGGCGTGAGCGGTCGGGGGTGTGGCGTGGAGAAGATGAACAGGAGGGCTGACATGAGGGGCCCGTGTGGCAGCGGCTGCAAGCGATGGCGGGGAGGCGCGTGGGCGGGTGCGGCGTGCGGGCTGGCTGTTGGGCCTGCGCAGCTCGTGGGCCGGCTTGCGCTGTGCGTTGGCGGGGCTGGCCGGTTGCTGGCTGGGCCGTGAAGCCGAGCAGGCCTGGGCCACAACGAGGCCTTCTCCTTTTCCTTTTTCCATTGTTCTTTTCTTATCCATTATTTGAATTCAAATTTGGTTTAGAATTTGAATTCAAAACTGAGGTAACTTATTCATTGGAGTTTAGGGAATTTTTGTTTAGCTATTTTGTATATCAACATAGGTGTAATTAGTTTTTCTTTTATTACACATTTATTCTTGGATTTGAATAGTGATTACTTTATGGTGTGTTTCTTAGAAAGAGTTGTTAAGCATAACATAAAGCAAATGAAAATCCAAATCACAATTTGAGTTAACAATGTATGCAACATTTTATTTGTTAGAAATTAAATATTCATAATCCACAAATGACATGCTATGCTTATGTGTTGCCTTGGGTTGGGGTTAGACCTAATGCATCTCTTAGGTTGGGTTTCTATACATGACACTCATCATCACATGGGATTCTTGAAAAAAAATTATAGTTGAGATTTTTGGTGTGTGAATTTTTGGGTTGTTACAACTTTGATATTGGTCATACTATGCTTTTCTACCTGTGACTAGCTTCTCTCGAAGAATTGAAGAACTATTTGTGCTGCTTGTCAACCCCTCACGCACGAGCCACCTATTTGAGTTGAGTCACATATATGTCAAAATCTCGTACTTTCCTCCGTTTTCGTTTACTTGTCACCAATTTTTTACTGTAGCAGATTTGACCATCTGTTTTTTTTCTTCTAAAAAATCTTAGATACTTCAAAGTATTTAACATTAATCAAGTATGTTTATTGAAGAATCATATATGTGAAAACTTGATGTATCTAAAAATCTTTTGCAGGAAAAAACGCGTGGTCAAAATTGCTACAGTACAAGTTCGGTGACAAATAAACGAAAACGGAGGGAGTACAGGACTAAGACTTTAGTACATCTAGCATTTAATATGGGTCTTAGGATTTATTTGGTTTAATTAAATTAAAAATAAAACAAGTCCAATTAAAATCCAACGTAATATAGTAAATATGTTTCAATATGAATCTTTAAGATCATTTTAATTAAGAATCATATATTAGTATAAAAATATTTTGGATAAAGATTTGTCTTCTGGCTCTGTTTATTCTACCTTACTACTAAAATAAAGTGTTCAATTCTACCTATATTACTAATGTGCGAGGATAAATAGATTAATAAATAAAGGTGCAACAAGCAAAAGAGAAAATATGCAATTTGCATACTAGCTGACCCAGTCGTCCCCACTAAATCGCACTGCCACTCCTCTCCCCCTCTCTCCTGTTTTTCCAACGGGCACCAGCCCGTCCCACCACGCCATGAGAAAATTCGCCCGAACAAGCGGGCAGCTCAGCAGCTGCGTCATCCATGTCAACCATGAACCACCTCGTGCTTCCCCATATATACGTCATGCGCAAACGCTTCCACACCTTGCTTCACCTCACCTCACCAGCAGTATACACACACCACAGGCACGCGGTTCTTTGAGCGCATATGCATTCTTTGCTCCCGGCTGCTCAGCGCCAATCCTCTCCTCAACTCCGGCGCCGTCAGCTCCGACCGGTCCTAGTGGCTATAGCTAGCTACTATCTTGGTGGTCCGCGCGCGGATCGATTGGTGGCATGGCGGCCGGCCTGCCCCCGGGGTACCGCTTCTACCCGACGGAAGAGGAGCTGATATCCTTCTACCTCCGGAACAAGCTGGACAACCTCCGCGACGACATCGAGCGCGTCATCCCCGTCGTCGACGTCTACTCCGTCGATCCCTGGCAGCTCCCAGGTGCAACGCCGTAGCTAGCTAGCTAACCATTCACGCACGTACAGGCACAGCCCACCAATTGATATGATCGAAGCGGTGATGCATTGCGCTAACCGCGCGGGGCGCGCCATGATGCATGCAGGGATCCACGAGACGATGCTGCGCGGCGGTGGCGGCGCCGGGGAGGGGGAGCCGTGGTTCTACTTCTGCCGGCGGCAGGAGCGGGAGGCGCGGGGCGGGCGGCCCAGCCGGACGACGCCGTCGGGGTACTGGAAGGCCGCGGGCACGCCCGGGGTCGTCTACTCCACCGCCGATCACGACCGCCGCGCCATCGGGATGAAGAAGACCATGGTGTTCTACCGCGGCCGCGCGCCGTCGGGGACCAAGACCAATTGGAAGATGAACGAGTACAGGGCGCTCCAGTACGAAGCCCCCGGCCCCGCCGCCGTCGGAGTTGGAGTCGGAACTGACGGGTCCTCGTCGTCGTCTAGCGCCCACCACCACGCCGCCGCCGTACCCGTACCACCACCACCAAACGTTGCCCCGCAGCCGCAGGTGAGATGATGCACAAATGATTAATGGACGTTGCTTTCTCTGCCGTTGTGGACATTGGCACGTAGCTTATATAGCTTCCAAATTAAGATCCACACAAGAAGCTGCGGCGCACGCATGTCGATCTCCATATATCACCCACATATATATTGCTTAGGCGCCAGGGCAACTTGATCGATGGTGCGTGTCGTTTTTTTGCGCCGGATAAGTGTCCAAAAGCCACTTGCTGTTTATTTTGTAGCTAGCTTTAGGTTTCATGATACTCGATCGATGCTCCTGCAAAAGTTCTTTTAAAAAAAAACTCGATGCGTGGTTCTCGCCTTGTGCCAATCTATATATCAACCAGACAACGACGCCGTTGGAAGCCCATAAGCACGATCGATCTCATCATATAGTAATGTAGTACTAATGTATATATAGAGAGCCTTCGATTCTTTGGGAACTTGGCTCATGTTGCATGGAAGAACGTACTAGTATTTTTTTTAAGAACTCTTGTTCTGAGAGAAAACAAAAATACTTATTGCACTCTGGTCTCGATCTGGTGATTCTTTTGCTTACTTGATGTACATACGTATATGCTGTTGCAGTTGCAGCTGAGGGGCGAGTTTAGCCTGTGTCGACTCTACACCAAATCTGGGAGCCTGAGACAGTTTGACCGGCGGCCGCTCGCAGTTGAGGGAGGCGTCGTCGTCGTCCCTGGCGAGGACCCGGCGGGGCCGTCCACGGCAGTCGCCGCGTGGCCGCCGGACGATGACGATGGCTCCGGCAGCAGCTCCATGCAACAGCCGCAGCAGCTGACGGAGGAGAGAGGTGCCAACGATCCATACGGTGACGACGTGGTGACGGAGAGTGAAAGCGCCCACGGCCACGATCCTTTCGGTGACGACGTGGCCATCTTGGATGCCCTTTTATACTGGCCCGGAGACTAGACGTAGTGCACTTGCAAGACCTGTGTACGAGCGCGTGCGTCGGTGTAACATGCATCCACACGCGCAACCCTAAGACTAGTACTCATTTCCTCAAATCAAAGCATACTCCAAATCTGGAGAGGTAGACGATGTAGCTTTCAATTTACTACTTACCACTTTAATTTGTTGCAGGAACAAGGCTAATTAGGGCCGCCTGTGTCCGTTTGGACATGTAATAGTAGTCGTTCGTTGTATTAACAGTTTATTACAGTTTTGGGGGAGGTCTACACTTGGTTGGATCTTTGGGCAGTCGTCTTGCAGATTCCCTGTTTTATTTGCTACGTACTTCTTCCGGCTAGCTGTTGCAGCTGGAAGAAGCTGCAGCGAGCACACCCTTGATTTTTGTGCTCTACATAAGCATGATAAGTCCTGGATGTTTATGTGATAGTAGCTTTCGATACACGGTGAGTTAAACTCAGTAAACTCCTTTCTAATTGTTGCTGTAAAGTAATGAGATTGGGTTTTCCTTCAGAAAAAAAAGAACAAGGCTAAGGCCGTGTGGATTAGTATATAAACTAGAGAGTGGAGACCTGGTGGACCCTATAAATATATGCTTCCTGCAAATTCGTATAGTTATTGTCCGCATACAAATTCAGAGAACTGATTTGCTAAATTCTTCCAATTGGATTGATGCACGCTCGAGGTCAAACACTAAACAAACCTTGCTCAAGCTAATCCTAGCGTTTGGTCACAGGTTTGCAAATACACACCTCCATTTGTAAATATATGAGCAAGCTTGTCGGAAACATCATATATATCTAAGAAGAGAGGGAGTACAATATGCTTGAGTTACATCAGGAGATCGACTTGGATAATGCACCACAAGCTTAACAAAATTGTAGTCCTAATTGAGACCATAATCCTCTCTGGATTACATTGTAGATTTTTTTCTTGAGAACAACCGGAGCTTCATTCATTATCCATGAGCATGATTACAATCAACGTCCATGATACCCCTTATAGAGTTGGTGGTGGTATAAGCCACTCCACCGTTGGCCGAACTTATGGTGAGAAAAATTAGCCAGTCTGAATCAAGACATCCAGTATTTTTCAGACAATCGAGAACCATCCCTAAGCATGGTAACGTGGTCATGAACGAGTTTGTTGGAGGCTTGAACCTTGGAGCTCATTTTAATCTCTGGCATCTAATCACAACCTTGGATGCATTTGAGATTTGATCGATAGGTCCGTATGGTTCCTGAGTTTGACCGCACTGCGAAAACTTTCTCCATCAGAGTAAAATAATGTGGTCGGCAAGACTGCGACAGAGTCCCGCATGCACCAAATTAACGTGCACAAAAGCGATGGATGGCACTTTCGCGTTGACTAGACGGTGAACGTTCCTGCAGGGAGAGCGCGGCATGCACACATGCTCGGTCCCGTACGCTTCATGCACGCATACGCCATGCGCTAGCCAGGTTCAGGCGTTCAGCTTCTGATCTCTGATTCGGTTCGTGCTGTCGTGCATGACTTGCGTGTTTGTCAGGCAGTCTGATTTGGGAAGTCATTCTCCAAAAAAAGGGCCGAAGAGCACGCATCACAGATCAAAAACGACGCGTCGTTGCATAGCCAGCACGTCTCTGCTATATGCGGACCGTTGCCACGATTGTTGGGCTACGATCTTATCCGTGATGATTCACGCTTGCACTCACGTTCTAGTACTGTTCCACCGCTTTCCTGACGACAGCCAGAGAGCATCCAATCCGAACGTGGGCGGCCGGTTCCTGTTCTTCTCTGCCACTGGGATCGATCCTGCAGCCGGGACAGCACAAGGAAACGCAGGCAGTACGCCCACGCCCCCACCCAACCCAAGTGCGGAAACACCCGAGACGCTACGGCTACGGTGTGTAGTGGTCGCCACATCACAGTGTTTTTTCATTCCAAAAGACGGGACGACGCGTGACTGAAAATTCGTACCACCAAATACAGTACGTACTTTGCACTCCCGTATTCGTCTTCAACGATCAAAGCTCGCAGTCGCAGCAAAATTTATACTTGTGTAAAAGCTGCGACGCGCATTTCGTGTCAGGTGTTAGCTGCTTCTTCGTCTCGTGTCGCTCAACCGAAGAAACGAATCGTGCACCGGAACGAGACGTAGCAGCGGCTTTTCTCGCGACGCACGGTTCCGCAGAACGAGCCCATTAAAGGAAACGGCTGGCGGATTCGTCGGGCGAATGGCACGTCGCCCGCTAGGCTTCCGCCGTCCTTCGCTAGTCCACTCGAATTGCTGCCTCCGAACGAGATTGTTCTCGGCTGAAAATAAGCGGCTGAAAGTACTGTTAGCTGATTTGCTATGGGAGAAAAACACCGTTGGCTGACTGAAAATAAACGGCTGAAAGCTCAGCGAACACCTCTGCTCCCGGCGACCCCGGCCAGCCGCCCGGGTTCCTCGGCGAATACGCGTTGAAACACAACGAAGTTGTTATACTATTTAAAGGATTGAAATATCTTTTTTTTTCTATAGCAAATACTCTAAATATTAAAATTTGCTTGGGCTCTAGAGTCTTTCTGAGTCCGCTACTGGCGGCCAACAAAGACGTGAGAACAAATAAGGCGCACCAGAGGAAACAGACTGTACCCGGTTCATCGCAATGGTACCGAAACGAACTCTGCGGGAACTTGCCGGCTTTGAATTAGGAAGCGAATCATCAAATATATTTGCTTGTCATTGATTCTTATTCATAGGTGGGTTGGGATAGTTAGCCAAATGGTTACACTGATTTTTGGTAATTGATTTTTTCAGTAAAAAAACATTTCTGATGAGAAGCAAGATAAGAAATGTCGGTAAGGGAATTTGAATTCCTACCAAACACATACTTAAATGTGTGCGTAGATGTGATAAGAGCATTTCCCTTTTTTTTTTCTTGGACGCCCGGATCCATGCCCGGCCGCGGCGTGGGCCCAGCCCCGGTGTACCGACGCCACGGGGCGGCCAAGGGCTGTGGCGGTCGGCCACATAATTCCCTCCAGCAGATTCAAAAGGCCAAAAATACAACTGAAACTCCATTTTCGCCTCACTCTAACTCTCTAACCGGTTGGTGATTCAATCAACCAATTGATCCTTACTGTAGTGCTACATGATTATTACAACTTTTCTTAAAGAATCTTGGTCAAAATCGAACTGATTTGAGAGATACAAATCCCCAAAGATGGCTACTTCGAAACTGTAAACTGGAAAAGTTCAGTTGAGAGCCGATTTCTGGGAACCTGAAAACAGCAACAAGTTCAGTTTTGGGAGCTTTGTTAAGCGAGGTTAGGTACTGATCTAGGTCAAGATCATTAGACAAAGTTTGCTCTACTCAACCAGAACTTTAACTTTGTTTAAGGTCCAACAACATGCAAACACTCTAAGACACAGATCAACTCAGGTCAAACTAGCATCTTGAAACAAAATTACTTCTGGACAGCTAGCGTATAAAAGCATTTTTAGCCTAAAAGATGATCCTGAGTGTGTCTAGGTTGGTTAGGTGAACAAACAACACTCACTTGCATTAACAACATGATCATCAAGCACACACATGATTAAACTTAGGGGTTTTTTTTTTGGATCTAGGCCATTACAATTCTCCGAGTTTGGAGAAACGCCACTACAATTCACCTATTTGGACATCCGTCATTATAATTCCAATTCTCCTCCATCTATGCCTGCAACGTATAAGGGCCCATTGCCAGGCACGTATTGTACCGGGATGCATACGGACGTCGAGTCTCCCTCTCCGTCGGACCGACCCGCCCACAGACGCCTCTCCTCGCCGCACTCGCGTCTCCGTGCCCCGGATCTACTTCGCCTTGCTGCGGACCTCCGCTCTCGGCGCTACTCCGGCTACTGTGTCTGCGGGCGCCGCACCCCTTCGCCGTGCAGACAGCGGCCGCCATGGGGTTGGTCAGCTCGTACGGCACGCCGCCCCAGCGCAACACCGAGAAGGGGCCCCGGTGCGTGAACCGCCACGATACGCCACCCGCGTCGTGCTCCTCCCGCTTCGCCGTCGTCTCCACATACCGCGCGGAGTACAACGC
This sequence comes from Saccharum hybrid cultivar R570, assembly GCA_038087645.1. NCBI lineage: Eukaryota > Viridiplantae > Streptophyta > Magnoliopsida > Poales > Poaceae > Saccharum > Saccharum hybrid cultivar. Next base: position 19,275,187 of record JAQSUU010000139.1, read on the forward strand.
CGCGCTGTCAGTGCCAAAGCGGAATGAGCCAAGGTAGCCATGGCCATCGAGCAGGTGCACGGTGGACTCGTGGTCGTCGGTGAACATCCCGGGACCGACGAGGCGGGTGCACGGTGGTGGCCGCCGCACGGTGACAGCCGCGTCACCATCGCCACCACCTGTCCGTGAGCATCCGGCCAGTGCCGCAGCTGCCTGCCAAGTCCAAAATCATCGCCGTACTGTGGCCATGGTCCGTCTCCGGCGAACCGCTGAGGCTGGGCGTCGGTCGTCGTGCAGAACGCGTTCGTTTCCATGTATATGCGCTGCAGAGACGTGGTCACAGACTCACGGCGGAGGTAGTGTTCGGGGCGCTACGGAGCCGGACAACCATGTCACAGCACTCGTCATTCGCTTCTTCTCCATTAGCAAAGTGCTCCACTTCCTGCTTTCGTCTTCTTGGCCGTGGTGACAAGGATGAGTAAAGGTATTTATGTATTTTATTTTCAAGAGGAAAAAGAAAGTATATGACATAGGCACGATGTCATGATGACGTCATCAAGCTAACAGCAGGGCGGCTGCAGCTCAGCCGTGCTTAGGCGCTCAGCCAGAGCTCGCCGGCGCTGTGCGGCGAGCTGCGTGCACGTGCATGCGGGGAGATGGCATAGGGGCTGTCTTTGTCAATGAGCTCCCGCTCAGGGCCCACTCCTGCACCGCCACCTCCTCCTCATTAGAGTCACCATCGAAAGCATCGTCGTCGGAGTCAAGAGCAACGAGCGAGACGAGCTTTTGGCCACGGCGAGGAGGAAGAGCGGCAACGAGTGCATGCCACCGTGGGTGCTCGCGCCACCCCACTAGTGCGCAGGCTATTTGAAAGTCCCTAGTTTAGTTTTGACAAATTAATGAAACCTAAGTACTAATTATATGTACTTGAGTGTTGATAGCAAAAGGTGATTGGTACACTCATAAGTGATGGCAAGATGCATGTTGATCATGATAACTTGGTGCCATACTTGGAGAAGAAGAGGAGATGGAGTGCAACCCTATGGAGCTCAAGACAAAGATATCAATAGAATTTACTTTTGGTGATCAAGACACTATAGAGGGTGTGATCACACTTAGGAGCGATAGCCGTACTATAAAGAGGGAAATTTTTGGGGCTATTGATCACTTAAGTGCCACTAGATGAAGATTCATTTGCATATGCATTTAGATCTAGTGGTGAGCTAACTTAACGCCTTGAAAATGATTTGTGAAAATGATAACACACATTCACATGACAATGTACTCTTGGTGGTGTTAGCACATTTGCGAAGGCGGTAGAGTTTGAGCGGTACAGATGAGTTTGGGGCTTTCGTGGAAGTGAAATGCATTTTTCCACTACGCCGAAGACGGAGAGTTTCTCTAAGTCACCGTGGATAGAAACGAAGGTGAACGGAGGTCACTGGTAGTGACCGGACACTGAGGTCGAAGTAACCGGACGCGGCTGGCGCGTCCGGTCAGTTCACACCGCGTGTAGCGAGCGCGCGCACCGGCGCGTCCGGTCACTCGCGGGATCGGCACGTCCGGTCAGGCACCCAGAGAAGTAGGGCGTTGAGCAGGGTTGATCAGACGCTGTGACGCGTCTGGTTAGTCACGATTGGACATGTCCGGTCGTGAAAACCCCTCTCTGGTAGCTCTCTGTACTCGACCGGACGCCACGTTGTGGCGCGTCCGATCAGTATAAGCGGCACGTCCGGTCAGGCCTCTTAGCAGTGCGAGCTTCTGGCGACTGGACGCTAGGGCGCGTCCGGTCACTTGTCTGCGCGTGTGACTTCGTTTCTTGACCGTTGGTGATCGTGCGGCTCTGGTTTAAATGCGTACACGTGGCAGCGATCCAATGGAGCAGCGCGGTGTGACGTGATGTTGTGGCCGCGTCAAGTCGTTTCGACCTGCGCGTCCGATCAGCACGACAGCAGTAGCAACTTATCCCTTACGGCTCTATTCTTTGGGCTGCTTATAAATACTTGTTGGCCAGTCTTGGGGGAGAGCTTTTGGACATTTTGACTCTCTAACATCCTCTTGAGCTGAGCACATCCCCTCCCACTCATCTCCCTTGCTTGATTGCCTAATCAAAATAAGATTGAGTGATCTCAAGTGCATTTGTGTCATTTGAAGAACCAAAGAAGATTGAGGATGCATTGAAAGATCCCGATTGGATAAATGTCATGCATGATGAACTCAATAACTTCAAGAGAAATTAAGTGTGGGAGTTAGTGGAAAGACCAAAGGATCATAGTGTTATTAGAACCAAATGGGTCTTCAAGAACAAGCAAAATCAAGATGGGATAGTAGTAAGGAACAAAGCAAGACTAGTGGCTCAAGGGTATACTCAAGTTGAGGGTCTTGACTTTGGAGAAACTTATGCCCCTATTGCTAGATTGGAAGCAATTAGGATCTTGTTAGCCTATGCTTGTGCTCACAATATCAAACTTTATCAAATGGATATGAAGAGTGCATTTCTCAATGGATACATTCAAGAGGAAGTCCATGTTAAGCAATCTCCCGGTTTTAAAGATTACAAGCAACCCAACCATGTATACAAGCTAAGGAAGACATTGTATGGATTGAAACAAGCACCTAGAGCATGGTATGAGAGGCTAAGAGATTTCGTGCTCTCTAAAGGGTTCACTATGGGCAAGGTCGACACCACTCTCTTCACCAAGAAGATTAGAAAGGAATTGTTTGTGTTGCAAATCTATGTTGATGACATCATATTTGGTTCAATCAATCAAGATTTTTATGATGAGTTTAGAAAGATGATGATAAAGGAGTTTGATATGTCCATGATTGGAGAACTTAGTTACTTCCTTAGACTTTAAATCAAGCAAATGAAGAATGACATATTTGTGAGTCAAGGTAAGTACATAAAAGGCATGCTCAAGAAGTTTGGCATGGAGGATGCAAAGGACATTAGCACTCCAATGGGAACTAGTGGAGGATTAGATAGTGACATAAGTGGCAACACGGTGGATCAAAAGATGTATCGGTCTATAGTTGAAAGCTTACTCTATGTGACCGCATCAAGGCCGGATGTCATGTTTAATGTATGCATGTGTGCAAGATTTCAAGCCTCACCGAGAGAAAGTCACTTGAAGGCAACAAAGAGAATATTGAGGTACTTGAAGCATACACAAAATGTTGGTTTATGGTATCCCAAAGGAGCTAAGTTCGAGCTTATTGGATATTCCGATTCCGATTATGCGGGATGTAAGGTTGAGAGAAGAAGCACTTCGGGCACATGTCAACTATTGGGAAGATCATTTATCTCATGGTCATCCAAGAAGCAAAATAGTGTTGCACTTTCAATCGCCGAAGCCAAATACATTGTCGCCGATAGTTGTTGTGCACAACTCCTATGGATGAAGGCCACTTTGAGGGATTTTGGAATCAACTTCAAGCGAGTGCCTTTGCTATGTGACAACAAAAGTGCCATGAAGCTCACTAACAATCCGGTTCAACATCAAAGAACAAAGCACATAGATGTGAGACACCACTTCATAAGAGATTATCAACAAAAGGGTGACATTTGCATTGAAACTATTGGCACCGATGATCAACTTGCCGATATCTTCACTAAGCCACTTGACGAGAAGAGATTTTGCAAGCTAAGGAATGAATTGAACATATTGGACTTCTTAAATATGTGTTGATGCACCCTCATTATATGACATGCCTCTCCTTCGAGCCCCAAGGTAAAAGTTATGTGTCATGTCATTCATCCTTTGCTAAGGACTTGTTTAGTGCATCTAATCATTTCTTGCATATCTAAGTTCATTCATGCAAAGAAAATAAATTTGATGCTTATATGGTACCACTATTACTTTTATGTTTCCATGATCTATCGGTAGCATATGACATGTTTATGGGCTTGCAAACCTAGGGTTGGATCTAGAGAACAAGCTAAAAGTGTTTAACTCAACATAGTGCATGATAACCCTCCTAGAGAGGTGTGAAGAAGCTTGCCTTGGATCAAACTGAGTTAAATTACTATGGCAAGTAATCTAGATTGAACCAAATTTGGAAAAATGATCCTCATTTAATGGTTTCACACAACTTATGAGAACTAAAATTTAAGCTCACCTTTTGTGGTCCTTGATGACAAAGGGGGAGAAATAATTTACAAAGATGTGTGGAACATGGTAATGAAAGAAAAGGAATCAATTAAAATTTTGAAGCACACAAGTAGGGGGAGCAAACTCATAAACTTGTATGTTGCATTTGAATGTGCATTACATATGTTTGCTTGCATAGCACAAGTTTCGTTTCTTCAATACTTGCTTGTGTGGTGTATGCTAGTTGTAGGTTTGAATGATGAAATGAAGAACTAGCATGCATAGGTTGTAAGTTAGATATGACTTGTTTGCTTTACAACTGGTACTAGTACCTTGCATATAATGTTGATCTCATGGGTACCTAGTTCTTTCGTGATTGCAAGTGGTATCTAATAAGCAATGGTGCTAAGGATGGTATAAATTGAAAAATTCAATTGGTATCATGCTTCAAAGGTCCATTCTTTACACCTTAGCATCATTTGGTAGAAATTGACTCCTATATTTCGTATCTAAGCATATGTGCAAGCTTTTAAATCCAAACTCTTAGCACATATGTAGAGGGAGCAATTGCTACCAATTCAGGTTTATGAAACTTGTTCATATCCTTTACACATGGTAAAATGCTTGGGCAAGCAACATGAATCCAAAAGAACTTTATTGAAAATCTTTGTAAAAAAGGTTGTCATCAATTACTAAAAAGGAAGAGATTGAAAGTCACTAGTTTGGTTTTGGCTAATTGATGAAACCTAAGTACTAATCACATGTGCTTGAGTGTTGATAGCAAAAGGTGATTGGTACACTCCTAAGTGATGGCAAGATACATGTTGATCATGATGACTTGGTGCCATACTTGGAGAAGAAGAGGAGATGGAGTGCAACCCTATGGAGCTCAAGACAAAGGTATTAATAGGATTTGCTTTTGGTGATCAAGATATCATAGAGGGTGTGACCACACTTAGGATCGATAGCCGTACTATAAAGAGGGGAATTTCCGGGGCTATTAATCACTTAAGTGCCACTAGATGAAGATTCATTTGCATATGCATTTAGATCTAGTGGTGAGCTAACTTAACGCCTTGAAAATGATTGTAAAAATGCTAACACACATTCACATGACAATGTACTCTTGATGGTGTTAGCACATTTGTGAAGGCGGTAGAGTTTGAGCAGTAGAGATGAATTTGGGGCTTTCATGGAAGTGAAATGCATTTTTCCACTACGCCAAAGGCGGAGAATTTCTCTAAGTCATCGTGGATAGAAATGGAGGTGAACAGAGGTCACTAGTAGTGACCGGACGCTGAGGTTGAAGTAACCAGACACAGCTGGCGCGTCCGGTCAGTTCACACCGCGTGCAGCGAGCGCGTGCACCGGCGCGTCCGGTCACTCGCGGGACCGGCGCGTCCGGTCAGGTACCTAGAGAAGCAGCGCATTGAGCAGGGTTGATTAGACGCTATGACGCGTCCAGTCAGTCATGATCGGACGCGTCCGATTGCGAAAAACCCTCACTGGTAGCTCTCTATACTCGACCGGATGTCACGTTTTGGCGCGTCCGGTCAGTACAAGCGGCGCGTCTGGTCAGGCCTCTCAGCAGCGCAAGCATCTGGCGACCGGACGCTAGGGCACGTCCGATCAGTTCTGATCGGCGTGTCCAGTCACTTGTTTGCGTGTGTAGCTTCATTTCTTGACCGTTGGCGATCGTGCGACTCTGGTTTAAATGCGTACACGTGGTAGTGATCTAACAAAGTAGCGCAGCACGACCGAACGCTGTGGCCGCGTCAGGTCATTTTGACCTACGCGTCCAGTCAGCACGACAGCAGCAGAAACTTGTCCCTAACGGCTCTATTCTTTGGGGCTGCTTATAAATACCTGTTGGCCAGCCTTGGGGGAGGGCTTTTGGACATTTTGACTCTCTAACATCCTCTTGAGCTGAGCACATCCCCTCTCACTCATCTCCCTTGCTTGATTGCCTAATCAAAGTGAGATTAAGTGATCTCAAGTGCATTTGCTTATGAGCTTACATCTAGTTGGCACTTGGGTGTTATTTTGCTGCGGGATTCTTGTTTCTCTTGATGGTTGCCGCCACCTAGACGGCTTGAAGCAGTGGAGGAGGTCCGGCACGAGTTGGAGGTTGTTCGTGGCCGGCTCCGGCGACTTGTGCGGGGCTTTGCACCTTCCTCGACGAAGAGCCATAAGGTAACTCTAATATATTGCGTGTGTCATTGAGTTACCTCACTAGCGGTAGGTTCTTGCAGCGCTCTTGGAGAGCTTGGGTGTGGATTCTCAATTAGCCGTCGAACCATGTAGTGTTGGTCGACACAATGGGGACTAGCGTGCCAGCAAGCATGTGAACCTCAGGAGAAAATCTTGGTGTCTCTCTTGATATTGTGATTAATTGTCTCCCGGTGATTGGCTTCACATTGGTATTCTTCATTGGTTCTCTTGCCCCTACACGTCGGTATAAAATCATCTTCCTATCGTTTACTTACCGTAACTTTACCTTGTGTTATAACTTGTTTAGTTGTACTTGTTCTTGTTGCTAGCACTCTAGGTAGTAGTAGTTGTAGCAACCTAGCTTGCGTGTGCCATAGAGACATTAGGTAACTAGAATTGAAACTAGGTGGCTTGCTTAACACTTAGAGCTAGAGCAAACTGCATTTATCGCTATTTGTGTTACTAATCCTTGCTCTAGTGATTTGTAGAGTTTTAATTTAGGCTATTCACCCTCCCTATCTAGCCAATTTAGACCTTTCACCGTTGTGGGTGCTCGTCGCGCTCTCTGCCTTGTGGCTTGCCGACGGGCCGCTCGACGCAAGCCACCGCGGGCGCTCATCAGGCTCGCGCCGCCGCTCTGTTCGCGCGTTTGCCACCGTGGGTGGGCTTGTTCTAACTAAGGAGATGGAGGCATAACGCCCATACGTCTTCCTCGTATGCATTGGTAGCTCACAATGGGTCCATATACGCAAAAAGACTTAGAAAATGGCATAGACGAGGAAGAGATAAAATTATAATGGCAGTTCTCCAAATAGACGAATTGTAATGGTGTATCTCTGAACTTGCAAAATTGTAATGGTATGAATCAAAAAACCCTTAAACTTAAGCATTACATGGAGATAAACATAGGCGAGAGAAAGCATTAACACATGCTAGGCTTATGAGATGATAGAAGCATATTCAAAACATTTGTCACCATTTCCAAGATTGTAACTTGACTCATGGTCATCACTTGGCATAACTTGTTTTAGTCCAAACCCACTGCTTCACTTGTGGCTAACACCTAGGGTGTTACAGCCCTCCCCCTTAAAAGAATCTCGTCCCAAGATTCAGAGTGAAAAACTTTTAAGGGAAGAAAAACATGTCATCCATTTTTCAATTGTTGTGATAGTACAAGGCTACTTAACTCCTGGGCGCTAGAGAGGCTAATAAGGATAGGACACCTTTTTGATTTTCCATCTGCTCTTTGTAGTTACTCTTGTCTGAAGAATTTCCTTCATTGTCTGTCATAAAACACTATTACTTTGAGAGGAATCAAAGCACTATCCTGAGTACCTCGTCCTTAGCACACGAAGAGTGGTTCGGAGCATAAACTAACTACTCGCCATCACTTGTTTCTATAGTGGGCATAGCATGAACAAATTTTCATCAGGGTTGAGACCATAGCCCATATGAACTTCGCACGAGATCGTAAGCTTCCGAAGGTTACTCATTGCAATGGTTCCATGTTTGTTCACAAAGTTCAAAAACAGTCCTATAGTTGTTGAATTTCCTTTGACATTGAGGCTTCCTTTCTAATGCCCATTAGCAGCTCAGAAACATAATTCAAAATCTATTGTTTGATACCTTTCGACTTATCTTTAGTTCATACTTCTATGAGTTGATGGTTTAGAACACCCATACCGCTCAAAAATTATTGATATAAGAGGGCAAAACAACCTACAACGGGTAAAAGGAGTCTTCTCTAACACATCTAGAGGATTACACCAACAGCAACAAATTCATCACGTCGCAAACTTGGCATAAAAAACAAACACAACCTTCCAATACGAGGAATGATAGCAGTCAACAGAGAAATCACAGATTCTGTCCCCCTCGGTAAACAGTTCATATCTCATAAACTACTGCTCCAATGTGACCAAATTTTGGTAGGCATTTATATCCATGAGTCCTCTAACCACTAACCAAAATTCAGCTCAAACGGACACCGTTTGACTCCACAAACAAATCATCTACCAGAACTACTTGTTCTGAAATTGCAGTGACCCGAACTGACAAAACCTCTCTCAAATCCGATACTTTACTCAACAAATCCTCAAACCAACTTAACAAATTGAAGTACTCTAAGTGAGGAATGAGCTCACCAAGTTTGGTGCCAATTCAACCATGTTTGAGCCTCTAATCATCGACTTGAAGATAACCGGTTTAGTGCCATGAAATCTGGACAAATTTCTCGTTCTCCTTTTTCTTTGCTTCTCACGTTGTGGTTTGTGTTCAGCAATGTTTTCAAGGCGGTAAGGCGAGGTGTGGTGACCGACTACCGCCTTACGCTTAAGTGACTAAGGCGTGAGGCGAGGCGACGCCTTAACATCTTAAGGGAATTTTTAAAAAGCAGCTTGGAGTGGTAGATAATGAAGAAAAAATGAAAAGGAAAAAAGGAAAAGAAAGGAGAAGGAGCAAGAAGTAGTCAGGCCCAGCCCACCAGGCAGCCCATATACCCCTCACATTTGACATTCATGCTTCATCTCTTGAACTCCCAATCCTCTCTCAAGCGCCGCCGCATCTCTCTCTCGTTCTCCATTACCGCTCCGCCTCCTCCCCTCTCTGTCTCTTGCTTCCCTCTCTCCACCAAATGTTGCAAGGTCAGCGCCGATTGGGGGAACATGGCCGCAGCCTGCACAGGTGGTCGCATGGCTCGACGGCGGGCGGGCAGCAACTTCTCCCCTCGGCGCGGGAGAACGCGTCCTCACGGGCGAGTTGCGGCTTCTGGTTCCCCTCCCGCTCTCCTGTTGGTGAATCTCCCGCTCGCCTGCTCTCTCTCTCTCTCTCTCTCTCTCTCTCTCTCCTCTGGCGCGCTCTGTTTCTCCCGCGCACCCCTTCTCTCTCAGTTTTCCCCGCTGTTTCCAATCCTTCTCACGCGTTTTCCCGCCGCCTAGAACAGAGGCCTCCCCATAAGACGAGTCGTCTGCTGTGGCATCCCGCATGGAGCGCCTTGGTGATTAAGCAATGACAAAGCGACGCCTTGAAAACATTGGTGTTCAGCACTTCTAACTCTCCTATAGCAGCAGCAGGTCTCTCACTGAGGACGGAGGCTAGGGTTTCCTTACATGCTTCATAAGAAACAACCTCAACCGTTAAAAAAAAGATGTGATTAGAGCATGTTCGATGGTGAACTGGCTGGTTTAAAGCTCGGGCCTGGATCGTGCAATTCGAGTCTGAATTGCAAAGTAAGTCATGGCTCTGAATCATTGATACTATAATAAAGTTTGTTGTCAATTTAGTACTGTACTACATGAGGGCAAAAACTAGCAACGTTATGGCCAGGCCGTGGGCCACTCTGTTGGTGGTCCACTTCTTGAATTAGAGAGAAAACAGACCTAGGCCGTGAGGCCGGCCCATGGGCTGAGCTGATGTTCTCGTGGTTGCCGATGTTCGATGTACCACGTTATCTTCCTCAATTTTTACGAAAGTATGCTTTTCTTCTATAAACTCTAAAATCAGGTAAACCACCTCCCTGAACTTTTAAAAGCATTCGTTTTACCTCCCTGACTAGTTAAGCGGTTTTCAAAGACGATTTTGTTTTTTATTTATTTCGGTTGAATCTTTAAAAAATTATAGTAAATCACAAAAAAATCATAAAATAAAAAATCTAATTTTGTTGAACTCCATATGAGTAGATCTACACAGTGAATATATAATATGGTATATTTTAGTATAATTTTTTTGCTATAACTTTAGATCTATGATTTTCTATAATTAATTCATAGCTACAGTTTCTATGGTTCAATTGTGGTAAAATTTTTATGGTGAACAAAAAAAATGTATGTTTGAACTGTAGTAAAAAATTTCATACTCATTAGATCATGTATAACTTAGTTTAGGTGTATGCTTGTTAAAAGCAAATAACCGGCAAAGGAGATAAAACGAACGTTTTTAAAAGTTAGGGGGTGGTTTACTCGGTTTTAGAGTTCAGAGAACCAAACCAGACTTTTGTAAAAGTTGAGGGAGATAACGTAAGCTTTTTCGTATACCAAAAGAATATAGGAACCGTCGATGCTTTTTTTTTAGGCTAGGCTGCTTGCATCTTCAAAAATGTTTTTCTCCCGGACCAGCTTTTCTAAGTTCAACTTGCCAACGGGGCCAACTTCACGGGGCACAGGACAAACGAGCAAGCCGTTGACTTGAACGTGACCAACAAACTTTCCACACAGAACCGCGAACGAAAGAGCAAACAAACGGCTCAAACCAAGGGTGTGTTCACTTCGCGAAAAGTAGCTGAAAAATTACGGTAGCACTTTTCGTTGTTATTTGGTAAAATTTGTCCAACTATGGATTAATTAGACTGAAAAGATTCGTTTCGAACTTTACAGACAAACTATGCAATTAGTTATCTTTTTTACCTACGTTTAATGCTCCATGCATGCGTCGAAAGATTTGATGTGATGTGTGTAAGAGAAAATATTTTGGGTTGGGAGGGGAAGTGAACGCGGCCCAAGACGGAGGCGGAAAATTGTTTAGGGTCCACCCGAAAATCTGCGGGAGAAGAAAATCCGAGGACCCGCAAAGCGCGAACCGTCCAGCCGTAAGTCCGGGCGACGTCTGTTCACCGCCGTGCCCGCGCCCGCGCGCGGCTGCGCAACACGTGTCCACCAAACGGGCGCCGGATGACCGGATCCGGCCCCCACCCCGGCGCACACGCCCAAAACGTGTGGACGCACCCAACAAACCCAAACGGGTACCCCGCGGCCGCGGGATTGATCTGATTCCCCAGGTCCCGTGTACGGTTCCGTTCACCTCACCGGCCCACACTACCCGAACCCGAATCTTTAAGGCGGAGAAAACCACGCCGTTCCCACGCGGAGAAAACCAACGGCACACGGCGCCGCCGACCCATCATCCGTCCGTCCCCAACCACAACGAGCCAGCAACAACACCGCGCACGCAACGCAACGCAGCGATCGTGTCGAGCAGAGGAGGTGAGTTGAGTCGACGGGCATCATGGAGTTCAGCCACCGCCACCACAGCAGCATCATCCACGCGGCGGGGCCGCCGGCGTTGGCGGCTGCGGCGGCGCGGCCGTGGAGCAAGGCGGAGGACAAGGTGTTCGAGACCGCGCTGGTGATGTGGCCCGAGCACGCGCCCGACCGCTGGGCGCTCGTCGCAGCGCAGCTCCCCGGCCGCACGCCGCGGGAGGCCTGGGAGCACTACGAGGCGCTCGTCGCCGACGTCGACCTCATCGAGCGCGGCGCGGTCGACGTGCCCAGCTGCTGGGACGACGACGACGACGCCCAAGTCCGTGGCGGCGAGGAAGGGGGCGGGCCCGGCCGCCGCGCCGGCGCTGCTGACAGGGTGCGCCGCGAGGGCCGGCGCCCCGGGATACCCTGGAGCGAGGAAGAGCACAGGTACGATCTCAGCTCGTCCGCGGCGAGGCCGCCGTCGTCCCGATGAATTGAATTAGGGTATTCTATACGCCTCTGGTATATCGACATCACCTTCCCGCATTGGCTTGTCGAGCGGAGAAGCCTAGGAGTTCTTCCCAGCTGGCGCGTGGGTCCCGGTCGCCAGCCACACGTTGTAGCCAGTTTTTTTTCCTCCTTTTTTTTTGTTGAAATTGAAAATTAACGCGTCTTTTTCGCTGCTTTACGTTGCGTATTTGCAGGCTGTTTCTTCAAGGGCTGGAGAAGTACGGCCGCGGGGACTGGCGTAACATCTCGCGCTTCTCGGTGCGGACACGGACGCCGACGCAGGTGGCCAGCCACGCGCAGAAGTACTTCAACCGGCAGCTCAACCCGGCCAGCCGGGACTCCAAGCGCAAGAGCATCCACGACATCACCACCCCTTGACCTGGCCGCCGACGGCGACGGCCCTGCTTTGATCAAATCGCGACAGCCACTCATCTCAGGATCAGAATAGAAGAAACAAGTAGCCAAGTAGGAGCACTAGTCCATGTCCATGACATGTACATTACGCTGCTAGTTGTTTATACTAATCTTAAATTAGAGCTAAATCCTTAGCTAGGTGCCATGGGTCTATGCTTTGCTGTGGACGACCTGAGAAACAGAGGCAGGAGTTCCAGTCAGCTGCTAGCACATGGATTAGGCTTACTCGAAGTCAGTAAAATAGAATTAGGAGTTCCAAACATCTTATGGAGTCTGACGTGGCAACGTCGTGTCGACTTTAGGCGGATGCAGATCAATGCACGAGTCACTGTTAGTATATGTTTTTATCGATGGTGCTTTTATTATAGTTTTATATATATGCCGGCGTGGCGGTGGCGGTGTCGAAGGTGGACTGGATAAACTTGCATAGTTGTTGCCTGGGGGCGTTCACCTTCCAAAGGAAACAGGCGGATGCATACGCAGGTGGCCAACATGTGTCACTAGTGCTTGGAGCTCGTGGTAGCTCGGTCGATGACGACGAGACGGGCGGCGGGGCTCCAGGGCTTGAGCGGCACGTGGTGAGCTATTTCACGACACTTGTCAATGCCCAATTCCCGTGCTTCTATTTTGTCTTAAGCCCACCGCCATGCACTGAACATAGTACAGCACAGGTAGCAAAAGTTTCTTTGTCATCGTCATCATCCATTCATGCTCGACAACTTGATGTCACACAAGCTTACAGAATAAACAACTTATGCCACAAGCTTGCAAAATAAATTTGTGCAGGCTTGCAAAACCTTGGAACAGAGACTAGGCACACAGTTGATATTCTCTTCATTGTTGGTAAAACTGTATTAAGTGATTGTTTCGTCATAATAATCAAGATACAAGGTCACCAAAAATACTCACTCTGTAGTCTGTATCCCATTGACCTGGTTCAAGCAACCCCTAATTAACTACAGACGCTCAGAAAACAGAAAACTGGAGTATACATGAATTAAAACTCAGACAAAATAAGATGCTACAAAATTGAATAACAGTAACAGAACGATGCAATACAGAGCATTGAACAAAAAAATTTACAAAGGTTTCTGTGAAACTTCTACCTAGGCCCCCTCAGAATCCAAGAAAACAGATCATAATAACAGCACAAACGCTGCAGTCAATCAACAGAGCACCTAAGGTTTTCTGTAGCAGCAACCCGATCTCTAGCATCTGCCCTAAGCTATCAGCAGAACCCAGATTGGCGCCAACCGGTCTGCTTCTCACATTGGGGTCCTTGTTCTCCATCAACAGTGTGAAGACAATGGTGACGTTGGTTATAATGAGAAATAGAAGTGGTCGTGTACCAACTAATACTCTGGTGATGGCGCCACCAATGTCCAGGCCCCAGTTCGAAAGAACCACCAGTAAAGCAATGGCGACAGATGCTAAGAAACGGTTACTCTCAGTCGCGGATATGGCCTTGGTTATCTCCTGCGGCGTGAAGTCTAAAAGTTCCTTCAGAGTTTCCACAGACCAACCTGAATTGTCCACTTGGCTTGACTGGCTTGGAGGTGCAGACCTGGGTCTCATTTCCACTTCTCTGCTAGGTTGGACACTTGCCACTCCATCATGACCAGTATTCTTACTAACTCCATCATGACTTGTACTCTTACTGACTCCATCATGGCTTGTATTCTTACTAACTCCATCATGGCTTGTATTCTTACTAACAGTTTCCTGCTCATGAGTAGGCAATGGCGTTTGATTTACTGGCTGAATTTCAGTGACTGCACTGCCCGTTTTAAATTTGCGGAAAAGTTCATCTTCATAGCTCAATGTACTAGCCTTGATTTCTTGGCGACCATCAGTTCGTTGAAATTCAGGTACCAGATCATCATAGCTTAAGGTTCTAGCCTTAACTCCTTGGCGAATACCAGGACGTTGAAATTCAGGTACCAGGTCGCTAGGTTCAGACTTTTGTGACTGATTTCTCTCGCTGAACTTCCCATCATCAGTGCCACCTTCAAACTCTGAACGAAGCGGTGAATCTGCAGAACAGCATACAATTCTAATCAACCATCAATATTTACTTAGCACTCCAGTAATATGATTAATTTCATCGCTCTCAAGAACATGATAAACAAAGAAATTTTAGGGCAACTGAAATGTGGATACATACAGGTGACAAGTTATGTCATGATAGGTATATTACAAGAATGGACAGGGAAAATCAAGAGAAAATTATCTAATCAGTAAAGGATGTCCATGTTTGGAATTTATATGTACCAGGTAAAACCCAGAGTGGCTGATCAAAATGGAAGCTATCAAGTGCCAACACTCCCGAAATGACTGCCTAATAACTTATATTGGGGCAATACAGGCAGCCATGAGGAATACCACCTTGCCTTATTTTCTTTGTGGCAATTTCCCAACAAGCATATGTCTGACTTCATTGTCACTCAATGTGCTGACACAACTAGACAGATTTTCAAGCTATGCATCATCCGATCCAAAATAATATACATCAAAAGTTTGCTCAATTTCATATGTTTCTCACAAAGTCTTAGACATCTAAATACATCATGATGTTCTTTCTGCACAGAAGTTTCTGAAAAAAGGAGATTAGCCAAAGCATATCACCCATGAGAACTTCTAATAATTAAAAAAGAAAATAATAGCTAACTGTGAGTCCATAATGCAGCTCCAGATGTGACTGAACATGAGTGGTAGTCAAAGATGGACTGTTTTGTGCAGTGCAGACTGAGATCACTTGGTTGGAGGTGCTCGCGGTGCAGCTTCTGTAATGATATGATAAAATAATTTTCTGCTAAATTTCCACATGCTTCTTGATATGATGAACTGACCTCTCACCATGTAATAAGCAGTCTAATGGCTAGGCAAATGCTTGATAGAAAAAAAAATTTGAACGAACCGGTACAGGTGCCAATTTCATTGAATAGAGAAGTAAACGGTTCACAGCAATACAATGACAACTTGGTTCAGAATAAGGTGGCACGAAATTACCAAACCTTTTGCCCTGCTAGAGGACTTCAAAGTATCTTTTTCAGTGCCTTTCATCATTCGTTCATTATCCTTGTGAGTTGGACCATTTGGATACAGGAACAGCTATATTTTCAACCAAGTCTAACCGACACATCCAAGTTGCAGATATTGTTTATCGGCAGAGCAAAACGAAAGTATTTCCCCAAGATCACAGAATGGCAAGAGATATTGCTTAACACCCTGGTTTTATTCCTTTTTACCCATTGTTTCTTTTTGTTGTTTGTACAAACTACTTCCATGTATTAGTATAATCTGTAGGGGCAGAGCAACCCACCAGTTTCATTCAAAAAGAAGTGGCACGATATACCAACAAACTTGGCAGCAAACCAGAAGATACACAGGAGCACAGCTACAAAATGCCAATAAATTTTGTTATGACTTATGAGTGTCCCAAACGGCCAACAAACCAAGTTGACTATCAGGGGATTGGGTGGCAGTGACTGATATTTAGTGGGGTTTTGGAAAATTCCTAGATTTCTGCTGTTGACATTCTAAGCCACAATTTCCCTTTTAACCTTCTTCCTCCCGACCCGTGATCCAGTAATCCCAGAAAATGCAAATGTAATTAAGGCTACCGTCGCTTCCAAATATCATAACTAAAGCAGCTACCATGTCTCGTTCAAGAATTCAAAACGAATCGGAGATCTCTGCAGGGCATGTATACACTGCAAGCCAGGCCACACGCGTGGCTAATCAACATACCGACGAATTTGGAGTTCCAGAAGACAGATTCAAATGCCCTAAACTACTACGTGGAGTCTAATTGAATCTGGACTGAGACACGAGAGGAGCTACAATTACAAGGGCCGAGGGCAAAGGCAATTTGGGGATTGCCGGATTCTTTCCCTCGGGTTACCTGGAATCGGGTCGCAGGAGAGGCTGCGCGTCTGGCCCGTGATGAAGGCGAGGCGATCCGATCCCCTTTCCACCAGCCGCCGCCGCCGCATGCCCGCGCCCTTCTCCATCACCACCCCCTCCTCCGCGCCGGCACGCCCAGGCCACTACTTCCTCTTTGTCTCGACGCCGCCCCACACCACCTGGCCACTCTCCTCCTTTTCCTCTTCTCTGCCTAGCTTTCTTTTTTATTTTCTTGCTTATTCTCTTCTTTGTTTGCTTGGAGAGTTAAAAAAAAAGGTGAGACCAGATTGCTAGATTGGAAAAAGTCTAATTGACCCTCAACTATTGGGGTGGTCTAGTTTACCCTCTCAACTATGAAACGGTTTAATTTACCCTTGAACTTTGCAAAACCGGCCAAATCACCCCCTCGAGCGGTTTTGGACGGTGGTTTTGCTACAGTAACAACAGTTTGCTACAGTAACCGTGGTTTTGTCCTTTTCTTTTTAATTTATTTCGTCTGAATCTTTGAAAAATCATAGTTAATCACAAAAAAATCATAAAATGAAAAATTTAATTTTGTTGGACTCCACATGAGTAGATCTACACAGTGAATATATAATATAGTATGTTTTAATACAAAGTTTTTGCTGTAAATTTTGATCTATTTTTTCTATAATTAATTTGAATAATTCCTACAATAAAAACTTTGTACTAAAGCATACTATATTATATATTTACTGTGTAGATATACTCATGTGGAGTCCAACAAAATTGAATTTTCCATTTTATGATTTTTTGTGATTTACTATGATTTTTTAAATATTCAGACGAAATAAATAAAAAAGAAAAGGACAAAACCACTGTTACTGTAGCAAAACCGTTGTTACTGCAACAAAACCACCGTCCAAAACCGCTCGAGGGGGTGATTTGGCCGGTTTTGCAAAGTTCAGAAGGTAAATTAGACCGTTTCATAGTTAAGGGGGTAAACTAGACCACCCCAATAGTTAGGGGTCAATTAGACTTTTTCGGATTCTTCTCGCGTTCTCAGAGGCGAGAATATTCTACAGCCCGTAGATATGTTATGACGGGCTAGGCTTCTACAGATGTTGGCCCCATAAAAGCCCGTGAAACAAGGATGCCGACGGGCGAACAGTGAAGCCGCTTAGAATTTCCCCGAGAATTTCTTGCAAAAAAAAGAAAATAATTTTCACGACAAACTTGTGCAGGCGCCAGGTGAAGAACTTACAAGCAGAGCAGTCATGGGTCTAGAAAAAAAAATTGCATGCATTCTAGCTGCACAGACGCCTCGTGCACGCCTAGCACGGATACGAGCCGATGGGCCTGGCACAACCATACAAGGATGTCTCGGGAGACACACGTCAACAAATGAGTGGAGGTTTGCACAATTAGTCTGTGCATCCAAGCTGCATGCAAATTTTTTCCGGCCATAGGTCTATAATAATAGACCTGTTTATGGGTCACCTATCATTATCTGATTCATCCAAAAAAAAAAACACGATATGCTTCGGTAGAGTACTGAGTTGCATTCACACCATGGTTTTCGACCCATGATCTAACATAATATGAAAGAAACTGACATCCGCCCACAACCCTATGTCCAGTGATCATTGGCGCCATGCTTCGACCACAAGCTCTGCTTCATGTACTTTGGCCCCTTCAAGATCATCGCCAAGAACGGAGATGTTGCCTACAACCTACAACGGCCTCCGTCTTCCTCCATCCACCAGTCTTCTAGCTCTCGCTTCTGGAGCTGGCGTCTGCGACAACTCCACTGATTTCCGCCGAGCTTCCCGAGCCTAACAATGCTCCAGTATCACCTTCATCCCTGTCGCAATGGCTCTATACCCCAGCTCCTAATCAAGTGGTCAGGCCTCGATGAATGTTTGGCTACATGGGAAGAAGTGGTCTCTATTCAACAAAGCTTCCCTGGCGCACTGGCATGGGGCATGTCGGATTTCGAGGGGGAAGGATGTCAGCACACCTCAGCCAGGAGACCCAAAAGCCGTGACCAAGGCAAGAAGGGGAATGAGGAAGAGGTCCATGAGCGTTCGCGTGGCTAAGCCAGAATGGGCATGTAACGTTTGCGCCGCCCAACCCAACAAAGTGGAGGATAAGTACGAAGAGAGTGTTTGTCTGTAACAACTTTTGAACTGAGAACAGAATACTACCCTGAGTTGGACCTCTACCGGCCGCTACTCCTCGTCCTTAATCTCTGTTCTTCACACCTCCACTTCCAATCTCCGCGCGCAATTTCGCGGAGATAACACTGGTATCGATTTGTCGGGCCTCGGTGTCACGAGGGCTAGAGCCGGCGTGTCACCACCATCACTTTACCCCACTGCAGCGCCCATGCGGGGTGATGGATCCCAACGTCCGCACGACGTTCAACGAATTGCTTAAGCGGTTTGATGACTTAGATTCCAAATGGCGACCATGAGTTGATGTGCATGAACGAGCTCCGGGACGAGCGTGATGATCGCGTGGCGGCACTGGAGTTGGCTGATTCCTGCTCCGGATTGGGCCCTGGGTACATGTAATTGACTAATTGCATTTTCTCTACTCTAGAATTATCAATGTAAACCATGCACTGGGACTCTCCTCAGCGAGTTTATGGTTCTTAACGTCTTTAGGTACGATATATGCATCTATGAATAGTATATGGAACCTATGAGTATACGTCTATACGAAGTAGAGTTTCTTTAGACAGTGGTTCCTGCACGATTGAATATTTGGAAATTTTGGATGGTCTTGGACCACTATGACGGCATGACTACTGCTCCCTTCGTCTAAAAAATATGTAATTCTAGCACAGTGTCCTGTTTTACTAGTACATTAAGTTTGACCAATTATAGATAAAAAACTATAAATATTTATGATATCAAATAAATATCATTAGATTAATTACGAAACGTAGTTTCATAATAAATCAATTTTGAGCCATAAATATAAATATATTTACTGAAAATTTAATCAAACATAAACTACTTTGGCACGCATTGCATGTTTTCTGGATGGAGGGAGTACTGCTTAAGTTCGTGCCTCACGGTACGTTGTTCGAGGCCTCGCGCAATTCCTCTGGAACCGGTTGCAGCGCCCGCGGCATCGTGCTTACCAGGTCGTGCACTGGGCTCACTGACTGCGCGTACAGTTCACTGTACGTCAGCCGTTTCAGTTCCACCCCACATATCAAAGGCTCTGGCCACGCATAAAGGCCAGCACATGCCGCGGCTACGTCTTTTTTCCCCGCCGCGCTCTTGATTACTGCTCGTGCCGTGGCAAGCGAGTCAGTATCATTAATGTGCCTGCGCCATTCACGGACGCGATAATCCGCAGTAATAAGCAGAGTAGTAGAGTAGGGATTAGGAACGGGGTCGCCGTTTGATTCAGTGGGGGCGTTGCGTTGGCACGTCAGGTCTCAGGTTCAGGTACATGCAGTGTCTGTTGCTTTTGTGTTCAGTACCGGTCGATTGGCACGTAGTTCTCCAGTGCGTAGGAATACTGTGCTTTTTCGTTCATCAAGTCAAGTTCGAAACGGGATTGGGCCCAAATGGTTGCAAGCAGAAGCCGTGGAAAAACTTCTTGGATTAGCCTTCACTTTTCCGTACTTATTTCCCTCGCAAACAGAGTAGCTAGCGAACTCGTGTGCTGATTCAGAACCAGAGTAGCGAGCCCCTGAGCTAGACTAGACTTGGAGGCCCGAGCGAGCCCCTTAGCTAGACTAGAAGGAGGGAATTGAGCATACTTTAAATGTGGCTGCCCTGCTTTGTATTAAAGGAAACCAGCTCCTCCTATCATCCTCTTCCTCAACCCTCCCTCGGGCCTCATCATCATTATATAACACAGGGATCAGAGCTGCTTGACAAGCACTCACACCTAGCAAACAGCTGCACGCAACCAGGTGGAGAGCTCCAAGCCACCAGCATGGCCTACTGATCACTCTCTGTTCACATCGTTCAAACTTCGTCCAAGGTAATGCCTAACGCATGTTGTTCCGTTCAAATGTACTGTAGCATGAGACCTGTGAGTTGTGACGCTAATTAACACCGTGCAAACCGTGCGTCTTAGTGATCGGAATCGGAACCCTGTGCGGCGGCGGGGCAGCGGTACGGTGACGATGAGCAGGAACAACGGCAAGGCGTCGAAGCTGGAGTTCCTGAGGATGGGCCTGTCGAGGGCGAGGGGCGGCCCCTCGACGACGACGGCGCGGCCTGGCGGGGAGAGCGGGAACAACGGCAGCACGACGTCGCCGCGCCGGGTGTCGTCCTCGTCCTCGTCCACCGCGTCGCCCCCAAGCTCGTGCGTGTCGTCCGAGGGCAGCCCAGACGCGCCGCCAGTCGCCGGCGGCGGCGCGGCGCCCATGGTCCTGGCCGGGTGCCCCCGGTGCATGATGTACGTGATGCTGTCCCGGGAGGACCCCAGGTGCCCCCGGTGCCACAACGCCGTGCTCCTCGACTTCAACGACGGCGACCAGCGCCGCCCGCGTCATCAGCGCCGGTGAAACCACCCACGCGCGATCGAGCTGAGGATCTATCCGATTCGAATAGGCTGCTGAGCTTGAGCTTGAGCTGAGTTCGTTGCTGCCTCGTCGCCGTCGTATCGTAGTAGCTTAATTTCCCATTCGCGATCGAGTTTGTTTGGATTACCAAAGGAATTATTGCATAGACCTGTTCCTTCCGATCGAACGGCACGGTGTCAAAGGGATCGGTCTAGGTAATAATTTCATGCTTTGTTAGACAACAATATATAATAATAATTTCGTGTTCTTAGTACTGTGCTAGTGTTCCTTTTGATAATCTTGTGCACAATTCTATTCTGATGAGCATTGTTCTATTTTAATTCAAGTAATTACGCTCTTGTCCTACCACATCGATCTTTGCTCATAGTACCGGATGGTGCATAAATATGCTGCAGCCGCATGCAATGCCATTGATGAAATGCATGTGCATTGTGGTGCAGTAGTGAAAGTGTTACCATGACAAGCTGAAACTGCATATGCACTTATGCAGCATGTGGGTTTGAAAAAGAATGGGAAACTTCGATGTATTCAGAGAGGTCCAGTATGATCGCCGATGCAGAAATCTCGACCCAAAAACGAAAATCCATGAAGCAGTGAAAATGTAGCTTGGTTATCTTGTTCAGTTCACTGCTTGCATTCACCATGTTCACTTGTGCTTATCAACGCTTATCAGCCAGCCATTCAGCAGTGTTTCTCTCTCACAACAAATCAGCATCAGTCAGCCAGAAACCATCCAGCGAACGGGATGGATTATTGTGTGAGAGGTGATACGCTGATAGCTAAACTCCATGGAATTAGTCTCATACTCTCATATGCGAAATAAAGTACTGGATTCAAACCCATAAACTTGTAAACACAAATGAAGAGTTCTTGTAGTTGCAGTGGACCTTGTTCATCCGGATTCAAGTCAGAGGCTCGGCACGAGTTCTCCTATATTCTTTTCAGGAAGCAGCAACAATATTAATTATGTGGCAGTCATATTAAGATAGGCGGGTGCATGTACGATTGCATGGATAGAGAGTACGTGCTTGTTTATGTGTGTGTGGGCGTATTTCTATTTTGAAAAAAAAAAAATTGTAGCACTACATGTTTTGTAAAAAAAAAGAACTTGTGCCGATAAAAAAAAAAGAACTTGTGAACGTGCTGTACAAAGGCCATACTTCTGCGGACAATCATGTGAAGTCATGAACAATGCTTAGCAGGTGTACAGTTGGTTGGCTGATGTGACTCTGCGTCACTTAAGTCCTCCGAAACTGTCTTATATACTCACTCAAATAGTACTGCTATGGGACGACGTCAGAGTAAGAAGCGTCAGCAATAAGAGAAGAAGGCGAGGGAGTAAGGCTCCGTTTGATCGTCGTGGGCTTAGTATGTGGGCTTGGCCTAGAAAGTCAGCCTGCGTACCATATGGGCGAGCGCTATAAGGCGCACTCGTGTAACAGATTAAGGGTATCGAACAGAACTCCCCTGTAATTGTCTCCCTCTCCTCTACCCATCTTCTCCTTCCTCCGAACTCCCTTCAAGAACTCTGTATCTGTTCTTTGTTCTGAGGAATTGATAGTCCCAAGTATCAATTGAGCTTGTGCAATCTAGGATTGTTACAATTGGTATCCAGAGCCTTGGTGTCGGGAACCCCAAATTTTTTTCCCCAAATTCGTGCTTCTTGTCTTGATCACGGTCGTAATCCCCGACGGCAGGGTTGCTGTTCTTCCCCACGGGTGAGGAACATGCGATTCCCATATGTCCGCGCCGAGGTTGATTGGGTCAACAGCAAGCGCAGAATCTGACTATCTCGTCTCCGCTCTGGCGCCGAAGCCGCGGCTGATGAAGTACCAGGTGGAGATGGCCGCATCTGTCGAGGAGCTCAAGTCGAGTGTGGAGGTGATGAAGGCGCAGTTCACCGGATTTCAGGATATGATGAAGACTGCCTTGGAGAAGTTGGGTGACTTCGAGACTTGGCGCCTGTCTGCCGATGAGTCTTTTGGTACGCTGATGATGCAAAGCGAGGCAACGACTACTCGGATTCAGAGGTTGGAGTCGGCACCACCACCACCGCCACCACCACCTCCACTGCTTCCATCGGCGACCATCCTTCCGCGTGCACCGCCACCGCCCCCGCACAGTTGGGTCAACCCGCTTGACCTCAACCAGGCGCCGCAGCCTTCTACCTCGACGTCTGAGCGCGGTGGCGGAACTGCTGATTCCTCTCCCCATCAAGAAGCGGGAGGAGGCATTCTGGGACATCCATCGCGACACAAGATGGGTATGACTTCTGCTGACAACCTCTTACCTACCCCTGCGTTGGATGCCTCTGCTCATGATTTAGTTCAGCATTCTCCACCGTTTCCCAAGATCGAGTTTCCGAAGTTCGATGGTGATAACCCACGTCTGTGGAAGGATCGTTGTGTCATGTACTTTAAGGTCTATGCAGTTCACCCATCTCTGAAGACACATTTTGCGGCTCTCAATTTCACTGGGGCAGCGGCGATATGGTTACAGACAGTTCAGAAACATGGCCGAGTTACAGATTGTGACTCTCTTTGTGCATTGGTGTTTGCTAAATTCGACAAAGATCAATACCAGACACAACTGCGTCATTTGGAGGCCCTGAAGCAGACGGGCACTGTATCTGAGTATCAACGTCGATTTGATGAGTTGGCTCATAGGATCCTTCTATATAATTCTGCATTTGATGATACCTTCTTGGTTACCAAGTTCTTAGGTGGATTGAAAGAGGAAATCAGATCTGCCATTCTGCTCCATAGACCCAAAGATGTGGACATAGCCAGTGCATTGGCTTTGATTCAGGAGGAAGAGTTGGAGAATTGTAAACAGAGGTATTCAGCTAAGAGCAATTCAGTAACAAGCTCCAAGGGCAATCAGGCAGTGGAAAGGCAGAAGGTGAATGAAACAGATAAAACCAAGGCCAAATCAGTTAAGAGTGATTCTGATGACAAACTAGATGCTCTGAAACTGTACAGAAGGAAGAATGGATTATGCTTCAAGTGTGGAGAAAAATGGGGTCCTGGCCATAAATGTCCAAATCATGTTTCTATCCATGTTTTGGAGGAATTATTAGAGGTTGTGGATGATACTAATGGAGATACTTCTGAAAATCTGTCAGAGATGTCTGAACCTGAAGGAGTATTGGCAATTGGTTCTTACATGGTTAAGCAAGTTTCCACCAGAAAAACCATGAGGCTGTGTGAAACAGTTGGCGCTCTAGATATCATGATTTTAGTGGACTCAGGAAGTGTGGGGTCATTTATTAGCTCTCAACTAGCTGAACAATTGCAAGATCAGATCTAAACTTGCCCAGCAGCTAGCTTCATTACTGCTGATGGCACCCCTATGACTTGTGACAAAGGCATTCCACAACTTCAGTGGTCTACACAGGGCCACACTTTTGTTTCGGTTGTTGGGGTTCTACCATTGAAGTGCTATGACTTGATTTTGGGCTAGGATTGGCTAGAGGAGTGCAGTCCAATGTGGGTTCACTGGACAAAGAAGATAATGAGATTTCAGCACAAGGGCTCATATATTAAGCTCAAGGGTATTAGGCCAGCTGTAACCAAATGCACAGCTATCAGTGCAGACAAACTCAAAGGCTTGATGAGAAGAAGAGCTATTACTCATTGTGTTCAACTGGCTGCAAAACCACAACCTGACAGCAGGATAGAACCACCTTTGATAGTCTGTCAGTTGGATACTGAAGCTCTAGAAGAAATCCCCGAGTGTATTCAGAAGGTGCTATCTCAGTATGATGATGTTTTTCAGGAGCCCACATCTTTACCACCTAAGAGGCCACATGATCATCACATTGAACTAATTCCAGGAGCTCAGCCTGTCAATGTCAGGCCTTATAGGTATACATCAACTCAGAAGTCTGAAATTGAGAATCAGTTGGCTGAAATATTAAAAAGTGGGATTATTAAACCAAGCACAAGCCCTTATGCATCACCTATTCTTCTAGTGAAAAAGAAGGATGGCACTTGGAGGTTTTGCATATATTATAGGCATCTCAATGCCATTACAGTAAATAATAAGCACCCTCTGCCAATAGTTGATGAACTCATTGATGAGCTGACAGATGTCAAATGGTTTACCAAACTGGATCTAAGATCAGGTTATCACCAAATATGCATTGCCCCAGGTGATACTCAGAAAACTGCCTTTAAGACTCATAGTGGCCTTTATGAGTTTTTGGTTATGCCCTTTGGCTTGACAAATGCCCTAGCAACATTTCAAAGCATTATGAACAAAGTGTTTGCACCTCTGTTGAGGAAGGGTGTCTTGGTGTTTATGGATGATATTCTGATTTATTCTTCATCACTGGAAGAGCATACTATCCTATTGACTCAGGTGCTAGATATTCTGAAGGCAAACCAATTCTATGTCAAGCTTTCAAAATGTTCTTTTGCTCAAGAATTTATTGAGTATCTTGGACAATGTATCTCTGCTAAAGGTGTTGCCACATAACCATAAAAAATTCAGGCAGTTAAGCAGTGGCCTGTACCCAAGACACTGAAAGATCTTAGAGGATTTCTTGGACTCACTGGGTATTACAAAAAGTTTATTAGACATTATGGGATGTTGAGCAAACCATTAACTAACATGCTAAAGAAAGGAGTTCCATTTGTATGGACATCTTCTACTCAGGAAGCTTTTGATATCCTCAAGCAGGCTTTAGTCCAGGCCCTAGTGCTGGCTATACCTGATTTCCAGAAGCAATTCACCCTAGGACAGATGCAAGTGACTATGGCTTTGGAGCAGTATTAATGCAAGAAGGTCACCCAGTTGCTTATTTGAGCAAACATGTTTGTCCAAAAAACCAGGCTCTGTCAACTTATGAGAAAGAATGTATGGCCATCATCATGGCGTAGACAAGTGGAGATGTTATTTGCAGCATAAGGCATTTATCATAAAAACAGATCATCGAAGTTTGCTTTATTTGACTGATCAAAGAACTCATACAAAGTTTCAGCAGAAAGCTCTATTGAAATTGATGGACCTTCAGTTCACCATTCAGTATAAGCAGGGGAATACAAATCTAGCAGCTGATGCACTGTCTAGGTGTCCTATGGCTACAGTATGTGCTCTATCCACTTGTACACCAGCATGGCTGGAGAACTTGGTCCAAGGATATGACACTGATCCTCAAGCCCAAAAGTTACTAGTTGAGTTGGCCTTGCAGTATGAAAATAATAGAGGGTACTCTCTTACTGATGGTGTTATCAGATACAAGTAAAGAGTTTGGTTGGGCAATAACCAGCTAGCACAACATGTGCTACAATCTTTACACAGTAGTGTAGTTGGAGGTCATTTTGGATTTCAAGCCACCTATCACAGAATACAAGCACTATTTGCTTGGCCTAAGATGAAAGATATGATCAGATCCTATATCCAGTCATGTGAAGTGTGTCAGCAAGCTAAATCTGAGCATGTCAAGATGCCAGGGTTATTACAACTGTTGCATGTGCCAACTCAGGCTTGGATTGTGGTCAGCCTTGATTTCATAGAAGGGCTACCATCTTCCAACAGGTATAATGTCATTATGGTGGTAGTGGACAAATTTACAAAATATGCTCATTTCATTCCCTTGGCACACCTATTCACTGCACTCCAAGTAGCTCAAGTATATATGGATCATATCTATAAGTTGCATGGTTTGCCACAAGCCTTGATATCAGATAGAGACAGGATTTTTACCAGTTCTGTGTGGCAAAATCTATTTAAACTCTCTGATACACAACTTCTCATGAGCTCCTCGTAACATCCTTTAACTGATGGGTAGAGAGAAAGACTTAATCAGTACTTGGAATCATTTTTGAGATGTGCTGTCAGTACTTGTCCTAAGCAGTGGCATAAATGGTTGTCTGCAGCAGATTTTTGGTACAATACTGCTTACCATTCAGCATTGGGTAAAACACCGTTTGAAGTGTTGTATGGACATTCTCCAAGACATTTGGGCATTACAAATACCAGCAATCCAGTACCACAAGATTTAGAAGAGTGGCTAGCTGACAGAGAAATGTTGATGGATGTGATCAAACAGCAACTTCATAGAGCATGTCAGCGTATGAAGAATCAGGCTGATAAGAAGAGATCTGAGAGAGTATTTGAAGTCAATGATCTCGTATATATCAGGCTTCAACCATACATTCAAACCTCAGTTGCTGCTAGATCAAACCAGAAGCTATCTTACAAGTACTTTGGGCCATTCAAAATTCTTCAAAAAGTGGGAGCTGTGGCTTATAAGGTAGATCTGCCATCTGATGCCCGGATTCATCCAGTTCTACATGTTTCTCAGCTAAAGAAATATGTACCACCATCGACAGTGGTGGAATCTGACATTTTCATTCTGAGCTCGGAAGATGATCATCAACCAGTTCGTATTCTGGAATCTAGACTGATAAGTCGAGGATCAAAGACAATTCAGCAACTCAAGGTACGCTGGTCCAACTTCCTAGATCATTACAGTACATGGGAGGAGGCTTTCTCACTGAGGCGTCGGTACCCGGATGCTCCAGCTTGGGGTCAAGCTGGATTTGAAGGAGTGGGTATTGTTATGGGACGGCGTCAGAGTAAGAAGCGTCAGCAACAAGAGAAGAAGGCGAGAGAGTAAGGCTCTGTTTGATCGTCGTGGGCTTAGTACGTGGGCTTGGCCCAGGAAGCCGACCTGCGTGCCGTTTGGGCGAGCGCTATAAGGCGCACCCGTGTAATAGATTCGGGGTATCGAACAGAACTCCCCTGTAAATGTCTCCCTCTCCTCTACCCGTCTTCTCTTTCCTCTGAACTTCCTGCAAGAACTATGTATCTGTTCTTTGTTCTGAGGAATTGATAGTCCCAAGTATCAGTTGAGCTTGTGCAATCTAGGATTGTTACAAGTACTACTGTACTAGCATAGTGTTTTTATTGTCCTTTAAATATAAAGGTTTATGATTTTGATACCTTATCTACCTAGAGGATAAAAAAATCAAGAAAACTACAAAAGTATAATCGCCTAGTCCAGAAGTACCATAATTTTTTCTTGAACACGTAAAAGATCTGTGCATCTTTGTAATTAAGATTCTAACGAGCACCCTATAGGAAATCTACAGGATTAATTTTGGAGTCTGTCCTAAGTTCAACCAAGTTTATTGGGAAAAAAGTATTAATATCTACCGTATATCAAAGAAGTAAACTATGCAAATATAATTTGTAATGGATTCAGTGATACTCATTTGATGTTGTGAACATTATTGTTATTCATCATAAACTTAGTAAAAGTTCGGGTAATTCAACCTTCGGCAAACTTAGAAATCTATACATTTTGGGACGTGGAAGATACCGTTAAAGATGTACGGGGCACGATAGTGTTAAACTAGTACATTCTTTAATCGAAAA
This sequence comes from Saccharum hybrid cultivar R570, assembly GCA_038087645.1. Lineage (NCBI taxonomy): Eukaryota > Viridiplantae > Streptophyta > Magnoliopsida > Poales > Poaceae > Saccharum > Saccharum hybrid cultivar. The sequence continues at coordinate 19,303,155 of JAQSUU010000139.1, forward strand.
GGTTGGAATCATGTATGAGGCCGGTTCTCTTGTTTAAAAGAAAGCGATCCCCCCCCTTTGGGACGTGGAAGATACCGTTAAAGATGTACGGGGCACGATAGTGTTAAACTAGTACATTCTTTAATCGAAAAGGTTGGAATCATGTATGAGGCCGGTTCTCTTGTTTAAAAGAAAGCGCTCCCCCCCCAAGTACTCCATTATGATTACCTTGCAAGGTTGCGACCTGTAAGGCTGTAACCCACTCGACGACGAATGCAGTGAGGACCTGCTGCAGCCCAAAATGAGGCCAATGAAACAACGAGAGCAGTAAAGCAGAGAATGAGGCCGCGTTCACTTGGCATGCATACCCAAAATATTTCCTCTTCAACCCATCACATCGAATTTTTAGACGCATGCATGAAGCATTAAATGTAGGTAAAAAAAAATAACTAATTGCATAGTTTGTCTGTAAAGTTCGAGACGAATCTTTTGAGTCTAATTAATCCATGGTTAAATAAATTTTACCAAATAACAACGAAAAGTGCTATAGTAACTTTTCACCCAAATTTTCCCAACTAAACACAGCCTGACTTTGCAAGCTCCTGATAGCGAGGAGAAGAGGAAACATCAGCCGAGGTCAGCCCCGGGCAGGTGGCCAGCTGGCTTCCTTGTGTCCCGAAAGTGATTCGCCTGCGTGCGAGTGCGACAGTGAGAAGGAGAACCTCGAATCAGAAGTGCCGAGAAGGGAGATGCTGGGTGGTTAGGGTCATTGAAAGGGAGGCCTATTGCCGATTAATTCGCTTTTAATCCTTATAAATGCCCGAGTAATTGGAGACAGTTGTGCTGCTGCCTCAAGGGCGATGGGGGCGGTGTCAGCCGGGAGATTAAACCCCACAACCCTTTCGCTTCAATGCCCCGCCCCCTGCTGCCGCAATTGCGAGCACACCAGCGCACAGCACAGCTGCTCCCCCGGCCCGCTTGCCTCTCTGCTCGGCACATCAGCGGTGGCCGGCCGGTGGTTGTCTTCTTTTCTTCTGCTGCTGGCTAGGCTTCTCTCTCTAAGAGCAAGTTTAATAAAAACGCCGGCAGCAGGCTGCATACCCATGCCACATCACTCGCTAGTCTGCTGCAGCCTTTAGCAACGAAGACTGATATGGTGGGGTTAACTGTCGGGTTGGCTGTAGTATTTAATGCGCAGACCAATATACGTTCAGATGTTCAGAGCATTGCGGGCTGAGAGACAAGCTTTTTTCTCGTGGCTTTGTGCTGCAGCCGGCTGTAGCCGGCGAGAAGGGAATCGCCCGCTCCACAGTCTCTCTCCTACCGTGGCGTCTTTTTTGTCGACGTGGACTGCTCTTCGCCGGCTCAGAAGCGTTATTATACTTGCTCTAATGGCCATCATGCTCCGCGCCTGCACCACACGGGATTATTAAGGCCCGTCGTCCTTCGCCAAACAATTTGGCACTGGAAGCGGTACCGCATAGTACCCGCTGTACTTACCGACACTATCCGGTCCCTGGAATGGCCAAGATCCCGTCGAAATCACTTGCGTCCAAAGACACGGCACGGCACAGCTGGATATCGTCGTAGCAGCGCATTGTCACATTGATTCATGGTACTCGTAGTAGTAGGAGTGTTTCATTTCAGAGAGCGAGCGGTTGCTGTTCACTCCCCCACCCGTCTGAAAATGACCCAACGAACAAACACCTCCCTCCCAACGCATTGTCCATGGCCGCGACGTCTGCATGTCGTCGTCACTGCACGGTGCACGTCGCGAGCGCGCAGCATCGCATGGTCAGGGTTCAGGTGTGCTCTGTGCATGCAGCTGCAACAAGCATGGATGGATTCAGTTCAAGTTCAACACCGCGTACGTGTACATTACATGCATCGTCAAGCTTAGCTTAGCTAGGCGCGTAAATAAAGCGCAGTTACGACGGACTGACGGAGCGCCAACCACTCGGGTCATCCTTTAAATCCGCTTCCTAAAATTTCAGCTGCTGAGCCCTTGGTGATTAAAGAAAGGCTTCAATGCCGTATAGTGCCTAGAGAAAACGATGATTTAGTGCTCATGAATGGCGGTTGTTGCATGGCGCCAGGCGTTACAGCTTACAGGCCCATATGAATTTGATTTGATGACCCGTTCCAGGGTTTCAGTTTTGGTATTCGCCTCCTGGCCACCCCCCATGTCAGCGCCGTATGCTTGCTGATGGAGCCCTGGAGGGTGCAGCTGCCGGTGTGCGTACTCCATCAGGTTAGTAGGTTACCACCTGCTAGTCCACTGCACTGCTTCTCCGGTCGTTGAAAGAAAGAAAAAAAAAAGCAAACACATACTACTTCTTCTTCTAATTATTAGTTTTTTTTTGAGCAACACTTCTTCTCATTAGTATATAGGGGAAACAGTGTATCTGAAAGTGCACAAAGGCCCGGCCCAGACCCGGAACTGAGAGGTCCAGGCCGTGCTGCTCCTTCAATTCTTCTGCCAACAGCCCAACAACCACCGAGCGGGCCGCGCACGTCGCCCCGCGTCCGGCTGCCGCTCCTCTTCCCGCGCACGCCGGCGACTCCACTTTCCGGCGGTGCGGCACCGTGCGCCCGCGCAGGTGCAGCAAAGATCGACAAGGATATTTACAACGGGCGAGAGACGCCAATTTGGTGGGAACGGTGGGAATATGTTCCAAACCACTAGCCGCCGATTCCAGCGAATGAATAGGGCAACTGGCTAGAGGAGAGGACCACCAGTGGCGAGCTGACGAAGAAGAAGAAGCTGGTGTGCTACGGGCATGGCAGAAGATGAGAAGAGATAGGCAAAGCTGGACTGGACATACCATGCCATGATGCTAGGGCCTAGATGGGAGATCGAAGCAGGACCGTGGATGGGCCTGTCTGGACCGCATTAGCGCTCCAGGTCCACTTCGGCTCATGCTAAAAGCCTGTCTGGAGTCGCCGTGCGGGTATTATCATGGATTACCTGAAACCTTCCTCCATGCCCATACTACATCATAGCAAACCGCCAATGTTGCCTAGTCAGGCAGCCTAGAGGAGACGAGCATGAATGGGCCAACTTGGACCAAACGAGAGTTGAGTGCGTTAGACCTTGTAGCCCACGGACCACCACCACACAGCCCATTTCGGTCCTTGCGCTCCCTGCAATCGCCGAGTCCATCACCTGAAACTGAAAGGCTGGAACCCTTGTGCATCCCCACCCCACACCGGGCACCTGCCACTCGCGCATGGCCTTTTACACCGTACTGTACAACCTGCCGGCCGCCATTAGTTACCTCCTGTGTCCTCTCCCTCGACCACCGCCCTGAGGCAAAAAGACTGGCAGCTGGCACTCACGAGAGTACTCGGTCAGGATCAGGGTTGTAACGAATACCGAAGCCTTTTCGTCCTGAGCTTTCATTTTATCATGATCTGCGCCCAAAACCAATTCAGTAGACAGCGGGGATCCACTTCCATGCACCGTCACAGTGGTCTGCCCGGATCAGGATGGCACGTACAGATGGCCGAAGCGTCCAAAAAGGCATGGCGGGTGAGGCCGGAGAGCCTGCGTGACTCACGGCCGGGCGCAGTCCGCTCGGCGTCGGGACCTTGCATGCAGGAGCGGATCGACGGGGGAAGCCAAAGCTCATCATCATGAGCCGCGCCGCTCCGGCCGGTCAGCCCTGTTCGCTTTCGCTCTGGCCTCAGGCGGATGCAGGTGCAGCGGGCGGCGGCACAGCGCGCACGTCTATCTGCTGTGCTCGCACCGTGCAAGCCGAACAGTACGTGGGCTAGCTGGTCACAGCACGCTGGTGCACAGGGAACTAGTATGAACTCTTCTGCACCCTGGCGCTGCTACTGCCTTACTGCTAATACTGTAGCAGTAATGAGTGCCACATGTTTGGATTCTTTTCATTTGACGGTACACCACTGCGGAGCAGCAGTGTAGTATATACTGTCGCAGTCCCATCTTGGCTGTGTTTACTTCCTTAAAAAAATACTGTGCAAACAAAAGATTCTCCGTCACATTAAACTTGCGATACATGCATGGAGTACTAAATGTAGATGAAATCAAAAACTAATTGTACAGCTTGGTTGTACTTTGCGAGACGAACGTTTTGAACCTAATTAGTCAACGGTTGAACACTATTTACCAAATAAAGTCAAAACGTGCTACAGTACTTTTTTTACACCTTTTCGCGGAACTAAACACACCCCTTGTATTTTTTAGGAATCGATCAATCTTAACTTTGACAGCATTAAAACCAAATGGTATCAAGATTTGTATTTTCATATAGATTTACTATGAAATATATAACATTTTTAATCTAATGATACTTATCTGGTATCATAAATACTCCCTCCATCACCAATTATAAGTCATTCGAGGAATCTCAAAAAGTCAAAATATCTTAAATATAGTCCTCAACACCCCCTTCAAGGAGCAAGGTTGGTACGACTATATTAGACCTTGTTATTCTGCCCCACGTGAGAGAACCTATATGCGGCTGAACCGGTAAAATTTTTAAAAGTATAGTAACCTCTTTGTTTGTATTTGGTAATTAGTGTTTAATTATGAATTAATTAGGTTTGAAAGATTCGTCTCATGATTTACCACCAAACTGTGTAATTAGTTATTTTTTATCTATATTTAATGTATGTGTCTAAAGATTCGATGTAACGGGGAATCTTGTAAAATTTTTGAAACTTTGAAAAAACTAAACAGGGAATCTCGTTCCTGGCACAAATATTTTTTGAAAACAAAAGGAGACAGAAAAATTCAAACAGTTGCCTGCTCCCTGAGTGGTCTCCCACTTTCAGAGACAGTGCTCTGATGGTGGGGGTAGTAGCAGCGGCACTGATCGCAAACCATGCAAGAAGTAATGATGGCGAACAGGCATGGGGCATTGAAGGAAGGTACAAGAAAGCTTGGCGGGTTGCCGTGCCGTCCCCTGGCCGCGCTGGCCGCCTCTGCTAGGCTGCTACTACTGCTAGTGAGCAAGACAAGGCTTGCTTTCATGTGGACTGTGGCAATCTTTTCGGTAGATTTGGGCCCTGTTTAGTTCCCAGAAAATTTTGTAAAATTTTTCAGATTCCTCGTCACATCGAATCTTTGAACACATGTATGAAGCATTAAATATAGATAAAAAATAAAACTAATTACACAGTTTAGACGAAATGGACGAGACGAATCTTTTAAGCCTAATTAGACCATGATTGGACAATATTTGCCAAATAACAACGAAAAAGCTACAGTACTGTTTTGCAAAATTTTTTGCTGTGGGTAAAAAGATCTCTCTTCATCTCTGATCAAGCATCAGGGGTGTTGGTTTCGACTCCTAAAGTTTAGTTCCTGTCATATTAAATGTTTAGACACTAATTTATAGTATTAAATATAACCTAATTACAAAACACCTTTTTAGGCCCGGTTTGGTTCCTCGATGGATTAAAATCCAGACAATAGTTAGGGATTTTGAGAATTAGGATTCTAGACAGTAATAATCTAGTTTGTCTGAATCTTCGGATACCCATGACTCCGACTCCTTCACACACTACATGCAGTTAAAGGTTGAAGTATGGGCAAAACCGTCAATTCTCATGCTAGAATCCCCAGGAAGCTCATGGAGAGAGGATACTAGATTATTGCTTTGGATTATGTGAACTTGTAGAAGAATCCCCTATCCTTGTTTGGATCGGATTCTGGCTTTTATTCTTGGATTGTAAAATCCTACCCGGATGCAAACGTCCCCTTACCTAAGCTCATTTTAGCGAGCTTTCAACATGATTGTAACTCTACAATAGAAGTTCTTATTAAAAAAAACTCTGCAATAGCAGTTAGCTAGATGAATAAAATGAGCGCTAGTTTATCCAGCTTACTTCTGCAAAACCACTTTAAACACACCAGTATTGCTTTTCCAGGATGAGCATACCAGTACTACGGAAGAGCGACGAGTTGTAGTTTTCACGGCGGTCGCGCTCGATCTGATTGCTCCGCTTGAGCGTCCACAAGGAAAGACACACGAACTTGTCTTGAATCCTTGATACGTATATGTTCTCCTATTAGCGCTCGTCCGTGCTTCCTACGAGCCCTACTACAAATCATGAACTCGGTACGAGCTGCTGGACCATCAATAATGCTGACGACGACGCAATTACGTAGAATCGTTGTCTAACACTAACAGGCTATCTTCCTTTAAATGCATGGCCCTCGTCAATTTTCCAGAATCAGGTCTCAGCTAGCCAGTGTCAACCACAACGTTGTTCACCTTGTTTGATTAGCTGCACCCCAAGTTTGAAACCTAGCTATACCACCCTGCAGAATGCATATAGCTGTTCAAAGACAAGGAAATTTTAGCATCATGGTTCGGATAGGCTACGCCAAAGCGGAAACGATCGTCCACATGGTCCGCAGTCCAGACAGTGACTTGACATAGGCGACAATTGGTAAAGGCCGGTTTAGTTCCCAGAAAATTTTGCAAAATTTTTCAGATTCCCGTTACATTGAATCTTTAGACACATGCATGAAACATTAAATATAGATAAAAAATAAAACTAATTACACAGTTTAGACGAAATGGACAAGACAAATCTTTTAAGCCTAATTAGACCATGATTGGACACTAATTGTCAAATAATAACAAAATGTGCTACATGATCATTTTGCAAAAAAATTTGCACCTGAGCCCTCGTTTAGTTCACAGAATAGGGGAGAAAAACACTGTATCAGAATTTCTGTAGCATTTCGTTTGTATTTGGTAAAAATTATTCAAATTTTGACTAACTAAGCTTAAAATGTTCGTCTCGCAAAGTACAACAAAACTGTGCAATTAGTTTTTGATTTCATCAACATTTAGTACTTCATGCATTTGCCGACATTTTGATGTTACGAGGAATCTTCTTTTTGCATAGTGGAATTTGAGGAGAATTGGGGGAACTAAACAAGGCCTGAACAAGCCTAAGGGCTGGTTTAGTTCCAAAAATTTTTGCAAAACGACACTGTAGTTCTTTTCGTTGTTATTTGGCAAATATTGTCCAATCATGGTCTAATTAGGCTTAAAAGATTCGTCTCGTCCATTTCGTCTAAACTGTGTAATTAGTTTTATTTTTTATCTATATTTAATGTTTTATGCATGTGTCCAAAGATTCGATGTGACGGAGAATCTGAAAATTTTTGCAAAATTTTTTAGAACTAAACAGGGCTCGGCGCGGCCCGTCCTTCGCGGCAAAATTCGCAAACAAATATTCCTTTTGCCAACAGCATCGTCAGTAACGAGCGCACGCAGGAACATGGGCACCGATACGGCGATACGCAGCGAAGGCACGTCCAATCTCCCACAGTAAATGGAACAGACAACCGCGGCTTACAGGCAGCAGAGAGCTTCAGAAGGCACGTCCAATCTACCTGTTCGCTCCATGCCTGCAGAGAGCTTCATTTCAGCGTGAGCCAAAATTCAGCGCTCGTGCTTTCACGTCAAGGGTTAAATGCAGGTGCAGCATGCTCCATGCCTGCACTGCACACTGTCCGCTGAGGCCGGGCCCTGGCTTCACACAAGTCCACAGCGCGCTACTGTTTCAGCTGCATTGTGCACTGTTCCCGGCCGGCGATGTGAGTTTCCTCGCGAATCTTTTGACACTAGCAGCGAGCGGGTCACGAACGTGCAAGAACACGATGAAACAGGCAAGTCCCTGCACTGGCCACTGATCATCATTGGCAAAGGCCATGCATGGTCTAGTGATCTTGCACGAACCGACGAAATACTAGGAACGCAACCGGACTCGATCTTTTTCGTGAAATTAATCTTTTGATTGACAAGGTAGCGTTCGTTGAAAAGACCCACGGCCTTTTTTTTAAGGTCCGGTTGGGTTTGGGTGTTAAAGTTTAACAAACACGGTAGTATTTTCGTCTTATTTGATAAAAAGTTTTCAATCTTGGACTAATTAGACTTAATAGATTCGTCTTGTAAATTACTCCTAATCTGTACCGACATGCATGCAATTAGTCTATATTTAATACTCCATACATTTGAGAAAACATTGATATAATAGGAGTTAAACTTTAACCCACTCAAACCAAACGGGCCTTACGGTCGTCTCTCTGCATACGGTACGGGACAGGCTACACTGCAAATCAGACATTGTCCTCTATCCCTCCTGCGTGCTTCCTGCCCTGCCCGTGTTGCGACTTGCATGCACATGTGTGGATCTTTTCAGCCTCCTGTTGTCCGGATCGTCTGTGTACAGGATACTAGGCGGTACACTATCGCTGTGACGTGAAGTTACAACTGTTCTCGCATACCCCAGTGCACACATGAACGCCTCAAAAGTCTGGAGGCCGAACCGTGCGTGCGTGCGTGCAGCTACGTAACGTCGCAGAAGATCCCGCCCGTTTTCTGCTCACCTTTTCCTTCGCAAACTCCTTTAAAACCACTGCACAGCCGTCCGCCATGTCGCACAAGGTTTTCAAGCGTTAAGGCACGCACCAACCTTTCCTCCTCCTAGCTCCTCTACTTCTATTCCTCAGGTTCACGGTTCACCTCGAGCAGTGCTGCGGCCATGGTGACCAGAAGGCTCGCCCTGAGCTCCCTCTTCCATGGCAAGGCAAGGGACACTTCCTTACCACCACCGCCTCCTCCCACTACGACCGCCGGCCCGGCTGCTTGGCCATGGCCATCCAGCAAAAACCCAAGAGCGCAGTCCACCCACGCCGCGCAGCCGCATGCGGCAGGCGCCGCCAGGACCACCATCGCCTCCATCGTCCTCGACTCCGCGAGTCCTCCTTCACGGCCTCCTCCGCGCGGCAGGACTGCCGCTCTGACAGCCTCTCCACGGCGTCCGAGGCATCGGCGGCGGCGGCATGCGACGACGCGGCGGACGACGCCGTCGTGCGGGGAATCCGCTCCGACCGGCTCCTCTTCGACCCAGGTGCGTCGGCCACCAACTCCATCCTCGAAGAGAAGTCCGCCGCCGCCGCTGCCGCCTGCGCGGGCGCCAAACCGGAGGAGGAGGCGTTCGGAGGCGCCGTGGCGGTCGCGTTCGAGTCCGCGGACCCGTACGCGGACTTCCGGGCGTCCATGGAGAAGATGGTGGCCGCGCACGGGGTCGGCGACTGGGGCTGGCTGGAGGAGATGCTCGGCTGGTACCTGCGAGCCAACGATGGGGACACGCACTGCGCCATCGTGGCCGCGTTCGTCGACGTCGTCGTCGACATAGCCGACCCGGCTCGCGAGGCGTGCTCTTCGGAGGCCTCATCTTGCACGTTTGCTGCGGGAGAGTTGGATTTGGGGGAGAAGGGCAAACCAGCTGCAGTGTTCACCGTGTCATGTTTAGATTAAGCTGAACTAATCTTCGTGATTTATTTGGCTTATCTACGTGTTAATTAATCTCGTCGTTCTGAAATGGTTAGGCCCTGTTTGGTTTGCTTACGTTAAAGTTTAACTCCCATCACATCGATGTTCTCTCGAATGCATGGAGTACTAAATGTAGACTAATTGCATGCATGTCGGCACAGATTAGGAGTAATTTGCGAGACGAATCTATTAAGCCTAATTAGTCCTAGATCAGAAACTTTTTATCAAATAAGACGAAAGTGTTACAGTGTTTGTTAAACTTTAACACCCAAACCAAACACCTCCTTAGAGACTAAAGAAGTAGAGAGTACCAATGTACCATAGTACTATTGTACTAGGTGTCAAGACGATCATCCTACGTTGACTTATCTAGACGTACGATCAACTTGTTCATTGTGTGTATGAAACAATTAAGAAGGTCGTTACGGCGCAAACCATGCATGCATGAACTATATGGGCGGATGTAAGATCATGAGTTCATGGTGATCAAGCAAAACGGTACTCCCACCGGCCACCGTCCTAGATTTTAGTTGTCATAAAAGTTTTACCTTTTTTAGGAAAAAAAAATATTAACATCTATTGATGTTGCTATGAAGATATATTTCATGTCGACTTTAATAAAACTAATCTGATATTGTAGCTATTGATTCTGTTTTTCTATAAGCTTAGTAAAGTTAAAGAATTTGATTTAGAGCAAAGCTAAAATGCACCGATAAAAAGACAAAGGCCGTGTTTAGTTACCCGAATAGGCCGATCTGATTTTGCACTGTAGTACTGTAGCACTTTTGTTTTTATTTGCTAATAATTGTTCAAATATTGATTAATTAGGCTCAAAATGTTCATCTCGAAAAATACGACAAAAACTGTACAATTAGTTTTTGATTTCATCTACATTTAATACTCTATACATATGCCGACATTTTAATGTGATGAGTAATCTTCTTTATGCATAGTAAAATTTAGGTGAATTTGGATATTAAAAAAAAGGCCAGATGCAAATGGCGACCGGTAGTAGTGCAGGGCTGCTGGTCGTACATGGTGCCAGTGGATCACCGGATTGCAAGAGGCTACAGCACCATCAATGATTACGATATTGGCCCTGTTTAGTTTTCAGAAAATTTTATAAAATTTTTCAGATTTCCTGTTAGACACATGTATGAAGCATTAAATATAGATAAAAAATAAAACTAATTACACAGTTTAGACGAAATGGACGAGACAAATCTTTTAAGCCTAATTAGACCATGATTGGACAATATTTACCAAATAACAACGAAAAGAGCTACAGTGCCATTTTGCAAAAAAAAAATGCATCTAAACCGGCCCAGAGGAGAAATGGTGGTAGCATACAGTACGTCACAGCTAACAGTTGTCTTGTGCTCTACACACTTTCATACATAGTGATATCCAACACGCGCGCAATGTGGACCACCATTGCACTCAATATTCAATAATGCGCTTGTCATAACAAAAATATCGGCAAAAACTAGTTTTTGTGATGTTATAAATAGCGCGCTTATCAATTGCCAATTTGCCATACAAATATCGGCAAACTAGTTGTGTTGTAATGGATATGTTGTGTACATTTGGCGTGATATTTTTGTAGAGGTCTTTCCTGTCAAATTTCTTACATTTCTTGTTGAGTGGTGCAGTGGCGCGAGTTGATGTCCCCTCAATCCAATCGGCTGCTTTTCACTGTTATTTTAGTTGCTATCTTGTTATTTGTCACTTTTTGTTGTTGCCAGGTTTTTTTTGAGGTCTTACTTCGTTGTAATGTCCAGTCTATGTGGCCTGTTTTATTATAACTGGCAGCTCGCTGATTGAGAATTTGTGCTTTCAGCCGTCATACTCGTACGATAGCTATATATTCTCTCTCTTCTCCCATGACCACCATGACCTTGGTTGCGTTGGGTTTTCTTAGGGTGTTTAGTTGGGAGGTGAAAACATTTTAGGTGTCACATCGAATATTTTATGGGATGTCGGAAATGGTTCTCGGATACTAATAAAAAAAACTAGTTACATAACTCGTCTGAAAATCGCGAGACGAATTTAATAAGCCTAATTAAGCTGTCATTAGCACATGTGTGTTACTGTAGCACTTAAGGCTAATCATGGACTAATTAGGCTTAAAAGATTCATCTCGTGATTTTTAACCAAACTGTGCAATTAATTTTTTTCGTCTATATTTAGTACTACATGTATGTGTCCAAACATTCGATGTGATGGGATGAAAAAATTTTAGGTGGGAACTAAATATTTCCGGTCGTTTCTATAATTAGCTTGACAACCACTCCTATAGAAGAAAATGAAGACAACTCACTGATTAATAGAGGGGAGCATTATTTAAAAGCCATCTATGTAAATGGTTAGACGGTTTCAGATAAACGTCGAACTCTATTAATCATTTATAGAGGTGGACATCACTTAACTCTGTCAATCATTTACATAATACAATGTCGAAGTAGGCTTATACCTTATTACAAGTTTGGGTCCTTTTCTCCTCATATCTCAAGTATGATCAACAAAAATCTCCTTTAGACGCAAGTCATATTATAAGGCTCACAATGTCCGTAATTGACGGAGCCCCTCCCCAGGTGACTCGCGAGACGTTTCTCTGCCCGACCTCGATCTAGTTCACCAATTTTCGGTGATCTTGATCTGCTGCGCCGCCCAAGCCCCGCCACTGACCTGCTGTTGGTGCCGGACAACACATATCGACGGTTAGCCCGATACGTGGCGCCGTCGACCACATATCCCCCTAGGTAGCCGCTTAGGAACCCTAGGTCAGGGAAGATTTTGGGGCTGCGCTGATCTACGCGCAGTGTACCCTGGCTTGCCCTTTGATCCGTCTGCATGGCATCGGTTCGTAGTGGCAGTTCGGATGGGGCGGATGGGAGCCCTAATCCCAACGTGATGGATCTCCTCCGGCGACTTAATCTCACGGAGGCGGAGGAGGAAGTAGTGGACTTCTGCGAGGAGGAGGATGAAGAGATCTCGGTGCCGATTGAGTGGGCGCTTGTGGGAAAGGTGCTGTCGCCGTCGCTGGTACATGTTAATACTGTGCGCTCGGCGATGAAACCCGCGTGGGGAAACCCGGTCGGACTCAAGATTCGCGCGATCGGGGGGAAGGAAGATAATATGTTTGTCGCGGAATTCGGCAATGGCGCCGATCTATAGAGGGTTTTGGCCGGCTCGCCTTGGATGGTGGGGCGGTATGCAATCCTCTTGCAGAACTATGATGAAAAGCTCAGTGCGTCGGAGATAATCTTTGATTGCTTGGAGCTGTGGGTGCGTGTTCTCAATCTACCACTCGGTTGGATGAATCGAGCGCGTGGCTCTAGGGCCATGAGCCTCATTGGGCACGTGATTAAAATGGATGTTGATGCGGATGGGAAAGCGAGCGGGGCATTCCTGCAGGCTCGAGTGGCAATTGAGGTTGCTAAGCCACTGAGGCATGGTGTGTTTCTCTGGATGAGTAAATCGGAGGATCCGAGATGGTTCCAGGTGCAGTACAAAAGGCTGCCATATTTCTGCTTTGCGTGTGGCGTAATGGGACACTCTGAATTGGAGTGCCCAACACCTGTCTCAAGAGATGAACAAGGGAAGCTACCCTATGATGCGCAACTCCGAGCACCGGAGGAGAAGAAAAGGAGGCCACTATCTTTCGTTGGGGCAGCTACTGAATCGTGGGTGTAACACTTCAAGTGTTTAGTCCTTAATTGCATTGCATTTGCATGGCATAAACATAAGCATGCATCATTCATGTTTGTTATTTTATGTGATGCAACACATGTAATTTTTCTAGGGTTTGTTTGATTTATTTCATGAAGTATTTGATAGATGGTGTAACAAAAGGGTAAGGTAGCCAATCATGACCTACAACACCTTAGTTATACTTAGGGTAACATTTGGAACAAGGTTCATGTTGACCAAAATTACAAAATTGCCCTCCAAGAAAAGTTTGACCACCATTTGACCCTAGAAGGCCCTAGTTTGACCAATTAAAAAGTCTAATTTAGAGACCTTGCATGGAAGAGCACCCTTAAGCAAAGTTGTAGAGAATTTCATGAGGAACAAAAGTTCTAATATGGCCATCTCATGAAAATGATCAGAACATGCTCAAAAATGGCCCACAAGTCAGTATTAGGGGCTGTTTGGGGACTTAGCAAATTTTGCTAAGTGTTGAGCTGAAAACCGTTTCACTGTACCTCACTTTGACAACTTGTAACTCACAAACTAGGCCGAACCAGTCCTTGAGCCAATTGACAAAGTTGTTGTCCACACATAGCTCTACAACATTGTCAATATCACCATCACCTAGTTCTAAATGGTTTAGGAGATGTGGTGTCTTGAAAATGGGGTTTCAGTCGGGTTCACTGACTGAAAACACGTTTCAGTTTCCAAGTACACTACTTTGGAGCTCTGTGGTTTCAAATCCAGGCCGAACCAGCCCAAACTCCAATTGACAAACTTGTAGCCCTCATGTAGCTCTATAAAATTGGTGTTATCATCTTCTTCTAATTCGAACTGGTTTGGGAGAAAATCGGTGTTGAACTTGTCCTGTCAGTCGATGCCTTGGAGCTCTGAAACGGCACGTTCAGACACCGACGGCCGCGGCCGACCGCGTCGTGGCGCTCGGGCAGAGCCCGGTGGCCGCGTGGCGCGCGTGTTCTGCCGACGCCCCACGTCGCCTGCGAGCTCAGCGTGAAGACCAGGGCGACCCGCTTCCCCCTCCATTCCATCGCCCTCCTTCCCTCTCTCATTTCCAGAGCGGAGAAAACCGGGCCGCCCTTGCCGCCCCTCTCCGGCGAGCTCGTGCCCGCTCACCACCGCATCGCAGTCCCCCAGACCTCGCCAATCTCTTCGCCTCACCACCCTCCATCTCCTTGACCCACCGAAGCCCGTGATTTGACTCGAGGTGAGCCGCATTTCCTTCTTCCCCATCTCCGAGAGGTCGCCGGAGCCCGCCATGGGACCTCACCGTGGTCGGGGTGCTTCGGGTCTCTCTCCGTCCTCCCTTCCTAGCAAAATGGAACCGCCTAGCTTCGGTGAAGCTCGCACCGAGCCTGGACCGCACCGTGCATCTTCACCGGCGACGGCGCGCCGCCACCGGACACCACCGGCCGCCGCTCGCGGTGACAAGCCCCTTCCACCCCATCCCCATCCGTTCCACGAGCACCAATCGACGCACCGGGTGACGGAGAACACGAGGCGGTGTCCGATTGGCCGAGCGAGCCCTTCTCCGGCGAGCTCGAGCTCGTCGGAGCTCGCGGGTCTCCGCCTCCCCTGTCCCTCTGTCCCTGACTGCGGGGGCCCGCCTGTCAGTTGCCAAGCGCGGGCGGGACGGCCGAGCAGGCCGCGCGCGCGCGAGTCGTGGGCCGAGTTCTTCCGGGCCGGCCCAGTCATCCGAAATGAAATTCATTTTTATTATTTTGTCACTGATTTTTGTACAAGTTGGAAAAATGTAGATCTAGGGTTTTAATGATCCAAAAATCATGAGATAAATTTTATTAGGGTCCACATGATGTGTAGTATTTTAGAAAAATATAAATCTGGAATGTGATGTTTAATTTTTAGGAGAATTTAATAGATCCTTTAAATGTGTTTTAGAATGCATGCAAATTTGTTAAATTTATAACTTGAGCTGTAGTGTTCCATAAATCATAAAATTTGATGGGTAGGTTACTCTATGCTAGTCCTAGCTCTGGTAAAAATTTGGGCATCAGTGCTTAAGTACTTTTCAAGTTATAATGCTATCTTGTTATTTTAGGAAATGCTTAAAGGAATTTTTGTAATTTTTCTACATGTGCAATGTTCTTATAAATTTTTGGAGAATGTCTTGGTATCTTAAAGTGTCTAAGAAAAATATGAAATCTGTTGTTTGACACTTTTCAATAGGGTTTCTTATTTATACAAAAATCAGCCTTATTAGCTTGTGAATTTTGTGTAGGGAGTTCCTGTGAATAAAAATAGTTCAAATTTTTACAGCAGTCTCTTTTTGGGTCAAAGAGTCCTCTGTAATTTTTGTAGAATTTTGGGAGCAGTCTACATATATGTTTAAAATTCCACTTAATTACTTAAGTAAATTAAGAAATGGGTTTAAATAAATGTTCTAGGTGGGCACACCTTACTTTCTGGTGTCTTTGTGATATTTGTGAACTTGTAGTAGCATTAGTTTGGTTTTAGAGAATGGTTGCCACATCAATAAATATTTAACCTTTGTAATTTAGGTTTTCTGGACAGCTAAGTAGTAATTCTAAATTTGGCTTTGATAAAATTGGTTGCTGGACAACCTGTAAATACCAAAGTTGGAGTAAACTTGATGAACTAGCTTGTGTTAAAATTGGGAAGCATTTGGCTTAGTAGTTTGAGAGTTACTGTTGTTTAAAGTGGCAGTTCAAAATCTGCTACTCTCTGTTTTGGAGAGGACAGATTCTGGAACTTGTGAAGTTTGACATGGAAAACTTAGGAGTTTGGAGTTGAGGTCTGAAAATGAATTGTAGTACATTTCTTAGGCTTTCCAGATTGTCTTAGATCATATCTTTTGGAATTATAAATCTCCAGTTGTGATAAAAACAAGTAGCTGCTATCCAGAACGCTTACTGTGGTGTTTTGCTGATTGTTATGGTGAGATATCCTAAGACATGCTACTTTTGTAATTGTTAGGTGTTAGGGCCTTAACTGAGGATGAGCAGCTTTGTCTTAGGTTAAGTAGATTAGGTGAGTACTTCTCTATTAGAGAAGAGATTTGCACGTACTAGTAAAATAACTTGAATAGAGTATTTTATTCTGAAATGCATTTCATTCCGAGCATGTTGCACCCATTTATGCATCCATTATATTTATTGTGCATTCATGCAATAGGTGTACCGGAGGGGGTGACACTCCTCGAATTCGAACAAGCAATACCGGAGGAGGTGCTGAGTCAACCGGAGGAGTTAGCAGAAGAACCCAACGTCGGGGAAGCGCCGTCAGAAGATCTACCCGAGTGTCCGGACCACCGGCCCGCAACCTTTCTGAAAGGCAAGCCCCGGTGCATGCTGAACCCATCGTTTTATAAATATATCTTGAGTACTTTTAATTGTTTACTGCATTAAGTTGTAGGAGTTATATGAAAACACTTGCTGCATTATACCTGTCCTTGTCCAGATATCGTACTTAATCCTATATTAGGTTTAGGCACGTGTCAATGCTTAGCCCTGCTTAGTACGGTAGAAGTCGGGTGATTTCCGGTCATCCGCGAGATGTAGGAAGAAGTCACGAGTGGCTTTATGGCTATCGTGGATGGAACCATGCTTTAAAATGAAATTGAGACCGGGCGGGAGTTCGATAGTACAGCCGCAAGACACTTCACGTCTTGGGTGTGGAGCTATGCCCGTCTGAGTCGTTTAAGGACCGATTCGCTGTACGTCCTTGAGTCATGTTGAACGCAGTCTAACACTTAGTTGGCCGGATAAGTCGTTCCGACCGCGAAGCCGAGTAATGTGGTTCAGGCCGGGAATCGAATGGTAGGTTGCTTCTTGGAGGAGAGAAAGGATGTGCTTGGGGACATTGGCGTGAGACCAAGGGGGGGTTAGAGTCCCTATCACCTGGCAGAGTGTCGCCCTTGGGGTCGCGACATCATTCGGACCCGCGATTCCTGAATCATATGACAAGGTGGCCTGTGCGACCCTGGCAGGGGTCTGCACGGTGAGTGTTAGAAATACCCCTCCAGCTGGATAGGAATTCGATTCGAATCGCCGTCGCTCCCGGTTAGTGAGCACTTGACTTAAGCAGCGGCAACGTAGATCTCATTAAATGAACTGGTGGTTAAGGGAATGATACAATGTTGCCATAATGATATACCTGCTATGGATATAATAATCATGTTGTTTGATTATAATCAAGTGCATGTTTAGTACAGGTGCTAAGATAGATGACAGGTAAATGCTAAAAATAACTGCTAGTACAGGTTATAAGAATTTCAATTACTTATGCCTTTATGCAAAATGTTATGTCAGCTAGCCCCTTGTGTAAGCCTTGCATAATCCTTGGTGTCATCTTATTTCTGGTTTTCGACGGGTAAGTCTAGCTGAGTACATTCCAGTACTCAGGGTTTATTCCCTCCTGTTGCAGATGACATGCTTTATCAGGGATTCTGCAAGACGTGTCTCCACCCTGCGGGTGACGATGACTAGATCACAAGGGTGTGATCGTCTTTATGTACTTTCCTCATGCTTTTGCGGGTTGTCGATCATCCAGACTGGCAGTATTTATTTAACTAATGTGTGTGTTATGCTTCCGCTACTTTCAAACTTGGTTTGTAATATTTGCTACTCCGTGGTGTAAACTTATTTCGGGACTACTTGTGAAATGTATCGTATGATGTTGTATGTTGAATGATGCGATCCTGGTTGTAAGCAGTTTGGTTTGAAATCCTTCGTGATTTCGATTGACTACCGGGATTATATGGGCTCAAGTTTGAAAATTTGAGCGCTTCGGTGCTTGTTTTCGTACTTGTGCTCTTATAATTTGGTCGGTTCTGTTACAGCTGGTACCGGAGCATAATTCAACATTAAACACATCTTACGGGTAATTAAAAACAAAAAGTATTTGTTTGCGAAAAGGGTTAAACTCTAAAAATTATTTTATAGGTATGCCAGTGATCACAACCCTTAGCCCAAATAAGGACTCTTAGGTGGCTTATTATAAAGACTAACTTTGGGGGCCTTGTTTGTTTTTATTTCGTCGTCCATACGGCGTGATATTGTATGGATGCCATCCACTTGGGTGGTAATGTATGGATCAATTACCTCAACGCTCTGGTAAGTGTGAGTTGTGAGAGCATGATCGTCCAACCGGCGGTCTAGGGGAGAGTAGTTGTGGTGACTTACATCTTTACATGTGTAAACCATGTAACTATGTAAAAGCACTTAATTGTGGGAACCTTTATATCGGGTAGCTTGATACTGAAGTATATACATTTTGGGATGTATATATGGAAAGTGTTTAAATTACTGCTTTCTTGTGTGCTTATATTGGGAATTGTTGGGCTGCAATGAAGTTTTCTGCAGGTACACTAACAGCGTAACGAGTAGACCGATAGTTTCGCTTATATGAGAGAACGTATGTATGCCACCGCCTAGCGTTAGAACTCTAGGTTTCTACTAAGGTGAGAGGACGTACGAAACGTGCATGCATCATGTTTAATTATATCATACATATCATTTACTCCCTCCTTAAAAATTTCTGTACTCCCAACTAAAGTAAATTTCGTATCCCCTAAATGATCCTCACTTTAAGTCGTATCGTACCTTGTTGCTACAGATGGCACGTACCAAGAGGACCGCTCGTAAGTCCACTGGGGGCAGGGCACCGCGTCACCAGCTCGCTCCACGTGAGCCACGCCCTGAGCCTACTGAGGTGGAAAGGCTGAGGGCAGAGCTGGCAGAGGTGACTGCTGCTAGGGATGCAGCACGGCAACAACTGGAACAAGTGATTCATGATCGTGATCAAGAAACGCTTGCAGTCCAGAGGTTGACAGTGGCAAACCGCAACTGTCAACGCATGTTGGTCCGTGTGATGGAACAGAGGGATGAAGCCTGGCACGAGGAGAACGTTCTGAGAGCTCGCCAGTTTGAGCTCGAGCAACAGTTGGAGAACGCTGAAGAATACAATGATAATCTTCATGAAGAAGTGCATCGCCTGAATAACGAGCTTAATCCCCTGCTGCCTCGAAACAACAACGTTGATGAGGACATGGGTTCGGGAATCTTCATGGCTGAGGAAGATGATGAAGTAGAGGTTGATGGACCACAGGATGCCCCACCGGCAGAAGCACCAGAGGAAGAGCCTGTCAGTGATGGGGACGGCGGGGAGATCCTTGACACTGACTCGGAGGATGATGCTTAGAGTAGTCATCACGTGCCTATAATGTTAGAATCGTCTTTTGTGCCCTCCCTGTGAAGGAGTGAGGCCTTGTAATAACTTGACTTGGGATGTAAGGTTGAACCGTATGTTTCCTGAATGTAGTTTGAACCTATTAATTTCGATCGCAACTTGATGACTTATTATGTTGCGTTCGATGATGGTGTCACGGTTAGCACCCTTCGGTGCCGCGACGAAACCGAGAGCCTCTTATGGCGCGCGACATAAGGCTGTGCTGCTTGGCACGCGCAGGTATCGAGGTGGCTAGTCATGATCCACCATGGAACTCTTCATTAAGAAGTCTCTTTGTGGTCAGTTTGAAGTAGCCTTTCACAGTCAACTAAGAATCTTGAAATTAAATTCAAGTACCGGCAAAAGATCAAAAATCACGTAGATTTTAACGTAAACAGTTCAGTAACTACTGTACTCCTTGTGTGTGAGCCTTTATCAAAGTACACCTTGTTGGATTCCCTCGCATGATTGCGCCAATTGATCCGCTTGAATGGATTGTGCGGTTGTGGTGAATTATTATGCCTTAATTATTATGAGAAGTCTATTTCATGAAGTCAGTTGGACATATTTACAATAATTCATCTACAAGTTTCCCACATCGTCAGTGCTCATTGGCTATGTATTTTGCAGATGTCGTACAATCTTCGTCGGGGTCGTGGCAATGAGGAGGAGGAACAGCCACCCCCTCCGCCACCACCTACTCCGGCTGAGCTGATGCAGACAGTGGTCGAAGGGCAGCGCATGTTGGCAGATGCTATGCGCCAGCTGGCTAACCGGGAAGCTCGTCCTGGCCGCCAGGGCCCAGAACCAAATCAGTACAGTGATTTCAAGGACTTTCTTGATACTAAGCCCCCGCTCTTTAAGGAGGCGGAGGAACCACTGCAAGCTGATGAGTGGTTGAACACTATTGAACAAAAGTTTCGCCTGCTCCGTTTGACTGATGAGTTAAAGACTGAATATGCATCTCACCAGTTACATGGTCCAGCGGGTATTTGGTGGAGCCACTATCGTTCCACATTGCCTGTAAATGTCCCTATTGCTTGGGACCAGTTCAAGGCCGCATTCCGTGGAAACTATATTCCTCCA
This sequence comes from Saccharum hybrid cultivar R570, assembly GCA_038087645.1. Taxonomy (NCBI): domain Eukaryota; kingdom Viridiplantae; phylum Streptophyta; class Magnoliopsida; order Poales; family Poaceae; genus Saccharum; species Saccharum hybrid cultivar. The sequence goes on from JAQSUU010000139.1 coordinate 19,323,467, forward strand.
GGTCTTATGGCAATCAAGCACATAGAGTTTATGAGGCTGTCACAAGGAAACAAAAGCCTGACTGAATACTTGCAGTCCTTCAACAACCTGGCAAGGTATGCCACAGAGTTTGTGGATACCGATGCCAAAAAGATTGCTAGCTTCAAAAGGGGCCTCGGCCCAAAGCTGATGAAGACGATGGGTACTAGCAAGTGCACTACCTTTAATGATTTTATCAGTGATGCTTTGACTCAGGAGAACAACAATGCTATCTATTCTGCCTCTAAGAGCCGCAAAAGGGCCATTGAGGCGAGTGCTTCACAGTCTCGAGCTCCAGCTGCCCCGAGGGCTCCTCCTCGCCCTCCTGCCACAAATGCTAAGTTCCGTCCTCCACAAAAGAAGGTGCCAATGAAAACTGGGTTTCGTAAGGCATATACAGTGGCTCTGCCAAAGAGTAATGCGGGCCAAGGCAGCTCCAGTGTTCCTCCTAGCAACATGCCTTGCTGGAACTGTAACAAGCCAGACCATTGGTCCAGGAACTGTCCGTACCCTAAGAAAAATGTCAACCAAGGTAGTCGTCAGGGACACGCCCATTATAACAGCATTGAGGAAATTCCATCTGGTGAGGTGGTCACCGCTGGTAAGTTTCTAGTTGACCAACACCCCGCAGTGGTACTTTTTGATTCAGGTGCTTCGCATTCCTTTATCAGTCCTAAGTTTGCATCTAAATTTGCACACAAGTTGCATACTGTTGAAGGTGTGAGTTATTGTATTAGTGCTGCAAGTGGGAATATTTCCACAAACAAAGTAGTGGGGAACCTTAAGTTTGAGATAGAAGGGCGAAGTTATTCGCTTGCCCTATTGGTTTTACCTGGTTTAGACATAGATGTCATCTTGGGCATGAATTGGATGAGTCAGAATGGGGTACTCATTGACACATCCGCTCGGGTAGTTATGCTCAGAGATCCTACAGATCAAAAGGGTTTTCTAGTACAACTTCCCAGAAAGGTTGATTTATCGGGGGAAATTCATGCTGTGCAAGCAAAGGCGTTGGCCGAAATTCCAGTAGTAAATGAGTTTCCGGACGTTTTTCCCGATGATTTGCCGGGACTCCCTCCGGATCGGGATGTGGAGTTTAAAATTGAGTTGTTGCCTGGCACGGCTCCCATCTCTAGGAGACCCTATAGGATGCCTCCAAATGAACTCGCTGAACTTAAGGTGCAATTGAATGAACTTTTGAAGAAGGGGTTGATTCGTCCTAGTTCATCGCCGTGGGGATGCCCTGCTATCTTTGTAAAGAAGAAGGATCAGTCGTTGCGGATGTGCGTAGATTATAGACCTCTCAATGCAGTCACTGTCAAAAATAAGTACCCTCTACCGCGCATCGACATCTTGTTCGATCAGTTGTCTAAAGCTAAAGTTTTCTCCAAGATCGATCTAAGATCTGGCTACCATCAAATTAAAATCCGACCGGAAGATGTTCCAAAGACAACCTTTTCTACCAGATACGGTCTTTATGAGTATCTTGTTATGTCTTTCGGCTTGACAAATGCCCCCGCACACTTCATGTACTTGATGAATTCGGTGTTTATGCCTGAATTGGACAAGTTTGTGGTGGTATTTATTGATGACATCCTGGTATATTCTGTGAATGAAGAAGATCACGCTGAACATCTGCGAATAGTCCTTACAAGACTGCGTGAACATCAACTATATGCAAAGTTCAGTAAGTGCGACTTCTGGCTTCGAGAAGTACCTTTCCTTGGGCATGTGTTGTCCGATGGAGGAATTATGGTGGACCCCGCCAAGGTACAAGAAGTACTAAACTGGAAGGCTCCTATCTCGGTTCACGAGGTCCGGAGTTTTCTTGGTTTGGCTGGCTATTATCGTCGCTTCATCCCGGATTTCTCTAAAATAGCCAAGCCAATGACTCGGTTGCTGCAAAAAGACACCAGGTTTGTCTGGACTCCTGAGTGTGATGCGGCTTTTCACCAACTGCGAACCCTCCTAACCTCAGCTCCGGTTTTGGCACAACCGGATATTGAGAAACCATTTGATGTTTATTGTGATGCCTCAGGCATAGGTTTGGGAGGTGTGTTGATGCAGGAAGGCCGAGTAATTGCATATACTTCTCGACAACTTCGGAAACATGAGGTGAATTATCCAACGCATGACTTAGAACTAGCTGCAGTTGTTCATGCTTTGAAAGCCTGGCGACATTATCTGCTGGGAAATGTCTGCAATATCTACACCGATCATAAAAGCCTCAAATACATCTTCACTCAACCCGAGCTGAATATGCGTCAAAGAAGATGGCTCGAGTTGATTAAAGATTATAACCTTCAAGTGCACTATCATCCAGGAAAGGCAAATGTAGTTGCGGATGCTTTAAGCCGTAAGTCTCATTGCCATTCCTTAGCTGAAACTGATTTTCACCGATCTCGCCTTCTACATCCAGCAGTCTTATACAACATCACTGTCAGTTGTACTCTCAAAAGCAGAATTATTGAGCTCCAAAAGACTGACACTGGTATATTCCACATCAAGCGTAAGATGAAAGAGCAAGAAACTACACAGTTTAGGATGGATGAAGAGGGTGTACTATGGTTCAAGGATAGGTTAGTTGTGCCTAAGGACCGAGAGCTTCGAAATGATATTATGTCTGAAGCACACTCCTCTAAGTTGTCCATCCATCCTGGCAGCAATAAAATGTATTATGATTTGAAGCCACTTTATTGGTGGACCAAGATGCGGAAAGAGATAGCTGCATATGTTGCTAGATGTGACACCTGTTGCAGAGTTAAAGCTGTGCACATGAAAGCTGGGCTACTTCAGCCACTTTCCATTCCAGGCTGGAAATGGGAAGAGATAAGTATGGATTTCATTGTCGGACTTCCTCCTACTGTCAAAAATCATAACTCTATTTGGGTAATTGTTGATCGTTTGACCAAATCAGCTCACTTCATCCCAGTGAGAGTGGACTATCGTCCCACTGACTATGCTGAGTTGTACTTCAATCAGATAGTCCGGCTTCATGGGATACCTCGTACTATCGTTTCTGATCGTGGTCCCCAGTTCACTGCTCGCTTTTGGGAGCATTTGCATCACCTTCTGGGAACCAAGTTAGTGAGAAGCTCTGCTTATCACCCCCAGACATCGGGACAGACAGAACGAGTTAACCAAATCTTGGAAGATCTGTTGCGAGCATGCGTCATTTCATCCAAGGGTTCTTGGGAAAAATGGTTACCTTTAGCCGAATTCTCGTACAATAACAGTTATCAAGAGAGTATTAAGATGGCCCCATTCGAAGCCTTGTACGGTCGAAAGTGTCGAACTCCGCTAAACTGGGTAGAAGCTGGGGAAAGAAGGTATTATGGCATTGATTTTGTCCAGGAAGCCGAGGAACAAGTCCGTACCATCCAGAAACACATGGCTGCAGCACAAGCGAGACAGAAAAGCTATGCGGATCGTCGTAGAAAGCCACTCGAATTTGAAGTTGGAGACTTCGTTTATTTGAAAGTTTCTCCAATGAAGAGTGTCCAACGTTTTCGTGTTAAGCGGAAACTTGCACCAAGATATGTGGGTCCTTTCCAGATCATAGGCAAGAGTGGAGCTGTTGCGTACAAAATCCAGTTGCCTCCTGAGATGAGAGCCATATTCAACGTTTTCCATGTATCTCAGCTTAAAAAGTGTCTTCGAGTTCCTGAGGAACAAGTTCCTTTAGGTGATATCAGGCTGGAATCCGACCTAACCTATGAAGAAAAGCCAGTCCGAGTGATCGATACTCAGGAACGAGTAACTAGAAGTAAAGTGGTTAAGTGGTACAAAGTGATGTGGAGTAATCAGGGAAGTGAGAGTGATGCTACGTGGGAACGGGAGGATTATTTGCGGGATGGTTATAAAGAATTCTATGAAAAATGGTACGCTTTCCAAATCTCGGGACGAGATTTTTATAAGGGGGGAGGGCTGTAACACTTCAAGTGTTTAGTCCTTAATTGCATTGCATTTGCATGGCATAAACATAAGCATGCATCATTCATGTTTGTTATTTTATGTGATGCAACACATGTAATTTTTCTAGGGTTTGTTTGATTTATTTCATGAAGTATTTGATAGATGGTGTAACAAAAGGGTAAGGTAGCCAATCATGACCTACAACACCTTAGTTATACTTAGGGTAACATTTGGAACAAGGTTCATGTTGACCAAAATTACAAAATTGCCCTCCAAGAAAAGTTTGACCACCATTTGACCCTAGAAGGCCCTAGTTTGACCAATTAAAAAGTCTAATTTAGAGACCTTGCATGGAAGAGCACCCTTAAGCAAAGTTGTAGAGAATTTCATGAGGAACAAAAGTTCTAATATGGCCATCTCATGAAAATGATCAGAACATGCTCAAAAATGGCCCACAAGTCAGTATTAGGGGCTGTTTGGGGACTTAGCAAATTTTGCTAAGTGTTGAGCTGAAAACCGTTTCACTGTACCTCACTTTGACAACTTGTAACTCACAAACTAGGCCGAACCAGTCCTTGAGCCAATTGACAAAGTTGTTGTCCACACATAGCTCTACAACATTGTCAATATCACCATCACCTAGTTCTAAATGGTTTAGGAGATGTGGTGTCTTGAAAATGGGGTTTCAGTCGGGTTCACTGACTGAAAACACGTTTCAGTTTCCAAGTACACTACTTTGGAGCTCTGTGGTTTCAAATCCAGGCCGAACCAGCCCAAACTCCAATTGACAAACTTGTAGCCCTCATGTAGCTCTATAAAATTGGTGTTATCATCTTCTTCTAATTCGAACTGGTTTGGGAGAAAATCGGTGTTGAACTTGTCCTGTCAGTCGATGCCTTGGAGCTCTGAAACGGCACGTTCAGACACCGACGGCCGCGGCCGACCGCGTCGTGGCGCTCGGGCAGAGCCCGGTGGCCGCGTGGCGCGCGTGTTCTGCCGACGCCCCACGTCGCCTGCGAGCTCAGCGTGAAGACCAGGGCGACCCGCTTCCCCCTCCATTCCATCGCCCTCCTTCCCTCTCTCATTTCCAGAGCGGAGAAAACCGGGCCGCCCTTGCCGCCCCTCTCCGGCGAGCTCGTGCCCGCTCACCACCGCATCGCAGTCCCCCAGACCTCGCCAATCTCTTCGCCTCACCACCCTCCATCTCCTTGACCCACCGAAGCCCGTGATTTGACTCGAGGTGAGCCGCATTTCCTTCTTCCCCATCTCCGAGAGGTCGCCGGAGCCCGCCATGGGACCTCACCGTGGTCGGGGTGCTTCGGGTCTCTCTCCGTCCTCCCTTCCTAGCAAAATGGAACCGCCTAGCTTCGGTGAAGCTCGCACCGAGCCTGGACCGCACCGTGCATCTTCACCGGCGACGGCGCGCCGCCACCGGACACCACCGGCCGCCGCTCGCGGTGACAAGCCCCTTCCACCCCATCCCCATCCGTTCCACGAGCACCAATCGACGCACCGGGTGACGGAGAACACGAGGCGGTGTCCGATTGGCCGAGCGAGCCCTTCTCCGGCGAGCTCGAGCTCGTCGGAGCTCGCGGGTCTCCGCCTCCCCTGTCCCTCTGTCCCTGACTGCGGGGGCCCGCCTGTCAGTTGCCAAGCGCGGGCGGGACAGCCGAGCAGGCCGCGCGCGCGCGAGTCGTGGACCGAGTTCTTCCGGGCCGGCCCAGTCATCCGAAATGAAATTCATTTTTATTATTTTGTCACTGATTTTTGTACAAGTTGGAAAAATGTAGATCTAGGGTTTTAATGATCCAAAAATCATGAGATAAATTTTATTAGGGTCCACATGATGTGTAGTATTTTAGAAAAATATAAATCTGGAATGTGATGTTTAATTTTTAGGAGAATTTAATAGATCCTTTAAATGTGTTTTAGAATGCATGCAAATTTGTTAAATTTATAACTTGAGCTGTAGTGTTCCATAAATCATAAAATTTGATGGGTAGGTTACTCTATGCTAGTCCTAGCTCTGGTAAAAATTTGGGCATCAGTGCTTAAGTACTTTTCAAGTTATAATGCTATCTTGTTATTTTAGGAAATGCTTAAAGGAATTTTTGTAATTTTTCTACATGTGCAATGTTCTTATAAATTTTTGGAGAATGTCTTGGTATCTTAAAGTGTCTAAGAAAAATATGAAATCTGTTGTTTGACACTTTTCAATAGGGTTTCTTATTTATACAAAAATCAGCCTTATTAGCTTGTGAATTTTGTGTAGGGAGTTCCTGTGAATAAAAATAGTTCAAATTTTTACAGCAGTCGCTTTTTGGGTCAAAGAGTCCTCTGTAATTTTTGTAGAATTTTGGGAGCAGTCTACATATATGTTTAAAATTCCACTTAATTACTTAAGTAAATTAAGAAATGGGTTTAAATAAATGTTCTAGGTGGGCACACCTTACTTTCTGGTGTCTTTGTGATATTTGTGAACTTGTAGTAGCATTAGTTTGGTTTTAGAGAATGGTTGCCACATCAATAAATATTTAACCTTTGTAATTTAGGTTTTCTGGACAGCTAAGTAGTAATTCTAAATTTGGCTTTGATAAAATTGGTTGCTGGACAACCTGTAAATACCAAAGTTGGAGTAAACTTGATGAACTAGCTTGTGTTAAAATTGGGAAGCATTTGGCTTAGTAGTTTGAGAGTTACTGTTGTTTAAAGTGGCAGTTCAAAATCTGCTACTCTCTGTTTTGGAGAGGACAGATTCTGGAACTTGTGAAGTTTGACATGGAAAACTTAGGAGTTTGGAGTTGAGGTCTGAAAATGAATTGTAGTACATTTCTTAGGCTTTCCAGATTGTCTTAGATCATATCTTTTGGAATTATAAATCTCCAGTTGTGATAAAAACAAGTAGCTGCTATCCAGAACGCTTACTGTGGTGTTTTGCTGATTGTTATGGTGAGATATCCTAAGACATGCTACTTTTGTAATTGTTAGGTGTTAGGGCCTTAACTGAGGATGAGCAGCTTTGTCTTAGGTTAAGTAGATTAGGTGAGTACTTCTCTACTAGAGAAGAGATTTGCACGTACTAGTAAAATAACTTGAATAGAGTATTTTATTCTGAAATGCATTTCATTCCGAGCATGTTGCACCCATTTATGCATCCATTATATTTATTGTGCATTCATGCAATAGGTGTACCGGAGGGGGTGACACTCCTCGAATTCGAACAAGCAATACCGGAGGAGGTGCTGAGTCAACCGGAGGAGTTAGCAGAAGAACCCAACGTCGGGGAAGCGCCGTCAGAAGATCTACCCGAGTGTCCGGACCACCGGCCCGCAACCTTTCTGAAAGGCAAGCCCCGGTGCATGCTGAACCCATCGTTTTATAAATATATCTTGAGTACTTTTAATTGTTTACTGCATTAAGTTGTAGGAGTTATATGAAAACACTTGCTGCATTATACCTGTCCTTGTCCAGATATCGTACTTAATCCTATATTAGGTTTAGGCACGTGTCAATGCTTAGCCCTGCTTAGTACGGTAGAAGTCGGGTGATTTCCGGTCATCCGCGAGATGTAGGAAGAAGTCACGAGTGGCTTTATGGCTATCGTGGATGGAACCATGCTTTAAAATGAAATTGAGACCGGGCGGGAGTTCGATAGTACAGCCGCAAGACACTTCACGTCTTGGGTGTGGAGCTATGCCCGTCTGAGTCGTTTAAGGACCGATTCGCTGTACGTCCTTGAGTCATGTTGAACGCAGTCTAACACTTAGTTGGCCGGATAAGTCGTTCCGACCGCGAAGCCGAGTAATGTGGTTCAGGCCGGGAATCGAATGGTAGGTTGCTTCTTGGAGGAGAGAAAGGATGTGCTTGGGGACATTGGCGTGAGACCAAGGGGGGGTTAGAGTCCCTATCACCTGGCAGAGTGTCGCCCTTGGGGTCGCGACATCATTCGGACCCGCGATTCCTGAATCATATGACAAGGTGGCCTGTGCGACCCTGGCAGGGGTCTGCACGGTGAGTGTTAGAAATACCCCTCCAGCTGGATAGGAATTCGATTCGAATCGCCGTCGCTCCCGGTTAGTGAGCACTTGACTTAAGCAGCGGCAACGTAGATCTCATTAAATGAACTGGTGGTTAAGGGAATGATACAATGTTGCCATAATGATATACCTGCTATGGATATAATAATCATGTTGTTTGATTATAATCAAGTGCATGTTTAGTACAGGTGCTAAGATAGATGACAGGTAAATGCTAAAAATAACTGCTAGTACAGGTTATAAGAATTTCAATTACTTATGCCTTTATGCAAAATGTTATGTCAGCTAGCCCCTTGTGTAAGCCTTGCATAATCCTTGGTGTCATCTTATTTCTGGTTTTCGACGGGTAAGTCTAGCTGAGTACATTCCAGTACTCAGGGTTTATTCCCTCCTGTTGCAGATGACATGCTTTATCAGGGATTCTGCAAGACGTGTCTCCACCCTGCGGGTGACGATGACTAGATCACAAGGGCGTGATCGTCTTTATGTACTTTCCTCATGCTTTTGCGGGTTGTCGATCATCCAGACTGGCAGTATTTATTTAACTAATGTGTGTGTTATGCTTCCGCTACTTTCAAACTTGGTTTGTAATATTTGCTACTCCGTGGTGTAAACTTATTTCGGGACTACTTGTGAAATGTATCGTATGATGTTGTATGTTGAATGATGCGATCCTGGTTGTAAGCAGTTTGGTTTGAAATCCTTCGTGATTTCGATTGACTACCGGGATTATATGGGCTCAAGTTTGAAAATTTGAGCGCTTCGGTGCTTGTTTTCGTACTTGTGCTCTTATAATTTGGTCGGTTCTGTTACAGTGGGGGAGTGGTTCATCTTCTGCTGCGCGCCCACAGAAATCTCAGTTCAGCAGATCCAGTGATGATCGAGCCTCGAAGGATGGGAATGGGTCTCGCCACTCGGCCAGTTTTGTTGGGGAGTCGAAGGAGCAGGAGGTCCAATCTCCTCTCAAGAACCATGGCCGGTCGCTAGCTCTAGAGAAAAAGGAAGGTGCCTCCAGGGCTGGCAGACAGCTTGACCTAAAGGGAGAAGATGAGCGCCATCCGGCTCCGCGCAAGCGGAAGTCGAAGGCGACAACAGGAGTCGTGCAAACCCCTGACCTGAATATCCCACTGGGTTGGTCGAGTGCGATCGTCCCGGTGGGTTTAGTGAATACACGAGTGAGCCAACTTGACACCTCCGCGGAGTCCAGTGGGGGTAGTATGATTGAAACTTTAAAGAAACAGAGGAGGGGATCCAAGCAATTTGCAAGATCGGCGGCAGCTGCGATGGACAGCCCCCGCCGGGCATAATGAATCTCCTAAGTGTGAACTGCCAGGGCTGCGGGTGACCCGAGGCAGTTCAAGAGCTCCACCTGTTGGTAGAGGAGAAGAAGCCTGCGGTGGTGTTCTTGATGGAGACGAGGATGGGTGAGGAGCGCGCTCGTGGCCTGCAACGATCCCTTGGCTTCCCTAATGCCATCGTTGTTAGGTCTGAGGGCCTCAGTGGGGGGCTGCTCTTGCTATGGCGACGGGATGTTGTGGTGGCGGAGCTGAGCAAGTCCAAATCGCATATTGATGTGCTGGTGTCTTGCGACAGCTTGCGAGTCACGCAATGGATATTAACGGGGTTCTATGGGGAACCACGAAGAGAACGACGCAAAGACTCTTGGTACCTCATGAGATTCTTGAGGGCACAATCATCATCTCCTTGGTTGTGCGTAGGAGATTTCAATGAGGTGCTTTCGGCGGAGGAACAGATAGGCGGCAATGATAGGGAGTTGTGGCAGATTGTAGCTTTTCAAGATGTGGTCAGTGACTGTTGTTTGACAGATCTTATCTACCATGGCTTGCCCTATACGTGGGATAACCGGCAGGAGGATAGCAACAATGTTAAAGTCCGGATTGGGCGCTGGGGGACAATAGTTTCATGGATGTGATGGGTGAATCAGAAGTCTTCCATATTCCTTTGGCGGAGTCGGATCACTGTGGGCTCCTGGTTCAGGTGAGGGCGAAGGAGCCGTTTGGACATAGGCGTGGCCGGCGCAAACAAAAACCTTTCAGATACGAGAATATGTGGAGAAGCCATGGCAAATATATGGATTTCGTCAACCGATCGTGGGATCCTGGAGCAGGCCCGCTGGAGCTTGTAGCTGCTTCTACTGCCCTCTCGTCCCTATAGGTCTCACTGAAATCTTGGGACAGAGATGTTTTTGGGTCTGTTAAGCAACAGGTCCAACAGCTACGTGTGGACCTAGAGAAGGAAAGGAGCAGCACCTTGCATCGGGGGCCAACAGACCGGGAACGGGATTTGGTGTCCAGGTTGACGGTGGTCCTGGCAAGGGAGGAGACTATGGAGCGTCAGAGATCAAGGATCTCTTGGCTGCGTGAGGGTGACAGGAACACAAAGTTTTTTCAAGTGAAAGCTCGAGCAAGGAGTCGAGCTAATAGAATCAGTTTTTTGGTGCATGCGACAGGCTAGTCTTTCACGGCCCAGGATGATTTTGAACGACTGGCACGCGAGTTCTATCAGAAGTTGTTCACGGCTCAGGAAAATCTTCAACCGGAGCTCATATGTCAGCATGTGCCGCGAAAGGTGACGCCTGACAGGTGCACTATGTTGGAGAGGCCTTTTACTGAGGAGGAGGTTGAAGCTGCCCTCTTCCAAATGGCCCCAAACAAAGCACCGGGGGTCGATGGCTTTAACGCCGGTTTTTTCCAAGTGCATTGGTAGCTGGTGAAACCGTGCGTAGTGAATGCAGTACTGAATTTTCTAAACGGAGGGGACTTGCCTGAAGATGTAAATAAAACATTACTGGTCCTCATCCCGAAGGTATCTAATCCTCAGGAGCTATCCCAATTCCGGCCTATCTCGCTTTGCAATGTGTTGTATAAGTTGTGCTCAAAGACTATGGCCAACAGGCTCCAAGTGATTCTGGATGAAATTATAGCTGAAGAACAAAGTTTATTCGTGCCGGGACGATTGATCACCGACAATGTCCTGATAGCATATGAGTGCATACATTATTTGCGAAATAAGAAAGGGAAGGTGGGGGGCTGTGCGATCAAAGTGGACATGGCAAAGGCATATGATAGAGTGGAGTGGAGCTACCTGTTGGCTGTTATGCAGGCTCTGGGGTTCCTGGACTTGTGGTGCTCTTTGGTCATGAAATGTGTCTCATCAGTCTCTTTCTCGGTCCGAGTTAATGGTGTTTTTTCAGAGAGCTTTAAACCCTCCCGTGGCATTAGACAAGGGGACCCAATTTCATCGTATCTGTTCCTTTTGTGTTCGGAAGGGCTCTCGTGCTTGGTGAAAAATGTTGGGCCATTATATATATCCAGAGGGGTGCGAGTGAGCCAGAAAGCACCATGGATTTCTCACCTCCTTTTTGCTGACGATTGCCTGATCTTTACTCAGGCATCAAAAAAGGGGGCAGATCAGGTTGCTGCAATATTGGAGGACTACAATAAGGGTTCTGGTCAACTGGTGAATAAGCAAAAATCAGCAGTTTTCTTTAGCCTAAATTGCCAACAAGCTTGCAAGGCGGATGTTCATGCTAGTCTGCAGATTCCAAATGAGGCACTGGGAGAGAAGTATCTTGGCTTGCCAACGGCAGCAGGGAGAGGAGCTACTGCAACGTTTGACTATGTGCCTGCTCGGGTACGTGGCTTCGTTGGAGGGTGGGCAGAGAAGAGCTTGAGTTGTGCGGCCATAGAAGTGTTACTGAAAGCAAATGCTCAGGCAGTGCCCACTTATCCTATATCGTGCTTCAAGCTGTCACCGGTAGTATGCTGCACGCTCACTTCGGCGGTATCAAATTACTGGTGGGGCAGCTCGCTGGATAACCACAAAATCCACTGGCTCCGATGGGAAAAATTGACGAGATCCAAAAGCCAGGGAGGTATGGGATTCAGGGATTTTACGCTTTTTAATCAGGCAATGCCGGGAAAATAGGGATGGAGGTTGATCACGAGGCCGGATTCGCTATGTGCTAAGGTACTGAGGGGTAAATATTTTCCTAATGGTGACTTCCTCTCGGCTACTAAAAGAAGGCGCAGTTCAGAGACTTGGAGTTCTATCCTTCATGGTCGTGATGTACTGAATCGTGGGCTCATTAAGAGAATTGGCCCTGGTGAGACCAATATTTGGGAGGAGAACTAGATCTCGGGACTGAGATCTCTCTGGCCTCTAGTGCGACCAACCACAACACGGGTTGAGGCGGTCAGAGACCTTTTTATTCTCGGTACGCATGTGTGGAACGTTGAACTGGTGAACAAGACCTTCATGGCGTTGGAGGCGGAGGAAATTTTAAAGATCAAGCCCGGGGTTTCTCAGACCCATGATGTTACAGCATGGGCTTTTGAGAAGAATGGCTTCTACTCCGTGCGCTCAGCATATAGACTTCTGAAGGAGTCACAAATGGCAAATTCAATGGCCTCTTCTTCGGAAGCTGGAGCGTCAGGTGATGGGCGGGCATGGAGTCTTCTATGGAAGCTTGACGTTCCCCCAAAAGTGCGGGTATTTTGGTGGAGGGTACTCCACGATGCTTTGCCGTCTAAAGTAAAGTTGAAGAGGCGACATGTGGCAAAGGAAAGTTTCTGTGAGGTTTGTGGAGATCCTGAGGAATCCGTGTATCACGTAATATGGCAGTGTCCGATTGCAAAACGTTTCTGGGCTGAGATTAAGAGAGTGTTGGGGCATGTCGTTCCAGACTTCCATCCATATTCCTGGGCGACAGACATTTTCTGTCCAGAGGTATGCCCGCCGAAGATTGTTGCTGTGGTGGTATGTGGCGCGTGGTCGCTGTGGTCTGGCAGGAATGCTAGACGTCATGGAAGGCAGGTTTGGGAACCTGGAGCGGCGGTGAGATATATTTCCAAGCTGCTTGAGGAGATGGCGATGCTGAAAACACCGGCGAGGCTAGGCCAGCCACGGATGGCGATGAAATGGAAGAAGCCGGAGAAAGGTTGGTGCAAGGTGAATACCGATGCTGCCTTTGACACAGTGTCTAGCACGGGTAGTGCTGGTGTGGTGATTCGTGATGAACAAGGACAGGTGATCGCAGGAGCTGCTCGCTGGTTCGATCATGTCCAAGACGCTCTCACCGCCGAGGCACTAGCAGCAAAGGAGGGACTAGAATTGGCTATGGAAATAGGCTGTGGAAAAGTTAAGTTATTCTTGAAACTGATTGCAACACTCTGAAGTCCCTTTTAGTGAATAGTGAAGGCATGAGATCCTCTATAGGAGGTATTTGTTTTGATATTTCAGAGCTAGGTAGGAGTTTTGTTGAGTTTAAAATTGCTTGGGTGAGTAGGGACGCTAACTCAGTGGCACACTGTTGTGCTCGCTTGGTGTCGGCCACTGAGCCCGCTTTGTTTTGGCTAGACTGTATCCCAGAGTGGCTTGTGGAATTAGCAGCTGATGATTGTACTCCTGTCATTGATTAATGAAAGCTCTGAATTGCTAAAAAAAACAAAAATCTCCTTTAGCACTACCCCGCCACGTTTGGCTGTTTAATTGGGCCCTAGTATACATCCTACAAGAGCCTAAATGTGTATTGAAGGCACCTGTGTGCCATGCAGCCGGAGAAAACTATGGATACATAAGAGAATTATTAAAGACAACATACAGAGTAGTTGATAAATTTATCACAATCCAATAAAGATTCTGTAGTATCTATATGCTTATTATGAAAGAAAAGTGGCAAAACATAAGTAATTTTTATTCTCACCTCTATATACTTCATCCACCAAGGGCCAAATTAGGTCGGAGCACTCGGAGAAAACACCGGCCTTCGAGTTCGTGGCCAGGAGGAGTGAACAAGGCGACGCGAGCCTTGCGTGTTGGTTGGGTAGAGGTCGGACTGCCGAGGCCCAAGGGAGCAATGAGCTAGGCTGCTACTGCAAGTAGCAACCGCCTGGGCCACCCGGCCCGTCGCTTCTTATTGGGCCCATTATTGTTTTGTCGGCTGTTTAGGTTCGTGTGTGTATTTAGCCTACTATTGGACCGTTCGAGCCGGGTTCCGATTGCTTTTGCTTCTCCTTCTAGTAAGCGCCAACAGATAGACCATTCGTCGATCAGCATTGAGCGACCATGTAAATCGCAGTGTTGCTGGTCGTTTGGGAGTATGGTGCATAGTACTGAGGAAAATTTAAAGAAGCCTGGAACTAGAAAAGTATAGGACTGCTGTCATACTAATACGACCAATTTGGAGAGTATAGCTGTAACTTTGCATTGACTTTGTCAGGGATAGTTTATCAAAATAGATCGCTTTACGCAGGAATGGCACGGCCCAGTACCTCCTGCAAAACAAAGAGAGGTGATGATGAACAGGACAAGGACAGGGGCACACGGCAATGAAGGCGTTTCGGACGCGTGTGGTGTGTGAAGCTCGGCGTCACGCGCAGCTTCAACGGCTCGCGGGTCACATGATAGCGCGGATCGGGATTAGTGATGGCCCGATAAATAAATGTAAGTGAATCCAAAGCACTCCCTTCCATTGCTACGAGTAGCCGCCGCCCGCCGCGCCGCCACCGGCAACACCATAATGACTAGGCGCGCGTGGCCGGCGTCGGCGGCCGGTGTGAGCGCCACGGCGCCGCCCGCCGCTCGAGCTCGCATTGGTGGAGGTTCGCGTGGAGTTTGCGCACGCCATCAGGAGTGGTGGAGCGTGCGGCCGGCCAAAAGGCCAAAGGCGCCGTCCCGTGAACCCTTTCAAGACCTTGTCAGCATTAATGGACGTGCCGGCTCGCCTCGCCGCGCGGGCTGCAGTCGAAGTCGCTAGTCGCCACACTCCGTGCCCGCGCGTCTGTCGTTCCTCATCCATGCGCCGCCACCGGACTCCGGCAGGCTACGGGTGGTGGCCGCCGGCCGGGCACAGAGATTCGCAGCTACCTAGCGCCAAAAGCACACTGACCATGTCAGGGTCACGAACTCCTGAGCGAGCCCACCTGCGGAAAGCTGGCCCGCGCCCGCGCTTAGCTGCGCTAATGCGGACCACTTGGCATTCATTGGCGGCAGCCTGTGCGGGACGCGCCCCGCCCCGCTGGTCGTAACCGCTGCCCACCGCCTGCTCGTCTCTAGGGACTAGCAGGATCTCTTGGCAAACACCACGCCGGTCCCCTCTCAGTTTTCACTACGCTCGTACCCTCGTTTTACCGTGGCCTTGTTTAGATTCTAGAATTCACCCTTAAATTCTACTATGCAAAAAGAAGATTCCCGTCACATCAAAATATTGGCAAATGCATGGAGTACTAAATGTAGATGAAATCATAAACTAATTGCACAGTTTTATTGTACTTTTTAAGACGAACATTTTGAGTCTAATTAATCAATTTTTGGATAATTTTTTACACTAAAAAACAAAAGTGCTACAGTACTCGGGGGTGACATTGTGCAGAATTTGCCACCCCCGAGTTGGGTAACTAAACAAGGCCCGTGTCGATCGGGACGACGCTGCCTCCTGCTGCCCTGCTCCCAGTCCCAAGTCCAGAACGAGGAGACACGGGGCTTCACCCTGAACAACGGTTTAACAAAACCGGCTGCCAGCCCATAACCAGCCCAGCCAAAACTAAGGTCACGGTTACAATACGGTCTGGGCCGGAACCCATCTAGCAAACCAAGGTTTCGACAGCCTCCTACACCGGTCACAGTCAGAAACCATCAAACCATCGAAACCAGGAAAAGAAAGAGCAAGCGATGCGGGGGCGCGGTGCTGGCTGGCACGAACTCGAGCGCTGCAGCGGCGGGAACGGCACCGGCGAGCACGAGCTCGAGGCTCGAGCGTGGCGGCGGTGGGCGCGGCACCGGCGTGCGTGGCAGCGGTGGCGGCGGTAGTCATGGCACCGGCGAGCCCGAGCTTGAGCGCGGCGGCGGCGGCGAGCGCGACCTCAAGCGCAGCAGCGGAGGTGGCGGCGAGCGCGACCTCGAGCGCAGCTGCGGCGGCGGCGGCAGGCGCGGCACAGGCGAGCCTGAGCTCGAGCGTGGTGGCGGCGAGCGTGACCTCGAGCGCCGCCGGCGGCGGCTGCGACTCGACCTCGAGCGCAAAGCCAGTGCTAGCAGTGGGCGCGAGGTCGAGCGCAGCATTGGCGGGCATGAGGTCGAGCACGGTAGGAGCGGCGATGAGCGCGACAGCATCGCTCAAGCCGTGTAAACCCGTGCCCAGACCAGACCAAGCCAATCCGGCTACGACGTCGGGGCCGTTGTGTAACCGCATAAGCCGGACCAGCCCAATCCGTGTGCTAAAAGAATGAGTTGGGTTGCAAACCCCGCTCAAAGCCGCAATAACCAAACCATGAACAGGGTTAACGGGGCTTGCAAAATTCTCGGCCGCGCGGTTTTGTTTCGTCCCGGCGGAGTACGTGCGGACAAGTAATGGAAAGCCGGCCGTTCGTTTACCCGGCCCTAAAGGCGAAGCTCGCACGGTAGTAGTACTTGAATTGGGCGGTAGCGCTGTTCCTGCAAAGCTTTCCAGGCGTCATCCACTGTTTCACCAATCGATTGGCCGGTTGCCCTGCTTTGCTTGAAATTGAAGCGTTCGCGCCTCGCGCGGGCGTTTGATTGGCCGGCATGATCCGTGAACGCAAGGCCATGGCCATGAATACGAGCAAGCAAATGCGTGCGGGGGCATACCTGTCAGTGCAGCTTCAAGTTTTATTGCCGCGCTATAAAGCGGAGTCCCGTCCCGGCCGGCCCAAGCTAGAGTAGTTTTTATTACTCTGGCTCCACCGAACCATCGATGGCTTGGGCCCGGTTTAGTTTGAAAAAAAAAATTTGCAAAATTTTTCAGATTCTCCGTCACATCGAATCTTTGGACACATGCATGAAGCATTAAATATAGATAAAAAATAAAACTAATTACATAGTTTAGACGAAATTTACGAGACGAATCTTTTAAGCTTAGTAGTCCATAATTGAATAATATTTGTCAAATAACAACGAAATTGCTACAGTAACGTTTTCCAAAATTTTTCGGAAACTAAACAGGCCCTTGGCTCTGCAGCCATGCAATGCCGCACAGCGCACAGTTCTGGAGCCCGTCTACTCAGCGTTACCGTACGATCGTACACGGATACGTTTAAGACATGACCATAAAAAAATACTACGCCAATTAATACGCGCGCGAAAACAGTAAGCAAGCTACTCCCTCCGTCCCATTGAAAGTGTCGTTGGAAAACCGTGTCCCCCTCACAAACACGTTTCCCGGGCGACACTTTCAATGGGACGGAGGGAGTAGGCTGTACTAGGGAGTGTTTAGATGTAAAAAAATTAGAATTTGGTTACTGTAGCACTTTCATTAGTATTTGACAATTAGTGTTTAATTATGGACTAATTTGACTCAAAAGATTTGTGTCATGATTTACAACCAAATAGTGTAATTAGTTAATTTTTTTATCTATATTTAATGCTCCTTGCATGTGTCTAGAGATTCGATGTGATGGAGAAAATGTAAAATTTTAGAATTTGGGTGGCATCTAAATAAGACCCTGGTATGCCTGTATAGTTGTTTGTTTCGGACCTCGGCGGGGCGGGTCAAACGCTAAGGCAGTGTTTAGATCCCTTCAAAATTCCAAAAATTTTACAAGATTCTCCGTCACATCGAATCTTTAGACGTATGCATGGAGTATTAAATGTAGGTAAAAAAATAACTAATTACACAGTTTGTCTGTAAATGTCGAGACGAATCTTTTGAGTCTAGTTAGTCCATGATTAGATAAATTTTACCAAATAACAACGAAAAGTGTTACAGGAATTTTACACCAACTTTTACACCATCTAAACACTACCTAAGACAATAGCCCACACAGTGCCGGCACTGTGCCCAGATCCAGCCGTTGAACGGGGGCCAGCTCTGAATCCATCGCGTCCGCCGGAACAGTGCCAGCACAGCTTAGCAGCAGGCCCGGCCCTGGGGGTGCGAGCTGTGCCCCCGCACAGGGCCCACGAGGCCAAGGGGCCCAACCCTAAATATGCAAGTAGGCATAGGCCCTACCTCCCCTGCTGTCAGAACCCCTCCCTCGCGTGCTACAGAGTTGCAGACGAGAACCGAGAGGCCGCACTCCGAGCTGAACTTCAGTGCCGCCTGCGCTGTGCTGTGTCTATACGTGAACTAAGATGAAAAGGAGCAGCTAGCAACAATAGTTAAGAAGGGAGGATTCCAGTTGAAAAAGTACTAGAGAGAAAGAAAAATAGAAAAAAACTAGATTGATTTAGAAATAGTTCAGGGTTCCTAA
The DNA here is from genome assembly GCA_038087645.1 of Saccharum hybrid cultivar R570. Lineage (NCBI taxonomy): Eukaryota > Viridiplantae > Streptophyta > Magnoliopsida > Poales > Poaceae > Saccharum > Saccharum hybrid cultivar. The sequence goes on from JAQSUU010000139.1 coordinate 19,341,663, forward strand.
TGCAAAGTGCCTGTTAGCTTTTATTCTTTCCCTGTAAAATGATCAAAACGGTTGAAATTTCAAAATTGCGTAATAAATTCTAGAAAATCCAAAAATGGTGAAATAAATTTTAGTAGCATTGAATTAACTATAACTACACAGTAGAAGTGGTAAATCACATGTTGCGTACTTTATGTTTTCTAGATAAATACATTTAGCAAAACCATAGTCTATTTTTGTACGGAGTTCCTGTTCACAATAAATCCCAAAAAACAATCTCAAGTTAATTGTGTCAATTCCACACTAGGGTAAAAGTTTTACACCTACCAAGGCTTATATGAAAATGCAGAAAATAAAACAATGTTTCTATTGATTTGTTTTTATAGAGAGTATAACTAAATAAAAAAATGATGAAGCTGATATAGTAGTATTCCTGATTATTCAATTCAATTCAATGATCATGCAGATTAAAAAAGCTTCTTTCGTCCTTTATGATTAGAAAAAGCTTCTTTCGCCCAGGAAAAAAAAGCATACGTGCGCCGATTTGCCTTCGAGGTCCATCGTGTCGAAGCTTTCCAACAATCTCCGGCCGTCTGCGCTCACGACCCCGCTGTATTAGAGGGCCCATCTTTGGAGCTTCGCTCCAGGCCCATAAATTGACAGGACCGGGCCTGCTTAGCAGCCCAGCGTTGCAGCGAGCAGCACTGCAACACAACACATGAAGCCAACGCACCACGCCACACAGTGCAACGAAGCAGTGGACGCGGCATGTCGCAGCTTTTACACGCCAGTCCACACGGCCGCTCTGCGCAGCCCGACGATGTCACGTACGCTAGCGCTAACGCACAGCTTCAACGGCGTTGGCGTACGCGCCATGCAAAGCTTCAGAGCAACGGCAGCACGAACGTACGTACGTGAAGGGCGGAGGGACAGGATCACAGGACGGAGCAGTGGTAAGCACTCGAATCGCAACAAAAGCAGCAGCGTACTACTAAAGCTCCAGTGTCGGTACACACAAACCACACAGTGATACAGTACAGTAGGATCACACTCGAGCGACACCAGCGTATCATTGCACTCCCGGTGTTGGCGCCACACGCACAGACACATCATTAGCACGTCGTGGACTAGTACATTACAATGGCATGGTGGTGTTACAGTAGTTGAAGATTACGACGAGGAGCAGACAGAGCATCTATCAGCAGCGGATAATCTTGCATAGCCTTCTTTGCGCTCACCTTAATTAAGCTCAAGACATCGGCACTAATTCATGCAACTATGCAAGATGCAGCTCGCCGGCCGGGACCTCGGTTAATAGCGTCTCGGTGTCGCGCGAGCTGCGTGCTTCGTTAAATATGGTAGAAATGATTTTTTGGGTGGTAGTAGTAGCAGCCAGTAGGACAAGACAAAGACTAGCTAGCTAGTGGTTAATACAGTATGCAAGCGTAGCGTACGTGCATGGCGTGGCGCCGCGCCGGCCGTGTTGGACGGCGAGCAGCCTGCCTAGAACTGGCAGGGAGACGGCGGGCAGAAGAGGCCGTTGCGGGTCCAGAGGTCGGCGAAGGCGTGGAGGATGAGCGGGTGGTGGCGCGGCGAGTTGAGGGAGAGGAACTGGTGGAGGAGGTCGTTGAGGTCGTCCCACGCGTAGATCTCCTTCTCCACCACCATCTGCACCATGGACTCGCGGAAGTCCTCGTACGGCTCCGCCGAGTCCACCGCCACCGCCACGCTCTCGCGCGCCACCCGCCGCCCGTACTCCTCCTCCTCCACCACCACCTCCACTCCGTGGCGCGTGGGGGGTGCCGCCGCCGCACGCCTGCTGCGGCGGCGGCGGTGCTGCTGCCTCCGCCGCCGCCTCGCCTCCTGCTGCTGCTCCCGGTCCTGCTGCAGCGGCGCCACCTCCACGGCCACCGGCTCCTCGTACAGCGAGTTGGTGGCGACGAACGAGGCGGGGCCCCAGGAGGAGGAGTCGGTGGAAGTGGCCGTGGTGCCGCTGCGCCCGCCCGCGGTGGTGGCCGTGAACGCCGTGGTGGTGGAGGTGGAGGAGGCGTTGGGGGACTTGGGCTTGCCCCCGCCGCGGAACAGGGACGGCGACGAGGAGAAGACGGAGAACAGCTTGGGGCGGCGGCAGTTGCAGCCGATGTCCACCACCGGCGGCTGCCGCAGCGTGAAGCTGCTGCTGAACCCCCTCCCCCTCCTGGACGACCAACCCGTGCCCGACATGGTGGCCGGATGCAGCCGCCTGCGCGCGTCGAGTACCGAGTACGTGCTTGCGCGCGCACACACGCAGAAACGCTAGCTAGCCGAGGCTACCACGAGCTCGGGTACAGTGAGCTGAGCTGCTGCGTTCTCGGAGGTTGGAGCGGGAGGATGAGCTTGGTGGCGTGGCGTGGTGCTATATATTAATGGAGGAGCGCCATGTGACAGCGTGGGGAAACGATCGATTGAATGGCAGAGATTGGAGAGCGAGAGCTGAGAAGAGGAGGAGAGAGCGGGAGCATGTGAAGGGGATAATTAGAGCGGCAAGTGTGCACGCAGTAATGCTGGTAAAACGAGCTGAGATAGATACGGACAGGGTAAAAGGAGAGAGAGGGTCAGAGGGAGCAGTGCAGAGATGATACTGGTACCTCTACATGTGTCTGTATGCGTGTATGTGATGATGTGTGCAACACGTCCAAATTGGGTCCTGGACGATCATGTCAGAGGGGGGCAGCAGATGGTTGGTTTTGTTAAAGTTTAACTCACATCACATCAATATTCCCTCAAATGAATGGAGTATTCAATGTAGACTAATTGCATACATGTCGGTACAGATTAGGAGTAATTTACGAGACGAATCTATTAAACCTAATTAGTCTAAGATTGAAAACTTTTTGTCAAATAAGACGAAAGTGCTACAGTATTTGTTAAACTTTAACTCCTCAAACCAAACACCTCCTAAGCATATGCATATATGGCTGGAGTAAAAGGGCTGTTTGGCTCACGGCCAACACCCGCCACGCCGCTGTGGCGGCTCCGCCTAACTTGCGGCGAAGAAATCGGCGGCCTAACCTGCGGCGAAAAAATGAACTACGATACTTGTGGCGGCCACAAGTTAGCTACTAACCAAACGATGCATGCAATATCTGTGGCGCAGCCTAAGGTTCGGTGTGGCGAACCGTGGCCCGGAACCAAACGCGCCCTAAATTCTTTGCAGGGCAGGAGCGTATGGGAAAGAGGATGGTTGGAGTACTACCAGTAAACAAATTTTTTTCTCGAGGGAACTCTGCTGTTGGAGCTCAAGTGTGTTTAGTTCGCCAAAATTTTTATCTTTGGCTATTGTAGCACTTTTCATTTATATTTATCAATTAGTGTCTAATCATGGACTAAATAGGTTCAAAATATTCGTCTCGTTGTTTTCTACCAAACTGTGTAATTAGTTTTTTTCGTCTACATTTAATACTCTATGCATGTCTCCAAATATTTGATGTGACGAAGAATCATGAAAATTTTTAGGAACTAAACATAGCCTAACTAGTCATGTGAGGACAAGCTGGCCCAACTCCTGTTGAGGTGACTTGCTACTTGCTAATTGCATGTTGGTAGGTGGAGTGTTAATCTTTATACTAGGCATTAGGCTGTAAATTTGTTAGGAGTATACGTTTTTATATGAAGAAAAAACTGGCTCTGAGAAATGGTCCACGATGATTATACTAAGAGTGTGTCTTCGCGGTGGGTGAGCGTAGGTTTGTCTTTTTATCGGGCGACGAATGGTAGATGTTGGATCCTAATCGTACGGCTTCATAGTCATCTTCAACCTCCAGCTCGCCCTCGCTCCCCGCCTACCGCCAGCCTCCTTCCGTCCCCGGCGGTGTCTCCGCCGTCGAGTCCACCTCCGCTATCCTCTACCGTGCTAAACTCAGAGCTAGCACTGAAGCTCACCGCACCTTTGCCCCCACCTATCGCCAGCCTCCTCCCGTCCCTGCCCCTGGTGGCATCCTCATTGCCGGGTCCACCTCCGCTGCCCTCGTGACGCTAATCTCAGAGCCAGCGCTAAAGCTCACCACGCCCTTGCCCCCTCCCCGGCTCTTGCCATCCGATTGTTCAGCCCCACCTGCTCGGCGGCACTCCCACTGCGCAGCTCGCCGCCAGCCAGCCCGCCACCACTGTCGTGCCTACCTGCCTCCTTAAGCCCTCCCTTTCTAAATCTGCAACCATTGGAACCCCCTTAAACCCCGAATACCGAACCCAAAATCTAGGAGGAAGATGAACTGTGTCGCCCAAACCCAAGAGGAAGATGAATAATCTGGGTCATCAATTTCCAATCGGACACGCACGAGCACGTCGCCTGACGAGAATGCTATTTAGCAGCGCCTGCAAATGAGTAATTCTGTTATACTAATATATGTACACTAATTTAGTGATATGTTATTATGCTGTTAGTTTTCGTTTGCTCACACCACACCAGACAAAGACCCTGTTTAGTTGCCAAAAAATTTTACAAAATTTTTCAGATTCTCCGTCACATCGAATCTTTGGACACATACATGAAACATTAAATATAGATAAAAAATAAAAATAATTACACAGTTTAGACGAAATTCACCAGACGAATCTTTTAAGCCTAGTTAGTCCATGATTGGATAATATTTGTCAAATTACAACAAAATTGCTACAGTAACATTTCTAAAAAAATTCAGGAACTAAACAAGCCCAAAACCAAGCTGAGAGTACTCCACATTCTACTACTAGCAGATAGATTTTCATAGATATGCGGTACGATCAGTAAATATACCAGAGCAAAGACCCACAGACCGTGCAGGAACCATAAACGAATGAAACGAGGAAACAAACTGCGCCCAAAATCTCCGGCCGATACCACACTACTACAGTATGCAGTAGTAAGCACATTTCCGGGCAGATGAGCCACGCGTTTGATCCGCAGGCTGTACCAAACGCCATCACAAGGAGAGGACGATAGTGCATCTGCAGGGCTGCAGTCACGGCCAGGGTTAAAAAAACCGGTCGGTTTACCGCGGTAACCACCCTAACCGGGCCGGTCCGGTTCCGGTCCGGTCCGGTTAGGTATTCCCCAAATTCAAATTTAAAATTTGAAAAAAAAATTGCTGAAAAAATTCCTAAAAATAGTTCATGATTTATAGAAGCCAATGGTGTAAATTTTTTTTCAAATTTGAGTTCGTTTAGTATTTATTTATATGAATAGAAGTTTGAAAAAAAGAAGAAGAAAAAACCGGTCCCGGCCCGTTCAGGCCCATGAGGCCCATTAGGCCGCCACGGGCACAAAACGAGCCGGGAGCTCGCGCGGGGGGGGTCAACGCGCCGAGGCTCCTTTCCTCTCCCGTCCGCCCCCCGTCCGACCCTCACCCGCGCCGACCGGCCGCCGCCGCCGGCTTACCGCCCCCACGCCTCGGTTTACCGACCGGTCAGCGCGGCTTACCGAGCCCGCGACGCTCGGTCGGTTAACCGGACGGATCTAGCGGTTAACCGGTCGGTTAGCCCGGTAAACCGACCAGATCCGCGGCTAACCGCGCAGGTAAGTTTTTTTGTTTTTTTTATTTAGAGTAGTTTTAGGATTTAGGTAGAATTTGTGTTAGGATTTAGGATAGTTTTTTTTGTTAGGTTTTAGGTAGGATTTATTTTAGGATGTTTTTTTAGGATTTAGGATTAGAGGTAGGATGTATATTTTAGGTATAAATTGTGTGACTTTGTGTATATATTGTGACTTTGTGTAAGTGAGGTATAGATTTTAGGTATATATTGTGGAGGATTTGTGGTAGGATTTAGGATACATTTTATTTAGGTGTGACTTTGTGTTGTCCGTTTATGCAGGTAGATTAGACAATGTCAGGCAGAAACAGAGACGTTGTATGGGAGCATGGTGAAAATCTTGCTCCTGGATGGAGATGCAATTATTGTCATGTGACGAGAGCGGGCGGTGGTTGCACTAGATTTAAACAGCATTTGGCTGGGTACGGGGCGGACACCTTGCATTGCGCCCGTGTGCCACCAGATGTGCGTGCGTACTTTCGGCGAGATCTTGACAGAGCTAAGAAGACGACTGCTGACCGGGCTCGACAAAGGTTGACACAAGAAAAAGCTGCAGCGGAGGGAAACCATCCCCTCGGTGATGATGAATATGAGGCTCAGATGAAGGAAGCACTAAACCAGTCGAGAGCAGAATATGACTACAAGTAGAGGGTGCAACAGAGAGGAGGTAATTACCACCGTGGAGGGGGTAGTGGTGGTGGTGGTTCGCAAGGTGGGAATCCTATTGACAGGTTGTTTAGAAGAGCAGGATCACGGAGGGAGACTCCAGTGGAGGTGGAGGACTATCATGTGGCAGCGGGTGGGAGGAGAGGAATGGAGCAACAAAGGATTGATACAGGGTCTTGGACGTAGAAGGGGAAAAATGCAAATGAAGCTATTGGTAAAGCTTGGGGAAAGTTTTTCCATTATGTAGGAATCTCAGGACGAAATGCCGACAATCCGTACTTTGTCAGTGCGATGCGAGAGACACAGAAGTGGAGTAAGTACCTATACTTGGAGACCTATGGCCTTATGTATCTTTTCATATTCTCATTGTTTGCTTATGGTTTCAGGTGAAGGCATCGCGTCACCCACTGGAAGCGACCCAACATGTGCGACGTTTCGCTGATCAAGACAAGCGACCCAACATGTGCGACGTGGTGTACGAGTACTAGAATTGCAAACAGGAGTTGGAGTCATACTTTGGAAGGAATACGCAAACATGGAATGAGTACAGAGAGATTATGGATGCAAGGATTCGTGATGTGTACATAGGGACGTATGTGGGTTCAGGTATGATAATGACTTATGTTGATTTAGCAAGCTGTATATGTAACAGAACCGACCAAATTATAAGAGCACAAGTACAAAAACAAGCACCGAAGCGCTCAAATTTTCGAACTTGAGCCCATATAATCCCGATAGTCAATCAAAACCACGAAGGATTTCAAACCAACTTGATTACAACCAGGATCGCATCATTCAACATACAACATCATACGTTACATTTCACAAGTAGATCTGAATAAGTTTACACATACGGAGTCGCAATTATTACAAACCAAGTTTATAAAGTAGCGGAAGCAAACGCACACCAGTTGATTAACTACTGCCAGTTTTGATGATCAACAACCCACAAAAGCATGAGGAAAGTACATAAAAGATGATTACGCCCAAGTGATCTAGTCTTCTTCACCCGCAGGGTGGAGACAAGTTTTGCATAAGCCTTGATAGAGCATATCATCTGCAACAGTGAAGGGTCGAGATGGCGGACTAGAGGGGGGGGGTGAATAGTCCTTTCTAAAACTTAAACGCGTAGGCTAACCAAAACAAATGCGGAATTAAACTTATCGGTCTAGCCAAGACTACACCCCTCTATCTAAGTTCTCTAGCACCTTGCAAAGATCCTAATTAAGCAACTAAGGTGCTAAGCTTACCAAGAGCTCACCTAATCAATTCTAGAGCAAGGTCACACAAACCTATGCACTAGTACTTTGCCAAGCGAGGGAGCTCCTACACAACTAGTGAAGCAAAAGCACAAAGCCTAAGCTCGCTAGCAAAGCTCAATAACAAGGCAACTAATGCCAAATTAGAGAGCGCAAAACACTTAGCTACACAAACTAAGCAATGTGACTAACAAGGTTACACAAACCAAATTAGTCACGCAAGGGGAAGCTTCTAGCTACACAAGCAAGAAGATAACTAGCAAGCTACACAAGCAAACTAGTTACGAGAGCAACTACACAACCACAAGTATATATGAAAGTAAATACAAGCTTGTGTTGCACGAAAGCGAACCACCGAGAAGAGTAGACAATGTTGACACGGTGATTTTCTCCCGAGGTTCACTTGGTTGCCACCAAGCTACGTCCCCGTTGTGTCGACCAACACTTCGTGGTTCGGCGGCTAATCGGTCACACACCGAGCCTCTCAAAAGGCACCGCAAGAACCCACCATAAAGTGTGGTAGCTCAATGACACGCTCAACTAGAGTTGCTCTTCGCGATCCCCGCGGGGTGAGCACAATCCCCCTCACAAAGCTTCTCCGGAGCCCCGCACAATCTTCTTGCGAGCTTCGACGGAGCCACAAGCCACCAAGCCGTCTAGGAGGTGGCAACCTCCAAGAGTAACAAGCACCACCGGCTTTTAACACGATCACCTAGTGCCACACGATGCAATCTCTCAAAGCAACGCACTAGAATCGCTCTCTCACTCGATCCGATGAACACTATCAAGCATGAGTGAGTTAGAGGGCTCCCAAGCACTACCACACAAGTGCTCAGCTACCGGCCACAGCCGGCCACAAGGTCTATTTATAACCCCACAGTCAAATAGAGCCGTTGCACACACTTGTCCGTTTTCTGCGGGAGCACCGGACGCGCCGGTCGTGACACACCGGACGCGCTCAACCGCGTCCGGTGCCCCTGCGACGTCCACGTGTTCACCGAATTCAAATTCGTCCATTAGATCCACCAACGGTCACTGTGCGCCAACGGTCAAACGACCCACCGGACGCGCTGTAGCGAACCACCGGACGCGCCGGTGCGCACAGTACCCGCGCCCGCGAAGACAAGACCGGACGCGCTCCTCGCAACCACCGGACGCCACAGTAACCGCGTCCGGTGCGAGTCCAGTAAGCACCCTGGACCACCGGACGCGTCCGATGGTGTAGGACCGGACGCGCACCGCGTCTGATGACTTCGTGACTCGCTGTTCGCCAGACCGGACGCGCCGGTCCCGTGGGTCACCGGACGCGCCGGTGTCAAACCCTAGCCCGCGCGCCTGACGCCCGCGCTGCACTGACCGGACGCGCCGGTCCATAGTGACCGCGTCCGGTGCAGCGTCCGGTGCGGCGTCCGGTGCAGCGTCCTGTCACTTCCGTGACCGCGTTCGCCTCTGTTTCTTTTCCGACTTCCGGCGCAATGGAAAATAGGCATTTCACTTCCCCGAAATCGCCTGAATCCCGCGCTCGCACGCTCGGCGGGAGAGAGAAAGGAACCAAACCCCTCTCTACCCGTAAACCACAGCGCGACCAACGCCACCTTTGCAAATGTGCCAACACCAACAAGTGATCACCACCTTGTGCTCGTGTGTTAGCATTTTCACAAACATTTTCTTCAAAGGAATTAGGCACTCAACTTGCCTCGCCACTCGATCCTAACACGTATGCAAAGTTAGATCGCTCAAGTGGCACTAGATGACCGATATGCAAACAAGTTTGCCCCTCTTAATAGTACGGCCATCTATCCTAAACCCGGTCATCAACTTCTCTACACACCTATGACCGGTGAAATGGAAATGCCCTAGGTTATACCTTTGCCTTGCGCATTCCACTCCATCTCCTCCGATGTTGATGCAACACATGCACCAACCAATCACCAAATGATATGATCCACTTCATATCATCACGTGACCGTATTGGTTCATCGATCTTGACCTCACTTGCTCTTCACCGTTGCCTTGGTCCTTCGGCGCCAAGCCATCACACAACTTGCCCTTCACCCTAGCAACCGGTCCATCAAGCCAAGCCTCATCTTGATCTTCTCCACCTTGGTCACATGACTCCATGTCATGTCTCATATGCAATGAGCTCCTTCATGACACCATCACATGTGGACTAATTTCCTGTGTATCTCACATAACCACATATTAGTCCACCTAAGTTGTCACTCAATTACCAAAACCAAACAAGGACCTTTCAATCTCCCCCTTTTTGGTAATTGATGACAACTCTACAAAGATATGGAAATTTAAGCTTTTTCAAGCTAGCACTTCACACAAAGTGTAAATTGCTAACTTGTTTTGGATTTAATGTTACTTATCCAACTTTTAAGCTCTATGTCAAGATTTGGATAAGCACCATAAAATCCGACTTGGTAGTGATAACTCCCCCTACATATGTGCTCAAATGGTTTGGTTTCAAGCTTGCACATATGCATAAATATGAAATTTGTGGGAGGGTTAGCACTACTAAGTGATGCTAAGGTGTATAGAATAAACCTTTGTAGCTCGCTACCAATTAGTAGCTTGATACCATTTGAAAATCATAAGTTTGCCATCATCCTTAGCATCATGAGTAGCTAGACATTAAAAACACTAGAAACCCCGTGAGATCAACATTATAAGCAAGGTTCTAGTTTTTGCATGATAATCATAAGTCTAGCTAACATCCTATGCATGCTAGTTATCAAATCATCATTCAAGTTCTATAACTAGCATACACCACACAAGCATGCATATTGAATTTAAGAACTTATGCAATGTAAGCAAGCACATGAATTATGCACATATCAAATGTAATCAATCAAAGTTCATGAGCTTGCTCCCCCAACTTGTATGCTTTCTTTGTCCAAAAATGTTTGATCCCCTTACATTCTTCAATGTTACTCCCTCTTTGTCCATGTTCATGTCCAATCTTTCCAATCTCTCCCCAAAGCTCAAAAGCTTTCATATCTTTGTCCAACTTCTCCCCCTTTGTCATCAATTTCCATAAAAGGTGTTCTTCTCAATTGATACAAAGGCTTGTATTGGGGTAGATGGTTGAGACTTGAATATTGCATTTTTTATGGACATTACCACATATGTTAGAATGACAAACTTTATGGTTGCTCTTGAGATTCCACATAGGATCTTTGACCTTGAGACCAATCGGTGGGGCTCCTCCCCCTATGTCATAGCATGTGTCATTTACTTGAGATACCACTTGAAGATGAGGGTAGCATTGCTTGATTTGATCACTTAAAGTTGAGGATCACTTGTGAAACCATCGTCTTGCATGAATGATACCACGTGAAGATACCATGAGTAGAAATGTGATACCATTTGAAAGAGTTTTCTAGTGTGGATCCACTTTGAAGGATTTGACAATAATATTCACTTCTTGAACATTTGCTATCTTTATGAGTACCATTTGTAAGATATCACTTGTAAGTTGATGATCTAAACACCACTAGTGAATACCACTTGGAAGATCAATTTGAGTCTAGATACCACTTGAAACAAACTATATATCTATTTTCATTATTGTCTTGTGCTTGTACTCTTATCATTGTCATAAGCTTCTTGTATGACTTGAACTATGTTGATTTGCCTAAGATTCCAAGTCCGGTTTGATCCAATGACAAGCTTCTTCACTCCTCATGCTAAGGGTTATCTTGCCAATGTTGTACTTGTCACTTGTTAGCAATCCAAACTAGATCAAGTACTTGGGTTTACTAGCTCATGAACAAACTCATATACATACCACTAGAACATTTAGACAATCAAGCAATAGTGGTAGGCTATGAATCTAAAAATTTCATTTGTCATGCATGATCCTAATAAGCATGTACTATATGCACTAACCGCATACTAGTAAGGGATGAAATGATCATGCTCATTACAATGATACCTTTGCTATGTTGGAGTAGAGGATAGTCACATAGATTCCAATTCATTACTCCAATAGCAATATGAAGTCCAATTTATAAGCTTGGTGAAGACCAATCATCATAGATAAATCCATTCTTCACCCATATGAAAATGTAAACCACTTATGATCAAGTGCACTATCTCTTGAGTTGTGGTTGGCTTGCTTCATCCTTTTGATCAATGCTTGCATGAGAGAACTACTTAGAATACCACTTGAAATACATGACTAGCTCTCTTTTGGGTGTTGCTTGCTCTTTAGATCAATCCTTTTGATTGCTTCAACTAAGCATCACAAGTTCCTCGGATCACCACTTCCATGTTAGCCTTCCAAGTCCCAAACTTGGTTTCACCTACACACGGCGGCAAGCCCCTCACTAGGGAGAAGTGACCTTTCTCCAAAGAACCACTCTTGATACTCACTTGAAATGATATAGTTTGATTGATCCAAATGATGAACTCAATCTTGATGAATAATCCTTGAATCTACATTTGAGTCCAACTCTTCCTACATGTTTAAGTTCTTTTCTTTGTACCAAATGATCTCCAATCATCACTACAACTTAAACTTCATCTTCATTTTAAGTTTGATCTTGATCTTCAAATTGAGTACCAAATAAGTACACCAAGTACATTTCACAATACAAAAGTCTTGTACTCATTGCTCGTCATGCTTCTAGATCAATCCAAAACCAAACTTAGGTACCTCAACCACTTATAATCATGTTTCCAACTTGAGGACCTTTCAATCAAAGTGACTCTAGATTAATCTAATGATTGTCATTTTTCTGGCAGATTCTGTACCCTTCAAAGAATAATTCATATCTCCCAATGTACAGATCCAAATGCCATAAAATTTGGTGGAGATGTGATTCACTAAGTCATATAGCAACTGTAAAAATTTGAACTTCTTTTGACTTCTAGATTGCTACTAGATTTCAAATCTTCCACCACTGCTACATGCTGAAAACTGCTGCACTATAGCTGACAAGATGCACTCCAAAACCGAAGCATCTCTTATCCACTTCTCATGAAATTTCTACAGCATCTTCTTTCATAAGTGTAGAGCATGTATACCAAATTTCAAGCCAATCCAAATAGATTTGATCACTCAAATATGGCTAAGATCACTGCTAGCTCAGATTTTTAATGTAGGACAGATTTCAATATATGAGCTATTCTTCATCAAATATGAATCAAACTTGAAACTAACTTGTTTGAATACTTTCACAAGACATATATCCATTCAATCCACTTACTAAATATCATCTCATGAATTTATTCAACCCAAATCAATCCAAACTTGATTGCTAAGCATTTAATCCATTCAATCATCTCATAGCAAGCAACATTGCACATTTATCCAATTCAATCAACTCATATGCACCCAAATAAAATGATCAACAAGAGATATACCTTGGTTAGCCCATGATCATCCAATAGCAAGCTTTTACTCAAATAAATTGCAAGCCATCAAATATATCCAATAAATCACCACAATCTTGAATGTTGCACTTGTATGTTGTAGCATTTGGACTCCACTTATTTTGACTTGGCATTGGGATAGAATATGCACTAAGCTTTAAAACTTGATTTAACATATGATGACCAAAATGAAACCATTTGAATCAAGCCTCCAATGCCGATGGTACCTATAAACAATCATCCACTCTTCGATGGTACCCAAACAAGTTTGGGTCCTCTCAAGTTAGGAGCAACATACTTAGGCAAAGCCTTAGTATAGTTAGCGGGATGTTTTGCAATTCCAACCAATGAGGTACCATTGCCATCCTTTCTAAGCATATTAGTATCATCAATTGAACTAGGCTTAGAATTCTTACCTAGGGGACATGAATGTGCCATGTGTCCCCTTTTCCGGCATGAGTAGCAACTTCTCTTAGATTGAGCATTTTCTTCCTTGCTCATATGTTGCTTCTCATTGCCTTGCCTCTCACGAGTTGCTTGAGCCTTCTTCTCAAGCTTGGTAGGACACCCCGAGGCGAAGTGTCCCTTATCTCCACATTTGAAGCACTTGATGTGAGCATGTATTTTCTTCTCATCTTGATTCTTGCTCATCATCTTGACATCTTGAATTTGCATTGGATGTCTTGCTCTTCCACCCCTTCTTGTTTTCTTCTTCTTTATCATCAAGTCACTAACATCTTCGTGATTGATTTTGACTTGATCTTGGGGCTTTGCTTTTGGCTCAACTTGAGACTTGTTGGTAGGGCAACACTTGTCAATATGTCCCACTTCATGGCATTGGTAGCACATGAGTTGGGATAGCTTCTTTGCATCTTGCTTCTTCTTAATCTTGCCCTTGCTCTTGTTGTAGCCAATACCACTCTTATCACCATATCTTCTTTGATTGGTCATGATATGCTCAATGGCGATTTTAGAGTTGTAGCACCTCTCCAACTTGTTGCTCAAATTCTTCACTTCACTTTTGAGCTCATTGTTCTCCTTCAAAAGGTTAGTCTCACAAGACATAGAAGTAGAACAAGTATCTAATTGTGAAGAACATGGCATATCTAATAAATCATCACAAGAGGTGGATACATGCTTCTTGCCTACATCACAAGGGTTAGTAATATGTGATTGATCATTTGACCCAAATGATGAGCTCTCACTAGATTTGGTTTCTTCATTAGAAAGCTTCTTAGTGAGTAAAGCATGTTCTTGTACCAAGTTATCATGAGCAACACTAAGTTCCTCATGAGTCAATTTTAGCTCCTCATGTGAACAAGTAGTAACATAAAGTAGATGCTTTTGTTGTTCACATGTGGTCTTTAGAAAAGAGTTTTCATTTTCCAATTTACTTACTCTTCTCATCTCCCTTTTCAAGGCTCTTGAGAGTTTATATAAAAGCTCTAAATTTGGATCATCACAATCCACAACAAAACCACCAACATGTATCTTAGTGTTACCATGTGATGATGTTGAAGAGCTTGTTGAAGCATCACTCTCATAGCCATCATCTTCACCATCAAGTGTGCATGAAGTAGAATCATTGCTTGCATCACTTGTGGTATTATCATTCTTCTTATCAAGTGATCTTGTGGTATGATCATCATCATCATCACTTGACATTGAGGTGGAGCAATCCTCCACAACCACCTTATTGTGGTCATGCTCAACATCCTCATGTACCTCCATCACTATGTGATCATCCTTCTTGAATTTTCCATCATCCCAAATTGAGGAGCCACAATAGTGATGCTTGAGCGTCGTCCACATGCTATGTGCACTTGAGAGACCCCTCACCTTGTCAAAAATCTCATCATTTAAAGCTTTGATTAGATAAAACTTAGCTTGTGCATCAAGTGTTCGGCAATCCTTTTGAGCTTGGGTACGGTTACCACACCCATCCAAGTCATGAGAAAAGCCAACAACTATGATCCACCAAAACTTAGGGCCAAGAGCACGAAAATGATCAAGCATGTGATTTTTCCACCGTGCATAGTGAGTGCCATCAAAAATGTGTTCCACACAATCATCTAGCCCATAAGTCGCCATCCTCTCGGGTCGGTGAAGACCGCAAATGAGAGACCCGGCTTTGATACCAATTGAAGGGTCGAGATGGCGGACTAGAGGGGGGGGGTGAATAGTCCTTTCTAAAACTTAAACGCGTAGGCTAACCAAAACAAATGCGGAATTAAACTTATCGGTCTAGCCAAGACTACACCCCTCTATCTAAGTTCTCTAGCACCTTGCAAAGATCCTAATTAAGCAACTAAGGTGCTAAGCTTACCAAGAGCTCACCTAATCAATTCTAGAGCAAGGTCACACAAACCTATGCACTAGTACTTTGCCAAGCGAGGGAGCTCCTACACAACTAGTGAAGCAAAAGCACAAAGCCTAAGCTCGCTAGCAAAGCTCAATAACAAGGCAACTAATGCCAAATTAGAGAGCGCAAAACACTTAGCTACACAAACTAAGCAATGTGACTAACAAGGTTACACAAACCAAATTAGTCACGCAAGGGGAAGCTTCTAGCTACACAAGCAAGAAGATAACTAGCAAGCTACACAAGCAAACTAGTTACGAGAGCAACTACACAACCACAAGTATATATGAAAGTAAATACAAGCTTGTGTTGCACGAAAGCGAACCACCGAGAAGAGTAGACAATGTTGACACGGTGATTTTCTCCCGAGGTTCACTTGGTTGCCACCAAGCTACGTCCCCGTTGTGTCGACCAACACTTCGTGGTTCGGCGGCTAATCGGTCACACACCGAGCCTCTCAAAAGGCACCGCAAGAACCCACCATAAAGTGTGGTAGCTCAATGACACGCTCAACTAGAGTTGCTCTTCGCGATCCCCGCGGGGTGAGCACAATCCCCCTCACAAAGCTTCTCCGGAGCCCCGCACAATCTTCTTGCGAGCTTCGACGGAGCCACAAGCCACCAAGCCGTCTAGGAGGTGGCAACCTCCAAGAGTAACAAGCACCACCGGCTTGCAACACGATCACCTAGTGCCACACGATGCAATCTCTCAAAGCAACGCACTAGAATCGCTCTCTCACTCGATCCGATGAACACTATCAAGCATGAGTGAGTTAGAGGGCTCCCAAGCACTACCACACAAGTCACAAAGACTATAGTGTGCTCAGCTACCGGCCACAGCCGGCCACAAGGTCTATTTATAACCCCACAGTCAAATAGAGCCGTTGCACACACTTGTCCGTTTTCTGCGGGAGCACCGGACGCGCCGGTCGTGACACACCGGACGCGCTCAACCGCGTCCGGTGCCCCTGCGACGTCCACGTGTTCACCGAATTCAAATTCGTCCATTAGATCCACCAACGGTCACTGTGCGCCAACGGTCAAACGACCCACCGGACGCGCTGTAGCGAACCACCGGACGCGCCGGTGCGCACAGTACCCGCGCCCGCGAAGACAAGACCGGACGCGCTCCTCGCAACCACCGGACGCCACAGTAACCGCGTCCGGTGCGAGTCCAGTAAGCACCCTGGACCACCGGACGCGTCCGATGGTGTAGGACCGGACGCGCACCGCGTCTGATGACTTCGTGACTCGCTGTTCGCCAGACCGGACGCGCCGGTCCCGTGGGTCACCGGACGCGCCGGTGTCAAACCCTAGCCCGCGCGCCTGACGCCCGCGCTGCACTGACCGGACGCGCCGGTCCATAGTGACCGCGTCCGGTGCAGCGTCCGGTGCGGCGTCCGGTGCAGCGTCCTGTCACTTCCGTGACCGCGTTCGCCTCTGTTTCTTTTCCGACTTCCGGCGCAATGGAAAATAGGCATTTCACTTCCCCGAAATCGCCTGAATCCCGCGCTCGCACGCTCGGCGGGAGAGAGAAAGGAACCAAACCCCTCTCTACCCGTAAACCACAGCGCGACCAACGCCACCTTTGCAAATGTGCCAACACCAACAAGTGATCACCACCTTGTGCTCGTGTGTTAGCATTTTCACAAACATTTTCTTCAAAGGAATTAGGCACTCAACTTGCCTCGCCACTCGATCCTAACACGTATGCAAAGTTAGATCGCTCAAGTGGCACTAGATGACCGATATGCAAACAAGTTTGCCCCTCTTAATAGTACGGCCATCTATCCTAAACCCGGTCATCAACTTCTCTACACACCTATGACCGGTGAAATGGAAATGCCCTAGGTTATACCTTTGCCTTGCGCATTCCACTCCATCTCCTCCGATGTTGATGCAACACATGCACCAACCAATCACCAAATGATATGATCCACTTCATATCATCACGTGACCGTATTGGTTCATCGATCTTGACCTCACTTGCTCTTCACCGTTGCCTTGGTCCTTCGGCGCCAAGCCATCACACAACTTGCCCTTCACCCTAGCAACCGGTCCATCAAGCCAAGCCTCATCTTGATCTTCTCCACCTTGGTCACATGACTCCATGTCATGTCTCATATGCAATGAGCTCCTTCATGACACCATCACATGTGGACTAATTTCCTGTGTATCTCACATAACCACATATTAGTCCACCTAAGTTGTCACTCAATTACCAAAACCAAACAAGGACCTTTCAAACAGGAGGGAATAAACCCTGAGTACTGGAATGTACTCAGCTAGACTTACCCGTCGAAAACCAGAAATAAGATGACCCCAAGGATTATGCAAGGCTTACACAAGAGGCTAGCTGACATCACATTTTTGCATAAAGGCATAAGTAATTGAGACTCTTATAACATGTACTAGTAGTTATTTTTAGCATTTACCTGTCATCTATCTTAGCACCTGTACTAAACATGCACTTGATTATAATCAAACAACATGATTATTATATCCATAGCAGGTATATCATTATGGCAACATTGTATCATTCACTTAACCATCTGTTCATTTAATGAGATCTACGTTGCCGCTGCTCAAGTCAAGTGCTCACTAACCGGGAGCGACGGCGATTCGAATCGAATTCCTATCCAGCTGGAGGGGTATTTCTAACACTCACCGAGTCACGCCTGGCGAAGGCTGCTCAGGTCATCTTTTGTACAGTTCAGGAATCGCGGGCCCGAATAATGTCGCGTCCCCAAGGGCGACACTCTGCCAGGTGATAGGGACTCTAACCCCCCTTGGTCTCACGCCAATGTCCCCAAGCACATCCTTTCTCTCCTCCAAGATGCAACCTACCATTCGATTCCCGGCCTGAACTATACTACTCGACTTCGCGGTCGGAACGGCTTATCCGGCCAACTAAGTGTTAGACTGCGTTCAACATGACTCAAGGACGTACAGCGAATCGGTTCTTAAACGACTCAGACGGGCATAGCTCCACACCCAAGACGTGAAGTGTCTTGCGGCTGTACTATCGAACTCCCGCCCGGTCTCAATTTCATTTTAAGGCATGGTTCCATCCACGATAGCCATAAAGCCACTCGTGACTCCTTCCTACATCTCGCGGATGACCGGAAATCACCCGACTTCTACCGAACTAAGCAGGGCTAAGCATTGACACGTGCCTAAACCTAATATAGGATTAAGTACGATATCTGGACAAGGACAGGTATAATGCAATAATTGTTTTCATACAACTCCTACAACTTAATGCAGTAAACAATTAAAAGTACTCAAGATTAATTTATAAAACCGTAGGTTCAGCATGCACCGGGGCTTGCCTTTCAGAAAGGTTGCAGGCCTGTGGTCCGGGCACTCAGGAAGGTCTTCAGCGACGTCTCCTTCGCCGACTGGTTCTCCTCCGGAATTATCGGCTCGAATTCGAGGAGAGTTATTCCCTCCGGTACACCTATTGTATGAATGCACAATAAATATCATGAATGCATAAATGGGTGCAACATGCTCGGAATGAAATGCATTTCAGAAATAAATACTCTATTCAAGTTACTTTATTAGTACGTGCAAATCTCTTCTCCGGTGGAGAAGTACTTACCTAATCTACCCAACCTAAGATATAGTTGTTCCTCTTCGGTTAAGGCCCTAACACCTAACAAACACAAGAGTAACATTGCTTAGGGTACCACAGTAAGTTGCTCTGGACAGCAGCTCAAAGATTCTGACATAACTGAAGATTCCTAACTCCAAAAGATATGATCTAAGACAACCTGGAAAGCTTAAGAAATGTACCACAAAATATTTTCAGATCACAACACTAAATTCCAAAGTTTACCTAATCGAAATTCTAAAGTTCCAGAATCTGTTCTCTCTAAACAGAGAGTAGTAAATTCTGGACTGGCACTTTAAACAGCAATAACTCCCAAACTAC
This sequence comes from Saccharum hybrid cultivar R570, assembly GCA_038087645.1. Lineage (NCBI taxonomy): Eukaryota > Viridiplantae > Streptophyta > Magnoliopsida > Poales > Poaceae > Saccharum > Saccharum hybrid cultivar. Next base: position 19,360,797 of record JAQSUU010000139.1, read on the forward strand.
TAAGTCAAATGCTCCCAAATTTTAACACAAGCTCATTTACAATTTTTACTACAACTTTGGTATTTACAAGTTTTCCAGCAACCACCTTTATTCAAGGTCAAACCTAGAAATACTATCAGCTGTCCAGAAAACCTAACATTGTGAAGGTTAAATATTTATTGATGTGGCAGACATTCTCTAAGACCAAACTAATACTACTACAAGTTCACAAATGTCACAAAAACACCAGGAAGTAAGGTGTGCCCACCTAGAATATTTATTTAAACCCATTTCTTAATTTACTTAAGTAATTAAGTGGAATTTCAAACATATATGTAAACTGCTCCTAAAATTCTACAAAAATTACAGGAGACTCTCTGACCCAAAAGGAGGCTACTGTAAAAATTTGAACTAAATTTATTCACAGGAACTTCCTACACAAAATTCCCAAGCCAAAAAGGCTGATTTTTGTATAAATAACAAAACACAGTAAAAAGTGTCAAACAACAGATTTCTTAATTTTCTTAGACACTCCAGGGTACCAAGACATTCTCCAAAAATTTCTAAGAACATTGCACATGTAGAAAAATTACTCAAATTCATTCAAGTCTTTTCTTAGAATAACAAGATAGCATTATAACTTGAAAAGTACTTAAGCACTACTGTCCAAATTTTTACCAGAGCTAGAGCAAGTGTAAATTAGCCTACCCACAAAATTTCATAATTTTTAGAACACTGAAACTCAAGATATAATTCAAACAAGTTTGCATGTGATTTAAAACACATTTCAAAGACCTATTTAAATATCCCAAAAACTAAACATCACATAGCAAACTCATATTTTTCTAAAATACTACACATCATGCAGGGTCTAACAAAATTTACTTCATAATTTTTGAACAAGTAAAACCCTAGATATACATTTTCCCAAAACTTACTTAAAGCTGTGACAAATATGAAAAAGAAAAACAAAACCGAACCCTAACTCGCTACTGGGCCGGCCCGGGAGCAGACGCGGCCCACGACGCGCGCGGCCTGCTCGGCCATCCCGCCCGCGCGCGCGCGACTGACCAGGCGGGCCCGCAGGCCAGAGAGAGAAGAGCGGAGGGGGGAAGACGACGGCGACTCCGGCGAGCTCTAGTTCGCCGACGACGGCGACTCAGGCGACGGGAAGAGCACCAACGGCTTCCCCGCGACTTCCCGCATCGACCAAACCTAGATTGGCTGACCCTATCCCACCCTAGCTACGACGGCCATGGCGACCGCGGCTCGGAGGCGGCACCCGGTGGCGGTCCGGCGAGCTCCGAGGGCCAGAGACCTAAGTGAGGTGTGCTACGGCTTCCTGAGGGCATGGCGGACCTCTCTATGCTAAGGAAGCGGACGGAGGTGGAGCGAGTGCCGCTGGCCGCGTGAGCACCGCACCGGCGGCCATGGCGCGACAGCGCACGACGGAGTTCCACCGTGTACCGGCCATCCCATCCGGTAGCGTCATTACCTAGGCTGCTCTACCCACCCCGGAACCCAGAACACGTAGCGGGGAGACTGGAGGGTGACCGTAGGGAGCTGGCCACGGTGAGCCGCTACGCGGACAGTACGCCGGTGAGGACTCGCGGTGGCGGAAACTGAAATTCACCATCACCTCTGCACAATCCGGTCAAGCAGCGGGTGAAGGAGGTGGAGGGGATGTTGGCGGAGTAGTGAACGGGATTTGGAGGACGGTGGTGAGACGGTGAGCTCGCGCGAGCACGGAGAAGGCTGTGGCGGCAATGGCGTCTCCGATTTCCGCCTCGGTGAGCCCAGCCAGAGCGAGAGGGAGGGGGAAAAGAGTGAGCGCGAGTGAGGGGGGTGGAGGTGTTCGCTCGGTGTTCAACCCCGCGCCTGGGCTAGCGACGTGGAGGCGATGGCAGCGCTCGGTCGCCACGCGAAGACGCTCTTCTGCCCGCGCGCCACGACACGGTCGGTGTCCGAGCTCGTTGACTGAATCGCGACATCGGTGGTCGACTGACAGAGCAAGTTTGGTGCTGATTAACTTCCAAAACAGCTCAATTCGGTCCAAGGTGACAACATCAAATTTGTAGAGCTATGTGAGGGCAATAAGTTTGTCAATTGGAGTTTGGGCTGGTTCGGCCAGAAACTACATAGCTCCAAAGTGGTGCACTTTGAAACTGAAACGTAGTTTCAGTCATTAAGCCGACTGAAACCCTAACTTCTTGACACTATATCTCCTAAACTATTGAGAACCAGGTGATGGTGATATTGACAATGTTGTAGAGCTATGTGTGGACAACAACTTTGTCAATTGGCTCAAAGACTGGTTTGGCCTGGTTTGTTAGTTATAGGGTGTCAAAGTGGGGTACAATGAAACTGAAAAGTCCAAATTTCCAGACTTAGAATTTTTCTAAGTGTTGATCACCACTCAAGCTGAATTGTGGGCCATTTTTGAGCATGTTCTGGTCATTTTCATGAGATGGCCATATTAGAACTTTTGTTCCTTATAAAATTCTCTACAACTTTGCTTAAGGTTGCTCCTCCATGCAAGATCTCTAAACTGGACTTTTTAATTGGGCAAACCAGAGCACTCTAGGGGTCCAACCTAGTCAACAACATTTGGAAGGGCAATTTGGTAATTTTGGTCAACATGAACATTGCTCCACTACTTACCCTAAATGTAATTAAGGTGTTATAAGACCTAATTAACCACTCTACATATTGGTTGCACAAAGTTCCTAGTGTCACATTCTTTAGAACAAGTATTTCAATACTTTCACCCAAATGTTGCAAGCCCATGTTGCACATGTTGCATGAGTGTTGCATAACATTTGCTAGTTATGTTACACTAAAGTGGTTGACATGTCTCACAAGGAAATTGCACATAAGGTACTTATGTTTTGCACACTACTCACTTCTTACTTCACATGAAATATAAACATATCATAAGCTTATGCATGAAATGAATGATGCTTGCTTATGCTCATGCAAATGCAATGACATTAAGGAGCTAAACACCTAGGGTGTTACAGTATATATTGAATATTTCCCGTATGCTTATTTGAATCATATGTTGCAGCTGCTGTTCTAAATCCAAAGCTTACATATAGTATGGATCCAACTCCAACAATGTTCGGTGGCCTGAAGGAGACATTTCAGCAAATGACGGATGTCGAGTGCGCCGTGCAGGCATTGCAGGAGGCTGAGATTTTTCGACAGAAGCGTGGTGAGTTTGGTTCAGAACTGGCAATGAAAATGGCGATGGATCCAAGGACAACTGCATGTAAGAGATACTCTAAATCTGCACCAATTTGGTTTCGTATATTGGAACATATAGCTAACATAATGTGTTCCACTTGCAGCGGCCTGGTGGATGATATTTGGTAGAGATACTCCAAATTTGTAGCGCCTTGCTTTGCGGCTTGTTTCACAATGCATCTCCTCCAGTGGATGCGAGCGGAACTGGAGTACTTTTGCGTTGCTGCATACTAAGGTTCGCAATCGGTTGTCGCACAAGAAACTAAACAGGCTTGTTTATGTCAATTACAACCTTCGGCTGCGACTAGCGGATGTGAACCCACGAAGGTATGATAAAGAAGATTTTATCGACCGGTTCGCCGAAGTCTCATTCTATGACTGTACCAATCCGGTTAGGGAATGGATGGAGTACGGTAGATCTAACCTGCCTCCTGTTCTTGATGAGGATTCTGACGAAGTGGACGTCCCTCTGCCATCACATCTTGTTAGGTACATTATATTTATATATATACAAATGTGTGTGTATGTCTCACCATGTATTATGTGATTCATTTGTTTGTGTTGGCAGTGACCAAATAGACCCCGAGGATCTACGTCAGGCTACGAGGCATGATTGCATCAGTGATTGGGCCCGTAGAAATGTGGGTGCAACTCACCTCGGGAAGAGGAAGATGCAGATGCTGCCTCCGAAGGGTCACGACAAGCGTCACCGAGGAAAAGGAAAAGCAGTGACCAGCGACACAGAGACTGAGGATGAGCAATACCAGTCCCAGGATAGTGGTGACGATGACAGTAGTGACGATGACAGTGACAATGACGGTGCTGGTGGGAGTGACGGTGGCGGTGCTGGTGGGACAGACGGTGGTGGTGGTGGGAGTGGGGATGGTACTATTGGTGCTGGTGGTAGTAGTTATGTAGGTCTTCATTTCACAGGTATCCATTGCACCTACATACACACAATTGTTTCTGTCTATGCCTACTAATTATGGTTGATTGCAGGCGAGACTCAATTCACACATGCTACTCAAGACCGTGACCATGGACAACCGACATCGCAGAGGAGAGCATATACACCGACGGACTACGACACTCCACAGTACTCTTCTTCCTCCTACAGCGATACCTCGCAGCCTACTTATAGCTATCCCATTCCTGACATGACCATGCAGACTCAGACTAGATGGGTGTATGAATGGGAAGATCCTAATTTTTACAATATGTTAGTTCAAGAATGGAAGACAACAGCAGCATGGACAGGTCAAACTTGGCAAGATTACAAGGCTGACCTGCTTAGATAGCAAGGTATCTCTCTTATGTCCACCGCCGAATATGAAATGTCGTGCCAACAAGGGGTCTTCCCATACATCCTACGTAGTTGACCATGCGAGCGGAAACTATACCTTTGTTTGTGTAAGCGACTATATATTGTATTTGTATGCGACTATATATTGTTGTTTTAGTGACTATATATTTAAGCGAATATGTATTTGTATGCAACTATATATTGTTGCTTTAGTGACTTATGTTATTTTTTACCACATTGTGTGGTCTTTTTACATTAATTTGTGCAAAGGAAGTACCAAAATTTCTTTTTATTCATGAAAGAAAAAAACGGTTTGGAGCGGTAAACCGGTCAAACCGGCCGGTTACCGCTCCAAACCGGCCGGTTTACCGGACTCGAACCGAACCGAAGCGGGTTTGAATTTGATTTTGAATTCGGCCGGTTACCGACCGGTTACCGGTAAACCGGGCCGGTTTACCGCTACCGGAGGCCGGCGGTTACCGGAAACCGGTCGGTAAAAAAAAACCCTGGTCACGGCCCCTTATCATGAAGCCATTGCGCTACTGCTTCATTACCGGCCCGGCCCTGCCCTGCCTGTGGTTGCCTCTGTAGCTTTCTGCATCCGCTCGCTGCCTCGCTCTCACTTGCCCTGTCCTGCTTGCGAGCGTATCTTCAGAGAAAGCTGAAACAGTAGTGCTCGAGTGCCATGGCCATCCATCAAGTACTCAGGCAGCGGCAGGGGAACCGAACCCGTATGTTTCATGCATGCATGCACGTATCGATCGACGTCGGCGTCGGCAGGTTAGGGCACGGCATGAGACAAAGGAGGGAACGAGATCTGCGACACGATCTACGACATTGATAAGTGCACATCTCACGCGTGTGCACTTCGAGGGGAATTATGTGCCTTCGAACCGCACGCTCTAGCTAGCATGCCTTTAGTGATGAAAGCGGACGGAAACGAACGGAAAATTGCTCTACCGTTTTCATTTTCATATTTTTAAACGGAAACGGGAGCGGGAGCCGGACAGCCGGGAACGAAAACGGTAGCGGGATAAACGGTAATACGAAAACGGGTAAATACGGTCAGAAAATAGACGGAAACGAACGGTAAGCGGAAACTTAAGCCGGAACATGTATGCCGCATATAAAATATATACTGCCCAGTGCCCACACATAAATACGCTCGTAGATGAATGAATTATCAGATGATGAAAGGGCGGACACTGGCACACTGCTGTGCACTCTACCAAAACAAAAAGATGATGACTTTAATATATATGTGACATGTCCACACAGATGAAAAGAAAAATAAAAGCAACTCAGGCATGTGCTTTCATGGCCCAACGGCCCAACATCTCCTAAAAAAAAAACAGGCCCAACAGGCCCATCCCGTATTGAAGAAAAACGGGACGAAAAACGGGATATCCCGGTTAAAAACGGGATACCGCAAATACGGACGGACAAATGCTCTACCGTTTTCGGTCCCGTTTCCGTTTACTCCGTCCCGTTTCCGTTTATCCCGGAAAAAACGAAAACGGTCGGGAAAAAACGGTATACGGTTGCGGACGAAACGGGATTCATCCCGTCCGTTTTCATCCTTGCATGCCTTGCCTTGCCTGGCTCTAGCTGCCTACTCCGGCTAGGCTTGCAACTGCATGCAATTGCATTGCCTGAAAAACGTACAGTATGCCGTGTGCTGCGTCTGCTGCTCACATTGAGGTCACTTTTTTGCTTCTTTCCATGGCTCCCCACTCCCCAGTCCCCTGGCCTGATGAAGGCTGGAGAAGCCAAGCCTGAAAGCGATTTTTGGATACGGCTCGTGAGTCTCACCAGCGCAGCATGCCAGCATGCAGATGCAGCAGATCTGTCTTGGGCTGTCCACACTGATGCTCTTTTCACTGTGCGGCTCGGGCTGAGGTTTGCTCACTGCAAAAATGTGTTGCGCACACGCGTACCAATAAGCTAATCATGGTCACATGCGCTGAGATTCGGCCACGGCCACGGCTTCTGTTGAAGAATCGCTAATCATTCCCAAATCCAGAAGAATTTGCCAGCTACAAGCCTTGGCTATTTTTAACCCAAAGCAGCGGTGCTGGTACTAGCAGTATCAGGTGGGTACTCTAAAACGATACTCTAAAACTTTAGAGTATGAATATAAAGTAAAAACTGCTACACTTGATACTCTAAAACGATACTCTATCCTTTCTCTCACTCTATATTTAAAGTAGTACTGTGCTTACTCTATACTCTATGGTGGCGGGCCCCACTAGCTAAACAAAGGAAAAAAATGCTATAACTCACAAATCAAAAATCCAAATTAAATTTCGATTTCACCATTAAATTCGTCTCAATAAATCCTTCAAAACTAGATCACACATGGATATATTTAGATAAAGTGACAAGTGAGTCCCACAGTGGATAGAGTGGATAGAGGATGATATAGAGGATAGATGGGTGCGGAAGAATCGAGTATAGAGGAGAGAATATTGCTGACTAGGACGTATAGAGGATGAATATAAAGATCCATGAGTGCGGGTAGTCTCGTAACCCAGTTGCGCCATTTGAGAGAAGTCAAAGAGGATCTTCCCAAGGCTCTAGTCAGACTGTCAAATGCGCATGCTTGGGAAGGTTCACAGAAGGGATCATAGAATAGAAGCCTCCATTTGCCAGTGCATCGTACGGCGCCAAACACCGATGGATCGATCTGTGTAATCTCGAGCAAGTGGTTGTTTTATGGCGGTGTCGGTTGTGGAGCTCGATGGACTGCGTCGTCGTCGCTCTTCATCAAGGCCGGCCGCGGCCGGGGAGCACGCCGGGTTCCGCCCATGCATCCATGCGAATCCGGCTCTGTCCTGCCGTGCGCTTCCCCGGTCTTCAGGTTTTAAGACGGTCTAATCCGATCCCAATGCGCTGCCTGCAGGCCAGCGCAGAGAGTTCAATTACTGCCTGCTGCCAGTGCCAGCCACGATTTTTAAAAACCAATCCTGTGGTTGATTTGATTACTCATGCATTAGTTAATCCAAGCAGTATTGGCCGGGTGTACTACTCCGAGTGATTAATCTTTTCAGGCTGAAATACTGAATGCAGCTAGGAGTCTGTAGTTTTGAAGTGACATTATGTGCCTAGGTCATTCCCAAAAAATTTTGCAAAATTTTTCAGATTTCCCGTCACATCGAATCTTTGGACACATGCATTAAGCATTAAATATAGATAAAAAATAAAACTAATTACACAGTTTAGACGAAATGGACGAGACGAATCTTTTAAGCCTAATTAGACTATGATTGAACAATATTTGTCAAATAACGACGAAAAACACTACAGTATCATTTTGCTAAAAAAATTCAGATCTAACCCGGGCCTAGCTGGTGTGAGCACTCGCCTCTCAGTCAGGGCCGCGCACTAGACTGTGAGTGCATTCAAGCTATCATGCAGTACTACCATTACTTTTGTGTGGGCTAGCTCTATTCACGTTTAGGCTGTGTTTAGATCCAAAATTTGGATAGCCAAAATACACTGTAGCATTTCGTTTGTATTTGGTAATAATTGTCCAATCATTGACTAATTAGGCTCAAAATGTTCGTCTCGTAAAGTACAACCAAACTGTGCAATTAGTTTTTGATTTTATCCACATTTAGTACTCCATATATGTATCGCAAGTTTGATGTGACGGGGAATCTTATTTTGCATAGTGCACTTTTCAGTGCATCTAAACACAGCCTTAGTTTTGAAAAAGTTTTTCCAAAAAGCTACGGTAACCAATGTTGCGGCACATGCATGAAACATTAAATGTAGATAAAAAAAACTAATTATACAGTTGGGTGAAAAGTCGCGAGACGAAACTTTCGAACCAAAGTAATCCGTGATTGGACACTATTTGCCAAATAAAGCCAAAACGTGCTACAATGCATTTTTCACCCTTTTCACCCCAACTAAACTCCCCTCAAGTGGTTTTGTAATAGGAATCTATGCAGGCCTTGGCTAGCAAAGTCTGTTTCCAATCCATGGGCAAGTCAAATCAATGGTAGATCACAATTAAGGCTGCAGTAATTAACTAATTATTATGCTCCTGGATCAAATTGGATCTCGTCCCCCAAGTAGATATATTCTGGAGCTGAAACTACAACATTGGTATCTTGTTGATTAGAATTATCCACATTGTTAGCATCATCTGGCACTTTTCTTTTCAACCATCTATCCATATACTTACTTGCAACACATTCTTAAAAATCTTAATTAAATGGTCATGTGCTCCTATTCAAAATCAATGAAAAAAATTAACAATAAACCAATTAGACATCCATAGACCATAAAATTACTTGACATGATTTTTATAAGTTTGTTCAATTTCTTTAATGTCTCTCCAGTTCTCCTTTAGCCCATGTCCATCACTCAATTTGCAAAAGAAAAAAGCCAAAACCCCAATTGCAAACCCTAACTGGTTAACCCTACAATTTAATTTAGCAGAGGAGAGGTAGTCAAGAGATTGAATTAGAATGACAACCTCAATCGCTTCAGAGAAATGAATTTACACCCAGAAAATCGTGAAGAAATCAATTGCGTACTATCGCGTGCAGTGGCCGGCTAGCAAGAATATGAGCGAGGATAACTGATGGGCTGAGATTATTGCCTCCACCGACGGCGACTCCGGCGAGGAGGCAAACGTTTCCCTTGGCCGGCCGCTGGCAAGGACTACTTACCTAAGGCGGGGGGAGCTGGGCAGAGGGCGGCTGGGAGCTAGGCGACATTTCTCTGCCGTCCGCTCGTCTACGTGGTTGTTGGTGTTGGGCCAGCATCAAATGTGGGTACGTCTGCTGTAAGCCTGTTGGGCCATATGTTCCATGCGTTATGCGTATATGGGCTAGCTGCAGGCCGGGTGGTGCAGGTAACTCAGCTCTAGGGAGTGCTGTCGTGAGCCTGTCAAAATTAATTTCTGGATGAGTTAAAAAACGGAGTATTTAGGCAAAGGCTTTTAGGCGAGTAAATAATTGTTCCTAGAAATCGTTTTTTAAGTGGTCAGTATTACATAGTATGCTCTAAAATTATTTTTTTAATAAAATATAAAAGAACAAAAAACTCATTTTTTAACACGTCATATGATTTTTCATGCCAACTGTTTGCGTTCTCCAGGATTTGAAACCGTGACCTAAGCCTCGCTACACGTGTGTTGTTGGCAATAGGAGAAACTTCCTTAATACTTCTGGTTTGGGAACAATTTCTAGGAAACGTCACCTTCATGCTTGGAAAGAATTTCAAGAGTTGTTTATAATATCAAATCATCTCTAAAATTAGACTCTATAATGACGGTTTATCATATGACTTGCTCATACAAATAGACATTTTATAGACATCGTTAAAAGTGGTGGATAACTCGCACTGTCACTGAAAATAGAGCCATTTCCTTGATGTAGCATTTGGTGTTACTTAAAATTGTTTCGGCAAATTTCTCCCTCCGTTCCAAAATATAAGGTGTCGTTTGACTTCATTCAGTCTCTAAAATCACATTTTCACAACTATTTCCACTTATAATATACTGTTGTGACAACAAAAAATTAACCAATAGAGAATATTTCTAAATACAAATCTAATGCAACTACTTTTATAGCATAAACTTCTAATATGCTTAGAGTAATTGCTGATAAAAAAATTACAACGTTTGATTGTACTCCCTCCGTCCACAAAAGAATGCAATTATGGTATCCGTGCTGGTCAATTGAGCTCAAGTTTAACCAAATTTAGAGTAAATAATATTAACATTTGTGTCTCTAAACAAATTTATTAAGAAAAAAATATTTTATAACTAATATAATATTATTCATTTTGTATAACAAATATTTGTATTTTTTATATAAATTTAGTTAAAGTTTATATTGATTGACTTCTCGAAATCCGAGAATTGTATTTTTTCGGACGGAGGTAGTATTTTGAAAAGACGTAGGGAGCAATAAGAAGAAACGTAGCATATCCGAAAAGCGCCCGCAAATGTCTATGTCAACGAGTTGCCGATAAAAATCCTAGTAGGAATGTGCAATACTCGACAAACGGCACCAGTAAAAGTAAGCTGGTTACTAGGCACACACAGCGCGCCACTGGGCACTATCACCGTTTCGGTCGCCGGAGATGCAAATACACTGGCGTTTTCGCGCTGTCGCTGGCAGCTTTGGAGTGTGGTGACCGGCGAAGACATTTCCTCGTCCAGGCGTTCTCTCTCTTCTGAATACTCGTCGATCAGTCGTCACCGCGGTTCGTAGTCGCAGTACATTGCTCGCATGCCGCCGCGGTCTCCGCCTGCGTCGAACAGTCGCGGGCGCGCGAGATGGGAGACACCGGCTTCGCTCTCCTCGTCGCGTTACTGGCCGCCCTGGCCGCGCTGTTCCTCGTCCTGCTCGGCGCCGTCATCCTCCGGCACTACTGCTGGCGGCGCCGCGACGCCGTGTCACCGACGACGCGCCGCGGCTTCGTCCTTTTCGACGTCTGCTTCGCCGACGACAGGCAGCGGCGCGCCGTGAGGCCGCCGCCGTCGTCGTTGTCCATGGAGAGGAGCCGGGGGCGGCGGTCAGCGGGGGCGGCAGGGGAGGGCCGGGACCACGCGCCCGGCGGCGGCGGCGAGGCCGCGGCGGCGGACGGCCAGGTGGAGCCTGACGAGTTCGAGATCGCGCGGTGGAAGAAGATCTTCGGGGGACCCAATAGGTCCCTGTCCACGATAGATGAGGGGACGGAGAAGGGCGGCACGACGCCCGCCTTCTGCTCGCCGCCGGCGTCGCCTGACCGACGGGACACCGGCCGGACCCTCGACATGGAGACCATCGCGGTGCAACTTCGTCAGGCTTAAAAGCGGGTACTTTCTCTGGGTCGTGTGTTATTGTTGGTTACGAGTGTGCGACACATATGAGCAGTGGTGATACTGGTGACAGCTAGTTGAAATCATATAACGGAAAAGAAGAGTATCATTCTTGTACAAGATCACGTACGTAGTAGTAGTAAAAATATTTTTGCAGGTGAATGGAACTTTCTAACCGAGTGGTTTAGTACCGCTAGACGGTGTACTAGCAGGTAAGTTACTCCAGGGTGTGTTCACTTCGCGAAAAGTAGGTGAAAAGTTACTGTAATATTTTTCGTTGTTATTTGGCAAAATTTGTTCAATCATGGACTAACTAGGCTCAAAAGATTCGTCCCGACATTTACAGACAAACTATGCAATCAGTTATATTTTTTACCTACATTTACTGCTCCATGCATGCGTCGAAAGATTTGATGTGACGGGTGAAAGAGGAAATATTTTGGGTTGGGATGGAAAGTAAACAAGGCCCAAGTAGCTGCACGTCATGCCTGTTAGGCTATCTGCACTCGTGGTACTCTAAATTCATCATCTATACATTATAGTCATCGAGATTCTCTCCTCTATACCCAATTCTTTCGCACTCATCCATCCTTTATATCATCCTCTATCTACTGTGGGGCTCACTTGTCACTTTATCTAAATATATCCATGTGAGATCTAGTTTTGAAGCATTTATTGAAACGAATTTAATAGTATAATCGGAATTTAATTTGGTTCTTTAGTCTATGAGTTATAACATTTTTTAGTTTGTTCAATCAGTGGGACCCACCGTGTGCATGTTCTCTCTCCTGCATGTTGTCCGCCTCTCCGCGCCTGCCCGTGGACCTCTCCCACCACGTCGTAGATAGCGCACGTCCGCTACTCCTCCATATACAGCAGATTCGTGCTCGTTCCGGAGCAGATAGCGGACGCCGCTGCAGCTCTCCCGTCCGCTATCTGGACCCTGCAGGACGCGTTTAGCGTCGGCGGTGCGGACAACCATAGCCTGTTTATACTGACCTACTGTGCTCCTATGGCAATGTTTGGAAGGCCGGTATATACCCCAAAACACTTATAAATTACAACCCTGTAATTTTTTCCGTCTTTGGGCTAGATTTTGCTGCTTGGATGGCCGGTTAGAGCGTCTCCAAGAGTTTTCGATATTTACTTCCCAAAATCATACCGTTTTTCAACTCCCGAAATAGAATAAGGTGGACTAAATAAGGTCATCTCGAACGATTTCCAAAAAAATAACTCCTAAATATCGTTCAATGGTATTTTTGTAATTACCGTCATCTTCTACACTACTACAGATTCAGTCATCAGTGCCGGCCACATCACTGCCGAAATTAGGACAACCGGCAATGATGACCCTTCACTGCCGGTTCTAGGCTCTGACAACCAGAAAATAATTGGGGGTGCGAGAACTGGCAGTGATGACAACTATCACTGCCGATTTGTGCCTCCCGCCGGCAGTGATGACAACTTCACTTATCACTGCCGGTTCAAGCCAAGAACCGACAGTGATTTGATTCTATCACTATCGGTTCTAGGATAAAACCGACAGTGATGAGCCTGACAACACAAAAAAGTTGTAGCCGTTATCTTCTTCCTCCACTCTTTTATCCCGAGAACAGAGGCGCGCGTTTGGACCACTCCCTCCAATGTTGTGGTCGCCCAAATCCGTGAAGCTACCACTTGGATTTGGAAGAATGGCTTGATCTTTTTGCTTTAAGGTTAGTAACCAGCCTCCATTCCTTCGATTTTGTTGCTTAATTAGCTTTGTTTTGATGGCTATAATGCTTGATTCTCATTCTTATTTCTCCATTCTTCTACAGAGCACTTTTCTAATTCATGGCTATAATGCATTGTTAGTATGTGATGTTATAATTGGTTCTTAGGAGTAGAGTAGATTCTTTTACAATGTTGATGAGCAAATTAACCCATGTGTCACCAAACAATGCATTGTTTGGAGCAGTAGTGGCGGATCTACAGGGGGCTGGGTGGGCTCCAGCTCCCCTAATGACTTGATTTACTACTAGAAACACTGTAGCAAAAATCTCAAATCACCATTAAATCTTCATGTAAATCAACATCTCCATTGTTTTTAGCCCCCCCTTGATTATCATCCTGCATCCGCCACATGTTTGGAGCTACATTGTTGTTCATGATCATGTCTCCAATTTTAGTATTTTTTTAAATTAATGTCTCTATTTTTATGTGGCATGGAGTAGAATAATTGTTCTACAATATTATGCAATAATTATTTTTTATGGGGCTGTGATTTTTAATTTATATGGGCATTGTTTGGAGCTACATTGTTATTCATGATCATGTCTCCAAATTTAGTCCTTTTTAAATTAGTGTCTCCATTTTTATGTTGCATGGAGTAGAATAATTGTTCTTCAATATTGTGCAATAATTGTTTCTTATTAAAACTTTCCTATGTTTCCTCTGCCCGGCCCATTTTACCTGTGCAGACATGGATCGAGGGTGGATGTACGATCTATCATGTACAGACCAACGGTACTTGACGGGCATCGATGATTTCATCAAGCTCGCTAGAGCCAATGCTGGGGACTCACAACCTATATTCTGTCCATGCAAAGATTGCAAGAATACGAGAAAATAGGGCGACGTGGAGCATATACGATTGCACTTGATTACCAGGGGGTTCATGAGAGACTACACGATTTGGACTTTGCATGGGGAGGTTGGTCAAAATGTTGCACAAGAAAACAATGATGATGTGCCCATGCCTAGCGTATCCCTAAACACATTTCTGCCTATTGATGATTACCAATGCTACACAGTACCTGTGCCTACCAACGATAATGTGTTTAGGAATACATTAGTTGACGATACAGAGGAAAATGATGGCATTTCACAGTTTCTACATGATGTGCATGGCGGATTCCTTAGTGCTACACAGTTGAAAAACTGGAGATCATGAGAAAGGATGCAAAAACACAATTGTATCCGACCTGCCCAATAAGCAAACTGGAAGCCAACATCATGCTATTAGAGTTCAAATCAATGAATGGATTGAGTGATAAAGGCTTCGGTAGCTTGTTAGGTATACTACATAAACTGCTCCCGAAGGGTAGCGAGTTACCAGAAAAGACTTACCTGGCCAAGCAAATGATTTGCCCAATCGGCCTCGAGGTTGAGAAAATACACGCGTGTTCCAACGATTGCATATTGTACCGTGGAGAAAAATACAAAGACTTGGATGCGTGTCCCAAGTATAAAGCTCCCCGATACAAGCAAGGGCCGTCAAATCAGGGAAGCAAGACCAGAGGAGGGCCCATAAAGGTCGTATGGTATTTTCCTATAGCTCCACGAGTGTATAGGTTGTTTGCAAATGCAAAGTCAGCCAAACTGTTGCGTTGGCACGGCGAAGTCAGCCAAATAGGTTGTTTACAACTTTTCCATTTGAGATCAATTAGGGACCCAAAATGTTTAAAAATAATCAATATCACTGCCGGTTCTAATAACCACCCGGCAGTGATGTCCCATATCACTACCGGGTGGTTATTAGAACTGGCAGTGATATGAGACATCACTGCCGGGTGGTTATTAGAACCGACAGTGATATGGGACATCACTGCCGGTTCTAATAACCACCCGGCAGTGATGCGTGGGTTATATAAGGCGCTGGCGCGCTCCAAGGCAGCACGACATTTTACGCGCTCGATGCTGTTCGCCAGTGCACGCCGCCGCCGCCCGACGTGCACTGCACGACGCCGCAGCCCGACGCCGCCCTTCACGACGCCGTCCCCTACCGCTTCCTCAACGCCGCTGTCCCCTACAGCTACGCCGACGCCGCGAGGAGCTCCTCCACGTCGCTGTTGAGCGCGTCACCCCTGCTTACTCGGTGAGTGCCCATAAGGTGTTCGATAGAATGCCCACCTCACATTGTCTTTTTTTCCTTCTTCCTGGTTGTGTGTGGGTGAACTTGTGCATGTGTGTGCTTGTTGCTCGTATTCATGATCTCTAGTACCAAGAAATGATTGTTCGGTTGAGACAGGTAGTTTTAATCTTATCGAACTTTTGTTCTTTTTCCTTTCTTTTTAGAAATGAACACTTCCTTGAAATATTACTCTATCAGGATATGTATTCTTGGGGTGTGTGTGTGTGCTGATAATGGATAGATTAGAATGGGACATTCTGTAGCTTCCAAGAAATGTATTTTAGTTGTCAAGTTTTTACTTACTTCAGTACTTATTACAAGCTTTTCCCCTATTCTCGTCCTGGTTACTAAGGTTTCTTACAAAAAAATGCAGTCCTTGAATAGATTGCCAGCAGACTTACCATATGCCTACATGGAAGGACAGTAGTATCCCTCGGCTCTGAGAGGCAAATAAGGTTTCTATTTTTTAATTGCCTGTCGAAATGCATGTCCAGAAATATGACTCGTCATCGCCAATTCACCACCCGTCGCCGAACTACTGATACCCCACAAGTAGAGAGCACTGTGACAGGAGCGCCGCAGGATCCAACTAATGGTGGTGGTAACAATCAGGACGATTGGAGCCCTAGCCATTATCTGCAGCTATACCAAGGAGACGAGGTAATAACTTAGGTCATACCTAATAACGCGATAGTAAGAAATCACGCTAGATAAGTTTGATGGGGACTTATTTATGAATTTTGAAGCAGGTTCCGCCGCAAGAGCCAACTGGTGAGGGTACCAGTAGGACTAAGCGTGGTGCAACAAAGCTTCCTCAAACAAGTAAACATTGGCACATCTCTGAGTTCGACCAAGTAGGGGAGCCGATGGAGCCTCTTAAAGCATTAGGCCCATACAAGAGTGTCATCGGGGCACTTGTAAGAGACTTTATCCCGATCAAATACAGGAAATGGACTGGTCGTGAGGATGACCCATGGAGGGTTCCAGAAAGTGAGAAGGAGCTAGTTTGAAACAAGTTGAAAGGGTATTTCACTTTTCCTAATGACTATGACGAGGCGACAGTCAAGAAGAAGGCCAAGGAAATCATGGGTCGCTCGTTCAAGACTTTCAAGGGAACCTTGTACAAGTTAATCAAGGAGGACAGAGAATCGAATTTTGAGGGAGGTCAATACAACAAGCAGAGAGATTTCTGGGAGGAGTTCAAGGCTTACAAGCTATCCGAAGAGGCCAAGGCATCAAGCGAAAGAAATAGAGCAAACTCGCTTAAGGTAAAGGATCCTCATCGCCTAGGATCGCGTGGCTATGTAAGAAAGATTCTGGAATGGGAAATGGAAGTCCAGAAACTAGAGCAGTGCGATGTTAGGCCTCAGACAAGCAATTGGCAGCCCAGATCAGTAAACTACCTACTCGCAAGGGGGGCACAATACAATAGTGATGGGAGCCTTAATGCCAGTAGTGAACCCGTCAGCAATCTCCTCCAGAGGATTTCAACCTTAACTGAGGAAGTGAATAGAGGTAACCGCAAGTCCGATAGAGAAAATGACATGCTCACACAAGCACTTGGAAACAAGGAGCACCCCGGTCGCACTAGAGGAGCCGGGAATGTTCCTTGGGTGGAAGCATTCGAAGGTGAATCTTCATCCTATAGGAGCCGGGCGAGAGCTAGAAAGCAAAGAGAAGAAGAGCTCCAAAGGTTTCGAAAGGAAATCGAAGATAGCATGGAAGCACGGATAGCTGCTCAAGTTGATGCACGAGTTATGTTAGCTATGCAATCCATGTGTTCGACACAACCGCAGCCTATCCTGACTTTGAATAGCCCAGTGCCCAAGGGTCGCAGTAGCTGCGGCTCAACCCCTATGCTTGACGAAGAAGAGGTCAATGCTCCTCATCCGGTGGACAACATTACTGGACCTATTAATGTCAGGTTGTACATCCGTCAGCAGTGGACAAAAGACAAGGTGGCGGTCGGACAAACATTTCCAAGAGGAGACAGCATCATTCATGGCAAACCAATGCCACCCGGGTATGCCAGGGTCAGCATTGATAAGATCTTGGATAAGAAGTACAATAAGATACACATTGATTTCCAGTGGAGGAAGATAGGTCGCGTCTTGTTCACAACTTGGGCACTCATGTGGCTTGGCGCAAACGCTTCATCAAGCTGGATGAGCAGCCATCTTCGGATGATGAGGATGACAGTGAATCATCAGCATCGCCGCCACCAAGAGGTTTCTCTTCTCTGCAAGATCCTCATTCTCTCTCTCCTGCCTCGAAAGAGAAGACACCTCCTCCACCGCCAAAGGAGAAAACACCTCCTCTACCTTGATGAGGACATGGCACCTTCGGATATGAACAATGATTATAAGGTGCGCTCCTTCCTACATTTGCATAGTGGCTTTGGTTATAATTCACTTGGTTCCACATGTACATGTCACTATTTGATTATAGGTTCAAATGTGTTTCATAACAGAAGTTCATCAAAGTTGAACTTTTGGTTCGTCGATAGCCCGACAGTGCCTCATTGGGAAGGCCATAACTCATCCATCCAGAGTGCGATCGAGGTCAATGAGCACTTGATGGAAAGCTTGTTTGATAAGCTTTCAAATAGATCTGGTCCTATCTCAATATCACGTAGGCAAGGCCTCCAAATCACTAATATATTATGTCGCTATTTCTGACGAGAGCTACACTGTTATTATGGGCTTGTTAGACATCCTTGGGACCCAGGCCCAAGTTAGAGCATGCCCCAAGAAGATGGAGAACACCAAAGAGATGGCCTTAGACGTCCACCTCCTTGGCCACCACCTTAGGAGGCCAGCAAGGACGTCCAAGCCAAGCTAGAGGCTCAGTACAATCCGAGTTCGAGTCTGTCTCGGTCATCAGGACCAGTCTACAATAAAACGGATGTCCAGGACGCATCCGAACTCCGTTTTCAATGATCCACATATGGATGGAAAGATAATTTGATAAGGAAACCAATCCAAGTGGTTTCACATCAAAAGCTCTTCAGAATCAACAGGAATCGTCGAAACAAGTCAGCGTCCAGAATCTGTCAGGGTGCTGCGACACCTTCTTTTGGGCCGTTGGGCCTTGTAACGTGTTGGGACACCTTTAGGACGTGAAGAGGGATACTTGAACGTCCCTTAGGCTATATAATAAGTAGCCACCACCTACTTTAGGGTTTGGGTTTTGTTTTAGATCAATCTGTCATTGAACAGTCGCCGTTATCGGTTTGCAAGACCCCAACTTCGAGTGCTTAATCATTCATCTACAATTGTCACTTCAATTGAGTTGTGTTTTATCTTGTTCTTGCTTGTGTTCTTCGATTCGCAGCAGGGATTAGCCTTCTTGGCGAGGTCAACCAGATTGTGACACGGTTGATAACCAGAGGAGACGTGGTGCTAAGGTTGCAGGGTTTGGATCTTTGTGATCTGAAGCCGGATCGGTGTGTCGCTCTCCGAACAAATCGTTGTTTATCTTGAACCTAACGGAAGATCGGGAACCCCGTCTCCATTAATTGGTATCAGAGCTTCAGGTATACCGTCAGGTTCAATTTTACCCTAGTTTAGTTTGATTTCGCATTCGTCCCATAGTCCAGTGCCATACTTGTTTTTCCTGTCCTAGAACCTTTCGCGCCATAGCCTTTGCATATTTCAGTTTCAGAGTTCGCTTTGTTGAGTTTGTGTCCTAGGTCAAAGTCTTGTTGCTGGTTTAGATTGTGTTCTTTTCTAATTTGTGTTGATTTCTCCACCCGCCGCTATTCCGTATCACCATCGGTTTGCATCTTGTGTCCACTAAAACCCTGATTCGAGCAGCTTCCTTAAAACAGTCATAACTTTTGCATCCGAACTCGAAACGGAGAAAATTTTATATCTACGGAGAACACCAGAAAATTTTAGATCTATTTCATCCCAGCATTGCTAGGTTCGCAAAAATTAGATTTGCGAAATTCGATTAGAAAAATTAAGTTTCTGGGCCCACAAGTTTTAGTATGCTTTTTAGAGCACAGTCCTAATTTTCTATAGTCCACATCTTTTATTCAATTGAGCTCAAATTTTTTGTGGTTTATTCCTGTGTGCTCCTTGCTGAGAAAAAAATATCAAAAGAGCAAAAGCAAGAAAAAAAGATTGGACAAAAAAATAAAAGAAAAAAAATAGTAAAAGAGAATAGAAGATATTGAAAAGGAGCACATAAGGAACACTCAATAGCTCTATTGTTTGTGGTACCTTTTGCCTTGTTTATATCCGTTGCTACCTTTAATACTTGTTTCCTTTCATCCTCGTTTCCTCTCTTGTTTATCACAACTGGTGATAGGAACACGTATAGGCCAGCAACTAGGATAAGTGCTCTGGACATTTATTCAATATTGCTGTCTGTCACTGACTTGTGTGCCACATATATATATTTGTTTTTTTGTGCCTCCCAAACTCCACATATATACTTCAGATCAGTACAGAAAAAAGGTCCTTGCAATCTCGGTACCACTACCTCATAGGTATCACGAACTAGCCGCCGGTTGTACCGCCCACTGCTTGCATTGGTAAGAACTTTGTAAGAGCTTGGTAAGACGCTTCCACTTGCTGTCAAAAGTGACAACACTACAACCACGTAGTCATTTGATAGGAATAATATTTTTCTATTGTCTTTTGTTGTCTTCTAACAATGACAGGTTGTTCGTATCCACCGACTTATGATGGTATAGGTGCTGATGAGTACATGAAGTGGGAAATTGTCATCGACAACATATTTGCTACTCGCTTTATGTGTCCAAGGAGGAAGGTAAAAAATATAGTTAGTGTTTTACGGCATTCTGCTTTATCTTGGTGGGAGTCTTTAGATCCTTCTGATAAGCCTCAAACTTGGAATGATATGAAACTTCTTATGCGAGAAACCTTTGTTAATCCACCTCATGTTTTGACTTCATATGATGAGGTGCACCATTTAGAGGAAGAGTCGGTTGTTATTCCTCTTGCTATGCCTAACCTTTTGCAGGACAACGTAGAAAAGAGCAAGGATGACGTGATAGAAAATGAGAAGCTCACAGCCCCATGTGAAAAATCAGAACCATCAACTATTACCCCTGCTGAACATGAGAGTAAAGGTAATGCTCATGATGCTAAACTCACAGAATGTGAGAGTTCTCTTGATGTGTTGAATTTTTCCACCAATCATGCTATGATAGAGAAAATTTTAGTGGAGCATTCGCTTGATTTACCTTTGTCACAAGATGATTTGCTTGATGTTTCTTGTGACAAAGATGACTTGCATCATGATATTTATGTTATACCCATGCAATCATTGAAGAATGATCACGCTATATGTGTGCTAAAAATGAGCACTTGTGCTGAAAATAGACTTGTAATTCATAATGCTAGTGAAGTTGATGAGCTGAAATTATTGTATTCTTCAAATACTTTGGGTTACATTGAACTTGATGTTCTGTGTAATCTTAGTTCTTTAGAGGAGAAACTTTATGCCTATGCTGATTTGCCATGGTTCTCTAGACATACATATCATTTTATTGGAAAATATAATTGTAAAGGAGAGTATAAGGTGCATCGTGTCTATATTTGTTCAAATCTGAAATCTCCTTATATGGTGCAAAAGTATGATCAACCAAAGGATTGCAATTGCTATAATCTTGTCATGTCGAGTTCCCCAAGTTTTGTAATGAGGCAACAGGTTAAATTTCAAGAAGGGGAGCAATGTTGGCTACTACCGACAACTTGTTTACCAGCTAAGCTCAAACCGAGGACGGTTTGTTGTCAAGAAGGGCAGGATGATGAGGACTTGGCACCTTCGGATATGAACAATGATTATAAGGTGCGCTCCTTCCTACATTTGCATAGTGGCTTTGGTTATAATTCACTTGGTTCCACATGTACATGTCACTATTTGATTATAGGTTCAAATGTGTTTCATAACAGAAGTTCATCAAAGTTGAACTTTTGGTTCGTCGATAGCCCGACAGTGTCTCATTGGGAAGGCCATAACTCATCCATCCAGAGTGCGATCGAGGTCAATGAGCACTTGATGGAAAGCTTGTTTGATAAGCTTTCAAATAGATCTGGTCCCATCTCAATATCATGTAGGCAAGGCCTCCAAATCACCAATATATTATGTCGCTATTTCTGGCGAGAGCTACACTGTTATTATGGGCTTGTTAGACATCCTTGGGACCCAGGCCCAAGTTGGAGCATGCCCCAAGAAGATGGAGAACACCAAAGAGATGGCCTTAGACGTCCACCTCCTTGGCCACCACCTTAGGAGGCCAGCAAGGACGTCCAAGCCAAGCCAGAGGCTCAGTCTAATCCGAGTTCGAGTCTGTCTCGGCCATCAGGACCAGTCTGCAATAAAACGGATGTCCAGGACGCATCCGAACTCCGTTTTCGATGATCCACATATGGATGGAAAGATAATTTGATAAGGAAACCAATACAAGTGGTTTCACATCAAAAGCTCTTCAGAATCAACAGGAATCATCGAAACAAGTCAGCATCCAGAATCTGTCAGGGTGCTGCGACACCTTCTTTTGGGCCGTTGGGCCTTGTAACGTGTTGGGACACCTTTAGGACGTGAAGAGGGATCCTTGAACGTCCCTTAGGCTATATAATCAGTAGCCACCACCTACTTTAGGGTTTGGGTTTTGTTTTAGATCAATCTGTCATTGAACAGTCGCCGTTATCGGTTTGCAAGACCCCAACTTCGAGTGCTTAATCATTCATCTACAATTGTCACTTCAATTGAGTTGTGTTTTATCTTGTTCTTGCTTGTGTTCTTCGATTCGCAGCAGGTATTAGCCTTCTTGGCGAGGTCAACCGGATTGTGACACGGTTGATAACCAGAGGAGACGTGGTGCTAAGGTTGCAGGGTTTGGGTCTTTGTGATCTGAAGCCGGATCGGTGTGTCGCTCTCCGAACAAATCGTTGTTTATCTTGAACCTAACGGAAGATCGGGAACCCCGTCTCTATTATACCTCCTCCACCGCCAAAGGAGAAAACACCTCCTCTACCTCCTCCACCTCCTCCACAGCCAAAGGAGAAGACACCTCCTCCTCCTCCACGAAAATCCAAAGTGCGATCAGGTTCGACCTCGCAACACAAGAGGTCATCAGTTTCGGTTGGTAATGCTCCCTAGACAAGTAAAAAGAAGGTAGATGCTAGCATTACGAGTAAGATGAAGGACCCGACTGTGGAGCCTCCAAGCAAGAAAGCCGACGTTGCCTTCTTTAATCGAATAGCCAGTCTACCAAAGTGGAGACAACATACCGAATTTGAAAGGCAACACAACAAAGAGAGTAATCAAATCAGAGCTAGAGAAATACACATCAAAGAATTGCTAGAGATACAGAACTTGGCCAACAACATGGGCATATCCATGGAGAGGGCCACGGAGTTGTATTACGGAACGAGAGATTTTGAAAAAGCCACGGTCGCATACAAGTATTCAAGAGGCAATCCTTTGGTCGCCACCGAACAAGAGTATAGAGATTTGCCAACATACATGCAACAGTTGCATGATTATTACTCCCTGGATACTGCCAACGGAGACTATGTCGGTTTTGAAGTTTGCATCCCTCCCGGAATGGTTTTTAATCGTCCTGAAGAAACGGTGCATATTATTTATTATGAACACCTCTTTCAGCTCTTCCAACGGCGCTCGCTCGATACGCAGATTTTGATGATATGGTCTATGTAAGTACCCTACCCTCACAACGTTATAATAAACTACGTGATTTGCATTTGAATATATCATATGTTTATTATGCAGGTGTATGGCAAAATGGTGCCTAAAGAAGCAATTGAGCAATATAGACTTCTTAGATCCCATATTTGTAAATGAGACAACATGCACCGCCCCTGGTGAAGATGACTATGTACCAACAAGTTTGAAGATTGAGTTTGAAAGGATGTTCAGAAACAACAAAACAAACGTACTCCTACCCTACAACTGCGAGTATGTGTTCTCGACCCTTATTTTAGTGTTTCTTTTCTTGATATGTCATTCAATAACATGGACTTTATGATTGCAGCAACCATTTCATCCTCGTAGATATCTATCTTGAAGATTCACATATCGAGGTGTGGGACTCAAAGAAAAAGCCACTTTCTCTTATCGACCCCCTAGTCAAAGTGCTGAATAAGTAAGTGAACCCAATATCACAACACTTTCTAATCACATAGGATATTGTAATGTCCTCGGTCTTCACACTTCATTTACAATGTAACATAGAATGAAGGCATTACCTAATTGGAAAAATCTCGATAGCAAGATGCAAAAGCAATGGAGTGCCCCATTCAGTGTAAAGTATATGGAGGATCTCAAGACCCTAGATCAACCAATGGGAAACAACGAATGCGGGTTCTATGTGATGTGGGCAATGCTAAAATACTTTGGCGCAAAAACAAATAAGGGAGATGACATGGTACGTAGGCATCCCATTTCTATTGTTTTGTCTTACGTTTGTGCATCTCAATATCATCTTGCTTCAATTACAGCACAAAGCAAACAATCACAACCAGTTGCTAGATTTTAAGATGAGAGGAATTCAAGAGGAGATAGCAAGGTTTATGATGGACGAGATATTGACCAAGAAAGGATCATTCTCCATTGCGAGGACTAAGAAGTACAAGACGCAGTACGGAAGAGACCACATTGATAGGCTATTGTAATGCGACTCTTAATTCGATACTTAAAGTTTTTTTTGAAACTTTTGTAATATAAATGTTGATGGGTTTGTATTGTCGCTAAGGCTGGACGAAAAACTCAAAGCTCGTTAGCTCGCTCGGCTCGTGGCTGGCTCGGCTCAGCTCGGCTCGGCTCGTTAGGATAACGAGCCGAGCCGAGCCAGGATTTTAGCTCGTTAGCTATAACGAGCCAACTCGAGCTGGCTCGTGAGCCGCTCGCGAGCCAAACGAGCCGTAGTTTTAGAGAAAAAATCATCATAACTTATATTAGTTTTGTATTACTTCATGTTTTGCACTTCACAAATAGATAATATGTTAGCTCATATGAATATTTTGTTCGATTTAAAGCTATTGAATATATTATTTTTATATTATTAATATTTTTATGCTTTAGATAAATACAAATATTATATTTTGTATTTTTTTTCCTGGCTCGCGAGCCTAACGAGCCAGCTCGAGCTCGTAACGAGCCGAGCCGAGCTGGCTTTCTGGCTCGTTAAGATAACGAGCCGAGCCGAGCTGGCTCGTTATCCTAACGAGCCAGAACGAGCCGAGCCGAGCCAGCTCGTTTACCAGCCTTAATTGTCGCTGATCAACAACCACCTTCACATCGATATCAAATTGATCGATAGCAACCACCTCCACCTCCCCGACCTCCCACCCCACCACCTCCCCTTGAAATAAAAATAAAACAATTATTAAAATGCAAATTGTGAAAAGTATATCACTACCGGTTCAAAGAAAACCGGCAGTGATAATATAATCTACACAACCGGTTGGGTAAAACAACCGGCAGTGATGGCTCAAGTATCACTGATGGCTCAAATGATGTGATCAGCTTATCACTGTCGAGTTGATTAAGGTGGTTTAAAATCTGTCAGTGAAGGAGGTTTGTCTGCTGCAGTGCTACCTCCCGACTTCCTGAGAACAACGACAACCACGTACAGCTTCATGACTGGATCACGTTTGTGACCATGGTGTCCGCACGGTAGACGAGTTCGGCCGCCGAGGATGGGGGACCTACCGCTACTAGGGACCCGACGCCGACGGTTGGGAGTCGATTGATGGATCGATCAAGACCACCCACAATCCCACATGCACGAATCCTGCCGGCGGATAAGGATTGAGCTAGCGCAGGCGTCCTGCCGGCCCCAGCCTCAGCTCACAGCTCGTCCGCCCGCAGCAACGCACGTCCGCGCCGTCGACGGCGCCAGCGCATGCCTCAGATGCTCGAACAACGCCCGCTGACCCTTGCGGCTCGCGCGGTGCCCGCCCAGCGCCTGGAATGACAGGAACCGGCAGCTGTACGTCTTGCGTTGCGAAGGAGGACGGGAACCAACGCCTGGAACGACGGGAGCCATGTGTTGCGAAGGAGGAAGATCGGTGATACGTAGGGGATACGGTCAGGGAGGAGCGGATGCGCGCGAGAAGGCTAAGCGCATTTTTACGCACAAAGCCGGCCTGTTTATCTATTACCAAAAGATGGGAAAGATATATGGGAAATTGTTGAAGATGAATATTTCTCTTTTTTTCATAAAACGTGGATGAGGAAGGAATACGAGGAACCCTCCGAGATGCTCTTGGCCCACTATTTTTACTCCTGGTTTTGAACAAAACCGGTGGAAAAAATAATTATCTGTCTTGGTCTGGAAAAATAAACGACACATATCGGGCTCTCTCTCCGCTCGTTCGTCTCGGTGGCGGCATCGAGCACCAAGCGCCAGCCTCCCCATGGCCGCCCCAGCCCGCATCCCGAGCAGCACAGGAGGTCAATCGACACCTGTTCTTCTCGGCCCCCTTCGGCGGCGGAGGCGGTCTGGCACCCGTTGGGGCGTTGCCCCAGGCGAGCAGCGAGGGTTCGTCCTCGACTTCGTCCTCGTCCTTCTCATCTCCGAACTCCATCTCATCTCTTCCATGGCTCACACCATCACCATCTCTCTCGCTGGGTCTCTTCATGGATGAGCGTTGGGGCTCCGCCTCGCTTTGAGATTTGGGGCTCCGCCTGGCTTTTAGATTTGGGGCTGACCTCGCGCATGAGCTGCGGATGCATCGATGGACTGCGGCAGGCGGCAGCAGCCAGTGGCCTAGTGCCTCCATGGATGAGCATTGTCTCAGACATTTACAGTGGAAAAAATATACAGCCGTATTACTGTGCACAAGATATTAGTATATTACAACCGGAAGGCAGTTACATACTTACATGTGAAAAAAAATTACTAAGCTGCCAAACAGAGCTTATGGTTATTACGTAAGTTGCCTAGCCCGCTGAAGTATGCAGTCATGCCGGTCCCTTTGGGATCGAGGAACAAGGAAGTGAGGCGTGCTGCGTGCTGCGTGCAACTATTTTCCCCCACCTCAATAACTGACTCGTATGGGTACCCAAACCCAAAATGTGTAACCAGAAATCCAAAAACAGCCTTCAACAGACTGTCTATAGGAGAAACTTATTTTAGGTTGTCTGAGAGGCACAACTTAAATAATTTTCTTTTGAGCCTTGTTAAAAAATATGTCGAATAGATGGTGTTGTTGGAGACAGTATCTGCCGCTACGGACCGCTGGTGCGTGCTCAGCATTCAGGAATCACAGGAAGCAGTTCATTACTGCAACGACCTGTCTTCCTCCCTCTTACGCTAGTCGCTAACAAGGTTTTCGTTATCGGGAATTAAAATTTATCGGACGTCATGGATAAAGAGGATAAACAAGATATATCGGAAATATCGGACCAAATTCAAAAAAATTTAAATTTTTTTTTCAAAAAATTTGTAGAATTTGACTTGAAACTATTCCTAAGATATTAAACATCACTTGTTCACAAATCAAAACAAGAATAAATCATTATAAGTGTCGGACCGTCACGTGACTGATTTTGAATTGTCTGTGTAGAAACAGGAAAGAAGGGAAAAATTTAGTTGATTTCAAATTTTATCGGACCCCGGGATAGAAAGGAAATTTCAAAAATATCGACGACTTTCGGCCGATAAAAAATACCCTGGTCGCTAATACGTGGGGCCTCTCCCTTTGGCGTAGTCATAGTCATTGACGGACACGGACCCTCTCACCCCTCGAGCCTCCGCGACGACCGTCAGAGGCACCTGTTCGTGCTCACTGCTCAGCCTTGTTTAGATGGCTAAAAAGTGTCAAAAAATTTTGCATAGGAACTGTCACATCGAATCTTTAGATGTATGCATGGAACATTAAATGTGAGTAAAAAATAACTAATTGCACAGTTTGTCTGTAAATATCGAGACGAATCTTTTGAGCCTAGTTAGTCTATGGTTAGACAAATTTTATCAAATAAAACGAAAAGTGCTACCAGAATCTTTCTCCAAAATTTTTCGCAACTAAACTGGGCCAGCAACCCAACTTTGAACGCGGACTCGGGGTCGGGGATCGATCAACAGCGACACCCTCGCCTGCAGGTCTGCCCCGTCGTCCCTCGCAGCTAGATGGCTGCCATGCGGCGGCAGCGGTGCCGTTACTGGACTGGCGGTCGCTTCCTTGTGCTTGCTTGGTTCGTGCCAAAATCTCCATTGTTGGCTAGTGCAGTCTCCATTAATTGTTCCAGGAGGCTGATAGGCCTGAACGCAACGCAATACAACGACTTCGGGTGCGTTTAGTTCTCTGAAAACGGTGAAAAATATATTGTAGCATGTTTTGATTTTATTTGGTAAATAGTGTCCAACCATTGACTAATTAGGTTCAAAACGTTCGTCTCGCAAAGTACAACCAAGCTGTACAATTAGTTTTTAATTTCATCTACATTTAGTACTCCATGCATGTATCGCAAGTTTGATGTGACGGGGAATCTTTTTTTCTGCATAGTGCTTTTTTTTTTGAGTAACTAAACACAGCCTTCATCCAAGCGGGTTCGCATCGTGGTCGTGGATTTCACTTTCGGCATCATACTCGCAAGGCTTTCGTGCACCTGTCCATCGTGAACCGTTCCAAATTATAATTCATTTAACTTTTTTATCCAAAATTTGACTACTCGTCTTATTCAAAAAAATTATGTAAACATTATCAAATTTAAGTTATTTTTAAAGAACTTGTGTTAATATAAAACAAGTCACAACAAAATAAGTGATATTTTACATAATTTTTTGAATAAGTCGAGTGATCAGTTTTAGGGTAAACAAAAGTCAAACGAACTATAATTTCGAACGGATTTAGTAGTGGAGATGTGTCGATTAGGAACTTCTTGACAGTTGGACGGGACACCACCACCTGGTCAAATTGTACCGTTTATTTTAGGAGTTGTATTTTCCAAGCGTGCAATATGTTCACGTGAAAAAGAAACGCTCCAATATGTTTTTCATCGAGCAAATTTACTGTTGCTTCGATCGTGCTTGACTTCAGAGGTACGATGTTACGTGCTTATGGACCATGGTTCGTTTCAGAGAGAAAAAAAAGGGATGATAGCCTCGTAGGTACATCGTGCATGTTGACCAGAAGTCAGAATATTTAATGTGACAGCCATCCTACCTTGACAAGGGAAAGCGGAAAGCAGGGCTTTCGTGCGCCCGCCCTCCTGAACCGTTCTAAATTATAATTTATTTGACTTTTTTATTCAAAGTTTGACCATTCGTCTTATTTAAAAAATTTATATAAACATTATCAAATTTAAGCTATTCTCGAAGAACTTTTCTTAATATAAAGCAAGTCACAACAAAATAAGTGATATTTTACATAAATTTTTAAATAAGTCGAGTAGTCAATTTTAAGATTAAAAAAAAGTCAAACAAACTATAATTTCGAACGGATTTAGCAGTAGAGATGTGTCATTAGGAACTTATTGGACAGTTGGACGGGACACCACCACTTGGTCAAATTGTACCATTTATTTTAGGAGTTGTATTTTCCAAGCGTGCAATATGTTCACGTGAAAAAGAAACGCTCCCATATGTTTTTCATCGAGCAAATTTACTGTTGCTTCGATCGTGCTTGACTTCAGAGGTACGATGTTACGTGCTTGTGGACCATGGTTCGTTTCAGAGAGAGAAAAATGGGACCATGGCCTCGTAGGTACATCGTGCATGTTGACCGGAAGTCAGAATATTTAATGCGACAGCCATCCAACCTTGACGAGGGAAAGCAGTAGGAAAGCACGCACACTACATGCATGTCCACCGTCTACGGCTACCAATTACTAGTTCGTCGTGATCAAATATACGCATATTGTCCTTTTGATTTCTTCTCTACTGTGTAAATTAATCATGCATTGAAGAGTAGTACCCATCCGTCCTAAATTATAAGTTATTTTAACTTTTTCAAAGAGTCAAAGCTCTTAATTTTAATTAAAATTTGTTAGCAGCGAGGGAGGATCGATGATTGGAAGAGCAGGGGAAATTGGAATTGAGCACAGAATGGGGAAGAACTGAAAGACGAGTGCTTAACAGAAGAATAGCGTTTACAATTTTCATCGATGATCCCCTCTCTCACAGAGCGATAGACTTATATTTCTCAGCACTCTTTCTTAATCTACTTGTTGGACCACTTTGGGCCGAAACAGCGGGTATTGGGCTTTATGGGTCGACGCACTCCTGGGCTCGACGACCTGGCTGGCTCGGCAGCTCCTCCATCATGTCGGAGCACGCCTGGGCTCGACGACTCGATGGGCTGTTCTTCTGGGCCGCCGTCCTGGTTAGCAGAGGTGCTAACATTCCCCCGGTCTTGAGAAGCCACATGTCCCCATGCTGGCGCAAAGGGAAACTGCTCCCGAAGATGATCAGTAGACTCCTAGGTTGCCAGGGAGGCGGGCATGTGAGACCACTTCACGAACACTTGCTCGACGGGGTGGTCACCGGATGTCTAGCGACGTTGCAAGATTTGTTCGGGAACCTGAAACAGCACCAGGTCAGAAGGGAGAGCAGCGCTCACCTGCTGGCCGCCCGAAGAACTCTTGAGTTGGGAGACGTGAAACACCGGGTGGACAGCAGCGTTGGAAGGCAATTCCAGTTTATAAGCAACAGCGCCAATACGTTCCAGCACCCAGAACGGTCCAAAGAATTTGAAGGACAACTTGTGATGAGCACGACGGGCAACAGATGATTGGACATATGGTTGAAGTTCGAGGAAGACCAAATCACCGACAGAGAACGAGCGCTCAGACCTATGCTTGTTTGCCTAGCGACGCATGCGATCCTCAACGCGTTGCAAAGGGAGCCAAATCAAGTTATGCATCAGCTCACGTTCTTCCAACCACTGTTGGAGATCTGGCACTGGAGCAGCTGCTGTGATATCCACACCCAAGTGCCGAGGCAGGTAACCATAAAGGACCTCGAATGGAGTACGACCAAGAGCCGAATGAGTAGAAGTATTGAACCAAAACTCTGTTAGAGGGAGCTAGTGAATCCAGTGACTTGGGCAGGCATGTACATAGCATCACAGGAAGGTCTCGAGACACTGATTGACCGTTCTGTCTAGCCATCCGTCTAGGGATGGTAAGAAGTGCTCATCCAGAGTTGAACGCCTGCAAGCTTGAACAAGAGCGGCCACAACTTACTAGTAAAAATCTGATCACGGTATGAGACAATAGAAGTTGGCAACCCATGGAGCCTGTAAATATTGTTCATGAAGGCCTGAGCGACATCAGCTGGAGAGAACAGGTGTCGGAGCGGGATGAAATGAGCAAACTTTGAGTATTTGTCAACCACCACCATTATAGCATTGAATCGACCCGACAGTGGTAACCCCTCAACAAAATCCATAGAAATGAGTTCCTAGGCACCACTAGGCACTGGCAGAGGTTGTAAGAGGCCTGGGTAGCGAGACCTGTCTGGCTTAGCCTGGAGACAAACTGAGCAGGATTGCACGAACTGAAGTATCGTCTGGCGCATACCAGGCCAGAAAAATAAGGCACGAACTTTCTGTAGAGTTGTGGGGCACCTGAATGGCTACCCACGGGGCTATCATGCATGCTGAAATAACCTGCTGCTATAAGGCGACATTGGTACCCAGCCAAATGCGACGCTTGTATCTGATGATCCCCTGACGCTAGGAATAATGAGGACGAGCAGTGCTGCCTAGAGCCAACTGAGACAGTAAATCAGTAGCTTCACGATCGATAGAATACCAAGCTTGTAGGGCAGATAACAAGTGTGGAACATAGATGACATGACCAACAGGCATTCCTGGTGCTAACGGCGAGATAAGGCATCTGCTATGCCATTGTCCACTCCGCGGCGATACACCACTTTATAGCGCAAACCAAGCATCTTGTAAAACACCTTCTGCTGCCAGAGTGTATGAAGACGTTGTTCGTTGAGATGAACCAAACTCTTCTGATCAGTGTGAATGAAGAATTCACTTTGCATTAGATAATGACGCCAAGAGTCCACAACCATTAAGATCGCCAAATATTCTTTCTCATACGTTGACAATGGTTGGTTTCTCGGGCTCAAAGACTTACTGATGAAGGCCAACGGGTGACCGTTCTGCTGAAGGATGGCACCCATGCCCGAGCCTGACGCATCGGTCTCAACATGGAATGGCAATGAGAAGTCAAGAAGAGCCAGTACTAGGGCGGAGGACAGAGCTGCTTTCAAAGTTTCAAATGCAGAGTTATGAATTGAAGTCCAAATGAACAAGAAGTCCTTCTTGAGTAGATCAGTTAAGGGCCGAGCAATGATCCTGAAGTGCTGGACAAATTTCTGGTAGTAACCTGCTAAACCCAGAAATCCTCAGAGAGCTCGGACATTTGCAGGAACTGGCCACTCAGTAATTGCGCAGACCTTAGCTAGGTCTATAGTCACACCAGCCTCACTGATTACATGCCCCAGGTAAGAGATGGTGCGTTGTGCAAATGTACATTTGGACAACTTGACTTTCCATTGATCGGCAGCGAGCCAAGAGAAAACCAGAGCCAAATGTTCTAGATGATCTGCAAAAGTGCAACTATAAACCAGAATGTCATCAAAGAAAACTATGATGAAGCGGCGAAGGCTAGGGCTAATGTGGTATTCATAGCACCCTAGAACGTCCACGGAGCCCCCGTCAATCCAAACGCCATAACGTTAAACTCATATTGACCAAGATGGGTTTGAAAAACTGTCTTGAAGGATTCCCCAGGTTGCATCAAAATCTGGTGGAAACTGGCTCGGAGGTCCAATTTGGAAAACCAACTAGAATGTGCCAATTCATCCATCAATTGATCGAACACCAGCATAGGGAACTTGGACTTGGTAGTTAGAGCATTGAGTTGCCGAAAATCCACACAAAAGCGGTAGGATCCGTCCTTCTTTTTAACCAACAGCACCGGGGATGCAAAAGAACTGGTACTTGGTTGTATAATTCCTTGCTCGAGCATCTCCTTAACTTGTCGCTCGATCTCATCTTTGAGATTGGGTGGGTAACGGTATGGCCGGACAAACACCGGTTGAGCCCTGGGCACCAATGGAATAGAATGGTTGCAGCTTCGAGATGGAGGCAGTGAAGAAGGTGGCTCAAAGAGTGAAGCAAAGGAATCCACCAAGTGTTGAATTTGTGGTAACAGGGGTTCAGTAGGAGCATCGACTGAGTTGGAATCACTGGCCGAGAACAACTGAAGGTACACTGACTCTGGAGTGACAGCATCAATACCTTGCAAAACTGACCAAGAACCATTGTATGGAATAGACAACCATTTGTGCTCCCAATGGACTTGCATCGGACTAAAGGACTATAGCCAATCCATACCAACAATTGCATCAAATGCTGATAGATCCAGTACCCTAAAATTGGAGCAAAATGTACAAGGTTCCACTGACCAGGGTACAGACTATAATGTACAGGTACTCTGCAGAAACCCGCCGCCCGCAATTTGAACCTAAGCAGACTGAAAATCCCGTTGAATGTGAGGCAACTGAGAAGCCATCTTGGAACTAATGAAGGATGAGGAGTTGCCTGAATTGATTAACATAATAGCTGGCAAACTGGCAATAGACCCTTGCAGATGAATAGTGCAGGAAGAATGACACCCATCAGCAGCCACCTTGGACAAAGCCAAACAACATTGTTCATACGGGCCGGTCACCGTTTTAGAAGGAGCAACACACTCTTCATCATCAGGAAGGGAATCCCATAGAATCTCAACGACATTCAATACTTCTTGAGAGCAAGTGTGGTCCTTGGACCATTTCATGCCGCACTTGAAACATAACCCCAGAGCACGCCTGTATGACTTGATAGCAGCCAGTTTAGAGTCAATTGTAGGAGATGGCAGCAGCTGAACAGGCTTGACAGGCCGTGCCACCGGCGATGGAGGCAGAGGTAAAGCAGTTCATGGAATTGGAACAACTTTGTATGACGAAGCTGACCAATCACCAGTGCGTGAATTCCGTGGCAAGCCAACCGATCCTGCTTCCTCTTGCAACAAGGCAACGATACAAGTAGTATCCAAATTGTGGGGCCTCAAAACTAACACAATTGCTTTGATATCGGCACGAAGGCCATCAATGAAACACATAGTGTAGAACATGGGATCGGTGGATTGGGAGTAGGACTTCAATTGGTCAATAAGTTTAGTGAATTGCTTGACATAGTCAGCCACAGTGGTTGTCTGTTTAACATGGAAGAGTTGGCGAATAAGCAATTATTTTTATCACAATCGAAACGATCGTGGAGGAGACGACAAACGTTTTGCCAATCGGTGAAATCAAGCTCAGGTTCAATGGACTAAAACCATCTAGCAGCAGCACCGTCAAGATGTTGTTTAGCAACTCGAATCCAAAGAGAAGATGGAACAGTATACATCTCGAAGTAATCGGTGCAGAGGGAACGCCAGTGATGAGGGTTATCACCGTCAAAACGCGAGAAGGACAGTTTGGGAAGGCGACCAATGGCATGTGGAGCGATGGTGTTAGTGGCAATGTTTGGAGGAGTATGAGGAGGCTAAGGAGGAGGCAATGGTGGAGGGGGGTGGGCGCGTGGCGGTGGTAGGGAATAGGAAAACTGTGGCGCAGAATGGGTAATCGCCTGTAGGTTGTAATGAGGAAGCGGCGACGGAGTAAGGTGAGGGATCACTGGTGGGTTAGGATGGGGTGGTGGTGGAGGCGGGGGAAAAACGAAGCCAGGGGGATTGGCTAGAGGAAGGGTGGTGTAAGGCTTACCCATGGCCGGGATATGCGTCCAGGTCGTGACTACCCCGAAGGCCATATCCCGTGTAGTCATTGCGACGCTGTGCCCCTTGGGCGATTTGAGTTCGGAGGACGACGGAGCAGTCGCCACCATCAGAGGTGGATGTCGCAGAAGACCAACGCTGTGAGGAATATTGTCCCTCTTGTCGACTTGCCGCCAGACATCCTCTAGGATGCCCTCCATGTCCGGGCGCCATGCCATGAGCTCCGCGGTTGCCTTCTCGAGCGCCGCCACTCTCTCGTCGCTGTCGTTGGTCATGTGGGCGACACGGATGGCCTCAAGTTCGTCAAGGCGGTTGGAGTACTTGGTGTCATGGTCGACGTAGCTCGCCCCAAGGGCAGCTAGTCACTGCTCCAAGGTGACTGCCGAGTTTGCCACTGACGATGTCGCCGCCACCACTGACAATGTCGCTGCCACCTGGTGAGCCGCTAATAAATCGAAACGGTCGTCGACTACTACCGCTCGATCAGCCGCGATGCGGTCCCAATCTGTGAAACGGCGATCGAGGATGAGCTTGAGGGCGGGGTCCATGGCACCACGATAGCGTTGTAAGGTCCAAATGGCTAGAGGGAGGGGTGAATAGCCTATTTAAACTTTCTACAAGCTTTACTAAACAACAAGTTAGTAAATAGGATGGCGAAGCTCTTCTAGCACTAGCACAAAATAATGTATGCAAGTCGCCTACATAATTCTAGTAAACAATAAGGCTATGATCTTTAACTCACACCAACAACCTAAGTTACTAGTGCTAATTACTCCTATGAGATAAGCTATTCTACTCAAACTAAACAAGGCAAAGAACAATAAGTAAAGGAGTGAGCTTGAATAGATATACCAACGTTGATGAGAAGAGATATGTCTAATGTACCAATCAAACAACGTGATCACATACACAAATGAAATCCTTGGTGATAAGATGACACAAGATTTTTTTTACCGAGGTTCACTTGCTTCCCGGCAAGCTACTCCTCGTTGTGGCGATGCACCCACTTGATGGATCACAAGCTAATCAACTATCAAGAGTTGAACCCTTAGCGGGTGCCGCGCATCCACTCACAAGATGGGGATCCTCCAAGCCACGAGCTCCACTAGAGTAGCCAATTCGCGAACTCCCACGGGAAAGGCTCAAGAACCCCTCATAATCGCTTGGTGAGGCTCGAAACAATCTCCAATCATAAGCTCAACACCACCGCTGCTCCAAGCCATCTACGGTGTCGGGAAACACCTAAGAGTAACAAGCAATCCTCAGCAAACTCGAAGATCAAGTGCCACTAGATGCAACTCTCAATGCAACACACTTGAATCTCACTGAATCTCTCTAGAGTATGCAACCAAGCAAGGAGATGAGTGGAAGAGGTGTTCTCTAGCTCAAAGGATGTATCAATATCTCAGAAGTGCAAGAGACTCTCCCTAAGAGCCGGTCACCTCTTATTTATAGTGGGAAGAGGAGCTAGCCGTTAGCAATTCACTGGGTAGATTTCGAGGGCGACAGACGTGTCTGTCGCCAAGCCGACAGACGCGACCCTAGCATCTGTCGCTCTCAAACATCACCACGTGTCCACTGCTCATTCAAAATCCAACGGTGAAAGTCCTAGTTTGGTTTTGGAGAATTGATGGAACCCTATATGCTAACCTAGTTGATCAAGTGTGAATGAGATAGGTAGCACAGTTCCACGTGGCGAAGCAAGTGGTGATGATCATGATGGCTCAAGTGATCAAGGTGTTCTAGACTTGGAAATGAAGAAAAAGCAAAATGGACTCAAGGCAAAGGTGATAACCATAGGGCCATTTTATTTTTGGTGATTAAGACACTTAGCGAGTGTGATCACATTTAGGATTGTTAGCCGTACTATTAAGAGGGGTGAAACTTGTTGTGAAATGCGGTTGTCAAAGTGCCACTAGATGCTCTAACTCATTCGCATATGCATTTAGATCTAGTGGAGAGCTATTTTAACGCCTCAAAAATGATTGTGAAAATGCTAATACACATGCACATGGTGATGTACACTTGGTGATGTTAGCACATTTACAAAGGCGGTGGAGTTTGAGCGGTAGAGAGGGATTTGGGTTCCTCTCTCCCTCCCACCGAGCTTGCGAGGCGGGATTCAGCGCTTTTCGGGAAACGAAGCGTCTATTTTCCACAGCGTCGGACGCGAAGAAACGGAGGCAAACGGAGGTCATAGAGATGACCGGACGCGATCTCAGCGTAACCGGACGCGTTCGGTCAGTGTCAGCGAGCAGCGCGAGGGGCAGCTAGGGTTTCTAACCGGAGCGTCCGACGCCTCACGGGACCGGCGCGTCCGGTCAACATGGCATGGAGCAGCTTCAGCGAAGAGCTAACCAGACGCGGTGGCGAGTCCGGTCACGATCGACTGGACACGTCCGGTCATGGTGGGTGCTTACTAGACTCAAACCGGACTCCGGGTGTAATGCGTCCGGTCAGTTCTGCAGCGCGTCCGGTCGGTGCTTCGTGAGCGCAGGCGTTGTGCAATCGACGCGTCCGGTCAATTCAAGCTGTGCGTCCGGTCACTCTAGTGCGTGAACGAGTACTTTCAAGTGACTGTTACAATCTAACATACGAAATTCAAAGTGAGACACGTGGCGTTCATCGGGGAGGTCGCGGTGGAGCGACCGGACGCTGGGCGCGTCCGATCGCCCCGATTTGTGTTGTGCAGTGAGCCCAACGACTCTATTCGTGGGGGCTCCTATATAAGCTTGTTGGCCGGCTCTTGCTCACTCGCTTGGCCATTTGCATTGACATAGCAACCTTGTGAGCATAGCCAAACCTCTCCCACTCATCTCCATCATAGATTCTTCATCTTTGTGAGATTGGAAAAGAATCCAAGTGCATTGCTTGAGTGATTGCATCTAGAGGCACTTGGTGATTCTGTTTCGCTACGGGATTCGCTTGTTACTCTTGGTGGTTGCCGCCACCTAGATGGCTTGGAGCAGCGTGGATCATTGAGCGGAGGAAGGTGCTTGTCTCTGGCTCCGATCGTGGTGATTGTGAGGGGTTCTTGACCTTTTCCCAGCGGAGAGCCAAAAGGTACTCTAGTGGAATGCGCGTGTCTTGTGTGATCCTCTCTTGTGTTGGTTGTGTGACACCCTATTGAGGATTTGGCGTGTGATGCCAATTAGCGCGTGAACCTCCAAGTGAGTCCATCACCACAACGAGGACTAGCTTGCCGGCAAGCAAGTGAACCTCGGTAAAAAATCATTGTGTCATCTTTGATTCCGAAGTGATTGCTCTCTATTGGTATTCTCTCTTGTGATTGGCTCAATCCTCTACACGACGGTATAATCTTCCATCACATCCTTTACTTATCGTTGTTTAGTTGTTCTTGTGTAGTTCTCTTGTTTAGCTTTAGCTTGTCACCTAGGAGTAACTAGTGACATAGCCTTGTGTGCTACTTTAGAGATCATAGAAACTAGAAAGGGTAGGTGGCTTGCAACCTTCTTGTAGTGCTAGTGCAAAACTTGCTTTGCCATCTTAAGTACTAATCATTTGTTTCTAAGTGTTGTTGTAGATTTTTAAATAGGCTATTCACTAGGGATGAAAACAAAAATGATAATCTCCGATTTTCCGAAATCGTTTTTGAGTTTTTTTTCCGATTTTTATGCCTAAACGAAAATGATAGCGGTAACCGAAAAAACGAATATGATAATGGTAAAAATAATCGAAAACGAAAGCTAAAATGATTTTGCCCTCTTTCGATCGTTTTCGAAGATTCCCGTATTTAACCGGTAATTTACCGTCGGTAATTACCGATTCAAAGGCCTTTAATTAATGAATTATTATTTATTTATAGATATACAATGCATTACACACGCAAGCACATAAGACAATTTTTTTTTGGAAAGGATCACATCTGTACACGCAAGCTGCAAGCACACAAGACAATTTTTTTTTGGAAAGGATCACATCTGCACACAAGGCAAATATTTTTTGGAAAGCAACTATCTAACAGAAGTATTTTATGTGTATAACAAGAAGGCAATCAACACTCGAGGTTCTTTTTTTAGCCTTTACCTTGTATATGATGTGTTGACTGCTACCTGTGACACATACATATATTATGTTTGTTTCTTATTAGCTATGTGTTTCTCAGATTTTTATTTCTTATTAGCACTATTGCGCTAATACATTTATTGCTACGAGCCTTACATATCTTCGTACATTAATATGGTGTTTGTTACTAACTCATCTACAGTTGCCTTGTATGAGAACTAACATATGTATGTATCCATCACAAACTATATAGGATGAATACTCAGAATATGGATGGAAAGATGTGGTCGGGGACGACGATGACATGTCTGACGTTTATCTTTAAGAAACCTACATGCTACAACCTCCACTAAAAAAGGAACTCTAATAATTCATGTTTTGATCACTATTTATGTCGAGTCAACTTAGAATATGATCGTTTATTTGTATCTTTGTCAAGAATTGTCATACCGTTGCGTGGTTTGCCACTATTTGAGATCTAAGATTATGTGAATTGTATGGTTTCAGCTTATGATCTTGTCAATTGTGGCTTTATTTACTATTATCATGTGAGATAGGTCGAGTTATATGGATCTTCTCATGTTCTACAGTTTGGCGTGTTTATCATTTTTTAGATACCGTTCTCACGGATTCTGATCGTTATCGATGTATTTTCCGATCGACTACTATCGTTTTCGAAATTACCGGAATATCAGCGTCGTATTCGTTTCCGACAATATTGTATCGATTTCGTTTTCGAGAAAAAGATGTGAAAACGAAAGTGATTTGGCCTCCTATCGGTCGTTTCCGATCGTTTTCATTCCCACTATTCACCCCCCTCTAGCTATTTGGACCTTACAAACGGTCAACTCCCAGCGTTAGACGCGTCCGACGCGAGACCGCTCCAGCGTCTGTCGCGCGACAGACGCGGTTCAAAACGCTCCCGCCCCCGCTTAGCCGCGATAGACGTGTCTGTTGGTCGATCGACAGATGCAGCGCAGCGTCTGACGCTCACGCGCTCGCCAGGCCGCCGAACACTAAGCGACAGACGCTGACGCCAGCGTCTATCGCGTGAGCATCCACGCGTCCGTCGCCTCCTCAGCGCCACGCCGCTTTGCGAGCCGATGACGTCACCTGCGACAGACGCTGACGCACGGCGTCTGTCGCTGCATCACCCCCGCGTCCGACGCATGCTCTACTGTAGACCAACGCCTAGGGTAAGCCGACAGACATAGAACTAGCGTCTGTCGCTTCTAAAACAGCGACGACCACCTCCACGACTTCGCCACTTCTTTCCGCTTTCGGCGTAAAGGAAAATAGTCATTTTATTTCCTCGAAAACGCCTGAATGCCGCCTCGCAAGCTCGGCGGGAGGGAGAGAGGACCCCAAACCCCTCTCTACCGCTCAAACTCTGCCGCCTTCGCTAAAGTTACAACACCATCATGTGTATATCACCAGGTGCGAGTGTGTTAGCATTTTCACAAACATTTTAAGGCGTTATGTTAGCTCTCTTTACTAGATCCTAAATGCATATGCTCAAGATGATGACCTAGTAGCACTTGATTCACGTGCTAACCGTGATTGTCCCTCTTGTTAGTCGGCTATCAATCCTAGACCCGGTCAATTACTTCTCTACTCATCTTAGACCGGTAAAAGCAAAACTCTATGGTTATACCTTTGTCTTGATTACTTTGTTCCATGTCTACCTTCTCATACTTGATCACCTTGATCATCATTTCATGTGCATCTCCACCTCTTGTGATCTTATGGCCATCACTCCATGCCACATGCACCTTCATCACATGTGCTGCTTATATCTAACTCAAATCACTTAACATATGACATTAGCAACTTGGTGTCATTAATTACCAAAACCAAACTTAGACTTTTAGGCGTTGGAGACGAGTCTAGTGGGTGTGCGAGGTAGGGGCTTCCAGGATCGAACGAATCCGATACCAATTTGTTAGCAGCGAGGGAGCATTGGGGATCAGAAGAGCAAGGGAAATTGGAATCGAGCACAGAATGGGGAAGAACTGAAAGATGAGTGCTTAACAGAAGAATAGCGTTTACAATTTTCATCGATGATCCCCTCTCTCACAGAGCGATAGACTTATATTTCTCAGCACTGTTTCGCAATCTACTTGTTGGACCACTTTGGGCCGAAAGCCCGAAACAGCGGGTATTGGGCTTTCTGGGTCGGCGCACTCCTGGGCTCGACGATCCGGCTGGCTCGGCAGCTTCTCCATCGTGTCGGCGCACGCCTGGGCTCGACGACTCGATGGGCTGTTCTTCTGGGCCGCCGTCCTGGTTAGCAAAGGTGCTAACAAAATTATATATAAAATTACAAAGATTTATTACGTCAAATAGATATTATTATGAAAGTACAATTAATGAATAATATAATGATATTTATTTAGTATCATAAAGGTTATTATTTTATTATATAAATTTGGTCAAACTTGATATGCTTTAAATCTCTAAAAAATTGAAATGACATATAATTTGAGATGGAGGGAGTACTTCTGGAAAAACTGGTACGACTGATTTTACCGCCGACGCTGTACAACGGACACGGCACGTAACAATCAAAATTTGCGTGTTTTTTTTCAAAAATAAATAAAAAATCATTCTAAATCTAAGGATTAAGGACAATCAGGATCTATGTTTGTTAATATTAGGAGGATTCCTCGCGCGTTGCCGCGGGTATGAAGTAGGAATATAAATAGGTTAGAATGTTAATTACTAAGAATCAGAAGATGTATAAGTATAGATGTATTAGCATAATTGTGGAGATTATATCCATTGGCATATATGGTATAGATCATTAAAACTAATGTCTGAACTCTGAAATAAAGTAGTACAAAACGAAAATTTCTAAAATGATTTCAGAGGCAAATATTTGTTCGTTTGGTCTTCAATTCAATCTAGTACATACGTGTTATGCATGCGTTGAGGGAAACTGAATAAAGTGTTGGGATAGAATAGTGGGTGTCTAACTCTTTGTTAATGAACGAGGCTTAGTGGGCGACAATGATGTCACTATGCTGATGTGGTGTAATAAAAACACAGAGAAATACTTTAGTGGGCCTTTGCTTTATAAGAGGTATAGATAACTTTCCTAGCTATAATTAGTTGACCTTATTAGATTAAAAAAAACAAGCAGAAATGACAGTGCACGAACTAAGCAAATCGATCAATTCATCCGCGTAGCAACAAACTTATTGCTCGCATCTTCCGCGCTCATCTGTCACGAGAAGTCGTCGACATGGCACTGCGTCGGCGTGAACCCCAGCGCCACTGCCGTGGCGTTGCTCGGGTCGGGAACCCTGATGTAGCAGTCCACGTCCGGCCTGTACTCGACGCTGTTGACGACGATCACCTTCAGGCGCACCCTCGTGTGGAGCTCGACGTTGATGCCGAAGAACCCCTCCTCCTTCTCCCTGCCGAACGCCGCCGCCGCCGCTGGAGCAGCGGCGAAGGCGGCCTGTCCATGGAAGCTCGGATGTATCTCTATCGTGCTCTTGCGGTCCTGCCGCATCCGCGGGAAGTCCACGTACCCGAACCGCTCGCCGCCGTAGAGCGCCACGGCGTCCAGGCGCCGGTACAGCACGGCCTGCTTCCGGTTCGGGTTGCGGATGCTGACGCCCACGGTGAGGTTGTAGCGCAGCAGCTGGCCGGTGCCGTCGTTGCCGTTGGTGGCGAGGTCGAAGCGGGTGAGCTGCGCGGAGTCGACGTACGCCTTGAGGCTGCTGGGCTGGTAGACGAGCCAGAGCACCAGCGCCACGACGCCGAGCGCGATGAGCACGAGCGTCAGCACGCGGAAGGCGTGGCAGAAGAGCGCGTACGCGTCACGGCGGCGCGCTGGCGGGCGGACGCCGGTACCGGCGGGCGTCGGTGCTGCGGGAGGGATGGGCGGGCCGTAGTAGGCCTGGTCGAGGTGGTCGATCTTGTGCTCGTGGCTGGCGGCCATGGCCTTCTGCAACTTCTGATTCACGAACAAGTGTTCGCTTGGTGAGATTATCAGCTACATATATCCATGGGAACGTCTATGTACACAGTGCAGGCCGTACGTTGTGGTGATTTCTGACCTCTGAGGATCTCACGTTTTTTTTAACTGTGGATCTCACGTTCACGGGGCACTACTGGCTTTCGGCCGTTCTACGGCCTGTTCGTTTCGCTGGTTTATTGTGCTGAAAGCACTGTTCGCTGGTTTGTTGTGAGAGAAAAACACTGCTGGATGGCTGCTGATTCTGCTGATAAGTCCAAACGAACAGGGCGGTAATGTTTGGGCAAGTGGCGCAGGCG
This sequence comes from Saccharum hybrid cultivar R570, assembly GCA_038087645.1. Lineage (NCBI taxonomy): Eukaryota > Viridiplantae > Streptophyta > Magnoliopsida > Poales > Poaceae > Saccharum > Saccharum hybrid cultivar. The sequence continues at coordinate 19,403,133 of JAQSUU010000139.1, forward strand.
TCCTTGACTCGAATGTTGATCAGTTCAAGGATCGGACTGCGGCTGGAACTTGGAAAGGCAGGCAGGCAACGAACGCGGAGGTGAATTATGGCGTCTGGCCGTTGAAAAGTGAAGTCCGAGAAGATTTGGTATTTTATGAGTGGGCGTAAGTGTCTTTTTTTTTCGGGAGTACCAAATCTTGAACAACTCCGCCTACGTTGACTGGAAGACTTTCTTAAGTCGTCTCAACATAGTCGGTCCCAAGCCCGAGTAAAAGAGGAGGGTGTATTAAGGTCTGGCGAAACAACAGTAAAAAAAAACAGTCACTCTAATGGATTTGAAGCCCACAAGAGATTCGTTGGGGCGTAATCCTCTTAGCGACGCGCTACATCGGAACCCGCGTGTGGTGTTAAATGGGCAAGGGCCGGGTCGTCATCCCCTTAGTGGCGCGTCGTATCGTGACCCGGGTACGATGAAAAATGAGCAAGGGTTAGGCCGTCGCAACCTTAGTGGCGCGCTACATCTACGCCCGGGTGTAGTGAAAAATGAGCAAGGGTCTTCGCACTTCCCTCGACGGGTGCGAAGGCTAAGGAAGCTAGCAGAGCCAACTAGGATTCGTCTAGGTAGCTGGAACGTAGGGTCTCTAACGGGTAAGCTAAGAGAGCTAGTCGATGCAGCAATTAGAAGGCGTGTAAATATTCTATGCGTTCAGGAGACTAAATGGAAGGGCCAGAAGACGAAGGAGGATGGAGTCGTTGATGTTAGGAGGCAAGGCGACCGGATTATCTTGGTCAAGCTGGTAGTTGGAGATTCGGCTCTGAATGTGATCAGTGCCTATGCCCCTCAGGTAGGTCTTAGCGAGGGCACCAAGAGGCAGTTTTGGAAAGATCTTGATAGCATGGTTAGTACCGTGCCTATCAGCGAGAAACTCTTTATAGGAGGAGACCTCAACGGCCATGTTGGTGCGACTAATGTAGGTTTCGAGCGGTTGCACGGGGGGTTCGGGTATGGTAGTAGGAATCAAGAGGGGGAGGATGTTTTGAATTTCGCGCTGGCCTATGACTTGTTGATAGCGAACACCCTCTTTAGAAAGAGGGAATCTCATCTAGTAACCTTTCGTAGTGGACAACACTCGAGCCAGATCGACTTTATCCTTGCAAGGAGGGATGATAGACGTGCTTGCTTTGATTATAAGATGTTACCTGGGGAGTGTGTTGTCCCTCAACATAAGCTTGTGGTGGTGGACTTTCGCTTTCGGGTACGTGTCCACCGGGACAAACGGGCCAAGATTGCGAGAACGAAGTGGTGGAAGCTTAGAGGGGAAGCAGCGCAAACATTTAAGGAGAGGATGTTAGACGAGGGACCTTGGGAAGAAGGAGAAGATGCCGACGACATGTGGCTAAAGATGGCAACATGTGTCCGGAAGGTGGTTTCAGAAGTGTTTGGCGTGAGTAGGGGAGGCAAACGGGAAGCGAAAAACACATGGTGGTGGAATGACGAGGTGCAAAGGGCTATTAGGGAGAAGAAGGAGTGTTTCAAGCGTCTCTACCATGACAAGAGTGTAGCCGACGATCGAATAAGGCTATATGAAAAGGGAAACTTGCAGTTAAATGGAACTTTCCCCTTCCAAAGGTGTTTTGCGCCAGGCAATGAGGTTTGACCATGAAAGAACCCTCCGTAAAAATGACTACGACTACAAATCGTGACTCGTGACCAATGAGTCCATGTCGACTGATGACAATACTAAGCACTAATACATGGAGCATTTGGCCTTGCTAGAAGTAGCAGCGGCAGGCATTCAACAGCAAGAGGTTCAAAGCCAGCGGGCCACAAGGGCCGGCTGGAAAGTAAAGTTGCGAAGCTGCTTTGGAACAAATGGAGCTCCAACTGCAACCAGGTAGTAAGGCTACAGCTGGGGCATTGCACCTGTCACTTGAGATCTAAGAGTCGATAAAACAAAGCCGTCCCAAGTCCCAACAGTGTGAGCATGATCACTTAAAACAAGGGAAGACTTGTAAGCTTGTATGGTGTAGGTTCTGTGGTTTCAGTAGTAGGAAATGAAGGAATATAACTACTGCAGAAAAAATGCAACTGTGCCTGAACAAAAGAGTTGTGTGCGTCTGATGCTAAAAATCAGCTTACTAAATAGCCACATACTGTTATAAAAAAGCTTATATGTGGGATGTTCTAAGAGTAATTGATAAACTAATTATGAGCCCGTTTGCTTCGCTGAAAAACTATGGCTAAAGGTACTGTTTGCTGATTTGTTGTGAGAGAAAAACATTGTTTCGGCTGAAAAAACAAATTAAAAAGTACGGATTATAAGACAAGTGAACAGGGCATATACTGACAAGTGACAACAAATGCAAAAACACAATTGTGTACATTTTATTGGTAGAATTCGGATAGTATCAGAAGAGAACGTAGGCAAAACAATAAGTGATCAAATTAGTCTTTCTATTACTTCAATCGTGTAAATTTTAACACCATTTCTGGCATGTCTTATTTTCTGTTCACAAATCTGGGCTATTTACAACATGTGCTGTAAAAAATGAACAACTATCGAAATGGAAACAGGGGACACACGATACCAAGAAGCCAAATATGGACAAGACAACCATTGCATATTCAGAGCACAAACAGAAATCAACCAAAACAAAAAGGGTGGCCCAAAGGCTATGTGTACTCACGTTGAACTGCGGCTTGCTTCGTCATTCATCATGCCTTTGAAACTTTTAGCCAACCATATTGCTGTTTCTCGAGGGGACACCTTGGCCTTCCCAAATGGCTTTAGAACAATCGCAAGCTCCTCCAGCCTACTGTGTTCCAGTAACTCTGCAGAAAGCTCTAAGAGCCCTTCGAGAGCCTCAGCTCGCTGCCTGAAGGATGTCACATCTAGTATTTCCTTAGCCGGAGCTGCTTCCTGCTTAAACCCATTGTTGGTTTCCAGAGTACTAAAATTTCCTTCGGGTATGGTGGGCAATTTTATCACATCTGTACTGGCTGGTTTCTGAAAGGTAGTATTAGCTTCTGCTACATTTGGATTCACTGTAGCAGAATCTATATGTCCAGAAGGTATCAGATTTGGCTCGATACTTCTTACACCTATCTCTTCTCTTACCATGTTAAGACGCTTGTCAACATCAATGCTCTCTGATCCGGTTTCTTTTACTGCCTGCTCACCATTGACACGGAAACTGCTGTGGCTTATGACATGTATAATGTCCTCAACTGGAGGAGGGTTTAAATGAGAACCTGATGGTTTCTCTGATGACTGGGTGGGAGTGGATCCTCTGCCTGGTTCAGTGTTCATTGCTGTTGTTGGGACAAAGGAAGAAAGATCTGGTACTGATGAAAGCAGTTCCTGCACTGTGAACTTGTCTTCATCACTTGGTACAGTAACTGTGTCACTGCACTGACCCACTTGACTGGAGGGCATTCCATCCTTGCAAATAAACTCTTGTTCAGTAATATCGGAAGATTGCACCATGGCTGCGCTTAGAACAATAGCACCATTACTAGTAATTTTCTTCTCACAATTAGTTGTGTTGACCTCTGAAATTGCTTTACTTTTTATGTCATGGTTTTGTATGATAGTGTCAGGTATCAAACATTTGCAGGATGAGACCAAATAGGTTGGTGAGTCAGGTTCAGACGGTTCAAACTGGTTGGTATTTTCAGCATAACCAATCGTAGAACTGGAGCAAGCACTGCTGTCTTCCTTGGTTGCTAAAGCCCTAGGTGGAGCAGATTTTGCTCGTGAATTGCCTGTTTTTCTCTGAAGATCTTCCAGATGACTTGGAGGAACAATGGGAACACTTGGAAGTTCCACAAGAGCATTGCTTGGACTATGGGTTGGCCAACAAGGACTCCTTGGATGCTCTGTCATGACCTTATTGTGAGCTCGCTTTACCCCAGTGTGTTGACGGCTTGGACTTGCTACTCCTTGCCTCCGAGCAGGAATAATGGTGTATCTAATAAAAATGGGCGGTGTTCTGTTCTTAACCTTCCCTGCAGCTGCATCAACAGCTTCTCCAACCTGCCTGGCAGGGTGTGGATGTAGCAGCTCATCTACTTTAATCTTAACCTTCGGAGAATGCTCAACTATTGGTGACTGCAAGATGGAACCACAAAAGAATTAGCAAACACAGAGAAGTGGATTTAAGGATTTTAGCACAAGAAAACCATATATCCTTACCAAATGCTTCAAGGGAGGAGATGCATGTCCTCGTTTCATAGGTTCACAGCTTGCATTTGCTGATTCATGTGACATAACTTCACTAGATCTTGAACTGGAGGAAATATCACTTTGCTTTGAGTCGTCAGATGAGCGTTCTCTATTGCTAGGTGAATTTAGCTTTACACGGCTAGCTCTCACAGGAGAATTGCTTCCCCTAAACTTGCTCTCCTCTCTTAGAGTTGTCAGTATCTTCTTAATTATCTTTGGCTGCTTATTCTCATGTCTGGGATGATGATTATCTTGTACGGATTTTGATGAATCTTGTCTCTCGAGTTCAGGACAGGCAGTGTCTTTGTGGCTCTGAAGATCAGTAGCTTCAACACCCTCAGTATCAATGGTGTTGTTGGAACTTGAAGCTAGTCCTGACGTATTTATTTCACTTGATTGTATACTATCCATATCACTGCCAGTTCCAGAAATGCTACTACACTGACTCCCAGACATACTTCTCTGACTGCTCCGTGAATTGGTGACAGGTTTCTCTGGTGATCGACCAGGATGTAATATATCAGCAAATGGACGGTACTGATTTACATAAGGTTGCAGGTATGGATTTTTTATAATCTCGGATGCCTGTTAACAAAAATGTAACAAATACTCTAAGAATCTAAATGTGCGTGGCAAACAAGTATTGCAGCTGCAAGGGAGGTATCTATTGCATTGTAGCTTACAGTAGGCCGATGTTCAGGACTCTTCCTCAACATGCTTTTGATAAGTGTTTTCCTGCATTCAACAGTAAAATGGGATCATTAGCTAGCCATACACTGGATAACGTTTCCAAACATTAGAGAAACTGCTATGACCTTGAATTCATGTCCAAACAGGAAAGATGGATGGAAAACTTTTATATATGACCAATTTCATTGCCAAATGTACAGTTCAGGTGTACTTACATAGATGAAGAATAGCAAGTAGGCAAAGGACCAATGGAGGAGCGATTTATCTTACTTATCAGTCCAGCCATATCCTGAAAGAAACATGGAGTAATCTTAAGCTTACCTCAACTTCTATAGTTTTGAAATTAATAACACCGCATAGTAAAATACGAAAAGGCTGAGAGATGAGATGAAACTGAGGCACAACAGCAATTTGATAAAGTGCAGTCGAAATGAACTGGTATATACACCATTTTTATTCAAAACTTCCATCTAATTTCATGCTCTAACATGTATTAGTTTAAATGCAAAGCACTCAAACTCTGAACTCTTGCATACATTTTGGAAGCCATGAGACATAAACTTTCAATCATTCACACACACACACACACACACACACACACACACACACACACACACACACACAGAGAGAGAGAGAGAGAGAGAGAGAGAGAGAGAAGGTCTGAGGGTGACAAACGCCAAGCAAAAGCCAGAGCCACAGAATGAAGAGGTCAATGGTCTTTTTTGGCGACTGATAAAATGAAAGTGATAGAAGAACTGAAAGCGGCATAGATGCTAATGCCAACCCCTCAATGGAAGATGCTCAGTCACTCTTCCCTACTAAGGCTTGGGTCTGAATCCTGAAAACCATATAGTTCTAGCTTATCTTTTATTTTCGATAGCAGCATGCTTAGCTAATACCTTAATTTCGATGGACTCTAATCACTCTGATCCTTCCAGTATGCTTAGGGACTTCCTGCATCAATTGGCATGTCATCTTTTCTATAAATCTGTGTATGACACACATGCTCATTTTCCTAGTTGATTGGCTTACATGTTAATAAGTTATAAAAGGATGTGATTTTTTTTCTCAACATGCGTGAGAGCTGCGTATTATTTCATTAATTGGTAGAAAACGGTCCGATTACATGCCGAATCCACGGCTTGGTTAGTGGTTTGTTACACTCACACCCATGTATCTATGGAAAGAAGGATGTGGTTCAAAGATGGGACCTGAACACAAATTGACAGCATCCACTAGAAGACAAATATTCAAATCATCTCTGTATAGAAACTAGTGTTAAATAATGGTACTGATGCGAGGAGTATAAGCCAAATAAGAACTCACAAAAGCCTTGAAAGCAGGTCGATGAGCAGCCATCTCATACATACAACATCCTGCAAAGACACCAGTTAAAAGAGGCATCTAATATTAATATATTTAAACATCTCTTTATATGTAAGAAATTATTACCAAGAGACCATATATCTGACTTGAATCCGTAAGGAATGTCTGCAAGCAACTCTGGGCACATGTAATTTGGTGTTCCCACAACCTAAGAAGCATCATTATAGAAAATAAGATTCTGAGAACAGACAAGGCAGCTAACATAATGAAAGCAGAAAAACAGACAAGGCTTAGTCAAACATGTGGTTCAAGTTTTCATTAGGACTTTAGAATAGAAACAAACAGAAATGAAGGACAAGTGTTGAAACAAGAAACAAAGGAAATAAGAGAAAAAGACTACCGAAGAGGCTAAATCATCTGCCTTTAAAGTCTTGGCCAGGCCAAAATCTCCTGCAAGTGAAATGAGATATTAAAACCACAGAAATTAAGCATTGCAAAACATGTAGAGTTATTATATTTGAAATAGCATGGGAAACTAACCAAGACGAATATCGTGTTCTTTGGTAAGAAATATGTTTGAGCACTGCCAAAAAAGAAAAGAGGTCAACACTGAATCCTGCTTCTTAAACTGACAGCATCTCTATTCTTTGTCACTTACCTTGAGATCTCGATGCAAAACAAAGTTTGAATGCAAGTAGTCAACAGCTAATGCCAATTGCGCAAACCATTTCAGTAGTTTCTGTAAGTCACTAAGAAACAGTTAGCGCATATTTCCTAATTGTTTTCTTGATGCGTGAAAAAAGGAACTGAAAAATTATAGCAACCTCCTCTGGGAAGTATGTCCCATTCGCTTTTTTCATCAATTCGGCCCTGCCAAAGAGGAACATAATTAGACAAACAGAGTCATCACAAAGGCAGTAGAAAAGCTAGTTCAAACCAGCACATGGCACTCACATATCGCCACCTTCACAGTATCCCGTCACAATGCAAACATAGCAGCCCTATCAAAACTCATGCGTTGAGGTAACAAAGGATGGAACCAAATAAAAGGCAAATACGGGAGCATGTTCCGGAAGAACCAACCTTCTCAACCCATGCCTCCTTGAACTCAACGATGTAAGGATGTTGCAAACGAGCAATAAGAGCCATCTGCAATTTCCATTTCCTCTATCAGTTCACCGAGGACAGTTGAAACTGACAACAAACAAATGAAAAAGTGCATGGAAATTTCTGTTCTGCTAACCTCTTGGTGAGCAGACTTGCGGCATCGCTCTGTCTGCCTTGCAAGACGTATTTTCTTCAACACATACCTGCAGTAGCAAAGCAAACAGCTGTCGACTAGGCAAATTCACGGGGGAAACAGACTCAGTAACTAAACTGAACCAAGGCATCATACTTCTTTTTCTCTGTCTTGTGGTTGACGAGGATGGCAGCACCAAAGGCGCCGCGACCAATCTGCTCCATAACCTCGTACTGATCCATCCGTGACTCCATGGCTCCCAACCACTCAACACAGCTGCTAATTCTCCAGAGCAGCAATACGCGCTTGCAAAACTTCAGTCTCTAATATCAGAACCTCTGGCATCTCCCGTACGCGCCACAGCAACAATCAGCCCCGTACCCTCGGCGATTTCTGCAAAAACCGTCGGAACAGGCGTGATTCAAGCAGCTTCAGTGCAGGCTCCGCAGTTCAAATTTGAACGAAACCGACCCCCTGTTCCATCCAATCCAATCATAATCCTAAAAACACCTGCTAACTCAACCACACAAGACAATCGATGGAAAACATTACGCCACGAAAACCCATGGATGAAGAAGTTGAGCAACCGTACTACGCACGCACGGGAAAAGCGCACCCATCCCTCACAGGAAAGCTAGAAGTCTATCAACTGTACCGCGCACAGTTCCCACCAACCGCCACCGCTCGGGACAGGGACCTTACCGCTGGCGGGCCTCTCTCCACCGACATTGGCCACAGGTGGAGCGCTCCGGCCGCCGCTCCACGGCGACGGACTCTCCCACTCCGGCCAAGCCCCTCGCCCGCCGCCGGCGACGGGGTGGGACCGCGCGCGCGTCGCCGACGTCTCCGGCCTCAGCGGCTGCGCTCGTGGTGTGGTACCAGCCGCGGCCTCCGCTGCTGTGCTGGGGGGAGGATTAAGGATTTGGTGTGGCCTTTGATCTGGCGTCTCGTTTTTGGTCTGGTGTGTGCTGTTGGTTGGTTATTTAAATCCGCATATGGGTAAGGAGGAGAGGAGGCGCTTATATATGCGCCTTCCGTCCGCCATGAGGCCATGACCGCGGGTTAATGATGAGATGAGAGGTCACTAGTACTGCTTGACAGCGACGCGCGGAGCGATCATCTCTTGTCTTGCTATAAAATTAAGAGAGGGCCAGTGCTGCTCACTGACTCGGGTGAGAATGGAGAGCATTTTTTTCTTTTCTTCCATGAACAGTGTTGCTGCTGTGCTATCGAATTCGGCACAAATTCATTTATTCTTATGATATTCAATTGCCAACGAACATGTAACCTAGGCCTCGATTAGTTCAGTGAATTGAGGAGAAAAACACTGTATCAGAATTCCTGTAGCATTTTGTTTGTATTTGGTAAAAATTATCCAAATTTTGACTAACTAGGCTTAAAATGTTCGTCTCGCAAAGTACAACAAAACTGTGCAATTAGTTTTTGATTTCATCAATATTTAGTACTCCATGCATTTGCCGACATTTTGATGTGACGGGAAATCTTTTTTTTGTATAATGAAATTCGGGGAGAATTGGGGAACTAATCGAGAGCCTAGAATCTCAACCTGAATAATTTTGGCGTGCTCTTTATACTGATGAGATGTCCCCATCACGATGCCCCGTGTGGCTGCCGAGTCGTCTTCTTCGTCTTGCTTGCTATGTTGAGCCAAGCATATTTTGTTTTTTTTTGTATCTACGTTACTTTTTTTTCTCTTTATTAAATTATTATAGTTTTGCGGTAAGGGCTGCTTCGGGTATTTTTGCCCCACGGGAACGGTAGTTCGTGATCGTGAAAGCAAGGAGGGGCCCATTTGGATGACATCTTGTAGGAAATTTCTGTGTTTTCTCAATTCATACTATTCAAGATATTAGGGCATTATTCCTACAATTTTTATTTTTATATTTCTATAATCCTGCATTTCAAAAAGACCCTAATTGCGAGCTGGCTCATGGCTAAAGAAAACTTCGTCTAAAGTTACACAGACCTCTTTGAGTATATGAGCTAATATATAGTATTTCCTTTTATTTTAAATTATAAGATATTTTGGTTTTTTCTAAGTACGTAGCTTTTTGCTATGTATTTAGATATACAAGATGTCTAGATACATAATAAAAATATAGAAAAGTCAAAATGTCTTACAATTTGGAACAGAATATGATTTCGAGTAAATATATCTTTTACTCTTCGTATAGGCGTGTGGTACTAGGTGGGCTGGGCATTTGTTCTTTTCTCAATCCATTGGCTCTTTTTAACCGGCTAATAGCCTAACAAATGGAATCTAATAACTAGCCCACCGGTTAGCCATATGTTTGGACGAGTTTGATCTATTCGTTTAGTTGGATAATCATTAGGTCAGTCTCAATGGAAGTTTTGTATCTCGGATTCCAAGACTCTCATATGTTGCAAATAGTATATATAATTTTCTTCTATGAATTTTTTATCATTTCTCTCACGTGTTCTATGGCCCGTTCGGCTGTGCTGATAAGCCGGCTGAAAAACATTGTTGACTGATTTATTATGAGAGAAAAATACTATTTCGACTGAAAAAATAAGCTGAAAAATACGGATTATAAGCCGAATGAACGGGGCCTGCCATGTCATTGTATTTAATACCTATAAAACTCTCATAAAACCCACACAAAGACTGACCTTAGCATTAGCATCCAAACAATGGCCTAAACTTGTAGACCAAATCTCAAATTTTGGGTGCGGGACCTTACTAAAAAATACTTTGGGTACTGCAGCGGTTCAACCCCTAGCCAAAGATGTGGTACAGTACTTTAGTGCTAAATGAAAAATCAGTGGGGCTAATCTTATTATAGTGCAATAAAAAGGAGAGCCTAATAATAATGGTAAAGGTAAGTTGGTGAGGTGATGGATCAACGTCCCTTGGTGCCAATGACGAGTACTTGGCCAGTTGGGGACTTGGGGTCCGGCTTCTTTTAATTTTCTTTATTCCCTTCAGTTAGGAGATACCGATATAGCACGAGTGTTTTCTACGGTAGGTACATCGGTAGCTTTGCCTTTCAAAACATTTTCATGAATATTTAGAGTTGGCACTCGAAATGATACGGGCATATTTGTCTCGGAGTACTATATAAATATACAATTTTAATGCTGTCCGTAGGATGTAAACATCTCAAAAAGATAAAGATATAATATTTCAGAGACTATCTACAGTGCGTGCTAATTACTGATGTGCACTATACTTTGGCAACAACAGTTATTGCTTTACGGACAGCGGTTACACGATCTGAACTTTTGGTTAGAGCTAGTCAAATCGGATGCACGTACATATAGCCAGTACTTGTTTCTAGTTTGTCGGCAAAGCGAGATCCAGTGGCACTGATGACTGTGAACGTTGTTAGCCGATACTCCCTCCGTTCTAAAATAACTATCGTTTTCGCTCTCGAGAAACAACTTTGATTAAATATATTTTAAAAAATATTAATATTTATGGTATATAATTAGTAGCATCGAAAAGATCTTTGAATCTAGTTTTTTAATAAATTTATTTGGAGATACAAATATTACTCGTATTTTTTATAAATCAAGTCAAACTTGTGGCACAGAAACCTAAAACGACAGTTAATTTGAGAAGAAGAGAGTACATTAGGCCAGTCTCAGTGGAGTTTCATCAGAGTTTCATGGACATTAAATAGGCTGATGTGGCACCGTATTGATGAAAAAAGAGATGATAAGAGTTTCATGGGAGCAGAGAGAGTTTCATGGGGATGAAACTCTTCTGCACTATTTCCAAAATATATATGCATTGGTAACAGGGCCATGAAATCCCCACTGAGACTGGCCTTAGAAAAAATCTGATGACAATCCACGGTTACTGTTTTATAGCTTTTTCTACATGTGAAGTAACCGTCTCGAGCTGTCGAGCGACAAATTTAAACACGCGCGCCAATGATAAGCTCTCATAGATGGTTGCGCGGCAGCAGTCCGACCGAGGCCCAACCAGTGTGATTGTATGATGGCCGCTGATGAACCAGTCGCGGCAACCGCAGCATCTGAAATTAACAAACAACTTGGCTTACACTTACACCCTGTCCTGCCTGTCTGAAAAAAAACAATAGAATCAGCGTGACGCGCCTAGTAGATTATCATCTGTTAAACTCAGCTACTGCCTGCCTTTCACAGGGCACAGCTGGTTTATTCAATTGCTGCACCAAAGCCTTGTGCTCCTACTTTCTGTATAGCTTTGTTATGATTATGATCTTCTTTTTCAGAGGAATTGATTAAGGGGGTGTTTAGTTTCTCCCAAAAAAATTTCACCCCGTCACATTAGATGTTTGAACATATGCATGGAATATTAAATGTAGACAAAAAAAACTTACACATATTGCGATAAATTTGCCTGACGAATTTTTAAAGCCTAATTAATCCATGATTTGACAATGTTGTACTACAGTAAATATGTGTTAATGACAGATTAATTAGGCTTAATAAATTCGTCTCGCGGTTTTCAGGCGAGTTATGTAATTAGTTTTTTTATTAGTATCCGAACACCCCTTCCGACATTCCATGAAACATCCGATATGACACCCAAAAATTTTCACCCAGCAACTAAACACCCCAGATAGACGGGGACCATTCCTCTTAGACTAGCCACAACGTTGGTTTTTTGCGGTGGCGAAAGAGGAGAGAGACTATCCAAGCATCGGTTCATCACGTTGCAGCAAGCGATGCCGAATTCGAAATTCCAGGCATTGTGGCAAGAAGGTGATCCGATGCCTGCCAAATAAAAAACCATTTCTCAGCCGGGCTCACGACTTGCACACGCATGAACGCTGTCCAGCAGGGACGTTGACAGGTTTGGCCCACATGCTCAGGCATCGATGCTGAACATTGTGCAGCAGCAAGAGTTTTGAGCATGAGTGTTCACTACATGAACTTTAGGCCTTGTTTAGATTGCTCCTAAATTCTAAGTTTTTACACTCTCTTCATCACATCGAATTTAGGGACACATGTATGGAGCAGTAAATATAGATAAAAAAAAATAACTAATTATACAGTTTAATTGTACAATACGATTGGACAATAATTACCGAATACAAACGAAAGTGTTACCGTGCTAAATTTTTCTAACTTTAGCCATCTAAACGAGGCCTTAATTTTTTTTTGGCATCGAGCACACTGTAGGTAGTCTTATGGCAACTGCTGTCCCTAGCAGAAGTGCAGGAACAACACCGTGCGTGCGTGCGTGTTTGTCATGAGTACTAGTCTTGGACTGTTCTTGAGCACAGGCTGCAGATAGCATCATTGGCCTCCAGCAGCCGTCCAGCAGGCACTGTAGGTGATTAAGATGCAAGAACTGTGTGTGCTCTTCAAATTCAAAGTTGAGCTGTGTGAGCTGAATGAGCAGGGAGGGAGCCTGCAGTTCTGGGAAGAGACAGGCGAATCAGTTGATTCAGTTGATTCACACAGGCAAATCCGGGTCTTGTTTAGTTTACTCCAAAATGCAAAAAATTTTCAAGCTTTCTCGTCACATCGCATATGCCGGCTCATGTATGGAACATTAAATGTAGGTAAAAAAAATAACTAATTGCACAGTTTGTCCGTAAATGTCGAGACGAATCTTTTGAGCATAGTTAATCTATGATTGAACAAAGTTTGTCAAATACAAACGAAAATGCTACAATGATTTTCCAAAAAGATTTTGAAAACTAAACATGGCTCTGGTGATTGCCAGGGCCCACATGCAGCGCATCATCTACAGGGTGTACCTCCGGTGTTCAGGCGATCCATAGTTCGGTTAGTACATGGTTCGGCAGCTTGGACATTGGTTTATGGGATCTATGTGCACTGAAAATTTCTCTCTCCGTACAGAAAATTTCTCTCTATCCACTCACGCTACCAGTTGCATGCGTCTGACAGAGCCCACGTCCACGCAAGAAACAATGGCCCTGTTCATTCGGTGTATAATCCGTCTTTTCAGCTTATTTTTTCAGTCGGAATAATATTTTTCTCTCACAATAAATCAGCTAACAGTGTTTTTCAGCCGGCTTATCAGCACAGCCGAACGGCTCCCATATTTAACTTCCTCGGTGCGGCGAGTCTTTGAGGTTTGCTTTTGCGTCTCACAACTTACGGTTCGCTTCCCCAGTGTTCACCGTTCCATTTCCTCCTTCCATGGTTCGATTTTCATCCACGCTGGAGCTGGAGCCTACGGTCCAGCTCTGACAGACTGTCGCAGCAAGCCGCAAAGCGTGTCATAAGTTGATTCTCGTACAGTGCAGAGACGCGTCCACAAGTCAATTTGAGCTCATGGATTAGTCCTTCATGAAAAAAATGAAAAAGAGAAACAAAAAAGTGATGAGCTTCACATGTCAAGACGTACGTAAGCAAAGGCATTGCCGTGCAGTAGTAGTACTGATCGGATTCATTGCTCACGGGTCAGGTCATGACGTGAACCATGATAGATTAGGAATGATGGCACTGATAACCTGTAGTAACGAGTAGCAATACAAAGTACAACATCTGGTACGTAACATCAGATCCTGGACTATATGTAACCAACTGCTGACGATGCCCAGTGTCTACTGTTTGAGGACGACCGTAGCGTATCAAGGACACCATGATTACTGTGCTAATAAGCTATTAAGCTTCAGCAAGGCCAAGTTTTTGAACCCCCCTTAGGGATCCGTCATCATGGCCATGAATGAGTTTACGGCCGGCACCGGACACCATGAGTCCGTGAGTTTAATTGCGAGGTTAACGTACGCGCGCGTACAGTACTTATCAGGCCGGGCCGGGCCACACGGCCGTCCCTTGTACGACTGGCTAAAGGCCATAGTGCCAACGGAAGAAAAAGGAAAACTAACCATGTTCCTAACGCAACCTTTTTAGCTTTCCCATATCATAATTGATTTGCTATTACTCTTTTTGATTGTTTTTGCGAGAATCGGTTCCGTACTAGCTAGTTGATGATAGAATTGAATACTTGCACGATCGAACCGACGCTGTCGCAAAGGTTAGGTGTACCATTGGCGTCAACAGAAAGAAATAAAGAAAGGGAAAAAAAAGCGAGATGCTTAAGTGTCTCCCTTCCCGCTTCCTCTTTATTCTTAGACAGACTAAAGGAAAGGAGATGCAGATGCGTAATCTTTTGTAGGTTGCCGTTTTGATGTCTACGAAATGCTTAGTCCACTTAATTTGTTTTTTTCAGACACGAGGTTGGATAAGGACGGTGCAACCACCGAGAGATGAGTATCCGAACGCACACAGTATAGGAATGTATATCGTTCGGAAAAAGAAGAGTATAGGCACACGGTATACATTCCTAGGTAATGTATATGGAGTTCGCGCCGTGTATCATGCACGCTAGGTAATGATTTCTTTTTTTTTTGCAAAAAAAGTAGTAGCTTTTTATTTCAGCTAGAGATCTTGGATTGCAGACTTTTATAGTCCCTAGTTCAAACAATGATGTAGTCTTAACACGATATTCCACAGTCCAACTTGTTCGTTCGTATTCCACAATTTTTGAACAATTTGCTCAAACCTTACTTTTGTAATATTGTGGAAGACATGACCCTCCCTATAAACCGCCATTTATAATTCCTAACTAGAATAGAAGGGGCATATTAGCTAACACTATTTGTGATCTCGGCCGTGAGCTCAGCCAGTGTTTGCCGTGAGCTTAGCCGGACCGAAGCTTGACGGATAGCCCTCCTTGTCAGCACCCAGGAGGGGCGGTTTGCTCCACCCGTGGAGACGTGACCTGTGCTTGGTTCTGCTGAGGCAACACCAAAGGCAAGTATGTTGACCACTGAGGGGGGGGGGGGTGAGGGCTAGAACCACCAATTCGGCGTGCTAGGTTGACATCAGCTATCTTCTTAGAAGGGCATAGGTGTAGAAATGGGTCACCTCCGACAGGGCCACATCTGCCGGGGGAGCGGTCGCTGGCAGGCACCTAGTGAAGGGCCTCTCACCATCCAATTGTTAGTGATCGAGGCTGCGAACTCCTTCAGCATTAGGTCCTAGCTCTGTGACGTCGCGACCAGTGAAAGGATCAAGATGCCCAAGAGGGGGGTGAATTGGGCTTTTCTAAAAATTAGATGCAAGAAATAAATCCTACAAGCTGAAATTCACCCCTAGTGTCTACTTGTGTTCCTAGAGAGTCTACCGATACAAAGTTTTGCACCCTAGTTTCCAATCCTAGTCTAGCATGGCAAGTCTAGGAATGTAAACAAGCAATGAAAGTAAATACGAGAATGTAAATGCTTGAATATAAAGGGGCAAGGAACAAGGCGATATTTTTTCGAGGTATCGGAGAGTCACCACTCCCCACTAGTCCTCGTTGGAGCACCCGCGCAAGGGTGTAGCTCCCCCTTGATCCGCGCAAGGATCAAGTGCTCTCTACGGGTTGATTCTTTGACACTCCGTCGCGGTGAATCACCCACAACCGCTCACAAGACGAGTTGGGTCATCCACAAGCTTCGCCGGATGATCACCAAACTCCCAATCACCACCAAGCCGTCTAGGTGATGGCGATCACCAAGAGTAACAAGCTAGAACTCTCACTTGACCACTACGAGCCCAAATGAGAAAGTGGATGCACACTTGCTACTCTCTAATCGCTAGTGAGGAACTCTCAAGCTTTGATTCTCAAATCTCTATCCTCACTAGTGCTCTTGCACTCCCTTGCACTCCAAAGGTGTTTATCAGCTGATCAAATGAGCAAGAGACCTCTAAAAGAGGTGGTGGGGATGTATTTATACACCCCACAAACAAAACGAACCGTTACCTGCTGACTCAGCAAAACACGAGCTGACCGGACGCGCCGGTCGAACTGACCGGACGCGCCGGTCGCCCGTAACGGTCGAAATCCGAAAAACAACCGAGTGACCGGACGCGCCGGTCAGGGATGACCGGACGCGTCCGATCGTGCAGTGAGCACTCTGTAAACACATCGGACGCTGGACCGTGTCCGATCGATGATGACCGGACGCGTCCGGTCGTCTCTGGACCTTACTGGACTGTGACCGGACGCGCCGATCACACCCAGGACGCGTCCGATGGAGTGTTTCCCTCAGTGACACGTGTTGTCTTCTGACCACCGCGTCCGGTCCTCGCGAGGACCGCGTCCGGTGTTCAGAGCTGAAACCCTAGCCACGGAACTGTACTGACCGGACGCGTCCGGTCATGCCGAGGACCGCGTCCGGTCAAGGGAAAACAACCCGAAACTCTCCGAAACGCGTCACAACTTAAACCAAGTTGCTTCCAACTGAACTTAGAGCTAATCTAGAGCTGCCTAGCGCCAAGTTTAACAAGTGTGCACCACACCTAAACATAGGACTCGCCTAGGTCAAGCTACCCGCTCATGCCCCCCTTTATAGTACGGCCAAAAGAGAAAAACGAAGATCCTAACGACTATTCCAAATGTCTCTCAACACCTCGACATCCGGAACTAACCGTCCTTAATCTTGACGTCACTCTTTTGAAAACCGAAACGATTTCCATCAAGGGGCATGAATACCATGGTGCCCAAAGCAGTTGAAACCTCCATGACCTAACTTACCAAAGTTTCTGCAAAACACACGTTAGTCATGGTAATAAAGCGTTGTCATCAATTGCCGAAACCAAACCTCGGGGCCTAGATGCTTTCAATCTCCCCCTTTTTGGTGATTGATGACAACACTAAGATATAAAAGATTTGAGTTGAGGTTTTTGAGCATGCATGGTTCACATAAGCAAAAAGCAATAAGCAAAGAAGGGTTAGGAATTGCTTATGTGTCCCAAGCCAAAAGAGTGTACTCATAAGATAAGATAAAAAGCGTTAGTACACAAACAAATATAGCTCATAAGAAATCGGAGTAAGGCACGGAAGCAGAACCTTAGAGCTATAACTATAAAAGGTGACAAGAGATAACAGTATGACAGGATAAAACATTAAGACTCAAGGTTTTATCTCACAACGACAAGTCACACGAATGCAATGACTGAAAAGTAAACATGATGCATGAATGTAGCACACAAGAAAAAACGAAAACCCTCTCTCAAAACTCCCCCTGAAACTACTCTCTCTCCCCCTTTGGCATCAAGCGCCAAAAAAAAGCTAATCTATGGATCTGATGGGGGGACAGACGGAGTCGTGTCGGGTGCCGAGGTGCGCGGAGTAATCATGAAGTGTAGAGAATCGCCCTCGAAATCTGAGCTATCTGGCTGACCCTCTGAAGAAGCATGTGGCTGTGTAACTGTCTGGGTCTGAACGGCAGGAACAGGTACTGTTGTAGTAGCAATAATAGGATCCGTCTGAGTGACCTGAGCCTGTAGCGAGCCAATAGCTGGAGGATCTGTGGAGGCAACTGACGAAGGTAGAGTCTCTGTAGTACCAGTCCCTGTCACTGGAGGAATAGCTGCCTCTGAAGCTGACAACCCGGAGGAAGTAGCAAATGTAGTGTGCGAGGGCGTCGGCTGACCAGTCAACTCGCTGTAGGTAGCACTGAAATCACCGAAAGGTGTGCCTGTCAGGAGGTGAGGGCGAGGTTGGTCTGATGGTGTAAACCCCGTGTGAATAGGCGTGAAGCTCGGGGACGGGAAAGACTGGGGAACCTGCTGCTGTGGAGATGTGAACTGGAAACCCGGCTGTCCCTGACTCGATGGATCAGTAGATGGTAAAGCAGAAGTCAGGACGGAAGCAGGCGGAGGAACCCCAACAGTGACTAGGTGGCGCAGGAGGTCCAAGTACTACTGCTGACTAGCTGCAGTCTGTCGCTGAATCTCGTACTGCTGTCGCTGCATTTCGACCTGCTGCCTCTGGATCTCAAGCTGCTGACGCTGAAACTCGTCCTGACGAGCCTAAATCTGTGCAAGTGCTGCAGCTGTGTCCTGAGCCTGTTGCTGTATCTGGTGTTGCTGCTGCTCCTGTGCCTGGGTCAACCTCTCAAGTATTGCCACCATGGCTGGGTCTGTGCGGGAGGCTGAACCAGAGCCACCGGCCTCGTGGTCGTGAGACCGAGGAGACCGGTACCTGGGGATGGGCTGGTAGTCCTCATCAGTGCTGTCAGATGTCCCATCCTCAGGAAGATCAGCAGGCTGAGCGTCAAGATCTGCAAGCTCTGCCTCTGCAAGCTCATCAACTGTGGCGTCCTGCTCAGCTGCTGTCTCAGGAACCTCAGGTCGCACACGCTGTCCTGGCGCTGGGGCCTGATCTCTGGTAACTGAAGCCCAAAGCTGATGGATATCATACTCAGGGAAAGCAGTAGTAATATCTGATATCTCAGCTCGGATCTCTGCTGGTAACTGGATGGATGATCTAATAATGAAGCAGATCCAGTGTGCATAGGGCAGCTGACGATTACCCTTGAAGCCCTCAGCTATGGTGTCCTCCATCTCACTAAGTATGAGATCCCAAATATCAAACTGTGTCTGTGAGAGGAGGTGGTGAACAACCCATAGCTGCATCCGAGTCAGTCCCTCTCTATAGCCAAGTCTGGGAAGTAGAGTGCGTCTGACTATGGCATCCAAAACTCTGGCAAGAGGTGTCAAACTAGCAGGCGTGCGACGAGACCCTTCGCCAAAAGGCTCACGGAAGCAGGGTCGAACCAAGTCTGTAGGTGGCACTGTCCCGCCGTGAGGGCGTCTCGGTGGAGGAGTCTGACCATAACACAGCTGATGTATCTTTGTGTCAGAAACTGGGAGTCTGAGAATCTCCCGCACTCTGGTGCTGTATAGGCGGTGATCGCGGCCTCGGAATGCAAAGTGAATGAAATCATGGGCAGGATCAATCCATAGTGAAGCATAAAACTCTCTGACCCATGTGCCGCAGTATGCACCTGTCCGTCCAAGAAGATCTGACAAGCCTGGCAGAAAGGACAGATGCGGACGTAGCTGCTCTCCCACAACCTCAACTAGTGACTCAAGTCGACAGACCCTCTGTGGTCGGAAAGCAATACCGCTGTCAACTAGAGCCCTGTAGAAATCCTCCTGAAGTGGGGTATAGAATCCTTCTGAAGCTCTGGGATCCCTCACAGGTGGAAACCACCGACTGACCTCCACGAACCTCAACCCCTGCACCTGACGTGCTGTAGCACCCCTCAAGTCAAAGTGCTCGACCGGGGGTGAACCTCTAGCTCTGGGAGGAGGACGTGCTCCATGACGCTGGCCCTCTGGCCTAGGAGACACCTGAGTACGTGCGCGTGTGGAGCGGCGACGTGGTGGAGACTGAGTTGGCTGCTCCTCTGTGTCCTCTGTAGCCTCTGGAGCCTCTGGAGCCTCTGTGGGTGGATCAACTGACATATCCTCTACAGCTCTAGTATCCTCAGTGCCCTCAGTGGCCTCTGTGCCGAGCTGTCGACCTTCAAGATGAAAGCGACGCTCGCCTATGCGTATGCCACTGCTCCTGCCACCTCTCTCTGCCTGCTCTGCCGCATCTGCCATGGCCTGAGCAATCTCTGCCTCTGTGAGTGTCTTCTTCTTCTTTCTGGCCAAGATCTTGACACGCTTCCCACGTGCAATCTCAGACCGACGAGGAGGACTGTCGTCCCCGTCACCAGGAGCACCACCAGCGTTCTTGCAACGCACCATGCTGAACAAACTGACTGAAAACCTCTACAAGATGATGAACTATCACTCAAGAGGCTTGGCCTCAATCCGTATCCGCAGGCTTAGCCTCAGATTCAGCAAACTGATCTCACCCGACACACGACAGACTCGCTGCAAAGACAGAATAGAGAGATCTACTATAAACACATATATAACTAAAAGGTACGAATCCTAGAGATAGCAAGCATATGAGATACGATATGAATCGAAACGTGAAGCTACCTCGGATCGTCGAGATGACTGACAGGGTGAGGTGACCTAGATTGCGAGATTCCCGAAATCGCCGAACGAGCTCTGATTTGCCGAAACAAGGTATAATTAGGATTGAAAAGAAACAGTTACGGCAAACCCTAGCAAGGAGGTCAAGGTGACGCGAAACAACCTCACGAAGAAGACGACGTGCGACGAATCTCGTCGACGAACGATCGTCCGACAAACCCTAGGGTTAGGGCAAATCGACGAAAATCGATCGGAGGCGAGGATGAGTCGTTCTTCGGTCGGAGGAGAAGCTGGCTTGCAGGAACCCGTCTCACCGGCGGTGGTGGCGCGTTGGCTGCGGCGGCGCGGCGCGAGGGTGGTGGTGGCGCGACTGCGAGCGAAGATGGCGCGGGCGGGCACGTGCGGGCGGCTGGCGTGCGCGCGAGCGAGGCTGGGCGAGGAAGACGGTGCAGGTGGCGGCGGCTCACCGGCAGCAGGCGGTGCGGCGGTTCACCGGCGGCAGAGGGTGCGGCGAAGGCGCGGTGAAAGCGCAAGAGCGGCGGCGGCGCGAAGAGCTCGGGCGGATTTAGAACGTACGGCCGAAAACGAACCGTTTTATGAAGGGTTAGATCCGCTCGACGCGTGATGACCGGACGTGGTGTCGATATGACCGGACGCGGTGGTGCAGCGTCCGGTCACACTCCAGTAAGCTCCTGGAGTGACCTGACGCGTCCGGTGCGGACTGACCGGACGCGGTCAGAGTCGGTCGTTGGGAGTTCGGGAATTTATCGCGAATGACCGGACGCAGTGGTGGTAACCGGGACCGGACGCGGTGGTCAACAGAGGCGCGTCCGGTGCAGCGTCCGATCACTAGATCTGGAGTTGGTCTTCTGGATGACCGGACGCGCTGCTGGACGCCGGGACCGGACGCGGTGGTGAAGCATTACTGCGTCCGGTGCAGCGTCCGGTGCAGCGTCCGGTGACTGTTCTTCGCCCTTCTTTGTTCCGAACTACGACGCGACTTCTCCCAATCAGGTTCCAATCCAAAGAGACACAAATAAACACCAATTGGAACACGATATGAGAGACCTCACTCAAACCCTCAAATTTTGCAAAATAGATTGCCTTCGGCTAGTATTATTTTTAAGAAAATAGGCAATAAACACCCAAGGAGCAACGTATGGCCACGCAATAGAGTTTTTGAACCTTTAGGAGCATCAAAATGCTCTCTCTATCCATGGACGAACACAGAGGTTGCTCAAAGCTTAACCGAAAAGAAACGACAAGGACACCAACCATGCATATGCAATGCAAGGGACAACACACGCTCATTTTTTAAAGTTACTAGAATCAAGCACATTGAGTTCACTTCTTAACCTACAAAAGGTTGCCTCATCCAAAGGTTTAGTGAAGATATCCGCTAATTGATTTTCACTTCTTACACCTTCTAGTGATATGTCATTTTTAGCAACGTGATCTCTTAGAAAGTGATGGCGGATATCAATGTGCTTGGTGCGAGAGTGTTGAACCGGATTGTTAGCAATTTTAACGGCACTTTCATTATCACATAAAGTGGCACCTTTTCAAGAACAATTCCATAGTCTAGGAGGGTTTGTTTCATATATAATATTTGTGCACAACAAGCCCCCGCGGCAATGTATTCCGCCTCGGCGGTGGACAAAGCCACACTATTTTGCTTTTTAGATGACCAAGATACTAAGGATCTTCCAAGCAAATGGCACCCTCCGGATGTGCTTTTTCTATCAATTTTGCAACCGGCATAGTCCGAATCGGAATAGCCAACTAGTTGGAATCTAGCTCCTTTGGGATACCAAAGACCAATGCTTGGGGTGAGCTTAAGATATCTTAGGATTCTTTTTACGGCACTTAGGTGAGGTTCTTTAGGGCACGCTTGAAAGCGGGCACACATGCACACACTAAACATGATATCGGGCCTAGATGCGGTAAGGTATAACAAGCTACCAATCATAGAACGGTAGAGAGTTTGATCAACCGGTTTACCTCCCTCATCTAGGTCGAGATGTCCATTTGATGGCATTGGGGTCTTGATTGGTTTGCATTCTTCCATCTTGAATCTTTTGAGAAGATCCTTGGTATACTTTTCTTGAGAGATGAAAATCCCTTCTCTCATTTGCTTTACTTGAAATCCAAGGAAGAATGTGAGCTCACCAATCATTGACATCTCGAATTCCTTCGACATCAATTCACCAAATTCCTTGCAATAATCTTCATTTGTTGATCCGAAGATGATATCATCAACATATACTTGACAAATGAATATCTCCCCATTAAACTTCTTGGTGAATAGTGTGGTGTCGACCTTCCCAATGGTGAAGCCCTTCTCAATGAGGAAGTCCCGGAGGCGTTCATACCACGCTCTAGGGGCTTGCTTGAGCCCATATAACGTCTTGGACAACCTATAAACATGATTAGGATATCTAGGGTCTTCAAACCCGGGAGGTTGATTAACATAGACTAGTTCATTTATAAAGCCATTTAAGAATGCACTTTTCACATCCATTTGATAAAGTTTTATATCATGATGTGATGCATATGCAAGGAGGATACGAATGGCTTCAAGTCTTGCAACGGGTGCAAAGGTCTCTCCAAAATCAAGACCTTCAACTTGAGAGAACCCCTTTGCAACTAGTCTTGCCTTGTTCCTCACCACTATGCCTTGGTCATCTTGCTTGTTTTGGAACACCCACTTGGTTCCAATGACTCTTGCACCTTTGGGATGCTCTTCAAGTGTCCATACTTGATTGCGGGTGAAGTTGTTCAATTCTTCATGCATTGCAATCACCCAATCCGGATCTTGAAGAGCTTCTTCTACATTTTTAGGTTCAACGCAAGAGACAAAAGAGTGATGTTCAACAAAAGAAACTAGCTTTTGGGATCGAGTCATTACTCCCTTTGTAGGACTCCCTATGATGAGATCTTGTGGATGTGCTTGAAGTAGTGGTGAGCTTCTTCTATCAACCACTTGAGGAGGTGGATGGGGAGCATCAACATCTTGAGTTTGTGCCTCGGCTTGTTCATGAGAGACATAAGTGTCTTCATTTTCAACTCTCTCATTCTTATCATCATCTTGAGGCACACGTGATGAAGATGGTGGATCAACAATTTGTACATCGTCATCATCATCTTTTGGCTTGATGTCTCCCACCGGCATGTTCTTCATGGCCTCCCTCAAGGGTTCATCACCTACATCATCACAATTCTCAATTGCTCCTTGGGAGCCGTTAGATTCATCAAATTCCACATCATATGTTTCTTCAACCAAACCGGTGGCATGGTTAAATACTCTATATGCTTTGGACTTTGATGAGTAACCGACAAGAAAACCAATATCACAACGTCTTTGAAACTTCCCTAGGTGTTGACGCTTCTTGTAGATGTAACATTTGCAACCAAACACCCGGAAGAAGGAGACGTCCGGCTTCTTCCCATTAAGCAATTCATAGGGGGTCTTGCCAAGAAACTTTTGTAGGAAGAGGCGATTTGAAGCATAGCATGCGGTGTTGATTGCCTCGGCCCACAACTTCTCCGGAGTGTTGTACTCATCTAGCATTGTTCTTGCAAGGGTGATCAATGTTCGGTTCTTTCTCTCAACTACACCATTTTGTTGAGGAGTGTAGGTTGAAGAGACCTCATGCTTGATTCCAATTTCATCACAATAAGCTTCAATGTTGGTGTTGTCAAACTCTTTGCCATTGTCACTTCTAATCTTCTTTATCTTGACTTCAAATTCATTTTGAGCTCTCTTTGCAAACTTCTTGAAGCAATTTGCCACTTCGGATTTGTCATGAAGGAAGAAAGTCCAAGTATACCTTGAGTAGTCGTCCACTATCACAAGACAATAGAGATTACCACCCAAGCTCTTGTATGTTGTAGGCCCAAACAAATCCATGTGTAGAAGTTCTAGCACTCTTGAAGTTGACATGAAAGCTTTGGTTGGATGAGTGTTTGCAACTTGTTTGCCCGCTTGACATGCACTACAAGGTTTGTCCTTTTCAAACTTCACATCCTTCAATCCTCTCACTAGTTCTTTCTTCAATAGCTTGTTGAGAGTGTTCATTCCAACATGAGCAAGCCTCCTATGCCAAAGCCAACCAAGTGAGGTCTTGGTGAACAAACATGTCATCAAATTTGCATCTTCGGAGGTGAAGTCAACAAGATAAAGATTGTTGTATCTAAAGCCTTTGAATATCACTTGCTTGTCATCTATCTTTGAAACTTCCACTTCATTTGGTGTGAACAAGCATTGGAAGCCAAGGTCACAAAGTTGCCCAACGGATAACAAGTTGAAACTCAATGAAGCAACATAGAGCACATTTGAGAGTAAGTGATCATGAGATATTGCAATCTTGCCTATACCCTTGACTTTGCTCTTTGAATTATCCCCAAATGTAATCTTCTCTTGACATATTCCATTCTCTTCAATGGTGGTGAACATACGAGGATCACCGGTCATATGTTGAGTGCAACCACTATCAATAACCCAATGAGATCCACCGGTCTTGTAGTTCACCTACACACAAGAGATCAAGCTTTTTGTTTAGGGACCCAAACTTGAGAGGGGCCCTTGACTTTATCCACTAGTGACTTGGCAACCCATATTTTCTTTGGCCTATTCTTGTTTGGGGGACCCAAAAACATGACTTTCATCTTTCCATTTGAATCTTTTCTTAGCATATAATGAGCATTGAAAGCGAAAGGTCTAGCGTGCTTGGGCAAGGGTTGTGGTGGTGGAGTTTTGCATTCATGAGCAAAGTGACCTTCTTGACCACACTCAACACATCTCTTTGGCTTGGGCTTTGACTTGCTTTGTTGTTGTTGAGCTTTTGCTTTCTTCTCTTGATTTGCCAAGTACCCAATACCACTTCTATCCATCTTCATTACGGTGTTCATGAGGAGCTCACTTTGCAAATGTTGGCCTCTTGTGAACTTGCTTAGGCCGGTCTTGAGATGCTCTTTTTCTTGCTTGAGCTTTTTGTTCTCTTTAATGAGTGACTCATTTGTTGGTTGCTTCTCAAGAGCCATCAAACTTTTTAGCTTCTTGTTCTCATTTGCAAGCTTCTCATTCTCACTCTTAATCTTGGCATAATCATCATGGTTGCTTGACTCAACCACACTCTTGCCTTTGCTACTAGAACCTTGCTCAATGCTTTCAATGATCAAGTCATCACATGATGTAGCTATATCACACTTAACAACATGGTTAGTAGCATCATGTGTCTCAAGAGCAAGTTCATTAGCAACCACAAGACTATCATAGTCAATTTTTAATGTGGTGTATTTATCCTTTAGAGAATTATATCTAGTGATGAGCTCATCATGCTTCTTCTCAAGTTTATCATGTTGATCTTTAAGCTCTTTATTAGAGGTTTTGAGCTCCTTGAGAGTGGAAGACATCACTTCATTTTGAACTTTAAGCTCACCACTAGTCTTTTGAATATTTTTAAGCTTGGATGAGAGTGATTCATTTTCATTTTGAAGATCATCATTTTCACTTCTAGTCCTTCTTATGATTTTAGTGTATTTGTTTAGCAATTTTACAAGTTCATCATAAGAAGGTGAGTCATATTCATCATCACTATCACTATCATCATCATCATCACTATCATGGTTTTGTACCTTTCGTTCACCCTTGGCCATAAGGCATAGGTGAGTAGTGGACGATGATGGTGAAGGAGGCGATGAAGGTGGTGATGAAGATGTTGGTGAAGATGATGGCCCCATCACAAATGCGGCAACCTTCTCTTTCTCATCATCGCTCTCATTTTCGGAGGACTCACAAGATGATTCAATGTCGGTGAGCCAATCACCAACAATGTATGCCTTTCCTCCCTTCTTCTTCTTGTGGAACTCTTTTTTCTTGCCATCCTTCTTCTTGTATGGCTTGTTCTTCTTCTTCTCTTCTTCTTCATCACTTGAATCATTTTTCTTGCCCTTGTTCTTGTTCTTGTACTTGTCTTTTGGTGGTCTAGGGCATTGATGAGCTAGGTGGCCAAGTTCACCACAATTGTAGCAATCCATCTCCGAGATTGGCTTTCTCTTGCTACTTGTGAAGAATTTCTTCTTCTTGCCATCGAACTTGATGCCACTCTTGTTGAGCTTCTTTAGCATCTTGGTGGTCTTTCTCACCATGAGTGCAAGTGATTCATCATCAACATCACTTTCACTTGAGCTTTCTTGCACCATCATGGCTTGGCCCTTCTTCTTCTTCTTGTCGTGACTAGCTTTGAAGGCCAAGTCTTTCTTCTTGGAAGATGATGAGCCCTCTTCCGGAGTGATATGCATGTACATCTCATGAGCATTGATTTTCCCTAAAACTTGAGTCGGTGTTGCGGTGGAAAGATCACTTTGGTGAAGCACGGTGACAATGTGTCCATACTTCTCAACGGGAAGCACACTCAAGATCTTCCTTGCAACATCCGATTGGCTCATTTTGGTGAGCCCAAGAGCATTGAGGCCCTCTACAAGAACATTCAAGCGAGTGTACATGTCATTAGCACTTTCTTTGGGAAGCATCTCAAAAGAATTAATTTTCTTTAAGGATATGTGATAGCGTTCCTCACGCTCACTCTTAGTTCCCTCATGGAGAGCACAAAGATTTTCCCACAATTCATGAGCGTTCTTTGCATTACGCACGCGATTGAAGATATCTTTGCCTAAACCCCGGTAGAGTGCATTTTTGGCCTTTGCATTCCACCGGTCGTACTTCTCCTCGTCACCACTTGGGTTAGCGGGATCCCTTATGGGGGGAAGCCCTTCGGTTGCAGCTCTAAGGCACCCAACATCTATGGCTTCGAGGTACGCCTCCATACGAATTTTCCAATATGGAAAATCGTCTCCCTCAAAAGTGGGAGGTGGTCCTTCCCCATTAGACATCTTGCTCTAGGCGGTAAAGCCTAAAAATAGAGCAACACGGCTCCGATGCCAATTGAAAGGATCAAGATGCCCAAGAGGGGGGGTGAATTGGGCTTTTCTAAAAATTAGATGCAAGAAATAAATCCTACAAGCCGAAATTCACCCCTAGTGTCTACTTGTGTTCCTAGAGAGTCTACCGATACAAAGTTTTGCACTCTAGTTTCCAATCCTAGTCTAGCATGGCAAGTCTAGGAATGTAAACAAGCAATGAAAGTAAATACGAGAATGTAAATGCTTGAATGTAAAGGGGCAAGGAACAAGGCGATGTTTTTCCGAGGTATCGGAGAGTCGCCACTCCCCACTAGTCCTCGTTGGAGCACCCGCGCAAGGGTGTAGCTCCCCCTTGATCCGCGCAAGGATCAAGTGCTCTCTACGGGTTGATTCTTTGACACTCCGTCACGGTGAATCACCCACAACCGCTCACAAGACGAGTTGGGTCATCCACAAGCTTCGCCGGATGATCACCAAACTCCCAATCACCACCAAGCCGTCTAGGTGATGGCGATCACCAAGAGTAACAAGCTAGAACTCTCACTTGACCACTACGAGCCCAAATGAGAAAGTGGATGCACACTTGCTATTCTCTAATCGCTAGTGAGGAACTCTCAAGCTTTGATTCTCAAATCTCTATCCTCACTAGTGCTCTTGCACTCCCTTGCACTCCAAAGGTGTTTATCAGCTGATCAAATGAGCAAGAGACCTCTAAAAGAGGTGGTGGGGATGTATTTATACACCCCACAAACAAAACGAACCGTTACCTGCTGACTCAGCAAAACACGAGCTGACCGGACGCGCCGGTCGAACTGACCGGACGCGCCGGTCGCCCGTAACGGTCGAAATCCGAAAAACAACCGAGTGACCGGACGCGCCGGTCAGGGATGACCGGACGCGTCCGATCGTGCAGTGAGCACTCTGTAAACACATCGGACGCTGGACCGCGTCCGATCGATGATGACCGGACGCGTCCGGTCGTCTCTGGACCTTACTGGACTGTGACCGGACGCGCCGATCACACCCAGGACGCGTCCAATGGAGTGTTTCCCTCAGTGACACGTGTTGTCTTCTGACCACCGCGTCCGGTCCTCGCGAGGACCGCGTCCGGTGTTCAGAGCTGAAACCCTAGCCGCGGAACTGTACTGACCGGACGCGTCCGGTCATGCCGAGGACCGCGTCCGGTCAAGGGAAAACAACCCGAAACTCTCCGAAACACGTCACAACTTGAACCAAGTTGCTTCCAACTGAACTTAGAGCTAATCTAGAGCTGCCTAGCGCCAAGTTTAACAAGTGTGCACCACACCTAAACATAGGACTCGCCTAGGTCAAGCTACCCGCTCATGCCCCCCTTTATAGTACGGCCAAAAGAGAAAAACGGAGATCCTAACGACTATTCCAAATGTCTCTCAACACCTCGACATCCGGAACTAACCGTCCTTAATCTTGACGTCACTCTTTTGAAAACCGAAACGATTTCCATCAAGGGGCATGAATACCATGGTGCCCAAAGCAGTTGAAACCTCCATGACCTAACTTACCAAAGTTTCTGCAAAACACACGTTAGTCATGGTAATAAAGCGTTGTCATCAATTGCCGAAACCAAACCTCGGGGCCTAGATGCTTTCAACCAGCAAGAGTGATGTTCGGGCATGACGTCAGTGTCAACTGGTCAGGCTTGGATAGGCACATCCCATTGGCCGACTCGCCGCGATTGGCCTGAAGCAACATTGTCGGAGGTTTCACCCATGTCATGTATTTATTATCCAATGGAGTATGTGAGAAATACATTTGTTGGGATTTCACCCACCGCTCCGACCTAGAGGACCTCGGCCACATCCTAGCCTAGAGGACCTTGGCCGCCATCACCCTAGCCTAGATGGGCTGCACGACAACCCTGACCTTGTGAGAAGGAACTTCAGTCAAGAGAGAGGCACAAAGAGAGAAGGGAAGGTGTAGTGGTGGAGGTGCCTGCCGGAGTGCCAAGAGCAAGAGATGGTGGGTGCAAGAGGGAATAGTGAATGACCGATGAGAGAAAAGAGAAGAGTGGAGTATGTGAGAGCCTGTTTGAGACGAGATATAATAAAAAGACATTAAGGCCCCGTTCGGCTCTGCTGATAAGCCGGCTGAAAAATACTGTTGGCTTATTTGTTACGAGGGAAAAACACTATTCTTGCTGAAAAAACAAGCTGAAAGTACGGATTATAAGCCGGATGAACGAGGCCTAAGTATATTTTTTTAGCTATCTACAAAACTATTAGTTATGATTCAAATATTTCTAGACTAACTTTTAGCTAAAAACAATAATTAATTTTCGTTCATCCAAACAGGCTCTCGGTGGACCAGTGGCACAATATGACAGCCCACGGGCAAGGCCTAGATTCCATGGAGGGACAAGTACCAGAGGCATAAGAAGAAGAAGAAAAGTACTAGAGGCACTAGGCAGTAGCTAGAAGACATAGGCGCCTGGTCAAACCTTGTTGGTCCAGCTCCAGCAGTCCAGCTAGCTAGCTGAGCTGGCCGGAAGAGCGTATCCTTCTCCTTCATGTGCCTGGAGAGCACAGGAGAGGTCGAGACTCGAGACGGCCGCCAGCAGCTAGCGTGCCAACTTGGAGCCAAGTACGTACTCGTCACAATCACAACAGAAATTCATTGGCGCCAGGCTGTGTGTCGCGTGAGCGCCATGTGTGCCACGGCCGGGGCCCGGGTCGATGCCACCCTGCCGGATGGCGACGGTGCGCGCGCCTAGATCTGCAGCAACAACGCCCTTGTTTCACAGGGAGATGAGTGTACTCAAACGACGCTGCAGATGGCGAGTTCTCGCCCGAGGAAATCGACCGCAGGCCCGCGGTCTTCGTCCAGAGCCGGCAGCACCTCGGTGAAACACTGAAACGGGTGTCGGACCGGGAGAGCCGAAGTGAGGCGGTGGGACGCCAGTGGCCAGCCACATCGGTACCGCGACGACCAGCGCCCACCACGTCCGGCGTCCGCTGCCGTTTCGTAGAGCTCATGATTGGGTCACTTCATTAGGAGCCGCCATATTCCCGTGCGTGGAGCGCCAGGGAACGTGCGGCCTTTGTGGTCCAAGGGCACGGCCCTGGGGGTTGAGTAGGAAATTAAACGGGGAGTGATCAAGTGGCGGCTTTCGGCGCGCACTTGGGCACTCGAGCGTGTCGGCTCGTGTAGTTGCCCATTTTAATTGCCGCTGGACAGTGCGAGCGAGTTAGCCGGAATTTTCTGTGCGCGTAGGTGCCGCGCTGTAGCTTGTATAGGTCGTAGCATGTGAGGAAACCGGAAACAGCACACCGCGCAGCGGCGGCGGCGGCCATGTTATGTTCTGTGTCATTGTGCACATTTGCCCAGATCACGCAGCAGCTCGCGAAACGTGCTATGGACGGAGATTGACTGAGCAGGTCGCGGGCAGATGGTTTCCGTTTCGAGCCAGCCTACATTTGGCCAGTTGGCCACCAAGCGACCAACAAGCAACAGTGTGGAGAACAGTGTAAGCGGCCCAATGATCCAGAGTCCAACCGTGTTCAATTCCTTTATTACTCGGTACAAAGGTAACATACCGCCCAAACAGTGTAAGCGGCCCAATGCTCCAGAGTCCAATATACTTATGGCCCATGTAACATATCCACAAGATCTTCATCATGTATCAATGAATGAACGGAAATGCTCCACCGCGCGGGTGCCCATCCCGCGCCCGGACAAACGAACGCCACGTGGTCCATGTATTTTTCCACTACATAAATATCTACTCCCATTAAGTAGCTAGACTTATCATCTCTGATTCCATCTCCTCTCTCTCTCTCAAAGATGGCAGCGGGCGCGGGTTCGGGGCGGATATCCGCGGATTTCGGGTCTAGCGGTTTCGGGTTCGGGTTTGATTTTTCACTCACGGTTTTCAGGTTCGGATACCCGAAACTTATCGGGTTTCGGTTTTCACCCGCGGATACCCAATTGGATATCCAAAATATAACATTTTGAATAAAAATTCAAGTGTTTTTATTAATAATTTGTTTATGTAAGCTATTAAATTTGTTCTAAGTTGAGTCATTTAATTATATGTTGTTTATCGCCTCTTGTTTATACATTTGAGTATGTAATATATGTCATATATATGTTGCTAAAAAGTCTTTACTTATTATTTTTCTTATTGCTTATAGTGGGCGGTTCCAGGTTTCGGTTAATCATTCGGGTTTCGGGTATCCACCGGGTTTGGTTTCGGGTTTAGATTATCACCCGAAACGGTGTTCGGGGCGGTTTCGGGTTTTGAGTTCGGGTTTCAGGTTCGGGTCCGCGAAGACTCCACCCGATCCGAATCCGCCCTGTTGCCATCCTGACTCTCTCTATCCTCCGTCTCTCCATCGTGGAGCCTGTGACTCTCCTCCCTATCTCGAACTCGCGTGCTTGCTAGCCAGGGGGGTCGCACAGCTACTGACGCAGCAGGTGGTGCTCATGCTCGCCAGGCAGGGGGTGCTCGTCGGCCGTTGGCCGCTCGCCAGGGGTGCTGCAGGGGGTGCTCGCTGAGCATGCCGCTGTGCTCACTAGTTGCTCCTCACGCAGGTGCTCGCCTAGTGCAGTGCCTCCGCTGGGGCACTGGTGACGCTGCCTTCGCTGGGGCACCAACGAGCTCCATGCGTGGTTGCCTACCTTCGCACTGGCGTCGAGCTCTGCAACGATAAGCTTCCATTCGTCCAAGCAGCAAGGTGATATTGCACTGGAAAACGCATGTTGCAAGCTTATGTTTCAGATGTTTCAGAGGTGTGTTGCAAAAGTAGATCGGAATGTTGCACGTGTTGTAATAACTATATACGTATGTTTCAAGTGTAGCTTCCAAATGTTTCATCTGTTTCGTACGTATGTTGCAAGTGTTTCATCTAGATGTTGCAAAAGTAGGTCTAGATGTTGCATATATATGCAAGTGTTTCAAATGTTTTCATACGTATGTTGCGAGTGGTTTTATCTGAATGTTTGCAATGGCTACATACATGGTATTCAAGTTTTTGCTGGTGTTTCACAAGTGTTGCGGACGTATGTTGCAAATGTTTCATTTAAATGTTGCAGAAGTAGATATGAGTGTTGCATATGTTGCAGTGGGACCCATCTGCAGCAGCCACTTGCTGCTGCTGTTGTTGGGTCCGCCTCCATGCGCATGGGTGTAGAGGGGGCGTGAGCGGGCGCAGATCTAGACGGAGCGACGCATGACACGGAGCAATGCAGGACACGGTGCGGGCGTGGGACACGGAGCGGCACGGCCCCGAAGCTGCGCGCTAGCCCTGGTCGGACGTCCGGGTGCTAGCCTTTCCACGAATGAATTTTATGAGTTGACAAATCTTTCCCTGACTTGACTAAATAAAAGCCTCAACCTCTCTTAAAGAAAAACAACGGTGTACTGCTGGCGGAGCAAAATGAACGAAGCCATTCTCGAGAAGAGTACAATACAAATATGGAGAAGTAATCAGATTTACTGAAGTTGGTATATGGTGCCTAATAAAGAGCTAAAGACCACAAACTACGAAGTAAAATTGAGCAAGCTTTCAAAGATGTTAACAGGTTTCCATACAAGACAAGCAGTGTACGCATTTACAAATTACACTGGCGAATCGTCACAAGCTGTTCGCCTACAGCTGACAACATTCAACACAAGACTGTCCACTTATTACCCCCATATATAGCATAGGGGTTATGACTTATGATAGTTTATCTTTTCCTTACAGCTTATTGACCATTTTGTCCTGGGAATGCTGGGGAGACGAAACAGGAGTCTCATACCAGCCTGATGACTACACTCTTACAGCTTTGACATGGGACGGCTCAAAGTTGCTTCAATGGTTCCGTGTGGTTCATCCGTCGGCAGGTACACATCATCAGCAAACTGATCAACACAAAATATATCTCAGTTTACGTGGATAAGATATAGAAACTCCAAATAAGCTTAACATGGAATAGATCACAAGAATGTATATATAAACTACATTTGACACCGTGCAATTCTATCCTGGAGAGTACTCCAATAGGCAGAGAGGAAACAACAAAATTCATACATTTTATAAAGGAAGTTTACCTTCACCAACGGAGCTTCTTTGCTCCCCAAGTTGACAGGCAAAAAGTGAAGGTTCGGCATTCTAAGTTGAATTGACGATATATCTGGGAACCTTTAAAGCGCACACGTATGTTCAGTGCAACTCATTAAATAAAATTGTGTACATAATTTAAGGGGCTGAAAACAAGAGATGACCAAATACAAGTTACAAACCTTGTAAGAACTTCTTTGGCCATGAGGTATAGCGTATTCTGCACAGATGGACTATAGACACCAACATCAGCAGGACCAAAGAACGTCTCTGCAAGAACTTTCTTTACATCCTGATATCTTTGTGTAAAGCAAAATGGCTTCGATGGGAGCTGCGAAACATGTTCAAAAGGGTACCTGGGTACAGAAAAAGGAAGTGTACACAAAACATTACCCATAAATAACGGGATATCCCTGCCTCATTTCTTGCGATTTTGCAAATTAGAAAGTTATGACTTATGAATACATGACTTGTAGACTTGTAGATGAATTCCTATCAGCTTGAATTCCCAAAAGTAAAAGATAATCGTAACATCTGAACTACAATAGTGGCTTGTCCAGGACATTGCAACAGCATTGTTTCTCAACTGTATGTAGATAGAACAATTTATTTATAAATTGAAAGAGGGTCTATGAACTCAGAAGGGAAGAGAGTTACCTCCACCAAGCAGTTACTTCTGTTGCTACTATCCTTTCCCTTGTATCAGGAAGAAGTCTATAGCGATCCGTCACAAACCCTTCAAACCCAGACTGAGAAGTAGTAGTCAAATTTTAGAATTTACTTCTGTGATACTGGAGAAAAACAACTCTAGTTCATTTAAGAATTTTATCAAGTAAACTTCAGCTAAAAAAGTGGCAGCCTGAGGAAATGTATTAAATCCCTGGAAACATGACATGGTTTAACCCCCCATCTTCTGAAGGACCATTTCACAACTCAACCAACCAAACCAAGAGGTTAAAAAAAGGGACAAGCTCAGCCAGAACTCACTCTGGGCGTTCGGGTTACCCGAATATTTCGGGTCGGGTAATTCAGGTAATGAGAATTCGGGTAATGGAAATCAGTACCCGATATCAGCCCCGAAAATTCACTACCCGCAAATTCGGGTTCGGGTTCAGGTATTCCCGATCTACCCGATATTCAGAAAACACACAGCAAACTGTAAAAGCATTCCAGCAGCATTCTTAATCATTGCACACAGTTTTCTTTGCAGCATTTCACAGAGAAATATAAGTACCAAAGTACTAGCTTACATAACTAGATAGCAGTTTAACACAAGTTCCACAACCACAACTGATCGCTGAACAATGACAGACACACACATTCACAGTCACAATTCACAACACAAATTCATAAAAGACGAGTCTCAGACTGCCACACAGATATAGTAAATAAATACTACAGTTCCACATTTCCACTTCCACCAACATTTATTGTTCACAGACTGCCAGCAACGGCTGCACAGCTTGCATTCAGCACCCCTACTAATTTCGGGTAGTTCAGGAAATTCGGGTACCGCGGGGTGCTACCCGATTTACCCAAACTAATTTCGGGTATCTGGAATCACTATCCGAAATTGTGATTGGGTAGATCGGGTACGGGTTCAGGTATTTCGGGTTCGGGTATTGGGTAGCGGGTAATTTGCCCAGGGTGAGCCAGAACACTGGCAGCCGAGGCACTGGCCTCCACCGGACTAGTGCCTAGCGCCTAAGAGAACACCGGCGATTATCGATCTACTAACTTATCACAACATAGTTCATAACTTATGCAGGCTAGGATGCACCAACACACTGATTTATGCAGAACTAATCAACCTCAACCAGAACAGAAGAGTTAAGATAAAGTGATAAACATGGTATAACATTTATATGTGAGTGATGGCCCAACTATCACGAAAGAAAAAGTTGAAGAAATACCTGAGTTGTCTTTAGCAACGAGTACCCTTGGATTCCAGAATTTATAAGCAGGCTTCCAGATTTTTTGACAATGACCTCTGTGCTGTGCTTCTCAACACCAACTTTGAACCCTATAAACAGTGGTACAATGCATGCAGTGTTATAAGGTGACTCTGGAAAATATTCGTGCATGAGTGTTCTCTCAAACATTGTGTGAAATTTGGCATTTGAAAGCTAAATAAACATGGGAGGTCGCTAGGATAAATGTCATTCAGCTATATAGTACTACCTCCATCCAAAAAAATGTCATTCTAGTTTTGTCCTAAATCAAATTATCTTAAATTTGACCAAATTTATAAAAACAATATACCAATATTTATATTACCAAATAAACATCACTAGATTTATCATGGAACATATTTTCATACTATGACTATTTTGGTGTCATAAATGTTGACAATCTTTTATATAAACTATAAACTTGGTCAAACTTAAGATAGTTTGACTTAAATGAATATATTACTTCAAAAATCAGAATGTTCTTATATTTAGTATTAAGGGGCAGAATTACTAACAAAAAAATGCTCGGAAAATTTGCAGATGGAACAAAGTTTTCTAATATTATATATGTGTGCAACTATTGCCTTCAGCATTGTTCTTTCAAATCTCTGCTAAATGAATCTTGAGCCCTGCATGATGTGAGTGTATTGAGCATATTTGGACAGGGCATCACAATCTAAGCCACAAAAGTTGTTGATTGTTAGAGTTAGGTATTTCCAAGTTATGGAAAAGGATTTTTTTTTTTTGCATTGAGCATAAAGTGCATACTAGTGACTTGTCAGTTGTGAATTGTGACCCCACTGCTATAACTCATGTCACTCAGACACTCACACATGGGGCCGCCCATACTAGGCTGTTCCTTGGAACAGGAGTAATTACAGAAGTGAGTAATAAACAGTTTCACATTGAAAGACGCCAAATGGCAATTGAAGATTTCGACAAGAGACACGAGGATGGGGGACCAAGAAAAAGTTTCCTTGAAGGCAGGGAAAGCTCCAAGTTTGGCGGATACTGTATATCCTACTATCCGGAGGAACACGTCTCTACCAAACGTTCACGACTCTGCCCCATTTCATTTCAATCCATGACACATCAATCAACAGCATGTGTTCAGTAAGATAGCGGATAATCTTTCTCACCATGCGAATGAGGCTTTCCGTCGACAGTGACACGCTCCCATGGGCGCTCCACGATAGTCACCGTGGCCTCTGAAACCTGCCCCGAAACGGCAGCACGAAGAGAGATCCATAAAAATCCCATCTTGACCCCTCAGCAGCAAAGCCGGATACAACAACCAGTCTCGAGGCGCTATACCTGAGGGTACAACGACGTGAAATGCCTTCCAAGAATCACGGCGAATTCCTCCATGGACACCACTTCCGTGCACTCCTTCGCTTTGACATAGACCTGGACAAGCGAAGCCGTACCAAATCAGTAGCCAAGAAGCCGCCAGAGCCGCTTTGGGGCGGCGGAGGAAGGAGGAAAGCAAAGAGAGCTGGAACGTACGGTGTTCTTGATGGAATCTGTGGCGACGATGGCGGAGTTGTCGCTGGAGATGTAGGAGGGGAGGCAGTCGGATACGATACTGACGGCGACGTTCCACTCGACGATGACGTGGCCCCCCGCCGCGGCCGGGCGGCGCCAGACGCGGGAGACGCGGACGCGGGACTTGCCGTGCCGGCTCTGGAGCTGGAAGTTCTCGGCCATGGCCGCCGCGGGGATCTGACCTGTGATCCTGAGTGTGGTGCGAGTGCGATGCGATCGCTGGGTCTGGACTCTGGATTGGCGTTGCGTTTCTGCCGAGAGGGATTGGCCTTTTGTAGACGGATGTGGGACCTGGCTGCAGCAACTAAAAGTGAGACGTGGGCTGCTCTTGCTCCTGTTCGTAGTTGCTTGTATCTACTGATGTCGTTGGTGACAATGTCGTCAATCCATATCCGTTTCCAAGAATTTTACGAAATAATATCAATCTTTCAATATACCTCAAATTTTATAGTGTTTCGATTTTATATTAAGGTTCCGTAATTCTATGTAAAATTTCATAGTACTACAATTGTAGATACTACATAAATAGCTTTCTAAATAATTTAGTTATGACAAAATACTATTTAAAGTTAAAGAACATTTGAAATTTAAATATGAAATATATATAAAGTCAAACAAATTAATCAAAACTTATATTGTAGACCTAAATCTTTGACACGTACTAGTATTACAGTCTTATAATAAAATATAATTTAGGTCCTTTTCATCCGGCTTATAATCCATCTTTTTCAGCTTGTTTTTTCAGCCGGAACAATATTTTTCTCTCACAACAAATCAGCCAACAATGTTTTTCAGCCGGCTTATCAGCACAGCCGAACGGGGCCTTAGAATCCGATACTATCATATTTATCGGTTAACAATCATTGATGGTGACAGAGACCGTACGATTCTTCCTGATTACTGCCGAGAGAAGCCTTACTTCTTCCAAATCATCGTAAAGCTTAAAAGCTCTGCACCGCTCCGGGTTCAGCACTTTTTCATGGTTTCAGACTTTGGGCATGTTTTTAACAGTTTTATTAAAATTGGTACCAATAGATTCAACGAGATAAAGTGTTAGCTAGAAGGCTACTAACTATTATTAGTTACAAAGCTGAAAGTTGTGTGTTTGAAACAAATATAAAATATACCTCCTATTTTTATCTCTCTCGAAACAACTATGAATTAGTTCTTTATTCTACACATTTTGAAAAGCATAAAGCCAAAAATCAAAAGTAAAAGTCGTGCTTTCAAAAATATAGTACGGAAAAACAGTTGCTTCTAAAAAAAAAGCAGCCTCCAAAAGCAGCCCTTGCCCCAAAAGCCCATCAAACCGACCTTAAGGCTGCTAATATGCCAACCATCAGTTCTAACTTTAAAAAGGCGGATCTAAACAGCTCCTACTATTAGTTAACTAGCTAATAGTTAGTACTCTCTCTATTCTAAATTATAAGATATTTAGATTTTCTAGATACAAAGCTTTTGCTATACACTACTTAGATATATAGAGTACTCAGCTGCACTTCTTAAAGGTTGCAGCTGCAACTATTGTTGTTTGTTGTACCGTTTACTATAATGTACCGCACCACTTTGTTGCAGAAGAGCTGCAAGTAGTGCAGCCAGCATGGCCATACATTATGTTTAGATATATAATAAAAGAAGGAAGATAACCCACGACGAGTCGGCGATTGGGGACCGTGCGATGCTTCTTCCTCCTCGTCGGCGCCGCCCCCACTCCTGCCCCTGCCCCGATGGCACCCCTCTGTCGCTGCCCCCTCCCTCGCGCCTCCACCACCCGCAGCCTCACCACCCCACCCACCTCCCACCACTGCCCCTCAACCTCGCACTACTCTAATCACAGGGTTGCTAGTGAATACTCCGCGTGCAACGCCCCTGCCACTAGCCTCACCCAATCGCCATCTCCCATCGCTGTGCCATCGTCTCACTCCCACCACTGCCGTGTCACGACCACCACCCCCACAAAACCTCTTCTACACCTGTTGGTGAGTGAATCCCCTCCTGGAATCCTAACCCTGGCTCCAGGCAGATCTTCTTCTTCCCCCTCCGACGGCGTGCGAATGGGTTGTGCGAGTATGTGAACACACGACCGATCGCGTGTTTGAGTTTGTGATAGCAAAAACAATGTATCTAGACAAAATGAAAATGTCTTACAATTTAGAATAGATAAAGTAATTATTAGCTAGCTAACTATTAATGCTAGTGGATCCAAACAAACCCTTTCCAACTCCAACGTCCAAAAGAATGTAATTCTAGGTTTTGAGCCAATTAAATTTTGTTAAGTTTGACCAAGTTTGTAAAAAATAGTATCAACATTTATATTTTCAACTAAGTTTATTACATAAGTATATTCTATAATTAATCCCATGATATGTATTTGGTATTATAGAAAGTAGTATTATATATATATATATATAAACTTAAATTTGTTTGATTTCTCACAAAATAAAAATTATATATATTTTTTGGAACAGAGGGACTACTATTTTATATTTTGATCCACGACCATTTTGGCGACTGAGGGTGGAACTTTATAACCTATATTAGTTTCTAAAATGTTGCTGTACTGATATTGGCCTGGAAGGCTGGAACAAATGTTTCGAGTTTTAAATCCACAATATACAGCATGCTGATTGCTGCAGTTGAATACTTGAATTGAACTACTCCTCGTAGTTCCTACTCAGCAGAGAACCCCACTTCCTAGTTCCTGCACATGGTTTTCTTTTTGGACCTGCACCCTGTTTTCTGCTACAACAACTGCAGCCCATTGTTTGCGCTTGCTTGAGACGTGAGGTGGAAGGTATTTTACTTTCTGTGCTATTCACGAGTGCTGCTTCCAACTGAAAAGTAAAATGCTGACGGATTAATTTACCCATAAATAGCACTAGAGGCCAACATATGCTCAATCATCGGATGATCATTGACCCATGCTGATGTGATCAGGGGCGCCATATACTAGTTCCAAACTACGCAAAGTCTTATTGCCGTTTGGAAACCGAGGCAGAAGAGAATGCTGATGATGACCATGCCATTTATATAGTATAGTACTTACAATCTTGAGGATACTGGAGCTTTTACACACACACACACGAGAGAGAGAGAGAGGGGATACTGGAGCTTCTCTGTAAATTCTGTGTGCTTCATTTTCTAGCTGGTCACTGTATGCATATACTATTATAGATATGCTTGATTGTTTACATTAGCTTTAGCTTGCATTAAATCTTATGCAGCATAATTTAAGTTAGTATAAACGTATTGTTCTGGTGCTTGGTTGTCTTGCAGTCCAACTGATGTTTCATGAAGTTATGTTTGATTACTTACATTATATTGTATGCAGTCACCTCCATACTAGACTATTAGAGGTCTCGTTAAGACTACCCGCACTCATGGACCTCTATATTCATCCTCTATACGTCCTAGTCAGTAAGATTCTCTCCTCTATACTCAATTCTACCGCACCCATCCATCCTCTATATCATCCTCTATCCACTCTATCCACTGTGGGACCCACTTGTCACTTTATCTAAATATATTCATGTGTGATCTAGTTTTGAAGGATTTATTTAGACGAATTTAATGATGAAATCGAAATTCAATTTAGATTTTTGGTTTGTAAGTTATAGCATTTTTCCCCCTTTGTTTAGCTAATGGGCCCCGCCACTATAGAGTATAGAGTAAACACAGTACCACTCTAAATATAGAGTGAGAGAAAGAATAAAGTATCGTTTTAAAGTACCCATTACAGCAGTTTTTACTCTATATTCATACTCTGCGGGTAGTCTAATAGGGGTTGGCACGGTGAAAATATTTTATATTGTGTCTTATTGGCTTGTGCAAATTCATATATTGTCTCACATGGCCAAATTTGACGTAGCAGTTAACGTTACATTAAGTCTGCTTTGAGCATTATACAAAACGGCATCAGAATTTTTATGGACAACCAAACACAAACAAACTACATTGCACAGACCTAAATACATGCTAGTGGATTTAAGTATAGACTCATCGTATCTATTATCCCTAGACAAATGTTGGAAACGTGAAAACTCATAAAAACATACTTTGTGGTTATGTTATTTTTGAAAGAAAAAAAAAACTTGACACATCCATAATTCATCCATATCTATTTTTTATTATAAAAGTTGAGGTTCAAAATCAATTTTGAAAACAACAAACCATATGCAGGGATGCACCCATCATCAGCTTAGCCTCTTAACTTAGGCCCTGTTTAAGATCGCTTTTGCAATTGATTCTCATGATGGAAAAAAAAAGTAAGTTACACCCCCAAACGCTACGCTTCTAATACATAAATCAAATACAAGAAATAACAAACTATCCAGTAACGATTCACCTTACAAATAGGCTAGTCAAAGGTTTTGTGTACATACATAAACCTCAGCCCAGTCTTGCTTCTCTGTGTAAAACCTGAAGAATATATTTAAATCAGCTTATTCAATAGTATAGTCAAACGAGACAGATGCAATTACAAAATGCATGCGATAAAATTTCCGGACCATTTGACAAATAAATATGCATGGAATGCTTCTTTACTGTTGAAATCGTCTTTAGCAAGGGAGGTAACAAATTAGCTTATTGTAGACAGATGATAATTTTGACTTAACCAATTCAAAGTTTAATATAGCAGCCTACATGCCTGACAGAAAGAAAATTATGTTAGACTACTAAATTATGTCTAATTGGATAAAAGTTTCCATGTATTTTTTTTGTTAACTATACTATATTAGATTGTGGCCTTAATTCAACATGACAAGTGGTTGACTAACAGCATAGTTCATGATAAAGCATGGTATTTGTATAATTGTTGTCACCAATAAGAACAACAGAGATAATTCAAATTCCTAAATTAGCAATACTATAATTTTCTATTCATTTTTTCTGATCCAGGCTGTAAAAGAACATAAATCTTCTACCTCTTCAGCAAACTTTATCAGGATTGTCGTCCTTGGCCTTTGCTGACCTTCAATTGGCACAAAATGTGCAGTAACTACGGCAGGAAAGCCAGCATTATCTAATACACCCTACAAAATGGTTACAAAGTAATATTGATATATTGCTCCAATAAAATGATAATGTCAGTGGTCACTGGTACTGGATTTCCACCTTTACAATTCCCGCAACAAAAGCTCCACAGTTGAATGCTCCCATGTCTTTTGGCACGGAAATGAAACTGTTCAAACAGAAAGAGTATCAAACTTTAGACTTGTAGAAAAAGAAATGCATTATGAACTCCACAAAAGTTCACAAACCGGTTAACAAGAAGCTCTTTTTCACTGATCATGTATTCATCCTCATGTTCTGTTCCCTTCTCAAGCGAGTCAGCCACCTGGGACATAATAAAGCAACTACGAGAATTAATAAACAATCATGTGAACAAAGTCCAGTGATAACAAGAATATCACAGGTTAGCATTTACTGTCAACCATATTAACTTATTAAGAGGTATAAATTCTTATGTAACACAGCCATAAGAAGTTGGTC
Organism: Saccharum hybrid cultivar R570; assembly: GCA_038087645.1. Taxonomy (NCBI): domain Eukaryota; kingdom Viridiplantae; phylum Streptophyta; class Magnoliopsida; order Poales; family Poaceae; genus Saccharum; species Saccharum hybrid cultivar. The sequence continues at coordinate 19,445,367 of JAQSUU010000139.1, forward strand.
TACATGTGAAGACCTAAGCAAACTGACTTGAGAGAAATATCAACCCTGTAAAACTATTATCCTGCAGGTGTTTAGGAAACATGCAACCACCCATATTAACTTCTAACATGAGTCCAAGAGTACTCATTGCATGCTACTGCACCATAAGCATTATTCAAGATGTCCTATTAAACATAATAATTCAGTCTTATCCTAAAGATGCTTGTACTGATGAGCATGCCTGGCAGTGTTCCAAAATGGCCTCCCTAATAAAGATTTATGTGTTAATATATGATCACTGGTTAAACAGCAGGAACAGTCCGGTTAAGCCATATAGCCACCACCAGGCAGGTAATTAAATGAATATTACTAAAGCTTTAGAACTCCGCCTATGTTGACTGGAAGACTTTCTTAAGTCGTCTCAACATAGCCGGTCCCAAGCCCGGGTAAAGGAGGAGGGTGTGTTAAGGTCTGGCGAACCAACAGTAAAAAAAACAGTCACTCTCATGGATTTGAAACCCACAAGAGATTCGTTGGGGCGTAACCCTCTTAGCGACGCGCTACATCGGAACCCGGGTGTGGTGTTAAATGAGCAAGGGCCGGGTCGTCATCCCCTTAGTGGCGCGTCGTATCGTGACCCGGGTACGATGAAAAATGAGCAAGGGTCGGGCCATCGCAACCTTAGTGGCGCGCTACATCTACGCCCGGGTGTAGTGAAAAATGAGCAAGTGTCTTCGCACTTCCCTCGACGGGTGTAAAGGGTAAGGAAGCTAGCCGAGCCAACTAGGATTCGTCTAGGTAGCTGGAACGTAGGGTCCCTAACGGGTAAGCTAAGAGAGCCAGTCGATGCAGCAATTAGAAGGCGTGTAAATATTCTATGCGTTCAGGAGACTAAATGGAAGGGCCAGAAGACGAAGGAGGTGGAGGATACTGGCTTCAAACTTTGGTACACGGGGACAACATCGGGTAGGAATGATGTAGGCATCTTGATCGATAAGAGCCTTAAGGATGGAGTCGTTGATGTTAGGAGGCAAGGCGACCGGATTATCTTGGAAGCTGGTAGTTGAAGATTCGGCTCTGAATGTGATCAGTGCCTATGCCCCTCAGGTAGGTCTTAGCGACGGCACCAAGAGACAGTTTTGGGAAGATCTTGATAGCATGGTTAGTACCGTGCCTATCAGCGAGAAACTCTTTATAGGAGGAGACCTCAACGGCCATGTTGGTGCGACTAATGTAGGTTTCGAGCGGTTGCACGGGGGGTTCGGGTATGGTAGTAGGAATCAAGAGGGGGAGGATGTTTTGAACTTCGCGCTGGCCTATGACTTGTTGATAGCGAACACCCTCTTTAGGAAGAGGGAATCTCATCTAGTAACCTTTTATAGTGGACAACACTCGAGCCAGATCGACTTTATCCTTGCAAGGAGGGAGGATAGACGTGCTTGCTTTGATTGTAAGGTGTTACCTGGGGAGTGTGTTGTCCCTCAACATAAGCTTGTGGTGGCGGACTTTCGCTTTCGGGTACGTGTCCACCGGGACAAACGGGCCAAGATTGCGAGAACTAAATGGTGGAAGCTTAGAGGGGAAGCAACGCAAACGTTTAAGAAGAGGATGCTAGACGAGGGGCCTTGGGAAGAAGGAGAAGATGCCGACGACATGTGGCTAAAGATGGCAACATGTGTCTGGAATGTGGCTTCGGAAGTGTTTGGCGTGAGTAGGGGAGGCAAACGGGAAGCGAAAGACACATGGTGGTGGAATGACGAGGTGCAAAGGGCTATTAGGGAGAAGGAGTGTTTCAAGCGTCTCCACTATGACAAGAGTGTAGCCAACATCGAGGGCTATAAAATAACGAAGAGGGTTGCAAAGCGAGCTGTGAGTGTAGCAAAAAGTCAGGCGTATGATGGCCTTTATCAGCGGCTAGGAACGAAGGAAGGGGAGAAGGACATTTATAGGATGGCTAGAATCCGCGAGAGGAAGACAAGGGACATTAACCAAATAAAATACATCAAGGATGGGACAGATCGACTTCTGGTGAAGGATGAGGAGATCAAGGACAGATGGAGAGAGTACTTCGACAAGCTGTTTAATGGGGAGAATGAGGGTCCTGCCCTTGAGTTGGACGACTCATTTGACGATACCAACAGACGCTTTGTGAGGAGAATTCAGGAGGCAGAGATCAGAGAGGCTTTGAAGAGGATGGAGGTAAAGCAATGGCCCTGATGGTATCCCCATTGAGGTGTGGAGATACCTAGGCGCCAGAGCGATAGTATGGTTAACTAAGCTTTTTAACCTTATTTTTCGGTCTAACAAGATGCCTGAAGAATGGAGGAAAAGTATATTAGTACCTATCTTCAAGAACAAGGGAGATGTTCAAAGTTGTACTAACTACCGTGGGATTAAGTTGATGAGCCATACGATGAAGCTCTGGGAGAGGGTTATCGAGCATCGTCTAAGGCGAGTGACACATGTGACCCAAAATCAGTTTGGGTTCATGCCTGGTAGGTCGACCATGGAGGCGATTTTCTTATTACGACAATTGATGGAGAGATATAGGAAGCAGAAGAAGGACTTGCACATGGTCTTTATTGACCTCGAGAAGGCATATGACAAAGTACCGAGAAATGTCATGTGGTGGGCCTTGGAAAAGCACAAAGTCCCAACTAAGTACGTTACCCTCATCAAGGATATGTACAGGGATGTGGTGACGTTTGTCCGAACATGTGTTGGCGACACCAGTGACTTTCCAATTAAAATAGGACTGCATCAGGGGTCAGCTTTGAGCCCTTATTTATTTGCTTTGGTGATGGATGAGATCACAAGGGACATACAAGGTGATATCCCTTGGTGTATGCTCTTTGGTGATGATGTGGTGCTAGTTGACGGCAGTAGGACGGGGGTTAATAGGAAGTTAGAACTATGGAGGCACACGTTAGAGTCGAAAGGGTTCAGACTTAGTAGGACTAAGACCGAGTACATGAGGTGCGATTTCAGCGCGACTAGGCACGAGGAGGGAGACGTTAGCCTCGATGGGCAAGTGGTGGCCAAGAAGGATACTTTTCGGTATTTAGGGTCGATGCTACAAAAGGATGGAGACATTGATGAAGATGTTAGGCATAGAATTTCAGCCGGCTGGTTGAAATGGCGTCAAGCTTCTGGCGTTTTCTGTGACAAAAGAGTGCCTCAGAAGCTGAAAGGTAAGTTCTATAGGACGGCGATTCGTCCGGCGATGTTATACGGTGTTGAGTGTTGGCCTACAAAAAGGCAACATGTCCAACAATTGAGTGTAGCAGAGATGCGTATGTTGCGTTGGTGTTGCGGGCACCCAAGGAGGGATAGAGTCCGGAACGACGATATTCGGGATAGGGTTGGGGTGGCACCAATTGAGAAGAAATTGATTCAACATCGGTTGAGATGGTTTGGACATGTCCAACGGAGGCCTCCTGAGGCGCCGGTGCGTAGTGGAGTTATAAAGCGAGACGATAATGTAAAGAGCGGTAGATGTCGACCTAAACTAACTTGGGACGAGTCCGTTAAGAGAGATCTTAAGGAGTGGAATATCTCCAAGGATTTAGCTATGGACAGGAGCGCTTGGAGATTGGCAATCAACGTGACTGAACCGTGACCTCTTTTTGTCTTGTGCCCTTTATGTCCCTTTATGTGTCTCCCTGTTTCTCGTCTCTTTTGGGTTTCATCTCTAGCCTACCCCAACTTGCTTGGGACAAAAGGCTATGTTGTTGTTGTTGTACTAAAGCTTTTGAAACCATGGTATTTGGAAAGGGAACCAGATATTGAGCATATTTAAAAGGAGTGAGGCACAATGAGTGGTCGCGCTAATTATGCACAAAGTGGTATAAGCACCAAGCTCCTTAACAGAGGCTACAATTGGCTACAGCCATTGCCATCACTACAGCTCAGGACAAGCTATAAAGAAAGTGAGGGACAAGGAGATTTTGACATGTTTTATAGTATATAGACATGTGTTGTCCATGTGACAGCTCAGAACAAATAGGGAATAGTATTATCGGTTTCAATGTTTCTTATTCCTTTTTGGGTACTTGCTACATTTTAGTTATGTTCTTGAACAGTTCCAGTTTTTAGGATTATTGCCTCTACGTAAGTTCAATATTGTCATAAAAAGGAAGCACAAACTAAAAAAGTTACTTAGTCAATAGACTTCTTGATGTGGTGTAGCTGCCATCAGGGCATTACGTGCCACTTGAGTTTGAGGGTCCATCAGTCATCTAGTTCATGACATTGTAATTTTACAATCTAGGAATCATTGGTAGTAAAGTTTTATGAATACAAATTGTAATCACCCAACAGCAAGAATGGATTTGAATCAGAAAAGACAGTCACAGGCAGAACATAATACCTTTCCAAACAACACTTTCCAAACAGTACTGTGGATGAATGATAAAATACCCAGAAGTCGTGTCTCTCGTCTATTTCCCTGAAGTAACAAACTAATTATCTTCCAGACATGACTACCTCAAAACGAGAAGAATATATATAATAACATGGAGATCATGTTTTCTAAAAAAAAACTGTAGAGTACTTCAAATCATTGCACATATTATACCAAATGATCCTTTTATCCTATAAATTATGAAAATCAATAAAAACAAAGAGCTGATGCAGTGACCCTACATTTGGTATTATTTGATTAGTCCAAAGAAAATCCATAACTATGTTTTATGCTGAATGCACAGTGCTTGGATACTCATATATGATATATATCAGATTTTTGAGCTAGAAAGAATTATCCAAGCAAAATTATTTTTGTAAAAGGAAATTTGACTATAAAATATTATTTGCAAAAGTGGAGCATCAAAATTGTTACAGTATTTTATAATGATCATTATATAACCAAGCAAACAAACAGGTATCAAACCTTCTCCCTGTGACAGAGTAGTTCAAGCACCCTTGCACCAACCGCATAACCAGCATCCTCCAGCCTGTGCATGAAATAAAACAAACAGGTGTAGCCCAGATGAATTTATAAATCAATTTACTGAAAGAGTTTATCTGATCTGGGTAGAAGTTAGTAGCATGTGCAATAAGAGCTATACCCCATGCCCCCATATCAATCAAGGCAAGATAAACAAAGGCACATGATAGAAAATAATCAATCAACCTAAATACAAATTCATCAAAAAGATCAGACAAGTATAAATACACAATAGGGATACCTCCGTTCCAGCTCAGTAATGTTGTCAACTTGAGTCTGGTTGTACTGAACCAACTCAGAGAACAAGAATGCAAATGCACTCAAACTGACCTAAAAAAGGCAAAATACTCAATAAGCCTGTATGGTAGTAAAGAAAAAGACCATGAGAGAAAGCAAACTTCCTAGAAAACCTAGAGATCTCCAAGCATATCAGAAAAGCTTATCATATCTTTGACCTCTCATTTGCAAAATTTGCCAGGAACTAATTAATGTTGCCATAAAGAAACAATCATTTAATGCCTGGCTGTTAATAAGACCATTACCAGTAAACCTTATACTACAAAAAATGCCATGGCCGCCAAAACATAGTACCGCAAAAAGGGAAAAATCTAAAGTTGCTGGTTGAAATAAAAGGGTGGAACCACTCAGGCCCAGCGTCATAAAGTTTAGGTTTGGCAGATTGAGTTGTAATTAGAATGGATTCTATGTATAAAGAATCAAGGAGCCAATTTTGTTGCCCCTACAAATACAGAGAGAATAATCAAAGGTTAAGCTGAGTTAGGGTAATTCCCCTCAGCCTTCTCGTGTCCCCGCGCCCCCTTCTCCCAGTGGCCGCACCTAGCAGCCGCCTCTCATGTATCTCACCCACACGGTTACGTCTCAGCCCTAGCCGAACCCTCCCCCTAAACTAAGCACATGACAATTTGGTATGCCGAGCCAGCTCTATTTCCACTGCAATGGGACCCAATTCTGATCTATACAACAAATGGCAAACTGGAGGAAGAAGATCAAAGAACACATGAAGCCTCTACTGGCATATGCCGCATGCCGCAAAAATCGAGCAGTAGATGAAACACGAACCAACCACAACACCTCCAATCTGTGTTCCACAGCCAAAAAGGGGAGTAACATCACCAAAGGAGCCAATTCAGATAGATCAGCTTCTGGTGGAAAGTGAAAAAACCTCAGATGGATGGGAAGGAATAATAAATTTGATGCCAAGGACCAGGAGCCACGGTGTAAATCCAACGCGCCAATCAAAACGTGTACAAATTATTGTTTCCGGAGTACGATGATAACGATGACCCCGTACCCTGGCTATATCGATGCGGAAACTTCTTTTATATCTCAGAAAAAAATAAAAAAAATATATGTTGCTAACATTCTTCCACCTGACAGGTCACACCTTGGCATGGTTTATGCACCTAGAACAAGATGATAGAACTGCTTCATGGCCCCTTTTTTCCGCAACTAACAAATGCTTCAGACTTTCGGCAAGAAAGAACTCTCTGGGGCAATAGTCAAAAACTCAACAGCTGGGATGGCAGGAGGGATATATATACAGATCAATTTCTAAACTAGATCTCTCAGGTAACAAATCTATGACTGGCCCAACAATTTAATGCTCACAGAAGAATTAACAGATCTCTTGCGTCTCTCACATAAGTCAGGCTCTGCAGGTCAGCTACCTTGCCACTCCTAGAGTAACACTGATCAACAGTATTCCATCAAACACGTCCGTGAAAATGCAACTGCATCTCACGCCACTGCTCCCTCAGGCTGCAATACTTGCCTACAGATTACAGGCTAAACCCCTAGTGCCTTCCTATTAGAGGAGCCTATGTGGGAGCAAGGAACTAGAAGGGATCGCCATCCCAGCGCGATGAGATGCATGGCAAAAAAAAAAAAAGATCGACATCTCGAGGACTAATCTAGGGAGGCAGTGCGCGCACAGATCCGATGGGAATACCTCCTGCTTGCCACGGCTGAGGGGCTTGTCAAGGACGTTGGCGTACTGCTTCGCCTTCCCCACACCGATCATCTTGCCAGCCCCTTCAAGCTGCAGATATATTAAGGCACAGGTTAGAACATGAACCATGAACAGCCCATAATGAAAAATCCCCATACCATCTTCAAATAAAATCATGATAGCTAACAGGGGCGGATCCAGTAAAGGGACATGGGTGTACACATGTACACCCAATAATTTTTGCAAAAACTTCGAAGTTAGGAGGTTTGTCAAATAGCTAAATAGCTTTAGGTTAGGGTTCCGGTGCTCAGCTTGAAGGGAAGGGAAGAGAAGGGAAGGGGTGGGAGTACCTGGTGGGTGCTCGTCGACGGCGAAGAGACCAACTAAAGCCTCAGCACCTGGCTTAGGTCGGCGGCGGCGGCCCACCAGTCGTCGGAGAGCGAGAGGAGGCGAGAGAGGCAGACCGCAGACAGAACGCACGAGTAGGGGAGCTATTAGGGTCCGGTCGGCCGGACCGTAACCTCGCGCCGGCAACGCGCGCGCCAAGCCGCCAATAATTTCCCGCTGCAACCTCGCGCAGAGACGCTTCGGTGTTGCTGCTCGGCTGGTTTTGGGCCTGAAGTCTAATGCGTTGCGTATAATCTTATTTTTATTGTTTTATTTATACTAGCAAATAGGCCCATACGTAGCAGCAGGTGAAAAAAATAAAGCATTCATACTCCATCCGTTCTAAATTATAAGTCACTTTGACTTTTTTGTTTCATCAATTTTACTATATATCTAGACACATTAATATATCTAGATGCATAGGAAAAATTGATATAAAAAAAGTTAAAGCAACTCATAATTTCGGACGAAGGGAATATATCTATTTATGCTTAACCATTTTTATAAAATTTAAAGCTATAACTCATTTATAATGACCATGACATCCTAAGCAAATTATATGATAATGTCCTACTTAGCTGTATCAAAATAAAATACAACATTGATAAAAATTTCTCTCGTCCCAAAAATAAAGAAATTTTTACTTGTAAATATATATAGCTCTAATTTTTATATTTTTTAATTATTTGATTTGATTAATTCAACCATTGATTGATCCATTGATACTCATGGAGATGGAGTCACGAGATGCAAACACACCTACGGGGACCCAGCTGCCACCCGTCAGCAAGATGCGACCGATCGTGACGTGACTCTGCCATTGATGATTGCCTTTTGGTATCAACTACGGGTTCTTCTGCAGCTTCCACACACTTTAGGCTCGAGGGTAAGCAAACACCAACAACGACACCAAGCACCTAAGATACGTAAGGTTCTAATCCGGCACAGTTCTTGTTAAGGCAGTCAGGCACTGCCCAGAACCCATGGCTCCGGTTTTGAAAATCATCGACTCACCTACGTCGCTGCGATGACTGGCGTGCTGCCATCTAAGCCTAGCATCAAGCTTTATGCCATGGAGGCACAGTGGGTTCTGGTTCTGCTGCTGCAACACCTCCTGCTCTTCGAGGGCGACCATCTGCCACCCTTGGACGTCATCCTCCAGTCCCTCCGATCCTCCTTCATGACGACCCTGGCTTGGATAAATCTCTAAGTGTCCTATGTCTATATAAATTCGAGTAGAGCGTGTCCAGACATACTATAGACTTTGGTTTCAAGATGATTGATAATGTATGACATGATTGTTGCATAAATATCCAAGTTGCATGTCGTCCAGGTGATCAAAAATATAAATTGTATAACCTGTGGCAATGCACGAGCATTTTCGTCGGCAAGCTCCACTACCTCACGGACACCGGCGATGTCACCATATGTTGCTCCACCGGTGGCGTCGACGACGGCGGCGACAGGTTCGTCGCCGCGGAGTACGACGCTGACGTGTGCCACCTTCCGGGCGATGAGGACCGTGACGCGCTCACGTTCAAGCGTCTCGTTCCGGAGCTCGACACGAGCCTAATGCCGACGCCGCTGCTTGCCGTGCAGGCAACGCGTCTCGTGGGAGGCACGGTGACCATCGGGGTCAGTGTGCACCACGCCCGTCGCCGACAGCCCCTCGCTGTGAAGCTAGCATGTTCTTTCTTCCTTGTCCCGACCTTCTGTATCCCGACCTTCTTGAACCTAGATTTCCATAATTATATTCGGACTTGATCAAACTCCTAACATGGATATCACGTGCGTGTACCATGACGTTGTCTTCTCGTGCATGTTATACCACGTATATGGTCAAATCACCGTTGTCCAAAATTAATCGTATACGGACTTAGTCCAGTGACTTTTTCCATGACCAACCCAAATTCCTATTTGGTCATGTCTTACTCATAACGTCTTACTCACAGAGATGGATACGAAGACTCTGTTATTTCCTTACACGTAGCGCCTCCAAAAGTCCAAAATAATTCTATTGCTTATATTTCCTTGAATTTGAAACACAGTAGCACCTCCATATTCTCGTGCTTGCCTATTGTTGACATCATTTTTTAGCACGTGTTAAGATGGTCAGGAGGGGCTAATCAGTAGAGGAAATATTATTGTGTAGATTGATAGCTGATGAAAATGAGTTTGCTTATGAGTGGTAGCGGCGTATGGATTCAAATTGAAATGTTGCCAATAAGGTTAAGGGTAGTATTGCCGATGCCGATGAAAGATGGTTTGAAGACTGCTGCCGATGAAACAGGGAATGTACCGATGGAAGGAACTTGAAGGCTGCTGCCGATGGAACAAGGATTATGCCGATGGAACAGGGATCGTGCCGATAAAAAGGAGGTCGATGAGAATACCATCGTGACTAAGGCGGACTATGGAATAAGATAGGAGTTAATTTCCTTATATACGTTTATTAGAGTCTGAGTTGTATCAAAGTTATGTGTTTCCATAGATTTGGATTTAGTGTCCTAGTCGTATTTGGTTACGTTTCTGTAGATCAGGATATAAATATAGGGTAAAGGGCAATGTAAAAAAAAGAAATCAATCAATACATCAAAAACAACTTTTATTCTTATTTACATCTACTTTCGACGACTTCGTCAATTTGCATATTTTTTTTACGAGTTCTCATCGATTCGGCGAGTTGCATTGCTCCAGTGCAATCTTCGGCGATCCTCGAGTTCCACGTGAGTACCTCTTGGCCGTGGCTTTCGGGCGTATCGTTATTGTCATGACCAAAGTGCTCGTATCTTTATCCTTGTCGATTAACAGGTCAAATCGACTGGCACGCTTTGGATATCGATTTCGGGTATTAGCCTTTTGTGTTTACAGATCTACTTTTGCATCAACACATCTTTTGACACGCCTGGTGGGACAGATCTAGTCAAGATGCTTAATCCTGAGATCGATGCGGGGAACATCATCGCGGTAACAGAAGAAGATCTTAAGGACGATCAGAAGCAGACTATGGAGAGGGCTATAGAAGAATACAGACAGCTCTGCTTGAAGTCATTCAGTTTGAACAAAAGTGGACATGTTATCCAGAAGCAAGACTTGCCGTTGCCTCGGCAAGTTACCTTTGATTCTAATCCGGGTAAACTTCAAGAGATGGTTAATTCTGCAGTGAATCATGCTTTAATTAATCATTCCAATGTGCTGTCCAATACTATTCATAATGCTGTGATTCGAACTTTCAAAGAAGGGCAAGCGTCACCTCGTTACGTTGGGCCTGCTTATCATCAACCAGAATCAGCATCTGCTATTGCTCCATCGGCTCCCCCAGCCGTTGCGGGTATAGAGATTTCTTCTCTTCCAGTATCAGCAGGTTTATCTAACATACAGTCTACACCAATGCGTCCGGATTCAGCATTATCAGGACAAGTTCAGCTTTATACAGATCTATCAGCATCGGCTTTATCAGGTCCTGTACCACAGAATAATCAGACTCCTGCTAATTGGTGGGGATATGGTATGCCTCTAGAGCCATCTGTTTTTAACCATGGATCACCTTAAGTGTTTGATGCAACGGGAAAAGCTCCTATGCTATCGGCCGGTTCACCGATAGCTCAAGTACCCCAATATACTACAGCAACTACTGTACAACCAACTCTAGGAGGTTTCCAGGTGTCTTTGGGTCAAACATCTAGTTCAAGTCCATCGGCAAATTTGTTACCGATGCAACAGAAGGCTCCAATCGTAAGTCAACCTGGAGTCCAGGTTTTACCTCAAGTTAGTTGTAATTATCTGGCAATGCCAACAAGTTACCAACCATCGACAAATTTTATACCGATGAACGCTAATAATTGGCCAGGGCAGTTTCCCACTCAACATTTAGTTCAGCCAAATCAGCAAGCCACAGGTGTTCATCAAGGTCACATGCATGCTGGTTTTCAGAATCAAGCATCGGCAGCTCAACCGATGAACCCTTTTCAGCAGGTTAATGGACCACAGATAATGATAAATATACCAATTGCTGGAGATCGTGGGCCACAAAGGTATGCAGAAGGGTATCAGCAAGTACCTCCAGTAGAGATTCAACCATGTCATCAACAAGATGTTGATGCTTTTTGGGCCGATAAAATAGCAGAAATTATGAAGGATCAGTTTAGGATCAAGCCCAAAGTTAATACCTATTCTTATCGGACTCCGTATCCTCCGGTATATGATTTAATTCCTCTCCCAAATCGTTACAAGGTGCCAGATTTCACTAAGTTTTCTGGGCAAGACGATACATCAACCATGGAGCATGTTAATCGTTTTATTATTCAATGTGGAGAGGCAGCTTGTAGAGATGAATTGAGAGTTTGTTTGTTTTCATCATCTCTATCTGGATTAGCATTTACATGGTTTATCTCACTACCGCCAAATTCTATTATTACTTGGGCTGATCTGGAAAAGCAATTTCATAAGTATTTCTTTGCTGGCGTTCATGAAAAGAAGCTTACCGATTTGGTAAAGATGAAACAGCACAATGATGAATCGGTAGAAGGCTTTGTGCAAAGGCTACAAGATGTAAAGAACAAATGTTATAGCCTGGTGTTGGATGATCGGCAGCTTGCCGATTTGGCCTTTCAGGGATTGTTGCCACACCTTAAGGACAGATATGCTTCTCAGGAGTTCGAAAGCCTAAGTCATCTAGTGCAAAGAATTTCTGATCAAGACACTAGGGTTTTTGAACCTAAAAGGAATTGGAATAAAAAAGTTTCATTTGTCGAAGAAGTAGAAGATTCTGATTCGGATGAAGAACCAGTTATCGGTTTGGCTGAGTGGGTTAAGAATAAAAAGCCAATATCTTGTCCCTTTGGTCACAAAGAGCCAGAGAAGTTTACTTTCGACGTCACCAAAGCCGATAAGATATTTGATCTTTTGCTTCAGGAGGGCCAGATTAAGTTGTCACCTAATCATGTGATCCCATCGGCAGAAGAGTTGAAGCATATGCTGTATTGCAAATAGCATAATGCAACTTCACACAGTACAAATGAGTGCAAAGTATTTAGACAACAATTATAGTTAGCTATTGAGTCTGGGAGAATAAAATTTGGCAATTCCAAGATTCAGAAGCCGATGAAAATTGATCAACATCCTTTTCCAGCAAATATGTTGGATATTGAAGGTAAAATTAAGGTGTTGACATCAGAAGCTGCTAAAAAGAATGCATCAGTAGATCCCCAACATCGGATAACTACCGATGATGCAAAAGGCAAGGGGCTATTGACAGAAGGTGGCAGTTCTAGAAAGCCTCCTCGATCTGGCATCATGATTACTCAACAAAGACAACAGGAAGACTGGCGTCAGCGAAGGGACCGATATCGACAACAGCAAGAGGAAAGACGTCAAGAAGAGTGGAATCGGCATAAGGATCATTGGAATTGTCCGTTTTTTATTCATTGTTGGGAGGAAGATATTAAGTTACCTACTGTTGAAGATTGCCCAGAGTGCAATGGTTATTATGGAGTTAATCGTCCTATAAAAAGATTTCAATCTGGTAATCAAGGTTTGTCCATTAATGAGCCGATCAGAAGGAGAGCATCAGTATATGATCGGCTGGGGGCAGGCTTAGTGTACATGAAAGGCTTGGTAAACACGTTGCATATTTTCTGAGAAACCAAGAGGAACTTGAAGAGATGGCAAATGCAAGAGTTCCTGATGAAGAAATATTTTACAGGGATCCTAATATACGTCGTGTGGAGACAACCAGGATCTATCAGCCAGTGTGGAAAACTAAACTTCCTCAATGGTGTCCAGAGGGTTTGACAAAGACACAGAAGAGAAAAATGCAGCGAGAGCGTCAAAAAGACTTTTACCAAGAAGGAAGTCCCTCCAATGAGAAATCTGGTAATCGGCAGTGGCAGATAAGGCACAAAAATAAAGGCCCATCGGCAGATGTCAATATGGTGTTTATGTTGCCGATGGAATTTTTGGCTCTATCTGATAGCGAAGAAGTTTTTTTCTCTGACCAAATAGCTCAATTAACACTAGATCCAATGATGACTATTTTTGAGAAGCCTGCCGATGATGAGAGACAACACCTCAAGGCTTTGTTTGTAAAAGGCAGAGTTGATGGGCAGCCTGTATCTAAGATACTTATTGATGGAGGAGCTGCAATTAATATTATGCCTTATGTGATGTATCGGAAGCTTGGTAAGGGAGATCAAGACTTAACTAAGACTGATATGATGCTAAAGGACTTTGAAGGCAATGTATCACCAGCTAAAGGGGCAGTGTGTGTTGAATTGACCATCGACAGTAAAACCTTACCGACAACTTTCTTTGTTATTAATGGCAAGGGTGCATATAATCTGCTTTTAGGAAGGGATTGGATTCATGCTAATTGTTGTGTTCCTTCTACAATGCATCAGTGTCTTATACAATGGGTTGGAGACAAAATTGAAGTTGTTCCTGGTGATTCTTCTTATATCATCGCATCGGCAGAATCAAACACTTATGAGCGAACTAGGTGCATATCAGGAGAAGCTTGGGAAAAAGAGTTCCTCAAGGTTGTCGATTACGAAATTCTACCGATCCAAGCAGTCGGTTCTGAAGAAGAGTTTTAATGGATAGATTTGCCGATGATGGAAAATTAGGTTAAGGATTTACATCGGCAGATGATTTAATAGAAGTAGATATTGGTGAAGGCGATGGGCCAATGCCCACTTTTATTAGCGCTAAGTTAAATTCCAAGTGTAAACAATAACTAGTTGATTTGTTAAAGGAATATAAAGATTGTTTTGCTTGGGATTATACTGAAATGCCTGGGTTAGACCGATCTATAGTTGAACATCGGTTGCCTATTAAATCTGGATTTCAGCCACATCAGCAGCCGGCACGCCGCTGCAATCCTAATATACTTCCTGATATTAAGGCCGAAATAACTAAATTAATTGAGGCAAAGTTTATTCGGCAGTGTCGATATGCAGAGTGGATTTCTAATGTGGTTCCTGTATACAAGAAAAATGAGAAACTTCATGTTTGTATTCATTTCAGGAATCTCAATAAGGCCACACCGATGGATGGTTACCCAATGCCGATTGCTGATTTGTTGATTGATGTTGCAGCAGGGCATCAGATTATCAGTTTTATGGATGGTAATGCAGGTTATAATCAAATATTCATGGCTGAAGAAGATATTTCTAAGACTGCTTTTAGATGTCCAGGACATGTTAGATTATTTGAGTGGATAGTTATGACATTTGGTTTGAAAAATACCGGTGCTACTTATCAAAGAGCTATGAACTTTATTTTCCATGAATATATCGGCACGTTGGTGGAAATCTACATTGATGACATAGTGATTAAGTCTGGAGACATCACAAAACATCTAACCGATCTACAGAAGATATTGGAGTGCACAAGAAAGCATGGATTAAAGATGAATCCTAATAAATGTGCATTTGGTGTATCGGCAGGATAATTCTTGGGTTTTATGGTGCATCAGCGGGGTATTGAAATTAGTAGAAAATCTATTGAGGCAATCAACAAGATTGTTGCTCCTGCCGATAAAACTAAAATTACAATCCTTGATCGGTAAGATTAATTTCATCAGAAGATTCATATCTAATTTGTCGGGTAAGATCAAGACTTTCAGTCCATTATTGAAATTGAAAGCCGATCAGGAATTTAAATGGGGGGATAAACAGCAGTTAGCCTTAGATGAAATTAAGAGTTATTTAACAAATCCTCCAGTGTTAGTTCCACCCCAACATGAAAAACCTTTCAGATTATATTTATCAACTGAAGATACTGTTATCGGTTCAGCTCTTATTCAAGAATTTGAAGGAAAGGAGCGTGTTATCTATTATTTGAGCAGACAGTTAATAGACGCTGAAACTAGGTATTCGGCCATTGAGAAATTATGTCTATGTTTATACTTTTCTTGTATTAAGCTGAGACATTATTTACTATCGGTTGAATGTACTGTCATATGCAAAGATGACGTGGTCAAGTATATGCTGTCAATGCCGATACTGAATGGTAGGATTGGTAAATGGATTTTAGCATTATCAGAATTTGACCTATGTTATGAATCGGCTAAGGCAGTTAAATGACAGGTTATGGCCGATTTCGTTACTCAACATTGCAACACGGTGGATTCTCTGGAAATTGTTCCGTGGACACTTTTCTTTGATGGGTCTACTTGTGGTGAAGGGGCAGGCATTGGTATTGTATTAATTTCCCCTTAGGGGAAGAAGTATGAGTTCTCATTGCCGATTATTGCTATATCGACCAACAATCAAGCTGAGTACCAAGCCCTGATAAAAGGGTTAAAATTGCTCAAGGAAGTACATGCTGATGCTGTTGAGATCTTTGGTGATTCTATGTTAGTTATAAATCAGTTGACTGGGATTTATGAATGCCGAAGTGAAATTCTAATTTCATATCATGAAAAGTGTTTGAGATTATTAAAAGGGTTCAGGAGTTTTTATCTGGAACATATTTCTCGGATGCATAATGAAGAGGCTAACCGATTGGCTCAGCAGGCTTCAGGATATCAACCTGTTCAAGAAGTATTAATATCAGTAGCTGATACCGATGACTAGAGGAAGGAAATTATTGATTATTTAAAGAATCCATCTAAAAAGGTCGAAAGACGTATAAGGTTCCAAGCTACCAAGTATGTACTCCTCGATGATGAATTATATTACCGTATCATAGATGGAGTTTTACTCAGGTGTATTAGCATAGAGGAATCAAAAGGTCTGATGGGTGAAATTCATGAAGGAGTATGTGGGGCTCATCAGTCAGCCTTCAAGATGAAATGGACGATCAGAAGAAATGGATATTATTGGCCGACTATTCTTGAAGATTGTTTTAAATATTTTAAAGGATGTCAGGAATGTCAGAAATTTAGTAATATTCAAAGGGCACCTGCATCGGCTATGAACCCTATAATTATGCCTTGGCCGTTCCGGGGTTGGGCTATTGATCTCATCGGTCAGATTTATCCACCATCGAGTAAAGGGCATAAGTTTATTCTAGTTGCTACCGATTATTTCACAAAGTGGGTTGAAGCAATTCCTTTAAAAAAGGTGACATCGGCTAATATGATTGATTTTGTGAAGGAGCATATCGTTTACCGATTCGGCATCCCTCAAACCATCACTACCGATCAGGGCACTATGTTTACATCGGGTGAATTTGATGAATTTGCTATAGAAATGGGGATTAAAGTTTTGAATTCTTCATCGTATTATGCCCAGGCTAATGGTCAGGCTGAAGCATCTAATAAAGGAATTATCAAGCTCATTAAGCGCAAGATTAAAGAGTATCCTAAGAAATGACGTACAATATTAAATGAAGCTTTGTGGTCATATCAGATGGTGTGTCATGGTGCAACCAAGGTAACACCTTATCAGTTGGTGTATGGACACGATGCAGTCTTACCTTGGGAGATTAAAATTGGTTCTAGGCGAATACGCTCCCAAGATCAATTGACAGCCGATGATTAGGATATCCTAATGAAGAATGAGTTGGAAGATGTAGCAGGTCATCGGTTAAAAGCTTTAGTTAGCATCGAGGAGAATAAGAAAAGAGTAGCTAGATGGTATGACAAGAAGGTGAAGGTAAAGGAATTTGTCGATGGAGAATTGGTTTGGAAGTTGATTTTACCGATTGGGACTAAAAGTTCTAAGTTTGGCAAATGGTCACTTAATTGGGAAGTTCCATATCGGATAAATCAATCTGTTCCTAGTAATGCATATATTCTTGAAACTCTCGAAGGAGTTGTATTTCCCAGAGCATTAAATGAAAAATATTTAAAGAAATATTACCCTAGTATCTGGATGGATGCATAAAAGAGTAATTGCTGATAACAATCCTATCGGCTAGAGTCAAAACAAAGTATTAATCATTGCCGATGCGCTAATTTAACAAAGCGTGGATAGCCGATATCGCACGCAGGCGAATTTCATCGGTTTCTTTTAATTCCTTGGCATCTTCATCGACACTTCCTTCCACAGGCTTGAGTTTCTTCTTGAGAACCAAGGCCTTGCGAGCTTGGGCGTCTCGTTCTTGGTGAAAGGCCTTGATAGCGTCAGGAAGCTGGTCTTCTTCTTGCTTGGCTTGAGTTAGGGCTGTTTCAACCTTTTCCAGTTCGGCTAGCAGAGCTACCCTTTTTGCCGATAGGTCTAAGATGTTCTGTTTAAGATCCGCACCGGAGGCTTGCAAGTTGCTGATGCTTTTGTGCTTCTCATCGGCAGTTTGCTTCAGCTGCAGCATTTCTTCCTTAAGTTGAGCCTGAGCTGCTCTGTCGGCAATACGATGAACAGCCTTTTGATATTGAAGTTGTCTGCTCTCCAGATGGACTGCTGGGAAGATGATTTCTTCAACATCGGCAGGGACTTGGCCACGGATTGTTTTGAAGATGGTCCTTGCAGGGTCTGAATCAATCACCAGTTGAGCAGTATCTTGTTGTAGCAGATTTAGGAGAACTTCTAGTTTGCCATAGGTATCTGCCGATATTGTTCCCAATGCCAGGGAAGAACTCGCCTCTTCTTCGTCATCATCGGAGACGTCGATAGCAAAAGAAAACAAGCTATCGGGAGAATCTTGTTCCTGTAAAATAAAGAGAGTTAGGAATCCTATTTGTGGTGTCTAGGGATATTATAAACCAAACAGTTAATCGGTTTACCCGCTTCAGGGCAATTTCTTGAGCTTGGCTTGAGGGAGCGGCTTGAAAAAGATCATGCGAAGGATCGACAGAGGATGCCGATGGAATGTCTTCTACAACCTCATCAGTAGTCGGCCCTTGGGGTATAATGGCTGATGGTGTATCTTGTACAGAAGAAGCAGCTTGTTCAATTATATCAGTGGGTCGATTGACAGGTGTTAGAACGGATGAAGGGGCTGGTGTAGATTTCTGTCGCTTTTGTTGAGCTTCAGCATCGGTTAAAGCTTTGCGCTTTGTTTAGGCCTCAGCGACAATTGGCTGGGGGGCATCGACATGTGTCAATTGGGGAGCTTGCATGCTTGGTGTGCTTGCCGATGTGCCCGGTTGTTGCTGCAAAAACGAGTATAAGATTGGATATTTAACAGAAAAAATGTAAAAATAAGAGAATACCTCTGAAGGAGGAGTAGAGGTCGTGGTGCTTGATATTGGAAGAGTTACTGATGATGATCTAGCTGCAGCTCTCACATCCTGATAATTATATGTTAATATAGTGTGTATCGACAGAAAACAAAGTAAACAAGGTTATTACCTTAAAAACCTTGATTAGGCTTGAAGCAGCAGCTATTGGAGTGGCCCTGGATGTTGCTAGTCTTGGTCTGGAGGTGATAGCTTTGGCGCGAGTCCTCTGGAAGGTTAAGGCTTCTAAAGTAGGGGCGTTGTAGCCAATTATTGAGACTGGAGAAATAGGGTGGAGGTTGAAGGGTCTTTCACTTTTGCTTATTGATGAAACTGGATCATCGGCCTGTTTCAGGTAAGATTAGTTACCAATATACATATAAAAGGAAGGAGAGAGACGAAAGTTAAAAGGGACTTACTGCATCGTCAGGAACAGCATAGTCGGGATCGATCATGTGCCGATATGTATGAACGGATGTTGAAAACAACTGTTCTTTCCACTCTTGCCACCATTGCTTATATGACTCTGTGATGAAAGACACTGGTGACCAGGCGGAGAGATCAACATTTGAAATATCGGCATCAGGAGCAAGTCTTACTACTCTACTCCATTCAGTTCTAGCTGTAATAATTTCTCTGGGCTTAATCACATCGGCAAAGCATAGTTTGATTGGCAGTTGCCCAAAGGCTAATTGGCGAGACACTGCCGATGGATTGTAGAATTCATAAGTAATATGAGAATTCTTCCCGCTACCAAATGTGTTTACTGGGATTGCTCTGGGGGTAATAATAGCCATCATAAGATCATTATCTTGGTTCAGATCACTATCGGCAAAATTAAAAAGAAGAGGGAACTTGTTATCCTCATCGATATAAGGTACCCAAGCTCTGAGATCATGAGGGAGACCATGGTAGAAATTCTGAAAAAACCTACCAATTTGATCTTCATTGGACTCTGTTCCAGGAAGGACGATTATGGCTTCGCCGAAGTTGAGAGGAGGGCGTGTTGCCGATTCATCATCTCCAAGGACGTAATCTTCGGCGATCTCTCGTGGGAATTCTTGGGCAAAGAAATCCCATTGTAGATGCTTATGCATGTGAGCGTTTAACCACATATTGATGAACCACCACGGGCCTCCCAGATTGCCGATGGGTTCACCAAGTAGAAGCTTCTGAGACGCTTGGTGGAGAAGGTGGTAAGTTGAGCTCAGGAGGTATCGGCCAAGTGGGAATCTGACACCGTTGGCCAAGAGTTCCGCTGCTGGGAGGAAGGCGTTAGTTGGTCCTATCGATCGACCACAGAAGATAAACTTCTCCAGCCACATGTTCAGGAATATGGCGTGTTCCCTTTGATTGACAGTACCAGTTTTTTGGTACTCTTGGATGTATCCTGTCCAGCCGCCGATGTTGCGTGTATTTACTCTATACTCAGTTTTTCTGCCAAAAATGTGGCCTTCATCGACAGTTGAGATATCCAAGCCGGTGAGCATATATACATCGGCAAGAGTAGGGGCACATGGGCCATGACCAAACATGAAGGTATTTATGGTATCTGGCCAAAAATGAGCAGCAGCTATCATCATGGACTCATTCCTTTGCATATCAGCAATGGATAGCCTAATACATTGATCTATCTTCCGTTCTGCCCAGAACACTTGCATTGATCGGTTGACCCTCAAGTACCAGTTTTTCCACCCTTTGGTAGGTTTGGGCCAAGGTCGAAATGTATCTTTCCATAGATTCAAAGAGAAATTTTGAGCTTTGAAGGGAATACGATTAGCCTCTGCATTGATCAGGTCGGTTGGATCTAGATCACCCATTGGACCTAGGCAATGGAGGGGAGGTTGGTTGGTTGGAATAACCAGTGTGTTGCGTAGTTTCTGAGTTTGGAAGATCAAGAGAATGGAAGAAGTAGAAAAAATACCAACTGTAAGAATTCGCAAGGGGCCAGAAGGGTCGAAGTAAAAGTAATAAAAAAAGAAGAAGAACGAACTGCAAGGACGTTGAAGTTAACCGCCATTGTTTCGAGAAGGATGAGGGCACGAGCTGGAGATTGGAAAATGACGATGGAAGGAGCTCTGGTGGGTTGAGGATGCGCAGTTAGGGTTGCCGCAGGAGAGAGAATGCCAAAGGTTGCAATTTGAAGGTAGAAGATGAGCAGTTTGGAGAGATCTACTTATAGGCCATTTGGGGTAGGGGTATTCTTGACTTATCTCTATGCCGTACGCGGATGGATCGAGGTGGTTCAGATAGATATGGTAACTTTTCACACGACAATCAAGGGATTGTACAGAAGATTTGATGGCATGGCAAGTAATCATGACTTGAAGGATATTTTGATACAGGATCTTTCAGTTCTAAAATGGTGATGTTGCTGTGATAAGATCTTGCCAATGGATTGTTATTTTGGTATCTCAACCGTAATTGAGGTAAAAAACAGTTGGAAGATGTGCGATATTTACTGAGATACATGGATTAGATCTAGATTTGATTAAATCTGGTAACAGATCATGTTATGCTTGGAGAATGGGTTGAAAAATAGGTAATAGCAGGCATTATCTGGAGTAAATTTCGGAGCATCAATATCTTATACTCCGAAATTGAGGGGCATGTGTTGACATCGTTTTTTAGCACGTGTCAAGATGGTCAGGAGGGGCTAATCAGTAGAGGAAAGATTATTGTGTAGATTGATAGCTGATGAAAATGAGTTTGCTTATGAGTGGTAGCGGCGTATGGATTCAAATTGAAATGTTGCCAATAAGGTTAAGGGTAGTATTGCCGATACCGATGAAAGATGGTTTGAAGACTGCTGCCGATGAAACAGGGAATGTACCGATGGAAGGAACTTGAAGGCTGCTGCCGATGGAACAGGGATTGTACCGATGGAACAGGGATCGTGCCGATAAAAAGAAGGTCGATGAGAATACCATCGTGACTAAGGCGGACTATGGAATAAGATAGGAGTTAATTTTCCTTATATACGTTTATTAGAGTCTGAGTTGTATCAAAGTTATGTGTTTCCATAGATTTTGATTTAGTGTCCTAGTCGTATTTGGTTACGTTTCTGTAGATCAGGATATAAATATAGGGTGAAGGGCAATGTAAAAAAAAGAAATCAATCAATACATCAAAAACAACTTTTATTATTATTTACATCTACTTTCGACGACTTCGTCAATTTGCATATTTTTCTTTTTTACGAGTTCTCATCGATTCGGCGAGTTGCATTGCTCCAGTGCAATCTTCGGCGATCCTCGAGTTCCGCGTGAGTACCTCTTGGCCGTGGCTTCCGGGCGTATCGCTGTTGTCAGGACCAAAGTGCTCGTATCTTTATCCTTGTCGATTAACAGGTCAAATCGACTGGCACGCTTTGGATATCGATTTCGGGTATTAGCCCTTTGTGTTTGCAGATCTACTTTTGCATCAACACCTATTTTCAAATTTAAGTGTCAACATACACGACCCAATACATTTTGAAATCGGACTCCGTATCGCGTTAGAGAAGAGATATTCTAACTCGTATAAGCACGAGTTAAAGATATAAGTCCCGATGTATATATAAGTATAGACGAAAAAAACTCTCCATTGTCCGGTAGTTACAGAGATATGGAAGTTTGGTAGTTAAAGTGAGACAGACCAAATAAATGAATGGACAAAAAAAAAAGAGTCTGAAATTTTACCTCTTTATTATTATATAAGTATAGATTTAGAAGACTAATACCATAAAATTTCGTGGCCTTCACACGCGAATGAAGAAACTAGTCTTTCGTAATCAAAGACTACTTTCAGCGGAAATTATCATTCACCAGAAAATAAATTGTTTTATTTTGACTCCAAAAATAAATCCGAACAGAGTGTACGGATGAAATATTTAACACATATTCCAGTAAAATTGTTTGGGTCATGCCAAAAAGGATGGATCTAAGACAAAAAAAAATTGGCACAAGTGCTAGAAATGGTTTATCCCGCGTGGTCACGTCCAGCCCACCCCAACACCCACCCATGTACTCGCACACTAAAGAACACAGGGCGTAACTCTACACGCACAAAGAAGCTGTGAGCGTACAGAAAGAAGGAAAAGAAATATTTTCACAAGAAATATTAATATAGAAACAAAAATAATACATAGGAATTATGTTTTAGATAAAAAATATACCATATGACATCTCATGAAGCTACCTGCGGCTTTTTACCGTAGCAGAAACATATTCTAGGCCATGCTACAGTAAAACCCCGCAGCTGACGTGCATCAAATGCCACCGTAAAAAAGCTGAGAGATAACACAAAATAAATATATTAAAAAATCAAATAAAAAGATAGCAGTTAAAATTAATAGAGGAAACAAGTTGTCGGTGTTCGGACCCGGGAGGTCTTAAGCCGACGAGTAAATGTGTGCTGCGTGCTCCCTAATCCGGATGGTGATGCAAATAGAATACGCGAGGGTTTATCTTGGTTCGGGCAAAGAAGACCCTACGTCCAGCGGGGAGGGGAAGAGTGTTGTATTTCCTTGTACCGAAGTGCTTGTGTAGGGGTTACAAACTACGAGAGAGGGAGCTGGTCCCAAGTCTCTAGAAGAAAGAATGGAGAATTATTTGAGATCTTGATCCGAAGGCCCCCCGGAGAGTTATTTGCCCTCCTCTTTTATAGACTCAAGTGGAGGGCCTAGGTCTAAAAAACCCTAGGGTGCCTTGGAGGAGAAGGCGCAGCAGGCGCTATAGAGGTTGCTGTAGCGACGTGCTTCGGTAATGCCGCCCATCCCCTGGGGCGCCGTGGTGACATTGGTGACGGGACGGTGAAAATCCTAGGTGCTGTAGCGGACACGCGATCCCCTGTGGTCGTCGTGCGGGCGTTGTTCCTTTGTTGACCGACGACAGTCAAGGCCGGGTCGGGGCGTAGCCGAGGGGGTCGACGAGGAACGGATAAGGCCGAACCCCAGAAAACCCGAGGCATGATGGTCGTCGTTTTGTGCCTCGAGGGGGTATCGGAGGCAGAACAGTACTTGACGTGGCGTGAATAGTGGCTACTTTTTTACCGTCCATCCCAGGATGGGCAGAAAAAAGTAGGATTAGACACGGGTACTGCTCCCACGCTGGTGGGGCTATGGCCACGTAGGTGGACGTGGTTGCATTGAATGCTTTGTCTGCGAGTAGGTGGGTGAGGAGGGGTCGACCGGCCCGACCCCAGGTCGTGCGAGTCGGAGTTTGTCCAGGGTCGAGGCCTCCCCTCGAGCGGGCCTCGTGCGGGTCAGAGCGCGGTCGAGGATGCCCCGTCTTCTCACGTATGCGGGCTTGGCTCGGTGTACCAGTGTAGGTGGAGCCTTGATATGATCTCAGGGCACAGATTCCTCGCGGGTTTTCTCCTTTTCATCGTTGGTTTAGGTACCCGTAATTCTGGTACCCGACAGTAGCCCCCGAGCCTTTACGTGAGTGTGGACACTCTCGCAGAGGCTCGAACGAGTTATGAACTAGAGTCGTAGCGTCGTCGCTCTCCGGTGGGTGCGTGCGAGTGCACCCGCCGGGTGTAGCCCCCAAGGCCTTGGAGGAGTGTGTGACTCCTTCGAGGGTTGTGGTTATGTTATGTCGAGGGACGCTCCTGCATTGAGCCCCTGAGGCGCGTTTGGTCCTCTTTCGTCGAGGTTTAGCTGGTTGCGGTCAAGCCCCCGAGCCTTTCCGCACGCGAGGTCGATCAGGGTCTTGCCCGCATTTATCGTGCGACCCTCACGCATCCCTTAGGTAAGGAGGAGGGGTGGAGAACGTCGTACTACCCTCGATGGGCAAGTTCCGATGATCTCTGGTGAGCTGTTAGCCGAAAATTCAAGTGGGAGCCCGTGCCCCGTTCGATAGGGGTCGGCTGGCGGCCGCGGAGACGCTCTCTAAAAGTGCTAAAGAGTTGTCGTGTGGATCTCGGCTCCGTTCGATAGGATCCGAGGGCTCGATGCCTCCCTCCGAAGGGATTCCACCGCCGATCTCTCCTTTAGCCTTGAATATGTCAGAGGGCATCTAGAGAAAGCGGCTCGAGCCCTGGCCTAGTATGGGCCCGCCCCCAGTCATCCCTAACTCTGGTTACTCGAGGGCAGCTGTCGAATCCCGGTCGAGGGCTAGCTTTCGCACCCTCGAGGTTTGAAGTGGGCTCAGAGCCCATGGTTCCTTCGCCTGGAAGTGTCCGTCTGAGAGCCTTCCTTCTCGCTCGTTGGGGTGCGTCTTTTTAGGGAGGAAGCGAAAACGGCGCGATACTGGGCGACGTGGCAGGCAGTTAGCGAGCGAATGGCCGACACATGCCTGTACGTGTGGGTTTCGAGGGAGCGGTTAGGTAAGGGCATTAAATGCGGAAACTTTACTTTGCCTCTTCGTGGGATCCGCCCATTGGCCTTCCGCCAGGGGATAAATATGGAGCCCAAGACTTTGTTTGTTCGTTCCTAGCCCTTTTGCGAATGCCTTCTTATTCTTCTGCCTTCATCAGCCATTCCCTACCGTCGTCGTCATCCCTTCCTTGCTGCCGCCAGAATCCAATCCTTGCGCCTATGGCGGGAAAGAGCCCGGTCCTCCCTGCGGATCCGTGGATTCGCTCCTCGGTGACAGAGAAGAAGCTGTAGGAGCTTGTGGGTGACGGTCTCCTGCGTCCGAGGACAAGCCAGGACCTGTCGGAGTGGAGGGTGCCATCGACCAACCACCGGGAGCCGACGCCACCAGCGAGCTATGTGGTTAGCTTCGTCGCTTTCCACGAGAGGGGGCTCGGGGTGCCACCGAGCCGATTCATATGGGCCATCCCGCATTACTACGGGGTGGAGATCCATCATCTCGCCCCCAACTCCATCTCACAGGCCGCCATTTTTGTGGCCATCTGCGAGGGGTATTTGGGAATCGAGCCCCATTGGAAGCTGTGGCTCCACCTCTTTAAGGCGGAGCACTTTGCCAAGAAGGCGGACGAGAAGGGAGTTCGGCGGGCGGTGCATGCCGAAAGCTGCACCATCCAAGTGCGGGTGGGTCGAGGTGATCTATACATCCTGGCCTAGCTCATCTCGTCGAACAGCAGGTGGCACGACCGCTGGTTCTACCTACGCAACAACGACAACTACCTGCGGAGCTTCTCAGGCCAGGTCCTGATGTCCCGGAAGGAGAACTGGGCGTACGACGTCATCGAGGAAGACAAGCCGAAGCTACAGCCACTCCTCGACGCGCTGAGGAAGCTCTGTCTACGCGAGCTGACCACGGGCATGGTGGCCGCTGTGTTCCACCATCGGAGGGTTCTGCCCCTGATGCAGCACCAGCTGCAGATGAATGAGATGAAGTCGGGTGTCTTGTTGGAGGGGAGTCGGATGTCACACGAGACCCTCCCCCTTGACGAGGTTGTTCGGCGCGCTTGGTGGGTGGTGGGTGGTTTCAAGCAGGAGGACATCGATAAAGTCCCTGAAAGGATCAAGATGCCTAAGAGGGGGGTGAATTGGGCTTTTTTAAAAATTAATTGCAAGAATTAAATCCTACAAGCCAAACTTCACCCCTAGTGCCTATTAGTGTTCCTTCTGATTCTAACGATAAAAGTTTTGCACCCTAAGTTCCAATCCTAGACTAGCATGGCAATTCTAGGAAAGTAAACAAGCAATGAAAGTAATGCACGAAAGTAAATGCTTGAATGTAAGGGTTAGGAACACAACGATGTTTTGCCGAGGTATCGAAGAGTCGCCACTCCCCACTAGTCCTCGTTGGAGCACCCGCGCAAGGGTGTAGCTTCCCCTTGATCCGCGCAAGGATCAAGTGCTCTCTATGGGTTGATTCTTCAACACTCCATCACGGCGAATCACCCAAAACCGCTCACAACTTGAGTTGGGTCACCCACAATCTCGTCGGATGATCACCAAACTCCCAATCACCACCAAACCGTCTAGGTGATGGCGATCACCAAGAGTAACAAGCTAAAACTCTCACTTGACCACAACAAGCCTAATGAGAAGATGGATGCACACTTGCTATACTCTTGTCACTAGTGAGGAATCTCAAACTTTGATTCTTAAATCACTATCCTCGCTAGGGCTCTTGCACTCCCTTGCACTCCAAAGGTGTTTCTCAACTGAACAAATGAGCAAGAGACCTCTAAAAGAGGTGGAGAGGATGTATTTATACACCCCTCAGACAAATCCAACCGTTATCTGTCGAATCAGCAAAACGCGCACTGACCGGAGGCGCCAGTCGACATGACCGGACGCGCCGGTCAAGTGTAATGGTCGGAAATCGAAAGTTATCGTTGAGTGACCGGACGCGCCAATCTGAGATGACCGGACACGCCGATCAGAGATGACCGGATGCGCCGATCAGGGATGACCGGACGCGTTCGATCATGCAAGAACCTTACTGGAAACTGATCTGACGCTCGACCATGTCCGATCATAGATGACCGGACGCGTCAGGTCAGCTTGGGACCTTACTGGAACGTGACCGAACGCGCCGATCACTTCATAGTCGCGTCCGATTACACTGTTTACCCTTTGGAACACGTGTCAGACTGACCACCGCGTTCGGTCCTCTCAAGGACCGCGTCCGGTCGATCAGTTAACTCTACACTGTCTTGTTAGTACTGACCGGACGCGTCCGGTCATGACCAGGACCGCGTTCGGTCAAGGGTAAACTGCTCAAACGTCTTCTAAATGCGACGCAACTTGAACCAAGTTGCTTCCAACTGAACTTTGAGCTATTCTAGAGCTATCTAGTGCTAAGTTTGACAAGTGTGCACCACACCTAAACAAAAGACTCACCTAGGTCAAGCTACTCGCTCATGCCCCCCTTTATAGTACGGTCAAAGGAAGAAATAAAGATCCTAACGACTATTCCAGATGTAACTCAACACCTTGACATTCGGAACTAACCGTCCTTCATCTTGTCGTTGATCCTTTGAAAACCGAAATGATTTCCATCAAGGGACATGAATACCATAGTGCCCAAAGCAGTTATCACCTCCATGACCTAACTTACCAACGTTTCTGCAAAACACACGTTAGTCATGGTAATAATGCGTTGTCATCAATTGCCGAAACCAACACCGGGGCCTAGATGCTTTCAATCTCCCCCTTTTTGGTGATTGATGACAACACTTAGATTCAGAAGATATGAGTTGAGGTTTTCGATCATGCTTGGTTCACATAAGCATAAAGCTGTAAGCATAAGAGGTTAGTCATTGCTTATGTGTTCCAAGCTAACTGAGTGTACTCATAAGATAAGACATGAAGAGTTAGTGCACATAAACAACATAGCTCATATGAAATCGGAGTAAGGCACGAAAGCACAATCTTATGAGCTAAATCACCATTAAGTGACATAATAATTAAGACATAGTCTCACAAACTCATAGTCACACAATGCAGGGCGAGAAAGTAAACATGATGCATGAAGTAGCACACAAAGAACGAAACCCTCTATCAACACTCCCCCTGAATCTATGCTCTCTCTCCCCCTTTGGCATCAAACGCCAAAAAAAGAAAAACTAAGGATCAGACGGGGGAACTGAAGCTGTCGAGTCAGGTGCCGAGGAGCATAGAGTGATCACGAACTGCGAAGTGTCCTCCTCAGACTCTGAACTGTCAGGCTGACCCTCTGTAGATGGATGTGGCAGTGAAGCAGTCTGGGTCTGTAGAGTAGGTGCAGCAACTGAAGGTGTGGTAGCTACTATAGGAGCAGTCACTGTTGCCTGAGCCTGAAAGACACCAAGAGTAGGAGGATCTGTCGAAGCGACTAAAGATGGCAGAGTGTCTGTAGTGGCGGCCCCTGTCACTAGAAATGCAGCAGTCTCTAAAGCCGACATGTCTGAGGTAGTCACAAAAGTAGAGTATGACGGTGTTGGCTGTCCAGTCAGCTCACTATATGTGGCACTGAAGTCAGGGAATGCAGTGCCTGAGAGGAGGTGAGGTCCTGGCTGAGCTGGTAGAGTGAACCCTATCTGGATAGGAGTGTAGCTCAGAGACTAGAATGTCTGAGGTACCTGCTGCTAGGGGGAGGTGTACTGAAAACTCGGCTGCCCCTGACTCTGAGGTCCACTGGACTATAAGGCTGGAGTCAGGATAGACGGTGGTGGAGGTACCCCAACAGTGACCAGTTGGCGCAGGAGCTCTAGGTACTGCTGCTGAGTGGCTACCTGCTGCCTCTACATCTCAAACTGCTATCTCTGGAACTCGAGCTGCTGCCTCTAGAGCTCGTCCTGATGAGCCTGAATCTGAGCGAACGCGACAGCTGTGTCCTAAGCCTGTCTCTGCATCTGGACCTCCTGTCTCTCCTAGGCCTAGGTCAACCTCTCAAGTATAGCCACCATAGCTGGATCTGAGCGGGAGGCTGAGCCAGAGCCACCGGCTCATGGTCGTGAGGCCGAGGAGAGCGGTACCAGGGGATGGGCTGATAATCCTCATCTGTGCTGTCAGTAGCAACATCCTCAGCTTGATCAGCTGGCTGAGCATCTAGATCTGCTAGCTCTGCCTCAGCAAGACCCTCAACAGTCTCATCCTGCTCAGCAGCTGTCTTCGGTACCTCTGGTCTCTGACGCTGTCCTGGGCCAGGTGCCTGTTCTCTGGTAACTTATGCCCACAGCTGTCGGATGTCATACTCTGGAAAGACTGTGGTGGTATCAGAAATTTCTGCTCTAATCTCTGCTGGCAACTCACAGGCAGATCTGATGATGAAGCATATCCAGTGAGCGTATGGTAGCTGCCTGTGACCCTTGAATCCCTCTACCAAGGTGTCCTCCATCTCACAAAGCATAAGAACCCAAAGGTCAAACAGGGTCTGTGAGATGAGGTGATGTACTATCCAAAGCTGCATGCGAGTCAAGCCCTCTCTGTATCCAAGCCTCAGAAGTAGTGTTCTCCTCACTATAGCATCAAGGA
Organism: Saccharum hybrid cultivar R570; assembly: GCA_038087645.1. Taxonomy (NCBI): domain Eukaryota; kingdom Viridiplantae; phylum Streptophyta; class Magnoliopsida; order Poales; family Poaceae; genus Saccharum; species Saccharum hybrid cultivar. Next base: position 19,474,609 of record JAQSUU010000139.1, read on the forward strand.
CCCTGACTATGGGTGTCAGGCTAGTTGGTGTACGTTGAGACCCTTCGCCAAAAGGCTCACGGAAACAGGGTCGGATCATATCAGTAGGGGGCACTATCTCGCCGTGAGGGCGTCTCGGAGGAGCAGTCTGTCCAAAACATAGCTGATGAATCTTTGTCTCTGAAGCAGGGAGTCTGAGAATCTCCCGTACCCTGGTGTTGTAGAGTCTACAGTCACGACCTCTGAAAGCAAAGTGTATGAACTGATGTGCTGGGTCAATCCAAAGTGAGGAGTAAAATTCTCTGACCTAGATCCCGCAGTATGCTCCAATCCGTCCAAGAAGATCTGATAGTCTAGGTAGAAAGGATAGATGTGGACGAAGCTGCTCACCAACCACCTCAACTAAGGCCTCCAGTCGACAGACTCTCTGAGGTCTGAAAGCAATCCCGCTGTCGACATAGGCCCTATAGAAGTCCTCGTGCATAGGAGTGTAGAAACCCTCTGACGCCCAGGGATCCCGCTAAGGTGGGAACCACCGAGTGACCTCAACGAACCTGAGGGCCTGGTCCTGTCTGGCTGTAGCACCCCTAAGGTCAAAGTGCTTAACTGGGGGTGACCTCAAGCCCTGGGAGGTGGACGACCTCCATGACGCTGACCCTCTGGCCTAGGAGTCACCTGAGCTCGTGTACGTCCTAAGCGACGACGCTGTGGAGTCTGAACTGTCTGCTCCTCAGTCTTCTCTGGATCCTCTGTAGGCTGCTCTGTAGGGGCATCCACTGTCTCCTCTGTGGCCTCTGTACTGAGTTGTCGACCTTCAAGGTGAAAGCGACTCTCGCCAATACGAATACCACTACTCCTGCCACCTCTCTCTGCTGCCTCTACTGCATCTGTAACTGCCTGAGCTACCTCTGCCTCTGTAAGAGTTCTCTTTCTCTTCTTGGCAGCAATCTTTACTCGCTTGCCGTGAGCTACCTCTGTCCTCCTGGGAGGACTCTCATCCCCGTCACTAGGTGCCCCACCAGCGTTCTTGCAGCGAACCATACTGACAAACTGCTGTACAAAGAATCACTGGAAAGTAGCAGATGATGTACTGACACTCTTGAGGCTTGGCCTCAATCTGTATCCGCAGGCTTGGCCTCGGATTCACAACTAATCACCTGACACACTTAGCACCGACAGGACAAACTGAAACAGTAGAATAGATGGATCTACTATAAGCAACATATATTATCTAAAAGATAAGTGAGATTCTAATAAGAGCAAGCATGTAAGGTAAGATATGAAAGGACCACGATAGCTACCTCGAACGAGCGAAGATCCAATGAACGGAAGACGATCTCGACGCGCTAGGGTTACCCGGAGACGGCGATCGAAACCCTGGAGAACCGAGATACCGACGATCGAATTAGTAATTCACCGGAAAATCAACGGTAAACCCTAATCCAAGGAAAAGACGTCACCTTGCGGAGACGGAGACGATCACGGAGACGGAGACGATCGCGGAGACGAAAAACTCGCGAAAAGCCTCGGTGAATGGATTCGGGTGGCTAGGGTTAGGGTTCCTCGGTCAGTAAGCACGAGTCTCGAGGAGGTTGCACGCATGTGGCAGGGAGCGGCGGTGGAGGCTGCTTCGGTGGCTCCGGTGGACGGCGGCGCTGGGCTGCTGCGGGCGCGGCGGCGCTACAGCACGGCATGGGTGCGAGCGCGGAATGTGCGGTCGCGGCGAGGAAGGCGCGAGCGTGGCTACGGAGGCGGCTGCGAAGGCAGCTACGCGCAGGAGCACGTGACGGCAGTGGCGCGGTGGCTCGGCGAGTATGGGCGCTGGAGATCACGGTGAGTACGGGCGATGGCGGATGAAAAGTGAAACACGAGATCCAATCGTACGGTTAAAAGGGTGAGATCTGCTTTTTACGCGATGACCGGACGCGGTGGTCGAATGACTGGACGTGGTGGAGGCAGCGTCCGGTCACATTCCAGTAAGCTCCTGGAATGACCGGACGCGTCCGATTATACACGATCGGACACTGACAGAGTCCGGTCACAATTTGCCCGAAAAACTAAAACGGATGACCGGACGCGGTGGTGGTGGCCGGGACCGGACGCGGTGGTCAGCAACTACGCGTCCGGTGCAGTGTCCGGTTAGAGATTTTGAAGAAAAGCTTCAGGAATGACCGGACGCGTTGGTGTACGCTGGGACCGGACGCGGTGGTGAAGCAGAACCCTGTCCGATGCAGCGTCCGGTCCAGCGTCCGGTCGCTGTAAAACGCCCTTTTTCAAACCGATTTTCGACGCGACTTCTCCCAATCAAGTTCCAATTCAAAGAGACTCAAATAAACATCAATTGGAACCTGATATGAGTGACCTCACTCAAACCCTCAAAATTTTCAAAATATTTTGCCTTAGGCTAGTATTATTTTTAAGAAAATATTCAATAAACACTCAAGGAGCAACGTATGGCCATGCAATAGAGTGTATCAACCCTTGGGAGCTTCAAATGCTCTCTCTATTCATAGACGACCACAGAGGTTACTCAAAGCTAAACTAAAAAGAAACGACAAAGCAACAACCATGCATATGCAATGCAAAACAAGTAAGGAAGGCTAGGTTGCTTGTCAAGTTTGATCCACGGTTAGGCTTCTTCACTCCTCCAAAGGAGGGTTATCGTAACCGTGTTAGACAAGTTCCAGATGCATTGCGGGAATTTAGACATGACAAAAAGTACGATGCAATGCAAGGGACAACACAAGCTCATTTTTTAAAGTTACTAGAATCAAGCACATTTAGTTCACTTCTCAACCTACAAAAGGTAGCCTCATCTAAAGGTTTAGTGAAGATATCCGCTAATTGATTTTCACTTCTTACACCTTCTAGTGATATATCATTTTTAGCAACATGATCTCTTAGAAAGTGGTGGCGGATATCAATGTGCTTGGTGCGAGAGTGTTGTACCGGATTATTAGCAATTTTAACGGCACTTTCATTGTCACACAAAAGCGGCACCTTTTTAAGAACAACTCCATAGTCTAGGAGGGTTTGTTTCATGTATAAGATTTGTGCACAACAAGCCCCCGCGGCAATGTATTCTGCCTCGGTGGTGGACAAAGCCACACTATTTTGCTTCTTAGAAGACCAAGATACTAAGGACCTCCCAAGCAAATGGCATCCTCCAGATGTGCTTTTTCTATCAATTTTGCAATTGGCATAATATGAATCGGAGTAGCCAACTAGTTGGAATCTAGCTCCTTTGGGGTACCAAAGTCCTATGCTTGGGGTGTACTTAAGATATCTTAAGATTCTTTTTACGGCACTTAGGTGAGGTTCTTTTGGACACGCATGAAAGCGAGCACACATGCACACACTAAATATGATATCGGGCCTAGATGCAGTAAGGTACAACAAGCTACCAATCATAGAACGGTAAAGAGTTTGATCGATTGGTTTACCTCCCTCATCTAGGTCGAGATGTCCATTAGTTGGCATTGGAGTCTTGATTGGCTTGCATTCTTCCATCTTGAATCTTTTGAGAAGATCCTTGGTATACTTTTCTTGAGAGATAAAAATCCCTTCTCTCATTTGCTTAACTTGAAAACCAAGGAAGAATGTTAGCTCACCAATCATTGACATCTCGAACTCTTTTGACATCAATTCACCAAATTCTTTGCAATAATCTTTATTTGTTGACCCGAAGATAATATCATCAACATAGACTTGACAAATGAAGATCTCTCTATTAAACTTCTTGGTGAATAGTGTGGTGTCAACCTTCCCAATAGTGAAGCTCTTCTCAATGAGGAAGTCCCGGAGGCGCTCATACCACGCTCTAGGGGCTTGCTTGAGCCCATATAGCGCCTTGGATAACCTATAAACATGATTAGGATATCTAGGGTCTTCAAACCCGGGAGGTTGTTCAACATAGACTAGTTCATTTATGAAGCCTTTTAAAAAAGCACTTTTCACATCCATTTGATATAATTTCATTTCATGGTGTGATGCATATGCAAGAAGGATACGAATGGCTTCAAGTCTTGCAACGGGTGCAAAAGTCTCTCCAAAATCAAGACCTTCAACTTGAGAGAACCCTTTTGCTACTAGTCTCGCCTTGTTTCTTACTACTATTCCTTGATCATCTTGCTTGTTGCGGAACACCCACTTGGTTTCAATGACTCTTGCGCCTTTTGGATGCTCTTCAAGTGTCCAAACTTGATTGCGGGCAAAGTTGTTCAATTCTTCATGCATGGCATTCACCCAATCCGGATCTTGAAGAGCTTCTTCTACATTCTTAGGTTCAAGACAAGAGACAAAAGAGTGATGTTCAATAAAAGAAGTAAACTTTTGAGATCGAGTCATTACACCCTTTGTAGGATACCCTATGATGAGATCTTGTGGATGTGCTTGAAGTAGGGGTGAGTTTCTTCGATCAACCATTTGAGGAGTAAGATGGGGAGCATCAACATCTTGAGCTTGTGCCTCGGCTTGTTGATGAGAGACATGAGTATCTTCATTTTCAACTCTCTTATTCTTGTCATCATCTTGAGGCACATATGACGAAGATGGTGGATTGACAATTTGTACATCGTCTTCATCATCTTTAGGCTTGATGTCTCCCACCAGCATGTTCTTCATGGCCTCTCTCAATGGTTCATGAACTACATCATCACAATTCTCAATTGCTCCTTAGGAGCTGTTAGATTCATCAAATTCCACATCATATGTTTCTTCAACCAAACCGGTGGCATGGTTAAATACTCTATATGCTTTGGACTTTGATGAATAACCAACAAGAAAACCAATATCACAACGTCTTTGGAACTTTCCTAGGTGTTGACGCTTCTTGTAGATGTAGCATTTGCAACCAAACACCTAGAAGAATGAGACGTCCGACTTCTTCCCATTTAGCAACTCATAGGGGGTCTTGCCAAGGAACTTTTGTAGGAAGAGGAGATTTAAAGCATAGCATGCGGTGTTGATTGCCTCGACCCACAATTTCTCTGGTGTGTTGTACTCATCTAGCATTGTTCTTGCAAGAGTGATCAAGGTCCGGTTCTTTCTCTCAACTACACCATTTTGTTGAGGAGTGTAGGTTGATGAAACTTCATGCTTGATTCCAATTTCATCATAATAAGCTTCAATATTGGTGTTGTCAAACTCTTTGCCATTGTCACTTCTAATTTTCTTTATCTTGACTTCAAATTCATTTTGAGCTCTCTTTGCAAACTTCTTAAAGCAATTTGCCACTTCAGATTTATCATGAAGAAAGAAAGTCCAAGTGTATCTTGAGTAGTCATCCACAATCACTAGGCAATAGAGATTTCCACCCAAGCTCTTGTAAGTTGTAGGACCAAACAAATCCATGTGTAGAAGTTCTAGTACTCTTGATGTTGACATGTAAGCTTTGGTTGGATGAGTGTTTGCAACTTGTTTGCCAGCTTGATATGCACTACAAGGTTTGTCCTTCTCAAACTTTACATCCTTCAAACCTCTCACTAATTCTTTCTTCAATAGCTTGTTGAGAGTATTCATTCCAACATGAGCAAGCCTCCTATGCCAAAGCCATCCAAGTGTGGTTTTAGTGAATAAACATGTCATCAAATTTGCATCTTCAGAGGTGAAGTCAACAAGATAAAGATTATTGTATCTAAAGCCCCTGAAAATCACTTGCTTGGCATCTATCTTTGTAACAACCACTTCATTTGGAGTAAACAAACATTGGTAGCCAAGGTCACAAAGTTGCCCAATGGATAGTAAGTTGAAACTCAAGGAAGCAACATAGAGCACATTTGAGAGAGAGTGATCATTTGATATTGCAATCTTGCCTATACCCTTGACTTTGCTCTTTAAATTGTCCCCAAATGTGATCTTGTCTTGACATACCCCATTCTCTTCAAGTGAGGTGAACATACGAGGATCACCGGTCATGTGTTGTGTGCAACCACTATCAATCACCCAATGAGATCCACCGTGTAACACCCCAGGTGTTTGTCAATCACTAAGCAGTGGATTTGAGCTCGAACATAATAGATTAAGTGGAGATGACAATGTCAAGGTCAACCTATGGAGATGAGCCTGACCTAAAGTTGGATGTTGCACCATTGCTTTACATATAGGCCCCTTTTTAAATTATATGCTTGGGTGGGGTTATGGCAATATCTTCATGTGTCTCACCTTAGTACCTATCTATAGTGACCCCTAGAAAAGTTTCATGAAGTTTGGAATAAAAAAGTCACATGAAATGATAAGTTCTATTCCTATTGGAACTTGCACCATTAAGTGAATGGAATTGTAGACCATCAGCCAAACCATTCAAACTTGCCCAAATGGCTCTAGATGAACTCTACAACAAAAGTCACGAAGGGTTCATGTTGAGCAAATGTCAAGAAAATGCCTCGATTGGCCTAAAACCCTAGTTTAGGCTTTATCGGATTGCTACATTGACCAAAGTGGAAGTTTAAGTTCTGTACCAGTTATGAGGTTTGACCTTAAACAAAAGTTGTAGTTCATCTTGTGTAGAACAAACTTTGTTTAATGGTCAAGAGCTAGTTTGGCCTCTAAACTAGTCAAATAGAGCTCACAAGATTGATTCAGCTGCTGTTTTTAGACTTCGCAAATTTGGCTAAGTCTGGACTGTACAACAGTTTCAAGTAGCTTACTTTGGAGCACTCTACCTTCCAAACTAGGCAGAACCAGCTCTAGCTCCTATTGGCAATATTGTAGTGCTCACATATCTCTATGATTTTGTCAACAACACTATGACCTAATTCCCACTAGTACAAGAGCTACAAAGCCTCAAAGATCGTGTTTCAGTTGGGTTCCTACTGAAACTGAAATTTCAGTTTCGTGTGCTCGACTTTGGAGCTCTGTATATTGTGATCTAAGCTAAACCAGCTCAAGGTCCTTTAATAAAAGTTGTAGATTGAGTTGTGTACAACAAACTTTGCTTTTAGAGCATACCATTTTTCAGCTTGAAAATAAGTCAAACAATGGGCCAAAGTTTGAATCTAAAGCTGTTTTCAGACTTAGAATATTTAAGTCCAAGATTAGTAACAACTTGATTGGCATTCCGCGTTCTCCAAATTTCGTTAAGTAATTTGAGTTGATCCCAATATAAAAGTTGGAGTATATTCTTTGGAGAAGGGCATGCAAAAAGTTGGATCAAGTTTGACGTAGATTTGATCAAGTTTTGACCCTTGCCTCTAATCGTTGTTAACTCACTGACACTGTCATTTTGGAAGTTAATTCTCTCCTAATCTAGAGCCCTAATGGTCGAGCACCCTTAACCAAAGTTGTAGAGTTTGTTGTGGGCTTCAACTTTGTTTTAAAGCCCATGGCCAAATTTCCACCCGAGCTGGCCCAAAACGGCCTCCAAGATGCGTTGGATCGCGCTCGCCACCTGCTCGTCAAAATGCCGACGCGTGTTGGGAACGTGGCAGCCATGCGAGCCGAGCGCCCCACCTCCTTGCCGTGCGTCCCTGCCCTCCATACACCACGCCGAGCGGTCGCGAACGCTCTCCAACTCCTCCTTGTACTTGCACTCGCTCCCCGCCTCGGCGTCGGCACGTGAACGCGCAGCTCAGAGCACGCCGCCATGAATGGATGGGTCGAGCTCACTGCACGCCGCACCTCCAGCCAAGTCAAGCCTGGCCGACCCTCCCCAGCGTCATCACCGCCATCCTGCTAGCCTAGCACACCATTTACCCTCCTCCTTCGGTCGCCGTAGCAGCGCACCGCCGTGCCGCGTCGCCTCCGCACCGGAGTCGTGCGTGGCCGGGCCTCCTCGGTCCGCCTCGGTTCAAGCTGTGGGCACCGACGGATGCGCCTGGCCATAGGGATGCTTCCCCACCATTTTCCCATCGCCGGTGAGCCTCCTCCGGCCGCCACCGGCCGGTTTCCCCCTCCATTGCTCTGCTCGGCCGAACATGAGGTCCGCTCTGTTGTCTCTGTGAGGAAGACAATGGTTGTCCCTATGACGAGTGGGCCCCAGCTAAAAAGAGTAATACCACATCAAATCTACAAATTTTCTTTTTATCTCGTAAAATCTATATCTTATATTTGGTAGCTCCAAAAATTGTGTAATTTATTTTGTTGGAATCCTTGTGAAGTGCTCTACATGTTAGGGTAATCGGTTGTGCCATGCATGCATGTGTTTGTGCTGTAGAAATTCATTAGTGAAAAGTGGTTTAGGAAATGGATTAACTTGCTTTCATCAATATCTGGAGTTTTATAAGTCCAAAATTAGTGATTCCAATTTTGTTGGTCTTCTAGTAATATGCACTGTCTAAGAAAAATATAAAACTTATAGGTTGTTTCCGGGTTTCAGGATGTTTTACCTAGATCTTGTTAAATGGAAAATAAATGCTTGTTTTCCATGTTATTTTTATATCTTGAGTTGTGTTGCTCCAATTGATGTGAAATTTTTATGGTAGGATTGTCATGCTATGTATGTACTGTGGTATAAATTTCATGGTCATTGCTTATTGTATGTTCAAGTTATTGATTTAACTTGTTTATAGCTTGATAAATAGCTTATAAATAATATATAAATGATAAAATAGAAAATGTTGTTCCATTACCTTAGTATGATGTTTCTCTATCATATTGATTAATCATATGGCCTTGTGTTCACATAAAATATTGAGTGTTATGTTTAACTTGCTCTCACATGATTATTGCAATAGCTATTTGTCTTTTTCATAGAGCTTTATATACTTGCCCAAATGGATTGAAATTTGGACAGTAGACTTTTGAGAGCATATTTAGGCCACTGTAATTTTTGTAGAATTTATTGTGCACTTTTGATAGGTGTTCATAATTCCACCTAATTATCTAAATAAATTAAGAAAATGCATTAAAAGAAATTATTTAGGAATGGACACTATGTTTTCTGGTGTTCATTATTCATGTGTGACATGTTGGTAAAGTTGGTTTTATCTAATTATATGTTTGCAATATAAGTTAATAATTATTTCTTGCAAATGAGGTTTCTGGACAGATCTGGGAACTTAGCAAAGTTCTTCATGATAATGTGCTTTGTTGTGAAACTTATTTATACAAAAGTTGTAGATAATTTATGTATCTAGCTGCTGTTAAAATTTGGTGGCATTTGGCCATGTGGTTTAGGAGTTATAGCTGTTTAAAGTTGGGGTACAGAATTGCTTGCTCTCTGTCTTGTTAGACCAGTTTCTGTATTTGTGTAAATTCGACATGTTAAACTTTGGAATCATGCTGTGATGATTATAAATGAAAGTAGAGAATTTCATAATATTTCCATAATGTCTTCTTGCAAGTCATTTGGATTTAGGGATCTCCAGTTATGATTGATTTACTGAGCTACTGTATGTATGTCCAGAAAGTAGCAGATTCTTGTTTTAGTGCTTTGATTGACTTTGCCATGCTAGGGTGTGAAAGTGTGGCTCATGTCCTTGATGGTACTTGGTTTAGTACCCTGTGATCTTGTGAGACTTGTTTCTTGATTGATGTGCTTGCCTTCTTCTATGTTATGCCTTAGTGAGGATTAAGTTAATTAGCTCTAGGTGTTTAGGAGAACTTTGGTATGCTTGTTTGATTACTTTGTGTATTGCACTTCTATGCATTCATACATATGCATTGTTGCACCTCATTTAGGTACGTTAGCTGAAGCACGTGAAGGACCTAAGGTGGAGCCAAACCCGAAGATGGAGTTGGTAGATCCATCCCGAAGATAGAAGGACCGGACAAGTGATAGATTGGGAGATGCTCGCCAAGTGAATTCATCTGACATACTCTAACTTGAGTCGGATCCCAGGCAAGCCCCGGAGCATTATAAGCCTCCTACCTTCAAAGCAATTAATTCTATATATGTTATAAGTATTGTTGCATTAAGTGGTACGAGTTGGTTGAAAACCTTACTGCATTATATCACTCCTTGTCCAGATATATGAATCCTTGAATCCTATATAGACTAGGATCGAGTAGATGCTTAGCCCTGCTTTAAGCGGTAGAAGTCAGGTGATTTCCTGTCACCTGCGAGATATAGGGATATTCATATATGGCACGGTTGGCTATATTTGCTATCGTGGAAAGGAACCATGTGTTAATAAAATGAAATGAGACCGGGCGGGATGATGATAGTGAAGCGACAAGGCATAGAGGTCTTGGGTGTGAATCTATCCCCGTCTGAGTCGTTTAAGGACCGATTCGCTGTACATCCTTGAGTCATGTTGAACGCAGTCTAACACTTAGTTGGCCGGATAAGTCGTTCCGACCGCGAAGCCGAGTAATGTGATTCAGGCCGGGAATCGAATGGTAGGTTGCTTCTTGGAGGAGAGAAAGGATGTGCTTGGGGACATTGGCGTGAGACCAAGGGGGGGTTAGAGTCCCTATCACCTGGCAGAGTGTCGCCCTTGGGGTCGCGACATCATTCGGACCCACGATTCCTGGATCATATGAAAAGGTGGCTTGTGCGACCCTGGCAGGGGCATGCGCGGTGAGTGTTAGAAATACCCCTCCAGCTGGATAGGAATTCGATTCGAATCGCCGTCGCTCCCGGTTAGTGAGCACTTGACTTGAGCAGCGGCAACGTAGATTCAATTAAATTGAACTGATGGTTAATTGGATCATGATGGAAAGGTTGCCTCAATTTATACCTGCTGTGGTTAATATTCTTTGCTCCTAATAAAGTGAGTGCTCTAGTACAGGTGCTAATATAGATGACAGGTTAATGATGATTAACTTGATGCTTAAGCATTAATGATTACTTATCTGTATTAAGCTTTTATGCAAAATGTTGTCAAGCCAGCCCACTTTATATCAGCCTTGCATGATCCTTGGTGTCACCTTATTTCTGATTTCTGACGGGTAAGTCTAGCTGAGTACCTTCTTGTACTTAGGGTTTTATCCCCACTTGTTGCAGGTTGTGATGTATCATGGCGACTGCAAGAGTTGGTTGGCTCCTGCCTTAGTGGCGGAGTGTGATCATGGGCATGATCCTTCTGAGCTACCTTATCTCTAATGCTTTTGTTGGAAGTCGACCGTGGCACTGACATGTATTTGAAATAAGAATAATGTTAGTTTCAAATTACTTTGCTTCCGCTACTTTTTAACTTAAGTTGTAATAACTATGTTGAACTCCGATGTATATTGAATTACTTGTGAAATGGTTGTAACATGTGACTTGTTATGTTGAATCACTACGATCTTGGCTTGTATGTTGGTTGGTTTGAAATCCCTCGTGATTTCATTGGACTACCGGAGTTATATGAGCTCAAGTGCGAGAATTTGATCACTTCAGTGATTGTTTTTGTACTTGTGCTTTTATAATTTGGATGGTTCTGTTACAGCTGGTATCAGAGCAAGATTCAACATTAAACTTGTCATATGTGTATTTAAAACAAAGGTTTTATTTTCTAAAACCAGTTTTATCAACTTATAGTTATATATAGTTTTGTGAAATCTAAATTTTAAACCTAAGTATGCCAGTAGTCAATTTCCTTATGCCCATATAAGGATTATTAGGTGGCTTATATAAGTACTAACTTGGGGGGTTTTTAATTTTGCGTCTACGCCCAGGCCAAGGTGTGTATGTGTGATGACTCTCCCACACTATGCTACCCGGTGTGTCAGATTAGAGGTAGCCTTCATATATGAAATAGCCATATATGTTGCTAGTTTACTTTTATGCAACATCGCACCTACGCACAGGTAAGTGTGAGTTGTGAGAGCATGACCGTCCAACCCTCGGTCTAGGGGAGAGCTAGTTTTGGTTACTGGATTATTTATATGTCACACACATGTATATATGAAGGTACTTAATTGTCGGTGATTAATGATTCGGGTAGTTTTAGTGCTACATGTATATATACAGGGGTATATGTATATGGGAGTACTTAAAAAATTTACGTTCCTGCTTTCATTGTGTGCTATATTGGGGAATTGTTGGGCTGCAATGAAACTTTTCTGTAGGTACGCTAACCACGAATGCGTAAGTCGAATGTAGCTGACGACTAGCTATATATCGAGAGAGTGCGTGTTATGCCACCGACATAGAATGTGATCGCCACCTTAGGTTGGCAGTCTTGTGAGGACGAATAGGACGAAACATGCATCTTCATGATTGTTGCTTTATGCATAGCTATGCTCCTCTCACCCTTGTTCAAATGATAAGTAACTTGTGATCAATGTGTTACACTATCTTTCTTGTGTGGAGTAAAACAAGAATGTCTTACTCCATGTTGTTTGAGAAAAGTGTGTGCTTAGCCTTGCTAAAAATAGTTGTGGTTACATGCTTGAACCTGTAAATGTTCTCTAGTTTATCCAAGCGGTGGATATGTTGTTCATATAAGCTATTGCAAATGCTTTAGACCTCCCTTAAGTAATTATGGATTCTCATGAATGAATTAAATTGGTTGGTCTAAGGTAACAATATTTAGAGCTACTAGAATAACATGTTTGTGTGCTCTCTTGTTAAGTAGAACAAAGACAAGCTTTGTTTTGCTTGTCGAATGCTGGCTGCTAGAACGTTTTCTGTTGTAGGGATACTTTCATAGTTATAATGGTGTTTTTTGTAGTAATGGAGAATACCAAAGTTGTAGCTAACTTACTTATCTAGCTTGTCCGAAACTTGCGCCAAGATACGTGGGTCCTTTCCAAATCATAGGCAAGAGTGGAGATGTTGCGTACAAGATCCAGTTACCTCCTGAAATGAGTGCCATATTCAACGTCTTCCATGTATCTCAGCTCAAAAAGTGTCTTCGAGTTCCTGAGAAAAGAGTCCCTTTAGGAGATATAAGGATAGAATCCGATCTAACTTACGAAGAAAAGCCCCGAGTGATCGATACTCAGGAATGAGTGACTAGAAGCAAAGTGGTTAAGTGGTATAAAGTAATGTGGAGTAATCAGGGTAGTGAAAGTGACGCTACATGGGAACGGGAGGACTATTTGCGGGATGGTTATAAGGAATTCTATGAAAAATGGTACGCTTTCCAAATCTCGGGACGAGATTTTTATAAGGGGGGAGGGCTGTAACACCTTAGGTGTTTAGCTCCATAATTGCATTGCATTGCATGAGCATAAGCATGCATCATTTCATGTTAATTCATGTGGTTGCAACAAATGTGATTTGTTTTGAAGTTTTGTTTGACTCACATCATGTGACACTAGGGAGTTGGTGTAACTAAAGGGTAGAGTAGCCAATTATATCTCACAACACCTTAGTTATACTTAGGGTCACTAATGGAGCAAGGTTCATGTTGACCAAAATCACCAAAATGCCCTCCAAGGTGTAGTTGACCACCATTTAGCCCTAGGATGCTCTAGTTTGACCAATTAAAAAGTCCAGCTTAGAGACCTTATATGGAGGAGCACCCTTAAGCAAAGTTGTAGAGAATTTCATAAGGAACAAAAGTTCTAATATGGCCATCTCATGAAAATGATCACAACATACTCAAAAATGGCCCATAAGTCAGTATTATAGGCTGTTTTGGGACTTAGCAATTTTGGCTAAGTGTGAAGCTGAAAACCGTTTCACTGTACCTCACTTTGGCAACTTGTAACTCACAAACTAGGCCGAACCAGTCCTTGAGCCAATTGACAAAGTTGTTCTCCACCCATAGCTCTACAACATTGTCAATATCACCATCACCTAGTTCTAAATGGTTTAGGAGATATGGTGCCTGGAAAAATGAGTTTCAGTCGGCATAATGGACTGAAACTAAGTTTCAGTTTTCTGGTACTCCACTTTGGAGCTCTATAGTTTCAAATCTAGGCTGAACCAGCCCAAACTCCAATTGACAAACTTGTTGCCCTCATGTAGCTCTACAACATTGCCAACATCAACTACGCCTGGTTCTCACTGGTTTGGGAGTTATTCGTAGACGAAGTTATTCTGTCAGTCACCTTTTCGGACATCGATTCAGTCAAACGGGCGTTCTTCAGAGACCGTCGTGGCCGACCGGCCGCAGGCCGTCGTCGACGCGTGGCCACGCGGTGGCAACAGTACGCCGGCCGTGGCCCCACCGGTCAGTCCACCGAGCCTTCAAGGCCGCCACGACGCACCGGAGCTGCCCCTATTTCCTCTCCCTCCCTCATTCGGCTTCGACACAGAGAAACTGAGCCGCCATTGCCGCCCACTCCGGCGAGCTCGTGGGCGCTCACCACCGCACCGCAGCCCACCAAAACTCGTCAACTGCTCCGCCTTGAAACCCCCTCCATCCTCCGCCTCGCAGTTAGGGTCAATTGCGCGGAGGTAAGACAACATTGCCATCTCCGCCACCGTTCGCCTCGGGCATTTCTCGCCGGAGCACCCCCGTGGCGTGGCCGTGCTTCCCTAGCGTCTCCCTATCTTGCGTCCTTGGTGTGTCGCGTCCGCCTTGAGCCACTGATGCTCACCGGACTGGCCATTGGGGCCGAGCAGCCGTCTAGCTCATCGGAGCCGGCATGCCGCGGCCGCGGGCCGCCATTGCCGTCGCTGACTACCTTAGCTGCCGCCGTAGCCCTCTTAGATGGTACCCTTGGAATCGTATCGAGGTGGGGAACATGACGGTGCACTTGGCCACGCCGAAACCGCTACCGGCGGCGAACTCCGGCCACCGTTCCTCCCCTCTGCTCTTCTCTCTCTGGCCTACGGGCCCACGCTGTCAGCGCCACGCGCGCGCGGGCGGGAGCCCAAGCAGGCCGCGCGCGGGAGTGGGCCGCGCCGCGCGAAGTGGGCCACGTCGGTTTTCCGGGCCGGCCCAACATCCGATAGGGTTTATTCATTTTCTTTATTCTGTCACAGTTTTTGTTAAGTTTTGGAAAAATATAGATCTAGGGTTTTACTTGCCCAAAAATTATGAAATAAATTTTGTTGCGATCTACAGGGTGTGTAGTATTTTAGAAAAATATGATTTGGTTATGTGATGTGTAGTTTCTGGGATATTTAAATAGTTCTTTAAAATGTGTTTTAATTCACATGCAAACTTGTTTAAATTATATCTTGAGTTTCAGTGTTCCAAAAATTATGAAATTTGGTGGGTAGACTAATTTATGCTTGCTCTAGCTCTGGTAAAAATTTGGGCAGTAGTGCTTAAGTACTTTTCAAGTTATAATGCTATCTTGTTATTTTAGGAAATACTTAAATGAATTTTTGTAATTTTTCTACATGTGAAATGTTCATATAAATTTTTGGAGAATGTCTTGGTACCCTAGAATGTCTAAGAAAATTAGGAAATATGTTGTTTGACACTTTTTACTATGCTTTGTTATTTATACAAAAATCAGCCTTTTTGGCTTGTGAATTTTGTGTAGGTAGTTCCTGTGAATAAATTTAGTTTAATTTTTACAGTAGCCTCTTTTTGGGTCAAAGAGTCTCCTGTAATTTTTGTAGAATTTTAGGAGCAGTTTACATATATGTTTAAAATTCCACTTAATTACTTAAGTAAATTAAGAAATGGGTTTAAATAAATATTTTAGGTGGGCCAACCTTACTTTCTGGTGTTTTTGTGACCTATGTGAACTTTTGGTAATATTAGTTTGGTCTTATGGGATGTTTGCCACATAAATAAATATTTAATCTTTGCAATTCTAGGTTTTCTGGACAGCTGGTAGTATCTTTAGGTTTGACCCTTAATAAAAGTGTTTGCTGGAAAACTTGTGAATACCAAAATTATAGTAAACTTGATAAACTAGCTTGTGTCAAAATTTGAGAGCATTTGGCTTAGTAGTTTAGGAGTTATTGCTGTTTTAAGTGACAGTCCAGAATTGGCTGCTCTCTGTTTGGGGAGGACAGATTCTGGAACCTTGGAATTTCAACTAGGTAAACTTTGGAATTAAGTGTTGTGGTCTGAAAATATTTTGTGGTGCATTTCTTAAGCTTTCCAGATTGTCTTAGATCATATCTTTTGGAGTTGGGAATCTCCAGTTATGTTAGAAACAAGTAGCTACTGTCCAGAATGTCTTACTGTGATATTTTGGGTTGGATGTGGTAACCTAAATAATGTCGCTCTTGTGTTTGTTAGGTGTTAGGGCCTTAACCGAAGATGAACAACTATACCTTAGGTTGAGTAGATTAGGTAAGTACTTCTCCACCGGAGAAGAGATTTGCACGTACTGATAAAGTGACTTGATGAGATTATTGTTTTTATTTCTGAAATGCATTTCATCCCGAGCATGTTGCACCATTATGCACCCATGATATTTATTGTGCACTCATGCAATAGGTGTTCCGGAGGGGATAACACTCCTCGAGTTCGAGCCAGTGATTCCGGAGGAAATCCAGGACCAGCCAGAGGAGCCAGCAGAACCAGTCGGCGGAGGAGACGCCGCTGAAGACTTGCCTGAGTGTCCTGACCACCGGCCTTTGACCTTTCTGAAAGGCAAGCCCCGGTGCATGTTGAACCTACTGTTTTATAAATTAATCTTGAGTACTTTTAATTGTTTACTGCATTAAGTTGTAGGAGTTGGATGAAAACAATTGTTGCATTATACCCGTCCTTGTCCAGATATCGTACTTAATCCTATATTAGGTTTAGGCACGTGTCAATGCTTAGCCCTGCTTAGTTCGGTAGAAGTCGGGTGATTTCCGGTCATCCGCGAGATGTAGGAAGGAGTCACGAGTGGCTTTATGGCTATCGTGGATGGAACCATGCCTTAAAATGAAATTGAGACCGGGCGGGAGTTCGATAGTACAGCCGCAAGACACTTCACGTCTTGGGTGTGGAGATATGCCCGTCTGAGTCGTTTAAGGACCGCTTCGCTGTACGTCCTTGAGTCATGTTGAACGCAGTCTAACACTTAGTTGGCCGGATAAGTCATTCCGACCGCGAAGTCGAGTAGTATGGTTCAGGCCGGGAATCGAATGGTAGGTTGCATCTTGGAGGAGAGAAAGGATGTGCTTGGGGACATTGGCGTGAGACCAAGGGGGGGTTAGAGTCCCTAGCACTTGGCAGAGTGTCGCCCTTGGGGACGCGACATTATTCAGGCCCACGATTCCTGAACTGTACAAAAGATGACCTGAGCAGCCCTCGCCAGGCGTGACTCGGTGAGTGTTAGAAATACCCCTCCAGCTGGATAGGAATTCGATTCAAATCGCCGTCGCTCCCGGTTAGTGAGCACTTGACTTGAGCAGCGGCAACGTAGATCTCATTAAATGAACTGTTGGTTAAGGGAATGATACAATGTTGCCACAATTCATACCTGCTCTGGATATAATGTTGATAATTGTTTGATTATAATCAAGTGCATGTTTAGTACAGGTGCTAAGATAGATGACAGGTAAATGCTAAAAAGGACTGCTAGTACAAGTTATAAGAGTTTCAATTACTTATGCCTTTATGCAAAATGTGATGTCAGCTAGCCTCTTGTGTAAGCCTTGCATAATCCTTGGTGTCATCTTATTTCTGGTTTTCGTCGGGTAAGTCTAGCTGAGTACATTCCAGTACTCAGGGTTTATTCCCTCCTGTTGCAGATGATATGCTCTACCAAGGCTTCTGCAAAAATTGTCTCCACCCTGCGGGTGACGAAGACTAGATCACTTGGGCGTGATCATCTTTTATATACTTTCCTGATGCTTTTACGGGTTGTTGATCAACAAGACTGGCAGTAGTTAAACAACTGGTGTGTGTTTGCTTCCGCTACTTTTATAAACTTGGTTTGTAATAATTGCGACTCCGTGTGTGTAAACTTATTTTAGAACTACTTGTGAAATGTAACGTATGATGTTGTATGTTGAATGATGCGATCTTGGTTGTAAGCAAGTTGGTTTGAAATCCTTCGTGGTTTCGATTGACTACCGGGATTATATGGGCTCAAGTTCAAAAATTTGAGCGCTTCGGTGCTTGTTTTTGTACTTGTGCTCTTATAATTTGGTTGGTTCTGTTACTGCTAGTACCGGAGCATAATTCAACATTAAACACATCGTACGAGTATTTAAAAATAAAAGTATTTGATTATGAAAAGGGTTAAAATATTAAAAATTATTTTCATAGGTATGCCAGTGATCACATCCCTTAGCCCAAATAAGGACTCTTAGGTGGCTTATTATAAAGACTAACTTGGGGGCCTTGTTTGTTTTTGTTTCATCGTCCATACGGCATGATATTGTATGGATGCCATCCACCTGGGTGGTAATGTATGGATCAATTGCCTCGACGCTCTGGTAAGTGTGAGTTGTGAGAGCATGATCGTCCAACCGGCGATCTAGGGGAGAGTAGTTTTGGTGACTTGCATACTTACATGTTTAAACCATGTAATTACGTAAGCACTTAATTATGGGAATATATATATCAGGTAGCTTTGATACTGAAGTATATACATCAGGGGATGTGTATATGGAAAGTATTTAAATTACTGCTTTCTTGTGTGCTTATATTGGGAATCTGTTAGGCTGAAATGAGATTTTCTGCAGGTACACTAACAACGCAAACGAGTAGACCGATAGTTTCGCCTATATGAGAGAACGTATGTATGCCACCGCCTAGCGTTAGAAATTTTTGATTCTACTAGGATGAGAGGGCGTACGGAACATACAAGCATCATGTTTAATTACCTCATACATATCATTTACTCCCTCCTTAAAAATTTCAATAGTCCCGACTAAATTAAATTTCGTATCCCCTAAATGATCCTCACTTTCAGTCGTATCTTGTTGCTACAGATGGCACGTACCAAGAGGACCGCTCGCAAGTCCACTAGAGGCAGGGCACCTCGTCACCAGCTCGCTCCACGTGAGCCCCGCCCTGAGCCTACTGAGGTGGAAAGGCTGAGGGCAGAGTTGGCTGAAGTGACTGCTGCCAGGAATGCAGCGCGTCAGCAACTGGAGCAAGTGATTCGTGATCGTGACCAGGAAACCCTTGCAGTCCAGAGATTGACAGTAGCAAACCGCAACTGTCAACGCATGTTGGTCTGTATCATGAATCAGAGGGATGAAGCCTGGCACGAGGAGAACGTTCTGAGAGCTCGTTAGTTTGAGCTCGAGCAACAGTTGGAGAATGCTGAAGAATACAATGACAATCTTTATGAAGAAGTGCACCGCCTGAACAACCAGCTAAATCCTCTGCTGTCTCGAAACAACAACGCAGATGAGGACATGGGTTCGGGAATCGCCATGGCTGAAGATGATGAAGAAGTGGAGGTCAATGGGCCCCAAGATGCCGCACTAGAAGAAGCACTAGAAGAAGAAGAAGAATATGATGAGGAGTTAGAGCCTGTTAGTGATGAGGACGGTGGGGAGATCCTTGACACCGACTCTGAGGACGATGCTTAGAGTAGTTATCACGTAGCTATGATGTTAGGATTGTCTTTTGTGCCTCCTGGGGTTGGAGTGAGACTTTGTAATAACTTGACTTTTGGGATGTAAGGTCGAACCCTATGTTTCCTAGATGTTTAGTTGGAACCTGTTAATTTCGATCGCAATTGGATGTCTTATTGTGTTGCGTTCGATGATGGTGTCACGATTAGCACCCTTCGGTGCCGCGACGAAACCGAGGGCCTCCTATGGCGCGTGACATAAGGCTGAGCTGCTTCGCACGCGCTGGTATCGAGGTGGCTAGTCATGATCCACCATGGAACTCTACCGTTGAGAAGTCTCTTTGTGGTCAGTTTGAAGTAGCCTTTCTCAGTCAACTAAAAACTTTGAGATCGAATCCAAGTACCTGGCGGAAGGTCAAAAATCACGTAGATTTTAACATAAACGGTTCTGTAACTGCTGTGCTCCTTGTGAGTGAGCCTTTATCAAAGTACATCTTGTCGAATTCCCTCACCTGATTTCGTCACTTGATGCGCTTGAATGGATTGTGTGGTTGTGATGAATTATTATGCCATGATTATTTTGAGAAGTCTATTTCATGAAGTCAGTTTGACATATTTACAATAATTCATCTACAAACTTCCCACATCGTCAGTGCTCATTGGCTATGCATTTTGCAGATGTCGTACAATCTCCGTCGGGGTCGTGGCAATGAGGATGAGGAACAACCACCCCCTCCGCCACCACCTACCCCGGCTGATCTGATGCAGACCGTGGTCGAAGGACAGCGCATGTTGGCAGATGCTATGCGCTAGCTTGCCAACCGGGAGGCTCGTCATGGCCGCCAGGGCCCAGAACCCAATCAGTACAGCGATTTCAAGGACTTTCTTGATACTAAGCCCCCGCTCTTTAAGGAGGCGGAGGAACCACTGCAAGCCGATGAGTGGTTGAATACTATTGAACAAAAGTTTCGTCTGCTTCGCTTGACTAATGAGCTAAAGACTAAATATGCTTCTCACCAACTGCATGGTCCAGCGGGTATTTGGTGGAGCCACTATCGTTCCACACTGCTTGCAAATGTCCTGATTGCTTGGTGTAACACCCCAGGTGTTTATCATTCACTAAGTAGTGGGTTTGAGCTTAAACATGACAGATTAAGTGGAGATGACAATGCCAAGTCAAACCTATGGAAGTAAACCCTAATCGAAACTTGGATGTTGCACCCTTGCTTACATATAGGCTCAATTAAAAGATATATGCTTGGGTTTGTTATCAAAGTATATTCACATGTCTCACCTTAGTACCTATCTATATTGATCTCTGAAAAAGTTTCATGAAGTTTGGAATCAAAAAGTCACATGAAATGATAAGTTCCATTCCTATTGAAATTTGCCCCATTAAGTTAATGGAACTATAGAACATCAACCAAACCTTGCAAACTAGACAAATGACTCTAGATGAACTCTACACCACCTTAACTACACTTAGGACACTTAATGGAACAATGTTCATGTTGATCATTTTGCCTAATTATGCTTCTAATTGGTGGTGGACCATGTATGGGGCCTGGAGCCCTGTGGTTTGACCATTTCAAAAGTGTGACCTAGAAGCTTTGCATGACTGTGCACCCTTTGACAAAGTTGTAGAGAATTTTATAAGGAACAAACTTTGTTTAAGAGTCAAGTCATGAAAATGTGTGTAACATGCTCAAACAGGGCCCACAAGTCAGTTTTAGGGCTGATTTCAGCACTTAGCCATTTCAATCCCTGATTTCGGTGTTGTCGACATTGGCATTCCGCGTTCTCCAAAATTCGTTAAGCAACTTGAGTTGGTCCAAAAATAAAAGTTGAAGGTTATATTATGGAGAAGAGCATGCAAAAAGTTGCACTGAGTTTGACCGAGTTTTGACTTCTGAAAGTGAATTTCCGTGACCGTTATCAAGGCGCTGACACTGACAGTTTGTGGCCTATTTACCTGCTGTTTAAGAGCTCTAATGACCTTGGTCTCTAAATGAAAAATGAAGAGCAGTTCGCGGGCTTCAAACTTCGTTTTAGGCCCAAAGTCCAATTCGGACCCGAGCCGGCCCTAAATGGCGTCCCACTTTCCCCACTCCGGCGCACGCCACCTGTTCGCTGGATTGCTTCTATGGGCGACGCACGTCCGTGAGCGTGGCAGCCATGCGCGTGCCGCCCCTGCTCCACGCGTCATGGACGCCCTGCCTAAGTCGCGTCGCTGCCACACGCTGCCCCGGCCAGAGCTTCACTCCGCGCTCGCTTCCTCTCGCTTCTCCTCGTTCTACTTCGCTCGGCAGCCGCTCCAGAGCTCGCCCGCCATGGCCGCCATGGCCGAGCTCGGCCTCGCCGCGTCCCCGCTGCTCAGCCCTTCCTCTTTCCAAGCCATCAGTGCCATCACATTCCTCTCACCGCGCCGCCCCTCCCACACTCCCCCGTCGGCCATGCCCCGCCCCGCAGTGCTGGTGCCGCCTCCCGCCGTCGCCCTGGCCGCCGGTGTGCGTGGCCAGGCCGCGTCGGGCCACCACGGTGCGAACCGAGGCTACCCACGGGTGCGCAAGGGCCCCCTGTTGCTCCCCCACTACTCGTCGCCATCAATTGCTGCCTCTCCGGCCGGATTCCGCAAGCCCCGACGACCTCCCTGTTCAAAATTTCCGTCAGGGACCTCCTACAAAAATTCGACGAAAGTCAGGGTTCTAACTGAGAAGTCAGTGACTCAGATGAATAGTGCCATAAGGACTGGTTTGTAATTATTTTGCAGGAACTTTGGAAATTCATAGTAAATCGTATAAAATTCGTAAAATAGTAAATGAGGACTTTTTGGAATCCTTGTAAAATTCTCTATGCAGTGGATCTATAATATGGCATGTTTTAGTTTAAATATTTTGCAGTAAAAATAGATTTGTGCAGTAAGGTTGTAATGCTAGTTGAATCTGTTATTTTTCATAACTGTAGATTTAGGGCTCCAAATGAAGTGAAATTTTTGTGGCATGATACTCATGTGATAGTTGATGTGTGGTAAAAATTTCATGAGTATTGGATGAAGTATGAGTGAGTTATTGGTTTATCTTGCTCTCACATGAATTCTTGCTTTAGCAACTTGTCTTTTTCATAGAGGTTGCTATACATATTCAAATGGAGTGAAATTTGTACAGTAGACTATTGAGAGGATATGTGAGCCACTGTAATTTTTGTAGAATTTATTGTATACTTTTGGTATATGTTCATTAAGTCACCTTGTTATCTAAAATAAATTAGGAAATGCATTAAAAGAATTTATTTGGCCATGGACACTAGGTTTTCTGGTGTTCTTTAGTCAGGTGTGACATGTTGGTAAAGTTGGTTTTACCTAATTATGTATTTGCAACATAAGTTAATAATTATTTTCTTGCCGATGTGGTTTATGGACAGATCTGGGAACTTAGCAAAGTTCTTCATGATAATGTGTTTTGTTGTGAAACTTGTTTATACAAAAGTTGTAGATAATTCATGTATCTAGCTTCTATTAAAATTTGGTGTCATTTGGCCAAGTAGTTTAAGAGTTACAGCTGTTTAAAGTTGGGTTTCAGAAATGGCTGTTTTCTGTCAATTGTGGACCAGTTTCTGTAAATGGATATATTTGACTTAGTTAACTTGAGAGTCATGCTAAGATGATTAAAGATGAAATGTAGAGAATTTCATAAGCTTTCCATAATGTCTTCTTGCAAGTCATTTGGATTTAGGGATCTCCAGTTATGATTAATTTATGGAGCTACTGTATGTATGTCCAGAAAGTGACAGATTTTAGTTGTAGTGCTTTGATTAACTTTGCCATGCTAATGTGTTGAAGTGTGACTCATACCTTTGAAAGTACTTGGGTTAGTAACCTGTGATCTTAAGACTTGTGTCTTGATTTATGTGTTTGCAATCTTCTATGTTAGGCCGCAGTGAGGATTAAGTAATTAGCTCTAGGTGTTTAGGAGAACGTTGGTATGCTTGTTTGATTACTTTGTTTATTGCACTTCTATGCATTCATACATATGCATTGTTGCACCTCATTAGGTACGCTAGCAGAAACGCGTGAAGGATCTAAGGTGGAGTCAAACCCGAAGATGGAGTTGGTGGGTCTATTCCGAAGATAGAAGGACCGGACAAGTGATAGATTGAAAGATGCTCGCCAAGCGAGTTTTATCTGACATACTCTAACTTGAGTCGGATCCCAGGCAAGCCCCGGAGCATTATAAGCCTCCTATCTTCAAAGCAATTAATTATATATATATGTTATAAGTATTGTTGCATTAAGTGGTAGGAGTTGGTTGGAAACCCTTGCTGCATTATATCATTCCTTGTCCAGTTATATGAATCCTTGAATCCTACATAGACTAGGATCGAGTAGATGCTTAGCCCTGCTTTAAGCGGTAGAAGTCAGGTGATTTCCTGTCACCTGCGAGATGTAGGGATATTCATATATGGCACGGTTGGCTATATTTGCTATCGTGGAATGGAACTATGTGTTAATAAAATGAAATGAGACCGGGCGGGATGACGATAGTGAAGCAACAAGGCATGGAGGTCTTGGGTGTGAATCTATCCCCGTCTGAGTCGTTTAAGGACCGATTCGCTGTACGTCCTTGAGTCATGTTGAACGCAGTCTAACACTTAGTTGGCCGGATAAGTCGTTCCGACCGCGAATCCGAGTAATACAGTTCAGGCCGGGAATCGAATGGTAGGTTGCTTCTTGGAGGAGAGAAAGGATGTGCTTGGGGACATTGGCGTGAGACCAAGGGGGGGTTAGAGTCCCTATCACCTGGCAGAGTGTCGCCCTTGGGGTCGCGACATCATTCGGACCCGTGGCTCCTGAACTGTACCAAAGGTGACCTGAGCAGCCCTCGCCAGGCGTGACTCGGTGAGTGTTAGAAATACCCCTCCAGCTGGATAGGAATTCGATTCGAATCGCCGTCGCTCCCGGTTAGTGAGCACTTGACTTGAGCAGCGGCAACGTAGATTCCATTAAATTGAACGGATGGTTAATTGGATAACGATGGAAAGGTTGCCTCAATTTATACCTGCTATGGTTAATATTGTTTGCTCCTAATAAAGTGAGTGCTCTAGTACAGGTTCTAATATAGATGACAGGTTAATGATAATTAACTTGATGCTTAAGCATTAATGATTACTTATTCATAATAAGCTTTTATGCAAAATGTTGTCAAGCTAGCCCACTTTATATCAGCCTTGCATGATCCTTGGTGTCACCTTATTTCTGGTTTCTGACGGGTAAGTCTAGCTGAGTACTTTGTCGTACTCAGGGTTTTATCCCCACTTGTTGCAGGTTGTGATGTATCTTGGCGACTGCAAGAGTTGGTTGACTCCTGCCGTAGTGGCGGAGTGTGATCACGGGCATGATCCTTCTGAGTTACCTTATCTCTAATGCTTTTGTTGGAAGTCGACCGTGGTACTGGCATGTATTTGAAATAAGATCAATGTTCGTTTCAAATTACTTTGCTTCCGCTACTTTTCAATGTAAGTTCTAATAATAATGTTGAACTCCGATGTATATTGAATTACTTGTGAAATGATTGTAACATGTGACTTGTTATGTTGAATCACTACGATCTTGGCTTGTATGTTGGTTGGTTTGAATTCCCTCGTGATTTCATTGGACTACCGGAGTTATATGGGCTCAAGTGCGAGAATTTGATCATTTCGGTGATTGTTTTTGTACTTGTGCTCTTATAATTTGGACGGTTCCGTTACAGCTGGTATCGGAGCAAGATTCAACATTAAACTTGTCGTATGTGTATTTAAAACAAAGGATTTGTTTTATAAAATCAGTTTTATCAACTTATAGCTATATATAGGTTTGTGAAAACTGAATTCTAAATCTAAGTATGCCAGTGGTCAATTTCCTTATGCCCATATAAGGATTATTAGGTGGCTTATATAAGTACTAACTTGGGGGTTTTTCATTTATGCATCTACGTCCAGGCCAAGGTATGTATGTGTGATAACTCTCCCACACTATGCTACCCGGTGTGTCAGATTAGAGGTAGCCTTCATATATGAAATAGCCATATATGTTGCTAGTTTACTTTTATGCAACGTCGCACCTACGTTCAGGTAAGTGTGAGTTGTGAGAGCATGACCGTACAACCCACGGTCTAGGGGAGAGCTAGTTTTGGTTACTGGATTATTTACATGTTATACACATGTATGTATGAAGGTACTTAATTGTGGGTGATCGAATGATTCGGATAGTTTTGGTGCTACATGTATATATACAGGGGTATATGTATATGGGAGTACTTAGAATTTTACTTCTCAACTTTCATTGTGTGCTATATTGGGAATTGTTGGGCTGCAATGAAACTTTTCTGCAGGTACGCTAACCACGAATGCGAAAGTCGAATGTAGTTGACGACTAGCTATATATCGAGAGAGTGCGTGTTATGCCACCGACATAGAACGTGATCGCCACCTTAGGTTGGCAATCTTGTGAGGACGAATAGGACGAAGCATGCATCTTCATGATTGTTGCTTATTGCATGGCTATACTCTTCTCACCCTTGTTCTATAGTGTGTAACTTGTGATCAATGTGTTACATTATCTTTCTTGTGTGAAGCTAAACAAGAATGCCTTTATGTTGCCCACCTAAGTGTTTGCCAATGCTTTAGACCTCACTTAAGTAATTATGGATTCTTATGAATGAATTAAATTGGTGTTGGTCTAAGGTAACAAAGTTTAGAGCTATTATAATAACATGTTTGTGTGCTCTCTTGTTAAGTAGAACAAAGACAAGCTTTGTTTTGCTTGTAGGACGTTGGCTGCTAGAACGATTTCTGTTGTAGTGATGTTTTTGTGGTCATAATGGTGTTTTCTGTAGTTTTGGAGAATACCAAAGTTTTAGCTAACTTAATTATCTAGCTTGTCCAAAAATTTCGTGACCCTAGGTCTTATGGTTTGAGAGTTATGAATTTTAGAAGTTTACTATTAGGTTTTACTTATGCTCTGAATAGATCTGAATGTTTGCTTTGTTTGACCTATGTGCATATGAAATCATGTCTTGGAGATAATAGAAGAAGTGTAGTACTTTTTCTAAGCTTTCCAAAGTGTCCTATATCACTAATTGGGGTGGTCTAAATCTCTAGTTATGAGCTTGCAAAATGGAATGGCAGAATCTGTCCAAATCTGGGCAGAGATGTCTTCTTTGACTTGTTTGACCTTGTTAGTTGTAGAATAATCTTAATATGATAATAAGAAAGTTATAGACAACTTAATAAGCTTTACATCAAGTTAAGGATAAGCCTTGTTGGGTCCCTAGAACTCCAGTTATGCATTTCTGAAGTTCTTATCAGTTTTCTGTCCATATTGGTACAGATCTGAACCATCAGCATGTTTGACCATGCTAACCTGTGATTTATCCTTTGGTATGAATAATAAACATGTGTAAAACTTCCTAAACCTTCCAGAAAGTCTAGGATCACCTTTATAGAAGGTCTACAACCTCAGTTATGGTTAAAACAAGTAACTACTGTGCTGCTGTCCAGATTCTATGCACATGTTAAGTTAATCACCTTAGCTAGCGTTTGTTTTGGGCTAAAACTGTTGTTAGCTCTTGCTTTAGATAAATACTTATTTGGATGAGCCTTGTGCTTGTATTGGTTGCTTAAGCCCATTCGTTTGAATTTTCTCAAATGATTGTTTGATTGTGATGTTGTATGTATGCTTGTTATCTAGGTAGTGCCTTAGTTGTCACCTCGATTGTCCTCGGTGAGCATACGAGTGTCGAATAGCTTTATCCTAGAACAACATTCATGTTACGTAATTGTATGGTTGTTGTCTTCAATTAGGTTTCTCTCTTAGGAGCCTGAGCCGGTAGACATGGTTGCTTGCCTTGAGTGCTTGTATCCATGCCTTTGCTTGACCGAAAGACCAAAGTTTAGTTCTCCTATATGTTTGCATGAGCCGTGGGTGTTTTCCAACCCTTTTTGTGAAGACCTTTATTGACTGACCCACCAAGTTAACTCTCATCAATGCTAGCCTTTGACCATGGTTCGTACGTTGCCAATTGTGGAGACAGTACCCAAATTCATATTGGACATTCTGGTTACCTCGCCCAAAGGTTAACTAGTGTGACACCACGTCTCTCTGCTCTGGCCTCTAAATCGTATGCTTGCAATTTCATGCATCTACCTTATCAACTCAATCTATGACTACATATCAGTTTTCGCCTTGAAGTTTGCTTAATCCATCCCCAACCTTCCCAAGTCTCGGGATGTTTACCAGTTTTGATCTCATGTTGTTGCCCAACATGAACAAATCTCCTATTAATCTTTTATCTAGAACTCATCTCGGTGGACGCGAGTCGTACATAGAAGTTAAGCAAGAGTCTCTTGCTCAGTTATCCTTGGCAAGTGTGTGATGTTCTCTTGTGCTATATTTTGATCTTCGGATCATTTTTGTGTTGATTCTAAGCCTTGTGACTACCTTGCTTGCTATCCCTCCTTGTATGGTGCTTGTTCGGACCACCAATCTGTGTCATTTGAAATTCCTCATCGGGCGTCTGTTCGGTAATGGTGTTACGATTAGTATTCTACGGTGCCGCGACGAAACCTAGGGCCTCCTTGTGACCGGCCGGCACATGGTAGTGCTGCTGGGCACGCGCTGGTATCGAGGTTGCTAGTCATAGCCCATTATGGAACTACATCGATGTGGGTTTTCTTATGAGATGTTCCTTCTGGGTTATCTCTCCATATCATATCGTAAGATCCATATCTTAGACCGAAAGTAGTAGAGCTTCCTCCTGAAGTTGCTAAGAGGATACCCTTTGAAGAATAGGCCACCGATATAAACATTAATAGACTACAACATGTGGTAGCCTAGTGACTCTATTTAGTTGTCCCCGTATTGACGAACGTCATCTAGTGAGCAAAGTATCTCATCTCTATTGGATAAAAAGGACACACCACACTTAATGTTGGACAAGTTACCAGTGGGATGAGAATCGATTGTCGCATTATGCATATGACCGGAGCTATCCAAGTCTTAACCTTTGTATGCATAATGACCATACCATTGAGATCAACCATCTCTGGTGAGACTCCGTATCTGCTGACTTCAATGGCAACCATCTGCTTTGTATCAACCGCAATTTTTGTGATCAAGAATGAAGGTTTGGAACTTTTTAGTGTTGAGAGACAACTAATTAGTTACCGATAGGAAGGTTAATCTCCAGCTAGGTAACGACTCTTTGGTAGCCATGAAGGCTATGTCTTATAGAGCAATAACCAACAAGAAGTTAATCAACTAGCCAACAACTTGAGTGATACTCTATCTTCCGGAGCCATTGTGATCAAGTCAATTCCATCTTGGACAATCACACAGATAGTGCAAGATGTTCTATCAGCTAAGGTGAAGAAGTAGATAAAGTATGTGTTTTGCCTTGCAAAAGTAACCCGCAAGTTCAAAGCGTGTGCATCCTCGAATTGATATGTAATTTAATAGTCGAGATCTGCTGTTGGATGACCCTTTGAGGTCTCACAGATACTAGTTTACACTCTTTCATTTGCTTTTGCTTTCTCGTATCCCTAATGTACGAGCAGCCTTGGTTTCTACAAATCAATGTATGCCATCGCGAAACAAAAGCAATTTGAAAAGTGTCAAACAACAGATTTTCCATCTTGGAGCTGCTCTTTGATCCTAAAAAGGAAGCCTCAAGGTGAAAGTTGGCCTGACAAAGTTGTTATGCTGCAAGTCAACTCAACTTACAGTGCAACTAAGTAATAAAGGAAAATTTTTACTCAATCGCTTGGTGGCAGACTACTCCCCGCGGTTAAGTGGATAAGTACAACTTTTGTTGTCCTTAAGGCCTCGTTACATCTTTCTTTGGGAATTATTTTCCAATGATGACATACTTTGGTACCTTATACATGTTTTTACCAAGTGGTTGCATCTGATTCAACCCAGATAACTGTTATCTTTGGATAAAAGAATCTTTAAGATAACTGTTGGCAGAAATACGAAGCCGACAGAGTCAGCTATCACATTCAATAACCCATCGATAGACTCAGTTAATATAGTGTTGTCATCGAAGAAAGAGAACTGCACACATGGAATCATAAGTAGTTTTCCATTAGTTGGTGCCTAAATGAATGAACATTTACGACCAACATAGACCTTGTCTATTGGTTAGTCAGTATCCTAAAGTCTCAGAGTATATTTGCCGTCTATGGTCTCACACTTTTGGAAGGTTGTGCTCAAGCCATTTTGGTAGAGGACTGCTTTTCAAACTTTGTGAACATAGAGTCATTTTAACGAGTATACTTCTGATTATTTCGGTCTAGTGACAAGTTCATATGGCCTATGTTGTGGTCATTAGAAAGTCAGATACTTGTGAGTGGTTCACTCATGGACCAAATGATCTCCGTACACTGAGAATGCAGTATGTGCTATCTTGGATTCCTCCCAAAGTAACAATGCTTCAAGGAAGTCAATGAAGGAAATTCTTCAGACAAATTTTATCATGAAGAGTAACTATCAGAAAGTGCCTTTGGTCAAATTGTTCACCGATGTTGAAGCTTTGTAGCTGAATACTATAGCTGATGTTGGGAACTTGATAACGTGTCTCTCTTCCTTAAAAAGGTCTTCCATTCCGAATCTCGGGACGCGATTCTTTTAAGGGGGGAGGGCTGTAACACCCCAGGTGTTTATCATTCACTAAGTAGTGGGTTTGAGCTTAAACATGACAGATTAAGTGGAGATGACAATGCCAAGTCAAACCTATGGAAGTAAACCCTAATCGAAACTTGGATGTTGCACCCTTGCTTACATATAGGCTCAATTAAAAGATATATGCTTGGGTTTGTTATCAAAGTATATTCACATGTCTCACCTTAGTACCTATCTATATTGATCTCTGAAAAAGTTTCATGAAGTTTGGAATAAAAAAGTCACATGAAATGATAAGTTCCATTCCTATTGAAATTTGCCCCATTAAGTTAATGGAACTATAGAACATCAACCAAACCTTGCAAACTAGACAAATGACTCTAGATGAACTCTACACCACCTTAACTACACTTAGGACACTTAATGGAACAATGTTCATGTTGATCATTTTGCCTAATTATGCTTCTAATTGGTGGTGGACCATGTATGGGGCCTGGAGCCCTGTGGTTTGACCATTTCAAAAGTGTGACCTAGAAGCTTTGCATGACTGTGCACCCTTTGACAAAGTTGTAGAGAATTTTATAAGGAACAAACTTTGTTTAAGAGTCAAGTCATGAAAATGTGTGTAACATGCTCAAACAGGGCCCACAAGTCAGTTTTAGGGCTGATTTCAGCACTTAGCCATTTCAATCCCTGATTTCGGTGTTGTCGACATTGGCATTCCGCGTTCTCCAAAATTCGTTAAGCAACTTGAGTTGGTCCAAAAATAAAAGTTGAAGGTTATATTATGGAGAAGAGCATGCAAAAAGTTGCACTGAGTTTGACCGAGTTTTGACTTCTGAAAGTGAATTTCCGTGACCGTTATCAAGGCGCTGACACTGACAGTTTGTGGCCTATTTACCTGCTGTTTAAGAGCTCTAATGACCTTGGTCTCTAAATGAAAAATGAAGAGCAGTTCGCGGGCTTCAAACTTCGTTTTAGGCCCAAAGTCCAATTCGGACCCGAGCCGGCCCTAAATGGCGTCCCACTTTCCCCACTCCGGCGCACGCCACCTGTTCGCTGGATTGCTTCTATGGGCGACGCACGTCCGTGAGCGTGGCAGCCATGCGCGTGCCGCCCCTGCTCCACGCGTCATGGACGCCCTGCCTAAGTCGCGTCGCTGCCACACGCTGCCCCGGCCAGAGCTTCACTCCGCGCTCGCTTCCTCTCGCTTCTCCTCGTTCTACTTCGCTCGGCAGCCGCTCCAGAGCTCGCCCGCCATGGCCGCCATGGCCGAGCTCGGCCTCGCCGCGTCCCCGCTGCTCAGCCCTTCCTCTTTCCAAGCCATCAGTGCCATCACATTCCTCTCACCGCGCCGCCCCTCCCACACTCCCCCGTCGGCCATGCCCCGCCCCGCAGTGCTGGTGCCGCCTCCCGCCGTCGCCCTGGCCGCCGGTGTGCGTGGCCAGGCCGCGTCGGGCCACCACGGTGCGAACCGAGGCTACCCACGGGTGCGCAAGGGCCCCCTGTTGCTCCCCCACTACTCGTCGCCATCAATTGCTGCCTCTCCGGCCGGATTCCGCAAGCCCCGACGACCTCCCTGTTCAAAATTTCCGTCAGGGACCTCCTACAAAAATTCGACGAAAGTCAGGGTTCTAACTGAGAAGTCAGTGACTCAGATGAATAGTGCCATAAGGACTGGTTTGTAATTATTTTGCAGGAACTTTGGAAATTCATAGTAAATCGTATAAAATTCGTAAAATAGTAAATGAGGACTTTTTGGAATCCTTGTAAAATTCTCTATGCAGTGGATCTATAATATGGCATGTTTTAGTTTAAATATTTTGCAGTAAAAATAGATTTGTGCAGTAAGGTTGTAATGCTAGTTGAATCTGTTATTTTTCATAACTGTAGATTTAGGGCTCCAAATGAAGTGAAATTTTTGTGGCATGATACTCATGTGATAGTTGATGTGTGGTAAAAATTTCATGAGTATTGGATGAAGTATGAGTGAGTTATTGGTTTATCTTGCTCTCACATGAATTCTTGCTTTAGCAACTTGTCTTTTTCATAGAGGTTGCTATACATATTCAAATGGAGTGAAATTTGTACAGTAGACTATTGAGAGGATATGTGAGCCACTGTAATTTTTGTAGAATTTATTGTATACTTTTGGTATATGTTCATTAAGTCACCTTGTTATCTAAAATAAATTAGGAAATGCATTAAAAGAATTTATTTGGCCATGGACACTAGGTTTTCTGGTGTTCTTTAGTCAGGTGTGACATGTTGGTAAAGTTGGTTTTACCTAATTATGTATTTGCAACATAAGTTAATAATTATTTTCTTGCCGATGTGGTTTATGGACAGATCTGGGAACTTAGCAAAGTTCTTCATGATAATGTGTTTTGTTGTGAAACTTGTTTATACAAAAGTTGTAGATAATTCATGTATCTAGCTTCTATTAAAATTTGGTGTCATTTGGCCAAGTAGTTTAAGAGTTACAGCTGTTTAAAGTTGGGTTTCAGAAATGGCTGTTTTCTGTCAATTGTGGACCAGTTTCTGTAAATGGATATATTTGACTTAGTTAACTTGAGAGTCATGCTAAGATGATTAAAGATGAAATGTAGAGAATTTCATAAGCTTTCCATAATGTCTTCTTGCAAGTCATTTGGATTTAGGGATCTCCAGTTATGATTAATTTATGGAGCTACTGTATGTATGTCCAGAAAGTGACAGATTTTAGTTGTAGTGCTTTGATTAACTTTGCCATGCTAATGTGTTGAAGTGTGACTCATACCTTTGAAAGTACTTGGGTTAGTAACCTGTGATCTTAAGACTTGTGTCTTGATTTATGTGTTTGCAATCTTCTATGTTAGGCCGCAGTGAGGATTAAGTAATTAGCTCTAGGTGTTTAGGAGAACGTTGGTATGCTTGTTTGATTACTTTGTTTATTGCACTTCTATGCATTCATACATATGCATTGTTGCACCTCATTAGGTACGCTAGCAGAAACGCGTGAAGGATCTAAGGTGGAGTCAAACCCGAAGATGGAGTTGGTGGGTCTATTCCGAAGATAGAAGGACCGGACAAGTGATAGATTGAAAGATGCTCGCCAAGCGAGTTTTATCTGACATACTCTAACTTGAGTCGGATCCCAGGCAAGCCCCGGAGCATTATAAGCCTCCTATCTTCAAAGCAATTAATTATATATATATGTTATAAGTATTGTTGCATTAAGTGGTAGGAGTTGGTTGGAAACCCTTGCTGCATTATATCATTCCTTGTCCAGTTATATGAATCCTTGAATCCTACATAGACTAGGATCGAGTAGATGCTTAGCCCTGCTTTAAGCGGTAGAAGTCAGGTGATTTCCTGTCACCTGCGAGATGTAGGGATATTCATATATGGCACGGTTGGCTATATTTGCTATCGTGGAATGGAACTATGTGTTAATAAAATGAAATGAGACCGGGCGGGATGACGATAGTGAAGCAACAAGGCATGGAGGTCTTGGGTGTGAATCTATCCCCGTCTGAGTCGTTTAAGGACCGATTCGCTGTACGTCCTTGAGTCATGTTGAACGCAGTCTAACACTTAGTTGGCCGGATAAGTCGTTCCGACCGCGAATCCGAGTAATACAGTTCAGGCCGGGAATCGAATGGTAGGTTGCTTCTTGGAGGAGAGAAAGGATGTGCTTGGGGACATTGGCGTGAGACCAAGGGGGGGTTAGAGTCCCTATCACCTGGCAGAGTGTCGCCCTTGGGGTCGCGACATCATTTGGACCCGTGGCTCCTGAACTGTACCAAAGGTGACCTGAGCAGCCCTCGCCAAGCGTGACTCGGTGAGTGTTAGAAATACCCCTCCAGCTGGATAGGAATTCGATTCGAATCGCCGTCGCTCCCGGTTAGTGAGCACTTGACTTGAGCAGCGGCAACGTAGATTCCATTAAATTGAACGGATGGTTAATTGGATAACGATGGAAAGGTTGCCTCAATTTATACCTGCTATGGTTAATATTGTTTGCTCCTAATAAAGTGAGTGCTCTAGTACAGGTTCTAATATAGATGACAGGTTAATGATAATTAACTTGATGCTTAAGCATTAATGATTACTTATTCATAATAAGCTTTTATGCAAAATGTTGTCAAGCTAGCCCACTTTATATCAGCCTTGCATGATCCTTGGTGTCACCTTATTTCTGGTTTCTGACGGGTAAGTCTAGCTGAGTACTTTGTCGTACTCAGGGTTTTATCCCCACTTGTTGCAGGTTGTGATGTATCTTGGCGACTGCAAGAGTTGGTTGACTCCTGCCGTAGTGGCGGAGTGTGATCACGGGCATGATCCTTCTGAGTTACCTTATCTCTAATGCTTTTGTTGGAAGTCGACCGTGGTACTGGCATGTATTTGAAATAAGATCAATGTTCGTTTCAAATTACTTTGCTTCCGCTACTTTTCAATGTAAGTTCTAATAATAATGTTGAACTCCGATGTATATTGAATTACTTGTGAAATGATTGTAACATGTGACTTGTTATGTTGAATCACTACGATCTTGGCTTGTATGTTGGTTGGTTTGAATTCCCTCGTGATTTCATTGGACTACCGGAGTTATATGGGCTCAAGTGCGAGAATTTGATCATTTCGGTGATTGTTTTTGTACTTGTGCTCTTATAATTTGGACGGTTCCGTTACACTTGGGACCAGTTCAAGGCCGCATTCCGTGGGAACTATATTCCACCAGGTCTTATGGCTATCAAACACATAGAATTTATGAGGCTGTCGCAGGGCAATAAAAGCTTGACTGAATATCTGCAATCTTTCAACAACCTGGCAAGGTATGCCACAGAGTTTGTAGATACCGATTCCAAGAAAATTGCTAGCTTTAAAAGAGGCCTCGGCCTAAAGCTGATGAAGACTATGGGCACTAGCAAGTGCACTACCTTCAATGAATTTATCAGTGATGCTCTGACTCAAGAGAACAATAACTCTATCTATACTGCTTCTAAGAGCCGCAAGAGAGCACTTGAGGCAGGTGCTTCACAGTCTCGAGCTCTAGCTGCCCCGAGGGCTCCTCCTCGATCTCCTGCCACAAGTGCTAAGTTCCGTCCCCCGCAAAAGAAGGCGCCAGTGAAGACTGGGTTACGCAAGACATATACAGTGGCTCTGCCAAAGGGTAATTCGGGCCAAGGCAGCTCCAGTGTCCCTCCTAGCAACATGCCTTGCTGGAATTGCAACAAGCCAGGCCATTGGTCCAGGAACTGTCCTTACCCTAAGAAGAATGTCAACCAAAGTGGCCGTCAAGGGCACGCTCATTATAACAGTATTGAGGAGATCCCATCTGGTGAGGTTGTCACTGCTGGTAAGTTCCTAGTTGACTAACACCCCGCAGTGGTACTTTTTGATTCAGGTGCTTCGCATTCCTTTATTAGTCCTAAGTTTGCATCAGAGTTTGCACACAAATTGCATACTGTTGAAGGTGGGGGTTATTGTATTAGCGCAGCAAGTGGAAATATTTCCACAAATAAAGTAGTGGGGAATCTTGAGCTCAAGATAGAAGGGCGAAAGTACTCGCTTGTCTTAGTGGTTTTGTCGGGCTTAGGCATAGATGTTATCTTGGGCATGAATTAGATGAGTCAGAATGGGGTACTCATTGATACATCCACTCGGGTAGTTATGCTCAGAGATCCTACAGATCAAAAGGGTTTTTTGGTACAACTTCCCAGAAAAGTTGATTTGTCTGGGGAAGTTCATGCTGTGCAAGCAAAGGTGTTGGCTGAAATTCCCATAGTAAATGAGTTTCCGGACGTTTTTTCCGATGATTTGCCGGGGCTCCCTCCGGATCGAGATGTGGAATTTAAAATTGAGTTGTTGCCTGGCACGACTCCCATCTCTAGGAGACCTTATAGGATGCCTCCGAATGAGTTAGCTGAACTTAAGGTGCAATTGAACGAACTTTTGAAGAAGGGGTTAATTCGTCCGAGTTCGTCGCCGTGGGGATGTCCTGCTATCTTTGTAAAGAAGAAGGATCAGTCATTGCGAATGTGCGTAGATTATAGACCTCTCAATGCAGTCACTGTCAAAAATAAGTACCCTCTACCGCGCATCGACATCTTGTTCGATCAGTTGTCTAAAGCTAAAGTTTTCTTCAAGAGCGATCTAAGATCTGGCTACCATCAAATTAAAATCCGCCCGGAAGATGTTCCTAAGACAGCTTTCTCTACCCGATACGGTCTTTATGAGTATCTTGTTATGTCTTTCGGCTTGACCAACGCCCCCAGACACTTTATGTACTTGATGAATTTGGTGTTTATGCCCGAATTGGACAAGTTTGTGGTGGTATTTATTGATGACATCCTGATATATTCTGTAAATGAGGAAGATCACGCTGAACATCTACGTATAGTCCTCACAAGATTGCGTGAACATCAACTATATGCAAAGTTCAGTAAGTGCGAATTCTGGCTTCGAGAAGTACCTTTCCTTGGGCATGTGTTGTCCGATGGAGGAATTATGGTGGACCCCGCCAAGGTACAAGAAGTACTGAACTGGAAGGCTCCTATCTCGGTTCACGAGGTCCGGAGTTTCCTTGGTTTGGCTGGCTATTATCGTCGTTTCATCCCGGATTTCTCCAAAATAGCCAAGCCAATGACTCGGTTGCTACAAAAAGACACCAGGTTTGTCTGGACTCCTGAGTGTGATGCGGCTTTTCACAAACTGCGAACTCTCCTAACCTCAGCTCCGGTTTTGGCACAACCGGATATCGAGAAACCATTTGATGTTTATTGTGATGCCTCAGGCATAGGTTTGGGAGGTGTTCTGATGTAGGAAGGCCGAGTAATTGCATATACCTCTCGACAACTTCGGAAGCATGAGGTGAATTATCCAACGCATGACTTAGAACTCGCCGCAGTTGTTCATGCTTTGAAAGCCTGGCGGCACTACCTGTTGGGCAATGTTTGCAATATCTACACAGACCACAAAAGCCTCAAATACATCTTCACCCAACCCGAGTTAAATATGCGTCAAAGAAGATGGCTCGAGTTGATTAAGGATTATAACCTTCAAGTGCACTATCATCCTAGCAAGGCAAATGTGGTTGCGGATGCTTTAAGCCGTAAGTCTCATTGCCATTCCCTAGTTGAAACTGATTTTCATCGATCTCGCCTTCTACATCCAGCAGTCTTGTACAACATCACTGTCAGTTGTACTCTCAAAAGCAGAATTATTAAGCTCCAAAAGACTGACCCTGGTATATTCCACATCAAGCGTAAGATGAAAGAGCAAGAAACTACACAGTTCAGGGTAGATGAAGAGGGTATACTATGGTTCAAGGATAGGTTAGTTGTGCCTAAGGACCGGGAGCTTAGAAATGATATTATGTCTGAAGCACACTCCTCTAAGTTGTCCATCCATCCTGGTAGCAATAAGATGTATTATGATTTGAAGCCATACTATTGGTGGACCAAGATGCGGAAAGAGATAGCTGCATATGTGGCTAGGTGTGACACCTGCTGTAGAGTTAAAGCGGTGCATATGAAAGCTGGGTTGCTTCAACCACTTTCTATCCCAGGTTGGAAATGGGAAGAGATAAGTATGGATTTCATTGTCGGACTTCCTCCTACTGTCAAAAATCATAACTCCATCTGGGTAATTGTGGACCGCCTAACCAAGTCGGCTCACTTCATTCCTGTTCGAGTAGACTATCGTCCTACTGACTATGCTGAGTTGTACTTCAATCAGGTAGTCTAGCTCCATGGGATACCTCGTACTATCATATCTGATCGTGGTCCCTAGTTCACTACTCGCTTTTGGGAGCACTTGCATCACCTTCTGGGAACCAAGTTAGTGAGAAGTTCTGCTTATCACCCCCAGACGTCAGGTCAGACGGAACGGGTTAACCAAATCTTAGAAGATCTATTGCGGGCATGTGTAGTATCATCCAAGGGTTCTTGGGAAAAATGGTTACCTCTAGCCGAATTCTCGTACAATAATAGTTACCAAGAGAGTATTAAGATGGCCTCATTCGAAGCTTTGTATGGTCGTAAGTGTAGAACTCCACTAAACTAGGTAGAAGCTGGTGAAAGGAGGTATTATGGTATTGATTTTGTTCATGAAGCTGAGGAACAAGTCCGTACCATCCAAAAACATATGGCTGCAGCCCAAGCTAGATAGAAAAGTTATGCTGATCGTCGTAGAAAACCGCTCGAGTTTGAAGTTGGAGACTTCGTTTATCTGAAAGTTTGTCCAATGAAGAGTGTCCAACGTTTTGGTTGAAGCATCTAGGCCCCAAGGTTTGGTTTTGGCAATTGATGACAACGCTTTATTACCATGACTAACGTGTGTTTTGCAGAAACATTGGTAAGTTAGGTCATGGAGGTGTTAACTGCTTTGGGCACCATGGTATTCATGCCCCTTGATGGAAGTCGTTTCGGTTTTCAAAAGAGTGACGTCAAGATTAAGGACGGCTAGTTCTAGATGTCGAGGTGTTGAGATACATTTGGAATAGTCGTAGGATCTTCGTTTTTCTCTTTGGCCGTACTATAAAGGGGGGCATGAGCGGGTAGCTTGACCTAGGAGAGTCCTATGTTTAGGTGTGGTGCACACTTGTTAAACTTGGCGCTAGGCAGCACTAGAATAGCTCAAAGTTCAGTTGGAAGCAACTTGGTTCAAGTTGTAACGCGTTTCGAAAAGTTTCGGGTCGTTTTCCAACCACCGGACGCGGTCCTCGCGAGGACCGGACGCGGTGGTCAGTTCAGTTCCGCGGCTAGAGTTTCAGCTCTGACCACCGGACGCGGTCCTTGCGAGGACCGGACGCAGTGGTCAGTACAGTTCCGCGGATAGGGTTTCAGCTTTGACCACCGGACGCGGTCCTCGCGAGGACCGGACGCTGTGGTCAGTAGTCGACACATGTCACTTGAGGGAAACACCCGATCGGACGCGACCTGGGTGTGATCGGCGCGTCCGGTCATAGTCCAGTAAGGTCCAGAGATGATCGGACGCGTCCGGTCATCACCCATCGGACGCCGTGGCGCGTCCGGTGCGAGTACAGTATGCTCACTGCACGATCGGACGCGTCCGGTCATCCCTGACCGGCGCGTCCGGTCACTCAGCTGTTTTTCAGATTTCGACCGTTACGAGCGACCGGCGCGTCCGGTCAGCCCGCGTTTCGCTGAGTCAGAAGGTAACGGTTAGTTTCGTCTGTGGGGTGTATAAATACAACCCCACCACCTCTTTTAGAGGTCTCTTGCTCATTTGATCAGCTGAAAAACACCTTTGGAGTATAAGTGAGTGCAAGAGCACTAGTGAGGATAGTGATTTGAGAATCAAAGCTTGAGAGCACCTCACTAGCGATTAGAGAGTAGCAAGTGTGCATCCACCTTCTCATTTGGGCTCGCTGTGGTCAAGTGAGAGTTCTAGCTTGTTACTCTTGGTGATCGCCATCACCTAGACGGCGTGGTGGTGATTGGGTCTTGGTGATCATCCGGTGGAGCTTGTGGATGACCCAACTCATCTTGTGAGCGGTTTTGGGTGATTCGCCGCGACGGAGTGTCGAAGAATCAACCCGTAGAGAGCACTTGATCCTTGCGCGGATCAAGGGGGAGCTACACCCTTGCGCGGGTGCTCCAACGAGGACTAGTGGGGAGTGGCGACTCTCCGATACCTCGGCAAAACATCGCCGTGTTTCTTGCCCCTTTACATTCAAGCATTTACTTTCTCGTATTCACTTTCATTGCTTGATTTACTTTCCTAGACTTGCCTTGCTAGACTAGGATTGGAAACTAGGGTGCAAAACTTTGTATCGGTAGACTCTCTAGAAACACAAGTAGATACTAGGGGTGAATTCCGGCTTGTAGGTTTTAATTCTTGCATTTATTTTTTAGAAAAGCCCAATTCACCCCCCTCTTGGGCATCTTGATCCTTTCAATTGGTATCGGAGCCTTGTTGCTCTAAATTTAGGCTTTACTGCCTAGAGCAAGATGTCTAACGGGGAAGGACCACCTCCCACCTTTGAGGGGGATGATTTTCCATATTGGAAAATCCGCATGGAGGCGTATCTCGAAGCCATAGATGTCGGATGCCTTAGAGCCGCAACCCAAGGGCTTCCCGCTATCAAGGATCCCGCAAACCCCATTGGTGACGAGGAGAAGTACGACCGGTGGAATGCAAAGGCCAAGAATGCACTCTACCGGGGCTTGGGCAAAGATATCTTCAATCGTGTGCGTAATGCAAAGAATGCTCATGATTTGTGGGAAAATCTTTGTGCTCTCCATGAGGGAACTAAGAGTGAGCGTGAGGAACGCTATCATATAGCTTTAAAGAAAATTAATTCTTTTGAGATGCTTCCCAAAGAAAGTGCTAATGACATGTACACTCGCTTGAATGTTCTTGTAGAGGACCTCAATGCTCTTGGGCTCACTAACATGAGCCAATCGGATGTTGCAAGAAAGATCTTGAGTGTGCTTCCCGTTGAGAAGTATGGTCACATCGTCACGGTGCTTCATCAAAGTGATCTTTCCACCGCAACACCGACTCAAGTATTGGGAAAGATTAATGCACATGAGATGTACATGCACATCACCCCGGAAGAAGGTTCATCATCTTCCAAGAAGAAGGATTTGGCCTTCAAAGCTAGTCATGACAAGAAGAAGAAGAAGGGCCAAGCCATGATTGTGCAAGAAAGCTCAAGTGAAAGTGATATTGATGATGAATCACTTGCACTCATGGTGAGAAAGACCACCAAGATGCTAAAGAAGCTAAACAAGAGTGGCATCAAGTTCGATGGCAAGAAGAAGAAATT
The DNA here is from genome assembly GCA_038087645.1 of Saccharum hybrid cultivar R570. Classification (NCBI taxonomy): domain Eukaryota; kingdom Viridiplantae; phylum Streptophyta; class Magnoliopsida; order Poales; family Poaceae; genus Saccharum; species Saccharum hybrid cultivar. The sequence continues at coordinate 19,515,219 of JAQSUU010000139.1, forward strand.
CTTCACAAGTAGCAAGAGGAAGCCAATCTCCGAAATGGATTGCTTCAATTGTGGAGAACTTGGCCACCTAGCTCACCAATGCCCTAGACCACCAAAAGACAAGTACAAGAACAAGTACAAGGGCAAGAAAAATGATTCAAGTGATGAAGAAGATGAGAAGAAGAAGAACAAGCCATACAAGAAGAAGGATGGCAAGAAGGAGTTCCACAAGAAGAAGAAGGGTGGAAAGGCATACATAGTTGGTGATTGGCTCACCGACATTGAATCATCTTGTGAGTCCTCCGAAGATGAGAGCTATGATGAGAAAGAAAAGGTTGCCGCAATTGTGATGGGGCCATCATCTTCACCGATATCTTCATCACCACCTTCACCGCCTCCTTCACCATCATCGTCCACTACTCACCTATGCCTTATGGCCAAGGGCGAACGAAAGGTACAAAATCATGATAGTGATGATGATGATGATAGTGATAGTGATGATGAATATGATGCACCTTCTTATGATGAGTTAGTAAAATTGTTAAACAAATATTCTAAAATCATAAGAAGGACTAGAAATGAAAATGATGAGCTTCAACATGAAAATGATACACTCTCATCTAAGCTTAAAAGTGCACATGAGACTAGGGATGAGCTCATAGATCAAAATGAAGCTATGTCTTCCACTCTCAAGGAGCTCAAAACCTCCTATAAAGAGCTTAAAGATCAACATGATAAACTTGAGAAGAAGAATGATGAGTTTGACACTAGATATAATTCTTTAAAGGACAAATACACCACTTTGAAAATTGACTATGACAGTCTTGTGTTTGCAAATGAACTTGCTCTTGAGACACATGATGCTACTAACTATGTTGTTAAGTGTGATATAGCTACATCATGTGATGATTTGATCATTGAAAGCATTGAGCAAGGTTCTAGTCGCAAAGGCAAGAGTGTGGTTGAGTCAAGCAACTATGATGACTATGCCAAGATCAAGTGTGAGAATGAGAAGCTTGCAAATGAGAACAAGAAGCTAAAAAGTTTGATGACTCTTGAGAAGCAACCAACAAATGAGTCACTCATTGAAGAAAACAAAAAGCTCAAGCAAGAAAAAGAGCATCTCAAGACCGGCCTAAGCAAGTTCACAAGAGGCCAACATTTGCAAAGTGAGCTCCTCATGAACACCGTAATGAAGATGGATAGAAGTGGTATTGGGTACTTGGCAAATCAAGAGAAGAAAGCAAAAGCTCAACAACAACAAAGCAAGTCAAAGCCCAAGCCTAAGAGATGTGTTGAGTGTGGTCAAGAAGGTCACTTTGCACATGAATGCAAAACTCCACCACCCCAACCCTTGCCCAAGCATGCTAGACCTTTTGCCTTCAATGCTCATTATATGCTAAGAAAAGATTCAAATGGAAAGATGAAAGTCATGTTTTTGGGTCCCCCAAACAAGAATAGGCCAAAGAAAATATGGGTTGCCAAGTCACTAGTGGAGAAAGTCAAGGGCCCCTCTCAAGTTTGGGTCCCTAAACAAAAAGCTTGATCTCTTGTGTGTAGGTGAACTACAAGACCGGTGGATCTCATTGGGTGATTGATAGTGGTTGCACTCAACATATGACCGGTGATCCTCGTATGTTCACCACCATTGAAGAGAATGAAATATGTCAAGAGAAGATCACATTTGGGGATAATACAAAGAGCAAAGTCAAGGGTATAGGCAAGATTGCAATATCACATGATCACTCACTCTCAAATGTGCTCTATGTTGCTTCTTTGAGTTTCAACTTGTTATCCGTTGGGCAACTTTGTGACCTTGGCTTCCAATGCTTGTTCACACCAAATGAAGTGGAAGTTTCAAAGATAGATGACAAGCAAGTGATATTCAAAGGCTTTAGATACAACAATCTTTATCTTGTTGACTTCACCTCCGAAGATGCTAATTTGATGACATGTTTGTTCACCAAGACCTCACTTGGTTGGCTTTGGCATAGGAGGCTTGCTCATGTTGGAATGAACACTCTCAACAAGCTATTGAAGAAAGAACTAGTGAGAGGATTGAAGGATGTGAAGTTTGAAAAGGACAAACCTTGTAGTGCATGTCAAGCGGGCAAACAAGTTGCAAACACTCATCCAACCAAAGCTTTCATGTCAACTTCAAGAGTGCTAGAACTTCTACACATGGATTTGTTTGGGCCTACAACATACAAGAGCTTGGGTGGTAATCTCTATTGTCTTGTGATAGTGGATGACTACTCAAGGTATACATGGACTTTCTTCCTTCATGACAAATCCGAAGTGGCAAATTGCTTCAAGAAGTTTGCAAAGAGAGCTCAAAATGAATTTGAAGTCAAGATAAAGAAAATTAGAAGTGATAATGGAAAAGAGTTTGACAACACCAATATTGAAGCTTATTGTGATGAAATTGGAATCAAGCATGAGGTCTCTTCAACCTACACTCCTCAACAAAATGGTGTAGTTGAGAGAAAGAACCGAACTTTGATCACTCTTGCAAGAACAATGCTAGATGAGTACAACACTCCGGAGAAGTTGTGGGCCGAGGCAATCAACACCGCATGCTATGCTTCAAATCGCCTCTTCCTACAAAAGTTTCTTGGCAAGACCCCCTATGAGTTGCTTAATGGGAAGAAGCCGGACGTCTCTTTCTTCCGGGTGTTTGGTTGCAAATGCTACATCTACAAGAAGCGTCAACACCTAGGGAAGTTTCAAAGACGTTGTGATATTGGTTTCCTTGTTGGCTACTCATCAAAGTCCAAAGCATATAGAGTATTTAACCATGCTACCGGATTGGTTGAAGAAACATATGATGTGGAATTTGATGAATCTAACGGCTCCCAAGGAGCAATTGAGAATTGTGATGATGTAGGTGATGAACCCTTGAGGGAGGCCATGAAGAACATGCCGGTGAGAGACATCAAGCCAAAAGATGATGATGACGATGTACAAATTGTTGATCCACCATCTTCATCAAGTGTGCCTCAAGATGATGACAAGAATGAGAGAGTTGAAAATAAAGACACTTATGTCTCTCATGAACAAGCCGAGGCACAAGCTCAAGATGTTGATTCTCCCCATCCACCTCCTCAAGTGGTTGATAGAAGAAACTCACCACTACTTCAAGCACATCCACAAGATCTCATCATAGGGAGTCCTACAAAGGGAGTAATGACTCGATCTCAAAAGCTAGCTTCTTTTGTTGAACATCACTCTTTTGTCTCTTGTGTTGAACCTAAGAATGTAGAAGAAGCTCTTAAAGATCCGGATTGGGTGAATGCAATGCACGAAGAATTGAACAACTTCACCCGCAATCAAGTATGGACACTTGAAGAGCATCCTAAAGGTGCAAGAGTCATTGGAACCAAGTGGGTGTTCCGAAACAAGCAAGATGACCAAGGCCTAGTGGTGAGGAATAAGGCAAGACTAGTTGCAAAGGGGTTCTCTCAAGTTGAAGGTCTTGATTTTGGAGAGACCTTTGCACCCGTTGCAAGACTTGAAGCCATTCGTATCCTCCTTGCATATGCATCACATCATGATATGAAACTATATCAAATGGATGTGAAAAGTGCATTCTTAAATGGCTTTATAAATGAACTAGTCTATGTTAATCAACCTCCCGGTTTTGAAAACCCTAGATATCCTAATCATGTTTATAGGTTGTCCAAGGCGTTATATGGGCTCAAGCAAGCCCCTAGAGCGTGGTATGAGCGCCTCCGGGACTTCCTCATTGAAAAGGGCTTCACCATTGGGAAGGTCGACACCACACTATTCACCAAGAAGTTTAATGGGGAGATCTTCATTTGTCAAGTATATGTTGATGATATTATCTTCGGATAAACAAATGAAGATTATTGCAAGGAATTTGGTGAATTGATGTCGAAGGAGTTCGAGATGTCAATGATTGGTGAGCTCACATTCTTCCTTGGCTTTCAAGTAAAGCAATTGAGAGAAGGGATTTTCATCTCTCAAGAAAAGTATACCAAGGATCTTCTCAAAAGATTCAAGATGGAAGAATGCAAACCAATCAAGACCCCAATGCCATCTAATGGACATCTCGACCTAGATGAGGGAGGTAAACCGGTTGATCAAACTCTCTACCGTTCTATGATTGGTAGCTTGTTATACCTTACCGCATCTAGGCCCGATATCATGTTTAGTGTGTGCATGTGTGCTCGCTTTCAAGCATGCCCTAAAGAACCTCACTTAAGTGCCGTAAAAAGAATCCTAAGATATCTTAAGTACACTCCAAGCATTGGTCTTTGGTATCCCAAAGGAGCTAGATTCCAACTAGTTGGCTATTCCGATTCGGACTATGCCGGTTGCAAAATTGATAGAAAAAGCACATCCGGAGGGTGCCATTTGCTTGGAAGATCTTTAGTATCTTGGTCATCTAAAAAGCAAAATAGTGTGGCTTTGTCCACCGCCGAGGCGGAATACATTGCCGCGGGGGCTTGTTGTGCACAAATCTTATATATGAAACAAACCCTCCTAGACTATGGAATTGTTCTTGAAAAGATGCCACTTTTATGTGATAATGAAAGTGCCGTTAAAATTGCTAACAATCCGGTACAACACTCTCGCACCAAGCACATTGATATCCGCCACCACTTTCTAAGAGATCACGTTGCTAAAAATGACATATCACTAGAAGGTGTAAGAAGTGAAAATCAATTAGCGGATATCTTCACTAAACCTTTAGATGAGGTCACCTTTTGTAGGTTAAGAAGTGAACTAAATGTGCTTGATTCTAGCAACTTTGAAAAATGAGCGAGTGTTGTCCCTTGCATTGCATTGTATATTATGCCATGTTTAATTACCCGCAATGCATCTAGGGCTTGGCTAACACGGTTACGATAACCCTCCTTTGGAGGAGTGAAAAAGCCTAACAGTGGATCAAACTTGGCAAGCAACTTAGCTTTACTTACTTGTTTTGCATTGCATATGCATGTTTGTTGCTTTGTCGTTTCTTTTCGGTTAAGTTTTGAGCAACCTCTATGTTCGTCCATGGATAGAGAGAGCATTTTGACGCTCCTAAAGGTTCAAAAACTCTATTGCATGGCCATAAGTTGCTCCTTGGGTGTTTATTGCCTATTTTCTTAAAAATAATACTAGCCTAAGGCAATCTATTTTGAAAAACTTGAGGGTTTGAGTGAGGTCTCTCATATCGTGTTCCAATTGGTGTTTATTTGGGTCTCTTTGAATTGGAACCTGATTGGGAGAAGTCGCGTCGTAGTTCGGAACGAAGAAGGGCGAAGAACAGTCACCGGACGCTGCACCGGACGCTGCACCGGACGCTGCACCGGACGCAGTGATACTTCACCACCGCGTCCGGTCCCGGTGTCCAACAGCGCGTCCGGTCATCCAGAAGACCAACTCCAGATCTAGTGATCGGACGCTGCACCGGACGCGCCGTTGTTGACCACCGCGTCCGGTCCCGGTTACCACCACCGCGTCCGGTCATTCGCGATGTATTCCCGAACTTCCAACGACCGGACTCGAACCGCGTCCGGTCAGTTCGCACCGGACGCGTCAGGTCACTCCAGGAGCTTACTGGAGTGTGACCGGACGCTGCACCACCGCGTCCGGTCATATCGACCACCGCGTCCGGTCATCTCGCGTCGAGCGGATCTAACCCTTCATAAAACCGTTCGTCTTCGGCCGTTTTTCTATCTCGCCCGAGTCCTTTTTGCGCCGCCGCCGCCCGTGCGCCTCCGCCGCACCTCGCGCCACCGCCGCACCCCCTGCCGCCGGTGAGCCACGCCGGCCCTCGCTCTCGCGCGCGCGCCAGCCCGAGCCTGCCCACGCCAGCCGTCCGCACGCGCTCCGCCCGCTCGCACCGCGCACCGTGCCACCGCCGCCCGCTCCACGTCCGCCCGCTCCGCGCCGTCACCTTCCTCACGCGTCACCACCGCCCGTGAGCCGCGCTCCTGCAACCCAGCTTCTCCTCCGGCAGTGGAACGCCTCGTGCTCGCCTTCGATCGTTCTTCGTCGATTTGCCCTAACCCTAACCCTAGGGCTCGCGTAACTTCGGACGACCGTTCGTCGACGAGATTTGTCGTGCATCATCTTCTTCGCGAGGTTGTTTCGCGTCACCTTGATCTCCTTGCTAGGGTTTGCCGTAACTTTTTCTTTTCAATCCTAATTGTACCTTGTTTCGGCAAATCAGAGCTCGTTCGGCGATTTCCGGGAATCTCGCGATCTAGATCACCGTACCCTGTCAGTCATCTCCACGATCCGAGGTAGCTTCACGTTTCGATTCATATCATATCTCATATGCTTGCTATCTCTAGGGTTTCGTACCTTTTAGTTATATATGTGCTTAATAGTAGATCTCTCTTTACCGTCGTTGCAGCGAGTTGTGTCGGTGTGTCAGGGTGCTATCTGTTTGCTGAATCCGAGGCCAAGCCTGCGGATAAGGACTGAGGCCAAGCCTCTCGAGTGACAGTTCCCCATCTTACAGAGGTTCTCAGTCACTGTGTCAGTATGGTGCGTTGCAAGAACGCCGGTGGTGCTCCTGGTGACGGGGACGACAGTCCTCCTCGTCGGTCTGAGATTGCGCGGGGGAAGCGCATCAAAGTTATGGCCAGGAAGAAAAAGAAGACTCTTACCGATGCAGAGATTGCTCAGGCCGTTGCAGATGCAGCAGAGCAGACAAAGAGAGGTGGCAGAAGCAGTGGCATACGCATAGGCGAGAGTCGATTTCATCTAGAAGGTCGCCAGCTCGGCACAGAGGCCACTGAGGGCACTAAGGATACTAGAGCTGCAGAGGATATGTCAGTTGATCCACCCACAGAGACCACAGAGGCTCCAGAGGCTACAGCAGATACAGAGGAGCAGCCAGCTCAGTCTCCAGTACGTCGCCGCTCCACACGCGCCCGTACTCAGGTATCTCCAAGGCCAGAGGGTCAGCGACGTGGAGCACGGCCTCCTCCCAGAGCTAGAGGTTCACCCCCGGTCGAGCACTTTGACTTGAGGGGTGCTACAGCACGTCAGGTGCAGGGGTTGAGGTTCGTGGAGGTCAGTCGATGGTTTCCACCTGTGAGAGATCCCAGAGCTTCAGAGGGATTCTATACCCCACTTCAGGAGGATTTCTACAGGGCTCTAGTTGACAGCGGTATTGCATTCCGACCACAGAGGGTCTGTCGACTTGAGACACTGGTTGAGGTTGTGGGGGAGCAGCTACGTCCGCATCTGTCCTTTCTGCCAGGCTTGTCAGATCTTCTTGGACGGACAGGTGCATATTGCGGCACATGGGTCAGAGAGTTTTATGCTTCACTATGGATTGATCCCGCCCATGATTTCATTCACTTTGCATTCCGAGGCCGCGATCACCGTCTCTACAGCACCAGAGTGCGGGAGATTCTCAGACTCCCAACTTCTGACACGAAGATACATCAGCTGTGTTATGGTCAGACTCCTCCACCGAGACGCCCTCACGGCGGGACAGTGCCACCTACCGATTTAGTTCGACCCTGCTTCCGTGAGCCTTTTGGCGAAGGGTCTCGACGCACGCCCGCCAGTTTGACTCCACTGGCCAGAGTTTTGGATGCTATAGTCAGACGCACACTTCTTCCCAGACTTGGCTACAGAGAGGGACTGACTCGGATGCAGTTATGGGTTGTTCACCACCTCCTCTCACAGACACGGTTTGATATATGGGATCTCATACTTAGTGAGATGGAGGACACCATAGCTGAGGGCTTCAAGGGTAATCGTCAGCTGCCCTACGCACACTGGATCTGCTTCCTTATCAGATCATCTATTCAGATGCCAGCAGAGATACGAGCTGAGATATCAGATACCACCACTGCTTTTCCTGAGTATGATATCCGTCAGCTCTGGACGTCCGTTACCAGAGATCAGGCCCCAGGGCCAGGACAGCGTGTGCGACCTGAGGTACCTGAGACAGCAGCTGAGCAGGACGCCACAGTTGATGAGCTTGCAGAGGCAGAGCTTGCAGATCTTGATGCTCAGCCTGCTGACCTTCCTGAGGATGGGACATCTGACAGCACTGATGAAGACTACCAGCCCATCCCCAGGTACCGGTCTCCTCGGTCTCACGACCATGAGGCCGGTGGCTCTGGCTCAGCCTCCCGCACGGACCCAGCCATGGTGGCTATACTTGAGAGGTTGACCCAGGCACAGGAGCAGCAGCAACAGCAGATACAGTGACAGGCACAGGACACAGCTGCAGCACTTGCACAGATTCAGGCTCGTCAGGACGAGTTTCAGCGTCAGCAGCTTGAGATCCAGAGGCAGCAGGTTGAAATGCAGCGACAACAGTTTGAGATTCAGCGACAGAGTGCAGCTAGTCAGCAGCAATACCTGGATCTCCTGCGCCACCTAGTCACTGTTGGGGTTCCTCCGCCTGCTTCTGTCCTGACTTCTGCTTTACATTCCAGTGATCCGTCGAGTCAGGGACAGCCGAGCTTCCAGTTCACATCTCCACAGTAGCAGGTTCCCCAGTCTTTCCAGTCCCCGAGCTTCACTCCTATTCACACGGGGTTTACACCATCAGACCAGTCTCGCCCTCACCTCCTGACAGGCACACCTTTCGGTGATTTCAGTGCTACCTACAGCGAGTTGACTGGTCATCCGACACCCTCACAGTCTACTTTTGTTACTTCTTCAGGGTTGTCAGCTTCAGAGGCAGCTATTCCTCCAGTGACAGGGACCGGTACTTCTGAGACTTTTCCTTCGTCAGTTGCCTCAACAGATCCCCCTGCTATTGGCTCGCTACAGGCTCAGGTCACTCAGACAGATCCTCTTGTTGCTACTACATCAGTACCTGTTCCTGCAGCTCAGACCCAGACCGCTTTACAGCCACGTGTTTCTTCAGAGGGTCAGCCAGATAGCTCAGATTCCGAGGGAGATTCTCTACACCTTGTGTTTACTCCGCGCACCTCGGCACCCGACACGACTCCGTCTGTCCCCCCGTCAGATCCTTAGATTAGTTTTTGGCGCTTGATGCCAAAGGGGGAGAGAGAGTAGTTTCAGGGGGAGTTTTGAGAGAGGGTTTTCGCTCTTTGTGTGTGCTACCTTCATGCATCATGTTTACTTTTCAGTAATTGCATTCGTGTGGCATGTCGTCATGTGTTAAACCTTGAGTCTTAATGCCTTATCTAGTCAGTGTTAACACATGTCACCGTTTTACTTATAGCTCTAAGGTTGTGCTTCCGTGCCTTACTCCGATTTATTATGAGCTATATCTGTATGTGTACTAACGCTCTTTTTGTCTTATCTTATGAGTACACTCTTTTGGCATGGGGCACATAAGCAATTTCTAACTCCTTGTGCTTATTGCTTTTTGCTTATGTGAACCATGCATACTTGAAAACCTCAACTCAAATCTTTTATATCTTAGTGTTGTCATCAATCACCAAAAAGGGGGAGATTGAAGCATCTAGGCCCCAAGGTTTGGTTTCGGCAATTGATGACAACGCTTTATTACCATGACTAACGTGTGTTTTGCAGAAACATTGGTAAGTTAGGTCATGGAGGTGTTAACTGCTTTGGGCACCATGGTATTCATGCCCCTTGATGGAAGTCGTTTCGGTTTTCAAAAGAGTGACGTCAAGATTAAGGACGGCTAGTTCCAGATGTCGAGGTGTTGAGATACATTTGGAATAGTCGTAGGATCTTCGTTTTTCTCTTTGGCCGTACTATAAAGGGGGGCATGAGCGGGTAGCTTGACCTAGGAGAGTCCTATGTTTAGGTGTGGTGCACACTTGTTAAACTTGGCGCTAGGCAGCACTAGAATAGCTCAAAGTTCAGTTGGAAGCAACTTGGTTCAAGTTGTAACGCGTTTCGAAAAGTTTCGGGTCGTTTTCCAACCACCGGACGCGGTCCTCGCGAGGACCGGACGTGGTGGTCAGTTCAGTTCCGCGGCTAGAGTTTCAGCTCTGACCACCGGACGCGGTCCTTGCGAGGACCGGACGCAGTGGTCAGTACAGTTCCGCGGATAGGGTTTCAGCTTTGACCACCGGACGCGGTCCTCGCGAGGACCGGACGCTGTGGTCAGTAGTCGACACATGTCACTTGAGGGAAACACCCGATCGGACGCGACCTGGGTGTGATCGGCGCGTCCGGTCATAGTCCAGTAAGGTCCAGAGATGATCGGACGCGTCCGGTCATCACCCATCGGACGCCGTGGCGCGTCCGGTGCGAGTACAGTATGCTCACTGCACGATCGGACGCGTCCGGTCATCCCTGACCGGCGCGTCCGGTCACTCAGCTGTTTTTCAGATTTCGACCGTTACGAGCGACCGGCGCGTCCGGTCAGTTCGACCGGCGCGTCCGGTCAGCCCGCGTTTCGCTGAGTCAGAAGGTAACGGTTAGTTTCGTCTGTGGGGTGTATAAATACAACCCCACCACCTCTTTTAGAGGTCTCTTGCTCATTTGATCAGCTGAAAAACACCTTTGGAGTATAAGTGAGTGCAAGAGCACTAGTGAGGATAGTGATTTGAGAATCAAAGCTTGAGAGCACCTCACTAGCGATTAGAGAGTAGCAAGTGTGCATCCACCTTCTCATTTGGGCTCGCTGTGGTCAAGTGAGAGTTCTAGCTTGTTACTCTTGGTGATCGCCATCACCTAGACGGCGTGGTGGTGATTGGGTCTTGGTGATCATCCGGTGGAGCTTGTGGATGACCCAACTCATCTTGTGAGCGGTTTTGGGTGATTCGCCGCGACGGAGTGTCGAAGAATCAACCCGTAGAGAGCACTTGATCCTTGCGCGGATCAAGGGGGAGCTACACCCTTGCGCGGGTGCTCCAACGAGGACTAGTGGGGAGTGGCGACTCTCCGATACCTCGGCAAAACATCGCCGTGTTTCTTGCCCCTTTACATTCAAGCATTTACTTTCTCGTATTCACTTTCATTGCTTGATTTACTTTCCTAGACTTGCCTTGCTAGACTAGGATTGGAAACTAGGGTGCAAAACTTTGTATCGGTAGACTCTCTAGAAACACAAGTAGATACTAGGGGTGAATTCCGGCTTGTAGGTTTTAATTCTTGCATTTATTTTTTAGAAAAGCCCAATTCACCCCCCCTCTTGGGCATCTTGATCCTTTCATTGGTGTTAAGCGGAAACTTGCGCCAAGATACGTGGGTCCTTTTCAAATCATAGGCAAGAGTGGAGATGTTGCGTACAAGATCCAGTTACCTCCTGAAATGAGTGCCATATTCAACGTCTTCCATGTATCTCAGCTCAAAAAGTGTCTTCGAGTTCCTGAGAAAAGAGTCCCTTTAGGAGATATCAGGCTAGAATCCGATCTAACTTACAAAGAAAAGCCCCGAGTGATCGATACTCAGGAATGAGTGACTAGAAGCAAAGTGGTTAAGTGGTATAAAGTAATGTGGAGTAATTAGGGTAGTGAAAGTGACGCTACATGGGAACGGGAGGACTATTTGCGGGATGGTTATAAGGAATTCTATGAAAAATGGTACGCTTTCCAAATCTCGGGACGAGATTTTTATAAGGGGGGAGGGCTGTAACACCTCAGGTGTTTAGCTCCATAATTGCATTGCATTGCATGAGCATAAGCATGCATCATTTCATGTTAATTCATGTGGTTGCAACAAATGTGATTTGTTTTGAAGTTTTGTTTGACTCACATCATGTGACACTAGGGAGTTGGTGTAACTAAAGGGTAGAGTAGCCAATTATATCTCACAACACCTTAGTTATACTTAGGGTCACTAATGGAGCAAGGTTCATGTTGACCAAAATCACCAAAATGCCCTCCAAGGTGTAGTTGACCACCATTTAGCCCTAGGATGCTTTAGTTTGACCAATTAAAAAGTGCAGCTTAGAGACCTTGCATGGAGGAGCACCCTTAAGCAAAGTTGTAGAGAATTTCATAAGGAACAAAAGTTCTAATATGGCCATCTCATGAAAATGATCAGAACATGCTCAAAAATGGCCCACAAGTCAGTATTAGAGGCTGTTTTGGGACTTAGCAATTTTGGCTAAGTGTGAAGCTGAAAACCGTTTCACTGTACCTCACTTTGGCAACTTGTAACTCACAAACTAGGCCGAACCAGTCCTTGAGCCAATTGACAAAGTTGTTGTCCACCCATAGCTCTACAACATTGTCAATATCACCATCACCTAGTTCTAAATGGTTTAGGAGATATGGTGCCTAGAAAAATGAGTTTCAGTCGGCATAATGGACTGAAACTAAGTTTTAGTTTTCGGGTACTCCACTTTGGAGCTCTGTAGTTTCAAATCTAGGCTGAACCAGCCCAAACTCCAATTGACAAACTTGTTGCCCTCATGTAGCTCTACAACATTGCCAACATCAACTACGCCTGGTTCTCACTGGTTTGGGAGTTATTCGTCGATGAAGTAACTCTGTCAGTCACCTTTTCGGACATCGATTTAGTCAAACGGGCGTTCTTCAGAGACCGTCGTGGCCAACCGGCCGCAGGCCGTTGTCGACGCGTGGCCACGCGGTGGCAACCGTACGCCGGGCGTGGCCCCACCGGTCCGTCCACCGAGCCTTCAAGGCCGCCACGACGCACCGGAGCTACCCCCATTTCCTCTCCCTCCCTCATTCAGCTTCGACACGGAGAAACTGAGCCACCATTGCCGCCCCACTCCGGTGAGCTCGTGCGCGCTCACCACTGCACCGCAGCCCACCAAAACTCGTCCACTGCTCCGCCTTGAAACCCCCTCCATCCTTCGCCTTGCAGTTGGGGTCAATTGCGCGGAGGTAAGACAGCATTGCCATCTCCGCCACCGTCCGCCTCGGGCATTTCTCGCCGGAGCACCCCCGTGGCGTGGCCGTGCTTCCCTAGCGTCTCCCTATCTTGCGTCCTTGGTGTGTCGCGTCCGCCTTGAGCCACTGATGCTCACCGGACCGGCCATTGGGGCCAAGCAGCCGTCTAGCTAATCGGAGCCGGCATGCCGCGGCCGCGGGTCGCCATTGCCGTCGCTGACTACCTTAGCTGCCGCCGTAGCCCTCTTAGATGGTACCCTTAGAATCGTATCGAGGTGGGGAACATGACGGTGCACTTGGCCGCGCCGAAACCGCTACCGGCGGCGAACTCTGGCCACCGTTCCTCCCCTCTGCTCTTCTCTCTCTGGCCTGCGGGCCCACGCTGTCAGCGCCACGCGCGCGCGGGCGGGAGCCCGAGCAGGCCGCGCGCGGGAGTGGGCCGCGCGTGGGAGTGGGTAGGCTAATTTATGCTTGCTCTAGCTCTGGTAAAAATTTAGGCAGTAGTGCTTAAGTACTTTTCAAGTTATAATGCTATCTTATTATTTTAGGAAATACTTAAATGAATTTTTGTAATTTTTCTACATGTGCAATGTTCATATAAATTTTTGGAGAATGTCTTGGTACCCTAGAGTGTCTAAGAAAATTAGGAAATCTGTTGTTTGACACTTTTTACTATGCTTTGTTATTTATACAAAAATCAGCCTTTTCGGCTTGTGAATTTTGTGTAGGTAGTTCCTGTGAATAAATTTAGTTCAAATTTTTACAGTAGCCTCTTTTTGGGTCAAAGAGTCTCCTGTAACTTTTGTAGAATTTTAGGAGCAGTTTACATATATGTTTAAAATTCCACTTAATTACTTAAGTAAATTAAGAAATGGGTTTAAATAAATATTTTAGGTGGGCCAACCTTACTTTCTGGTGTTTTTGTGACCTATGTGAACTTTTGGTAATATTAGTTTGGTCTTATGGGATGTTTGCCACATAAATAAATATTTAATCTTTGCAATTCTAGGTTTTCTGGACAGCTGGTAGTATCTTTAGGTTTGACCCTTAATATAAGTGTTTGCTGGAAAACTTGTGAATACCAAAATTGTAGTAAACTTGATAAACTAGCTTGTGTCAAAATTTGGGAGCATTTGGCTTAGTAGTTTAGGAGTTATTGCTGTTTTAAGTGACAGTCCAGAATTGGCTGCTCTCTGTTTGGGGAGGACAGATTCTGGAACCTTAGAAAAACTTTGGAATTAAGTGTTGTGGTCTGAAAATATTTTGTGGTTCATTTCTTAAGCTTTTCAGATTGTCTTAGATCATATCTTTTGGAGTTGGGAATCTCCAGTTATGTTAGAAACAAGTAGCTGCTGTCTAGAATGTCTTACTGTGATATTTTAGGTTAGATGTGGTAACCTAAATAATGTCGCTCTTGTGTTTGTTAGGTGTTAGGGCCTTAACCGAAGATGAACAACTATACCTTAGGTTGAGTAGATTAGGTAAGTACTTCTCCACCGGAGAAGAGATTTGCACGTACTGATAAAGTGACTTGATGAGATTATTGTTTTTATTTCTAAAATGCATTTCATCCCGAGCATGTTGCACCATTATGCACCCATGATATTTATTGTGCACTCATGCAATAGGTGTTTCGGAGGGGATAACACTCCTCGAGTTCGAGCCAGTGATTCTGGAGGAAATCCAGGACCAGCCAGAGGAGCCAGCGGAACCAGTCGGCGGAGGAGACGCCACTGAAGACTTGCCTGAGTGTCCTGACCACCGGCCTTCGACCTTTCTGAAAGGCAAGCCCCGGTGCATGCTGAACCTACTGTTTTATAAATTAATCTTGAGTACTTTTAATTGTTTACTGCATTAAGTTGTAGGAGTTGGATGAAAACAATTGTTGCATTATACCTGTCCTTGTCCAGATATCGTACTTAATCCTATATTAGGTTTAGGCACGTGTCAATGCTTAGCCCTACTTAGTTCGGTAGAAGTCGGGTGATTTCCGGTCATCCGCGAGATGTAGGAAGGAGTCACGAGTGGCTTTATGGCTATCGTGGATGGAACCATGCCTTAAAATGAAATTGAGACTGGGCGGGAGTTCGATAGTACAGCCGCAAGACACTTCACGTCTTGGGTGTGGAGCTATGCCCATCTGAGTCGTTTAAGGACCGCTTTGCTGTACGTCCTTGAGTCATGTTGAACGCAGTCTAACACTTAGTTGGCCGGATAAGTCGTTCCGACCGCGAAGTCGAGTAGTATGGTTCAGGCCGGGAATCGAATGGTAGGTTGCATCTTGGAGGAGAGAAAGGATGTGCTTGGGGACATTGGCGTGAGACCAAGGGGGGGGGGTTAGAGTCCCTAGCACCTGGCAGAGTGTCACCCTTGGGGACGTGACATTATTCGGGCCCGCGATTCCTGAACTGTACAAAAGATGACCTGAGCAGCCCTCGCCAGGCGTGACTCGGTGAGTGTTAGAAATACCCCTCCAGCTAGATAGGAATTCGATTCGAATCGCCGTCGCTCCCGGTTAGTGAGCACTTGACTTGAGCAGCGGCAACGTAGATCTCATTAAATGAACTGGTGGTTAAGGGAATGATACAATGTTGCCACAATTCATACCTGCTCTGGATATAATGTTGATAATTGTTTGATTATAATCAAGTGCATGTTTAGTACAGGTGCTAAGATAGATGACATGTAAATGCTAAAAAGGACTGCTAGTACAAGTTATAAGAGTTTCAATTACTTATGCCTTTATGCAAAATGTGATGTCAGCTAGCCTCTTGTGTAAGCCTTGCATAATCCTTGGTGTCATCTTATTTCTGGTTTTCGTCGGGTAAGTCTAGCTGAGTACATTCCAGTACTCAGGGTTTATTCCCTCCTGTTGCAGATGATATGCTCTACCAAGGCTTCTGCAAAAATTGTCTCCACCTTGTGGGTGACGAAGACTAGATCACTTGGGCGTGATCATCTTTTATATACTTTCCTGATGCTTTTGCGGGTTGTTGATCAACAAGACTGGCAGTAGTTAAACAACTGGTGTGTGTTTGCTTCCGCTACTTTTATAAACTTGGTTTGTAATAATTGCGACTCCGTGTGTGTAAACTTATTTCAGAACTACTTGTGAAATGTAACGTATGATGTTGTATGTTGAATGATGCGATCTTGGTTGTAAGCAAGTTGGTTTGAAATCCTTCGTGGTTTCGATTGACTACCGGGATTATATGGGCTCAAGTTCAAAAATTTGAGCGCTTCGGTGCTTGTTTTTGTACTTGTGCTCTTATAATTTGGTCGGTTCTGTTACAGCTGTGTCCCTAGAACTCTAATTATGCATCTTTGAAGTTCTTGTCAGTTTTCTGTCCATATTGGTATAGATTTGAAACATTAGCAATTTTGGTCATATTAAGCTATGAATTAGTTTTTGGTATGAATAACTAAAGTGTAGTCATCTTCCTAAGCTATCTAGAAAGTCTAGGATCACCTTTATAGAATGTCTATAACCTTAGTTATGGTTGAAACAAGTAACTACTGTGTTGCTGTCCAGATTCTGGGCACATGCTAAGTTGGCTACCTTAGCTAGCGTTTGTCTTAGGCTAAACTCATAGTTAGTTCTTGTTTTAGATAAATGTTTATTTTGGGTGAGCCTTGTGCCTTGTATTGGTTGCTTAAACCCATTCGTTTGAATTTTCTCAAATGTCTGCTTGACTGTGATGTTGTATGTATGCTTGTTATCTAGGTAGTGCCTTAGTTGTCACCTCGATTGTCCTCGGTGAGCATACGAGGGTCACATAGCTTTATCCTAGAACAACGTTCACATATGTAATTGTATGGTTGTTGTCTTCAATTAGGTTTTATCCCTTAGGAGCCTGAGTCTATAGACTTGATGGTTATCCCTTGAATGTTTGTATCCATGGCTTTGCTTGACCAAAAGCCCAAAGTTTAGTTCTCCTATGTGTTTGTATGAGTCCTGGATGTTTTGCAACCCTTTTTGTGAAGACCTTTATCAACTGACCAACCAAGTTAACTTTCATCAATGCTAGCCTTTACCATGGTTCATACATTGCCAGTTGTGGAGACTGTACCCAAATCCATGTTGGACCTTCCGGTTACCTCTCCTAAAGGTTAGCTAGTGTGATGCAACGTCTCTCTGCTATGGCCTCTAAATCGCGTGCTTGCAAATTCGTGCATCTACCTTATCAACCCAATCTGTGCCATTTGAAATTGCTCATCGGGCGTATGTTCAGTAATGGTGTTACAATTAGCATTCTACGGTGCTGCGATGAAACCTAGGGCCTCCTTGTGACCGGCCGGCACATGGTTGTGCTACTGGGCACGCGTTGGTATCGAGGTTGCTAATCATAGCCCATTATGGAATTACATCAATGTGGACTTTTCTGGTGAGATGTTCCTTGGTTATCTTTCCATATCATATCGTAAGATCCATATCTTAGACCGAAAGTAGTGGAGTGTCCTTCTGAAGTTGCTAAGAGAATAACTTTGAAGAACAGGTCACCGACATAAACATTAACAGACCGCATGAGGTGGTAGATAAGTGACTCTACTTAGTTGTCATACTATTGACGAACGTCATCTAGTAAGCAAGTATCTCATCTCTGTTGGATAAAAAGGACACCCAACACTTAATGTTGGACAAGTCATCTATTGGATAAGACTCGATCGTCACATTATGCAAATTTTAACCTTTTTATGCATAATGGTCATACCGTCGAAATCAACCATCTCTGATATGAGTCCTTATCTGTTGACTTCGATGACAACCATTTGTTCTGCATCAACCACAGTTGTTGTGGTCAAGAGTGAAGATTTGGAACTTTTTAGTGTTGAGAGACAACTAATTAGTTACCAATAGGAACATTAACCTCCGACTAGGCAATGACCCCTTGGTAGCTACGAAAGCTATGTCTTACAGAGCAATAACCAACAAGAAGTTAATCAACTAGTCAACAATTTGGGTGATACTCTATCTTCTAGAGCCATTGTGATCAAGTCAATTCGATCTTGGACAATCACACAGATAGTGTAAGGTGTTCTATCAGTTAAAGTGAAGAATTAGAGAAAGCATGTCCTTAGTTTCGATCATCATCCTTGTGCCTTAGGTGCCACAAACGGTTTGTTCATAACTTTACTGATTGAAGTGTTGAGGAATATTCGGAAGCGATTCCTTATCCTTGTAGAAAGGTTCTCTAGGCAGAGTATGCGTTTTGCCCTGCAAAAGTAACCTGCAAGTTCAAAGCGTGTGCATCCTCGGATTGGTATGAAAATTAATAGTCGAGATCTGCTGTTGGATGGCCCTTTTGAGGTCTCACAGATACTAGTTTACACTCTTTCATTTGCTTTTGCTTTCTCGTATCCCCAATGTACGAGCAGCCTTGGTGTTCTGCAAATCAATTTATACCATCTCAAGTCAAAAGCAATTTGAAAAGTGTCAAACAACAGATTTTCCATCTTCGAGCTGCTGTTTGATCCTAAAAAGGAAGCCTCAAGGTGAAAGTTGGCCTGACAAAGTTGTTATGCTGCAAGTCAACTCAACTTACAGTACAACTAAGTCACCAAGGAAAATTTTACTCAATCGCTTGGTGGTAGACTACTTCCCACGGTTTAGTAAATATTACAACTTTTGTTGTCCTTAAGGCCTCACTACATTTTGCTTTGGTACTAAGTTTCCAATGATAACATACTTTAGTACCTTATAAATGTTTTTACCCAAGAGTTGCATCTGTTTCAACCTAGATAACTGTTGTCTTTGGATAAAAGAATCTTTTAGATAGCTGTTGGTAGAAATACGAAGCCGATAGAGTCAGCTATCACATTCACTAACCCCTCGACAGACTCAGATAATACAGTGTTGTCATCAAAGAAAGAGAACTGCACACATGGAACCTTAAGTAGTTTTCCATTAATTGATATCGGAAGCATTGAACATTTACGACCAACATAGACCCTGTCTATTGGTTAGTCAGTATCCTATAACCTCAGAGGATGTTTGTCGTCTATGATCTCACCATTTTGGAAGGTTGTACTCAAGCCATTATGGTAGATGACTACTTTTCAAACTTTGTGAACATAGAATCATTTCAATGAGTATACTTATGAAGATTTCGGTCTAGTGTAAAGTTCATACAGACTATGCTATATTCATTAAAGAATCAGATACTTGTGAGTGGTCGCTCATGGACCAAACGATCTCCGTACATTGAGAATGCAGTACTGTGCTATCTGGGATTCCTCCCAAAGTAACAATGCTTCCTGGAAGTCAATGAAGGAAATTCTTCAGACAAATTTTACCATAAAGAGTAAGTATCAGAAAGTGCCTTTGACCAAATTGTTCACCGATGTTGAAGCTTTGTAGTTGAATGCTATAGCAGATATTGGGAACTAGATAACGTGCCTCTCTTCCTTAAAAGGTCTTCCATTCCGAATCTCGGGACGTGATTCTTTTAAGGGGGAGGGCTGTAACACCCCAGGTGTTTGTCAATCACTAAGCAGTGGATTTGAGCTCGAACATGATAGATTAAGTGGAGATGATAATGTCAAGGTCAACCTATGGAGATGAGCCTGACCTAAAGTTGGATGTTGCACCATTGCTTTACATATAGGCCCCTTTTTAAATTATATGCTTGGGTGGGGTTATGGCAATATCTTCATGTGTCTCACCTTAGTACCTATCTATAGTGACCCCTAGAAAAGTTTCATGAAGTTTGGAATAAAAAAGTCGCATGAAATGATAAGTTCTATTCCTATTGGAACTTGCACCATTAAGTGAATGGAATTGTAGACCATTAGCCAAACCATTCAAACTTTCCCAAATGGCTCTAGATGAACTCTACAACAAAAGTCACGAAGGGTTCATGTTGAGCAAATGTCAAGAAAATGCCTCGATTGGCCTAAAACCCTAGTTTAGGCTTTATCGGATTGCTACATTGACCAAAGTGGAAGTTTAAGTTCTGTACCAGTTATGAGGTTTGACCTTAAACAAAAGTTGTAGTTCATCTTGTGTAGAACAAACTTTGTTTAATGGTCAAGAGCTAGTTTGGCCTCTAAACTAGTCAAATAGAGCTCACAAGATTGATTCAGCTGCTGTTTTTAGACTTCGCAAATTTGGCTAAGTCTGGACTGTACAACAGTTTCAAGTAGCTTACTTTGGAGCACTCTACCTTCCAAACTAGGCAGAACCAGCTCTAGCTCCTATTGGCAATATTGTAGTGCTCACATATCTCTATGATTTTGTCAACAACACTATGACCTAATTCCCACTAGTACAAGAGCTACAAAGCCTCAAAGATCGTGTTTCAGTTGGGTTCCTACTGAAACTGAAATTTCAGTTTCGTGTGCTCGACTTTGGAGCTCTGTATATTGTGATCTAAGCTGAACCAGCTCAAGGTCCTTTAATAAAAGTTGTAGATTGAGTTGTGTACAACAAACTTTGCTTTTAGAGCATACCATTTTTCAGCTTGAAAATAAGTCAAACAATGGGCCAAAGTTTGAATCTAAAGCTGTTTTCAGACTTAGAATATTTAAGTCCAAGATTAGTAACAACTTGATTGGCATTCCGCGTTCTCCAAATTTCGTTAAGTAATTTGAGTTGATCCCAATATAAAAGTTGGAGTATATTCTTTGGAGAAGGGCATGCAAAAAGTTGGATCAAGTTTGACGCAGATTTGATCAAGTTTTGACCCTTGCCTCTAATCGTTGTTAACTCACTGACACTGTCATTTTGGAAGTTAATTCTCTCCTAATCTAGAGCCCTAATGGTCGAGCACCCTTAACCAAAGTTGTAGAGTTTGTTGTGGGCTTCAACTTTGTTTTAAAGCCCATGGCCAAATTTCCACCCGAGCTGGCCCAAAACGGCCTCCAAGATGCGCTGGATCGCGCTCGCCACCTGCTCGTCAAAATGCCGACGCGTGTTGGGAACGTGGCAGCCATGCGAGCCGAGCGCCCCACCTCCTTGCCGTGCGTCCCTGCCCTCCATACACCACGCCGAGCGGCCGCGAACGCTCTCCAACTCCTCCTTGCACTTGCACTCGCTCCCCGCCTTGGCGTCGGCACGCCGCCATGAATGGACGGGTCGAGCTCACTGCACGCCGCACCTCCAGCCAAGTCAAGCCTGGCCGACCCTCCCCAGCGTCATCACCGCCATCCTGCGAGCCTAGCACACCATTTACCCTCCTCCTTCGGTCGCCGGAGCAGCGCACCGCCGTGCCGCATCGCCTCCGCACCGGAGCCGTGCGTGGCCGGGCCTCCTCGGTCCGCCTCGGTTCAAGCTGTGGGCACCGACGGATGCGCCTGGCCATAGGGATGCTTCCCCACCATTTTCCCATCGCCGGCGAGCCTCCTCCGGCCGCCACCGGCCGGTTTCCCCCTCCATTGCTCTGCTCGGCCGAACATGAGGTCCGCTCTGTTGTCTCTGTGAGGAAGACAATGGTTGTCCCTATGACGAGTGGGCCCCAGCTAAAAAGAGTAATACCACATCAAATCTACAGATTTTCTTTTTATCTTGTAAAATCTATATCTTATATTTGGTAGCTCCAAAAATTGTGCAATTTGTTTTGTTAGAATCCTTGTGAAGTGCTCTGCATGTTAGGGTAATCGGTTGTGCCATGCATGCATGTGTTTGTGCTGTAGAAATTCATTAGTGAAAAGTGGTTTTGGAAATGGATTAACTTGCTTTCATCAATATCTGGAGTTTTATAAGTCCAAAATTAGTGATTCCAATTTTGTTGGTCTTCTAGTAATATGCACTGTCTAAGAAAAATATAAAACTTATAGGTTGTTTTCGGGTTTCAGGATGTTTTACCTAGATCTTGTTAAATGGAAAATAAATGCTTATTTTCCTTGTTATTTTTATATCTTGAGTTGTGTTGCTCCAATTGATGTAAAATTTTTATGGTAGGATTGTCATGCTATGTATGTACTGTGGTATAAATTTCATGGTCATTGCTTATTGTATGTTCAAGTTATTGATTTAACTTCTTTATAGCTTGATAAATAGCTTATAAATAATATATAAATGATAAAATAGAAAATGTTGATCCATTACCTTAGTATGATGTTTCTATATCATATTGATTAATCATATGGCCTTGTGTTCATAGAAAATATTGAGTGTTAAGTTTAACTTGCTCTCACATGATTATTGCAATAGCTATTTGTCTTTTTCATAGAGCTTGATATACTTGCCCACATGGATTGAAATTTTGACAGTAGACTTTTGAGAGCATATTTAGGCCACTGTAATTTTTGTAGAATTTATTGTGCACTTTTGATAGGTGTTCATAATTCCACCTAATTATCTAAATAAATTAAGAAAATGCATTAAAAGAAATTATTTAGGAATGGACACTATGTTTTCTGGTGTTCATTATTCATGTGTGATATGTTGGTAAAGTTGGTTTTGTCTAATTATATGTTTGCAACATAAGTTAATAATTATTTCTTGCAAATGAGGTTTCTGGACAGATCTGGGAACTTAGCAAAGTTCTTCATGATAATGTGCTTTGTTGTGAAACTTATTTATACAAAAGTTGTAGATAATTTATGTATCTAGCTGCTGTTAAAATTTGGTGGCATTTGGCCATGTGGTTTAGGAGTTATAGCTGTTTAAAGTTGGGGTACAGAATTGCTTGCTCTCTGTCTTGTTAGACCAGTTTCTGTATTTGTGTAAATTCGACATGTTAAACTTTGGAATCATGCTGTGATGATTATAAATGAAATGTAGAGAATTTCATAAGATTTCCATAATGTCTTCTTGCAAGTCATTTGGATTTAGGGATCTCCAGTTATGATTGATTTACTGAGCTACTGTATGTATGTCCAGAAAGTAGCAGATTCTTGTTCTAGTGCTTTGATTGACTTTGCCATGCTAGGGTGTGGAAGTGTGGCTCATGTCCTTGATGGTACTTGGTTTAGTACCCTGTGATCTTGTGAGACTTGTTTCTTGATTGATGTGCTTGCCTTCTTCTATGTTATGCCTTAGTGAGGATTAAGTTAATTAGCTCTAGGTGTTTAGGAGAACTTTGGTATGCTTGTTTGATTACTTTGTGTATTGCACTTCTATGCATTCATACATATGCATTGTTGCACCTTATTTAGGTACGTTAGCTGAAGCACGTGAAGGACCTAAGGTGTAGCCAAACCCGAAGATGGAGTTGGTAGATCCATCCCGAAGATAGAAGGACCGGACAAGTGATAGATTGGGAGATGCTCGCCAAGTGAATTCATCTGACATACTCTAACTTGAGTCGGATCCCAGGCAAGCCCCGGAGCATTATAAGCCTCCTACCTTCAAAGCAATTAATTCTATATATGTTATAAGTATTGTTGCATTAAGTGGTAGGAGTTGGTTGAAAACCTTGCTGCATTATATCACTCCTTGTCCATATATATGAATCCTTGAATCCTACATAGACTAGGATCGAGTAGATGCTTAGCCCTGCTTTAAGCGGTAGAAGTCAGGTGATTTCCTGTCACCTGCGAGATATAGGGATATTCATATATGGCACGGTTGGCTATATTTGCTATCGTGGAAAGGAACCATGTGTTAATAAAA
This sequence comes from Saccharum hybrid cultivar R570, assembly GCA_038087645.1. Lineage (NCBI taxonomy): Eukaryota > Viridiplantae > Streptophyta > Magnoliopsida > Poales > Poaceae > Saccharum > Saccharum hybrid cultivar. The sequence goes on from JAQSUU010000139.1 coordinate 19,538,490, forward strand.
TGAAATGAGACTGGGCGGGATGATGATAGTGAAGCGACAAGGCATGGAGGTCTTGGGTGTGAATCTATCCCCGTCTGAGTCATTTAAGGACCGATTCGTTGTACGTCCTTGAGTCATGTTGAACGCAGTCTAACACTTAGTTGGCCGGATAAGTCGTTCCGACCGCAAAGCCGAGTAATGTGATTTAGGCCGGGAATCGAATGGTAGGTTGCTTCTTGGAGGAGAGAAAGGATGTGCTTGGGGACATTGGCGTGAGACCAAGGGGGGGGGTTAGAGTCCCTATCACCTGGCAGAGTGTCGCCCTTGGGGTCACGACACATTCGGACCCGCGATTCCTGGATCATATGAAAAGGTGGCTTGTGCGACCCTGGCAGGGGCCTGCGCGGTGAGTGTTAGAAATACCCCTCCAGCTAGATAGGAATTCGATCGAATCGCCGTCGCTCCCGGTTAGTGAGTACTTGACTTGAGCAGCGGCAACGTAGATTCAATTAAATTGAACTGATGGTTAATTGGATCACGATGGAAAGGTTGCCTCAATTTATACCTGCTATGGTTAATATTCTTTGCTCCTAATAAAGTGAGTGCTCTAGTACAGGTGCTAATATAGATGACAGGTTAATGATGATTAACTTGATGCTTAAGCATTAATGATTACTTATCTGTATTAAGCTTTTATGCAAAATGTTGTCAAGCCAGCCCACTTTATATCAGCCTTGCATGATCCTTGGTGTCACCTTATTTCTGGTTTCTGACGGGTAAGTCTAGCTGAGTACCTTCTTGTACTCAGGGTTTTATCCCCACTTGTTGCAGGCTGTGATGTATCATGGCGACTGCAAGAGTTGGTTGGCTCCTGCCTTAGTGGCGGAGTGTGATCATGGGCATGATCCTTCTGAGCTACCTTATCTCTAATGCTTTTGTTGGAAGTCGACCGTGGCACTGGCATGTATTTGAAATAAGAATAATGTTAGTTTCAAATTACTTTGCTTCTGCTACTTTTGAACTTAAGTTGTAATAACTATGTTGAACTCCGATGTATATTGAATTACTTATGAAATGGTTGTAACATGTGACTTGTTATGTTGAATCACTACGATCTTGGCTTGTATGTTGGTTGGTTTGAAATCCCTCGTGATTTCATTGGACTACCGGAGTTATATGGGCTCAAGTGTGAGAATTTGATCACTTCGGTGATTGTTTTTGTACTTGTGCTCTTATAATTTGGACGGTTCTGTTACACACCGGTCTTGTAGTTCACCTACACACAAGAGATCAAGTCTTTTGTTTAGGGACCCAAACTTGAGAGGGACCCTTAACTTTCTCAACTAGTGACTTGGCAACCCATATTTTCTTTGGCCTATTTTTGTTAGGGGGCCCAAGAACATGACTTTCATCTTTCCACTTGAGTCCTTTCTAAGCATGTAATGAACATTATAGGCAAAGGGTCTAGCATGCCTGGGCAAGGGTTATGGTGGTGGAGTTTTGCACTCATGAGCAAAATGGCCTTCTTGTCCACACTCAACACATCTCTTTGGCTTGGGCTTTGACTTGTTTTGTTGTTGTTGAGCTTTGACCTTCTTCTCTTGATTTGCCAAGTAACCAATGCCACTCCTATCCATCTTTATGATGGTGTTCATGAGTAGCTCACTTTGCAAATGTTGGCCTCTTGTGAACTTGCTTAGGCCGGTCTTGAGATGCTCTTTTTCTTGCTTGAGCTTCTTGTTTTCTTCAATAAGTGACTCATTTGAAGCTTGCTTTTCAAGAGCCATCAACTTCTTGTTCTCATTCTTAAGCATCTCATTTTCACTCTTGAGCTTGACATACTCATCATAGTTGTCGGCCTCAACCACACTCTTGCCTTTGTCGCTAGAGCCTTGCTCAAAGTTCTCAACAATCAAATCATCACATGATGTAGCTATATCAATCTTAACAACTTGGTTAGTAGCATCATGTGTCTCAAGAGCAAGCTCATTAGCTACAATAAGACTATCATAGTTGATTTTCAATGCGGTATATTCATCTTTTAGCAAGTTGAGCCTAGTGATGAGTTCACCATGCTTCTTCTCAATTTTATCATGTTTATCTCTAAGCTTTTTGTTGGAAGTTTTGAGCTCCTTGAGAGTGGAAGACATAGTTTCATTTTGATCTTTGAGCTCATCACTAGTCTTATATGTATTTTCAAGTTTAGATGAGAATGATTCATTTTCATGTTGAAGCTCATCATTTTCATTTCTAGTTCTTCTTATGATTTTAGAGTATTTGTTCAACAATTTTACAAGTTCATCATAAGAAGGTGCATCATATTAATCATCACTATCACTATCATCATCATCACTATCACTATTTTGTACCTTTCAATCACCCTTAGCCATGAGACATAGGTGAGAAGTAGATGATGATGGTGAAGATGGCGGTGAAGGTGGTGATGAAGACGTCGACGAAGATGATGATGGCCTAATCACAAGTGCGGCGATCTTCTCTTTTTCATCGTCGCTTTCATCGTCGGAGGACTCACATGATGATTTAATGTTGGTGAGCCAATCACCAACAATATAAGCTTTGCCTCCCTTCTTCTTCTTGTAGAACTCTCTTTTCTTGCCATCTTTCTTTTTGTATGGCTTGTTCCTTCTTTTCTCATCTTCTTCATCACTTGAATCATCTTTCTTGCCCTTGTACTTGTTCTTGTACTTGTCTTTTGGAGGCTTTGGGCATTGATGAGCTAGGTGGTCAAGTTCACCACAATTGAAGCAATCCATTTTAGAGATTGGCTTCCTTTTGCTACTTGTGAAGAATTTCTTCTTCTTACCATCGAACTTGATGCCACTCTTGTTGAGCTTCTTTAGCATCTTGGTGGTCTTCCTCACCATGAGTGCAAGTGATGCATCATCAATATCACTTTCACTTGAGCTTTCTTGCACCATCATGGCTTGGCCCTTCTTCTTTTTCTTTTCATGGCTAGCTTTGAAGGCCAAGTCTTTTTTCTTGGAAGATGATGAGCCCTTTTCTAGAGTAATGTGCATGTACATCTCATGTGAATTGATCTTTCCCAATACTTGTGTCGATGTTGCGGCGGAGAGATCACTTTGGTGAAGTACGATGACAATGTGTCCATACTTCTCAACGGAAGAACACTCAAGATCCTCCTTGCAACATCCGATTGACTCATTTGAGTGAGTCCAAGAGCATTGAGATCTTCTACAAGAACATTCAAATGAGTGTACATTTCATTAGCACTTTCTTTGGGAAGCATCTCAAAAGAAATAATTTTCTTTAAAGCAATGTGATAGCGTTCCTCACGCTCACTCTTAGTTCCCTCATGGAGAGCACAAAGATTTTCCCACAATTCATGAGCATTTTTGGCATTACGCACACGATTGAAGATATCTTTGCCTAGGGCCCGGTAGAGTGCATTTTTTGCCTTTGCATTCCACCGGTCGTATTTCTCCTCGTCACCACTTGGGTTGGCGGGATCCCTTATAGGAGGAAGCCCTTCGGTTGCGGCTCTAAGGCACCCAACATCTATGGCTTCGAGGTACGCCTCCATACGAATTTTCCAATATAGAAAATCGTCTCCCTCAAAAGTGAGAGGTGGTCCTTCCCCATTAGACATCTTGCTCTAGGCGGTGAAGCCTAAATAAAGAGCAACACGGCTCCAATACCAATTGAAAGGATCAAGATGCCCAAGAGGGGGGCTGAATTGGGCTTTTCTAAAAATTAATTGCAAGAATTAAATCCTACAAGCCAAACTTCACCCCTAGTGCCTATTAGTGTTCCTTGTTATTCTAACGATAAAAGTTTTGCACCCTAAGTTCCAATCCTAGACTAGCATGGCAATTCTAGGAAAGTAAACAAGCAATGAAAGTAATGCACGAAAGTAAATGCTTGAAAGTAAGGGTTAGGAACACGGTGATGTTTTGCCGAGGTATTGGAGAGTCACCACTCCCCACTAGTCCTCGTTGGAGCACCCACGCAAGGGTGTAGCTCCCCCTTGATCCACGCAAGGATCAAGTGCTCTCTACGAGTTGATTCTTCGACACTCCGTCGCGGCGAATCACCCAAAACCGCTCACAACTTGAGTTGGGTCACCCACAATCTCGTCGGATGATCACCAAACTCCCAATCACCACCAAACCGTCTAGGTGATGGCGATCACCAAGAGTAACAAGCTAGAACTCTCACTTGACCATAACAAGCCTAATGAGAAGATGGATGCACACTTGCTATACTCTTGTCACTAGTGAGGAATCTCAAACTTTGATTCTCAAATCACTATCCTCACTAGGGCTCTTGCACTCCCTTGCACTCCAAAGGTGTTTCTCAGCTGAACAAATAAGCAAGAGACCTCTAAAAGAGGTGGAGGGGATGTATTTATACACCCCTCAGATAAATCCAACCGTTATCTGTCGAATCAGCAAAACGCGCACTGACTGGATGCGCCAGTCGACATGACCGGACGTGCCGGTCAAGTGTAATGGTCGGAAACCGAAAGTTATCACTGAGTGACCGGACGTGCCGATCTGAGATGACTGGACACGCCGATCAGAGATGACCAGACGCGCCGATCAGGGATGACCAGACACGTCCGATCATGCAAGAACCTTACTGGAAACTGATCTGACGCTCGACCGCGTCCGATCATAGATGACCGGACACGTCAGGTTAGCTTGGGACCCTACTGGAACGTGATCGGACGTGCCGATCACTTCACAGTCACGTCCGATTACACTGTTTACCCTCTAGAACATGTGTCAGACTGACCACCATGTCCGGTCCTCTCAAGGACCGCGTCCGGTCGATCAGTTAACTCTGCACTGTCTTGTTAGTACTGACTGGATGCGTCCGGTCATGACCAGGACCGCATCTGGTCAAGGGTAAACTGCTCAAACGTCTTCTAAACGCGATACAACTTGAACCAAGTTGCTTCCAACTGAACTTTGAGCTATTCTAGAGCTACCTAGTGCTAAGTTTGATAAGTGTGCACCACACCTAAACAAAAGACTCACCTAGGTCAAGCTACTCGCTCATGCCCCCCTTTATAGTATGGTCAAAGGAAGAAACAAAGATCCTAACGACTATTCCAGATGTAACTCAACACCTTGACATCCGGAACTAACCGTCCTTAATCTTGTCGTTGATCCTTTGAAAACCGAAACAATTTCCATCAAGGGACATGAATACCATAGTGCCCAAAGCAGTTATCACCTCCATGACCTAACTTACCAACGTTTCTGCAAAACACACGTTAGTCATGGTAATAATGCATTATCATCAATTGCCGAAACCAACATCGGGGCCTAGATGCTTTTAGTCCCGATGCGACCCAACCAGGGATTCGAGCCTCTGGTAAGTATCATCTTGTCAGCCTCGTGTCCTTTCCCTTTCTAGGTATCTTGATTTAGCTCATTGAGGTTGTCGTGCAGGATCTGACAGCGGTCAAGGACTTGCCACCACTGGTCCCGGAGGATCACGCAGCTCGTCTGGTGATACGCTTCTCTACAGCCTAGGAGAAGAAGGAAAAAGACGCCGCGAAGATGCGACGTAACAGGAAGATCCTCGAGCGCGAGGTGTTGATAAAACACCGTTGTCAGCAAAGGCTCGAGGGTCTCCCTGAGGAGGAGTCCCCCTCTGAGATGGCCTTAGAGGAGGAGGATGATGACAGCGATAATAATGACGCTGGGTCGCGGTATGATACCGCGACTTTCCTTGCGCACCTCTCTGACGTACGGTCCCTATAGGGACCTATCGATGGGGGGTCGACCTCCTAGGCGTCGAGGGCAGTCTCGACGCCTATCGAGGGGGAGGAGGAGCAATCGGAAAGGAGGGCATGTAAGGGGGGTCCTTGGAAAGGGGATCCACTGAGCCCGTGGTCCTACCGTCAACGTCGGTGGTGCCGAGCTCGTGTGCCTGGTCGCCTCAGACCTTGTTGGCGGGTAGGTCAGTGACGCTGGCGCTTGAGACCAGGGCGCCATCGTTGGGCATGAGGACCCGAGGCCAGACGGCCTCGGGGGCAAAGAATACCCCCGAGGCCTTGTCAGCCCAGGCTCCGAGGAGTCCCGGGCTAACCAAAGGCTCGGCGAAGAGGCTGTCGTAGAAGCCGTCGAGTGGTTCAGGGAAGCCGAGGACAAAGCCCCTGATCCCTATGTCTGGGTAAGTGGTTCACTTTATCTTTCTGACAAGCTTATTTTGATTCTCGTTCTGATGTACTCGTCCATTATGCAGGCGTAAGCGTAAGGCAGAGTCGGCGGTCATGACGCTTGCCAAGGCGCTCAAGGCTGGCGCCACTCTAATGATGCAAACACCGGCGGACGACGCCGCCTGGGTCGCGAGGTGTTAGGCAGCAACAAAGCGGCTTAAGGCAAAGGAGGCTGCCATCAAGGCTAGCGCGAGCGCCTAGGAGGGCGCAGGGATTGGAGACACCGCCCGGGAGGCGGAACGGGTCTAGGTAGCCTCGGGTGCCGCTAGGCTCGATAAGTCTGGAAGTGGCGGAGTAGAGCCAGGGTCAACCAAGGGGACCCCAGAGGTCGTCGAGCCTAGTGGGGCGGGGACATCCACCCGCGATGTAGGGCAGGCGGGTGTCAATGAGACGAAGGAGGTGGTGGAGACCCCACAGGATGCGAGGAAGGATGAGAAGCAGCCGGAGCTGCAGACAGAGCGGGAAGAGTCGCAATCGCAGCAGCAGCAACAGTAGGAAGAGCAACCGTCGCATCCGGAGGTGGAGCGGCATGAGGTAAACCGGCCGGAGAAGCCGGCGACTGAGGTAGAGCGGGAGGTGGCCGCACCACCACCCAATGCGCAGGCAGAGGCGTCGACGGGTGGGGTGTTATTCTCGCCCCAAGGGTCGACGCCGACCATGATCGACTTCACTTCTAACGATCCCCCGTCCGATAAGGGGAAGCAGAAGATGGACGTCGAGACGGTCGACGCTGCGGGTCAGCTCGGGACCTCTGTGGTGCCAGATGACGACATGGTGGTGGCGTCTGCCAGGTGGCCCAACTTCATGGAGCTGGCGCTCATGTGGATGGAGGAGGAACTCCCACGCTGGGGTCGCTCACCCCTCGAGTTTAGGGATGCGGCCAATCCCGACGCCGAGCCCTTCTTCGCCCTCGATGACAAGGATGAAGTGAAGCACTAGGAGTACGTCGAGGGGCTCCACAAGCACTCCGTGTAGTCCCTATGGATGGTCGTGGATACCCTGGTCTGAAATATGTTGGAGGCCTTTGAGGTAAGTCGTGTTCATCTCGATATTTTATTTGGCTCGACCCCCTTGTCTCCTTGGTTCTGATTTTTGATTTCAACCGTAATCAGGAGATCAAGGAATGGTCACGCCGTAAGTCGTTGTTCATCTACCATGAGAGCGGCGTGTGGGCGGTGCTTCTGCGCCAATGGGCTCTGGTCAAGGACGCCAACAGGTGGTTGTCTAAGAAGAGCGCCGAGGCGGATGAACTCCGCGTCGTCCATGCTGCGTTCAAGGAAGAGGTGGCATAGGCTTGGGATGCTTCAGCCAAAGCCTAGGAGGACACAACCAAGGCCCGAGAGGAGGCGACCAAGGCTCGCGAGGACCTTGCACCGCTATTGGTGCAAGTGAAAGAGCTCAAGGAGGACGTCGCTCTCGTCAGCGGCCAGCGTGATGCCCTCAACGTCCAGATCGGGCTGGCGTTTGCCCGCGTTGGGACCCTGACTGAGGAGGTCGCGACGCTAAAGGGGATCATCTGAGAAAGGGACGAGGCTCTCTCGGGCACCGCTCGAGAGATCGAGACGCTGAGGGTGACCGTCCATGACCAGGGAGAGGCTCTTCGAGTGGTCGAGAAGGCGCATGGCGAGCTGCGTGATCAGATTGTGGGCTGATAGACCCATGCTAAGGGTAAGCTTTTGCCTAACTCTAGCCTTAACTTTGGACTCTTGTGTTTTTGCTGACTTGATCTCGCAATTCAGAGCTGGAGAAGCAGCAACGCGAGGCCTAGGCGACTGCCACCTCATTTCAAGCCCTCTTTGAGACTGAGGTCGGGCGGAACCAGCTGCTCTAAGCACCATCACTATGGTGTGCGATAACCTAGGGGTCGAGCCCGATGCTGACACCAAGGAGGACACGTCGGGGAACTCCTTTGTGCGTCGAATGACAGCATTGGGTGACCTCATATGCGAGAAGGTGCGGGGTTGAAAGGTCTTGATGGCTAGAGGGGGGGTGAATAGCCTTTTAAAAATTTCTACAAAAACAAGCTAAACAAGTTTATCAATATAACAAATAGCGAGATGCGAGTTTTGCTTAGCCTACGGGGTTTTGCAAGCCACCTAACCAATTCACAATTCTAGTATTTGCACTCAACCACACAAGTCAAACCGAGAAGGTAACTACAACTATAACTAGCAAGCTATACAAAGGAGCTACTAAAGCAAAGCTAACTAGCTAGCAAAGATAACTAAGAAAGTAATGTGGAGTTGAGTTGCGAGAGTTTCACCGAGGGGCGAAGTAATGAGCCAACCAATATGATCAACAATGAATACCAAGATAACCGAACACCAGGATCAATCAATCACAATATGAAAGTGATGACACGAAGATTTATCCCGAGGTTCACGTGCTTGCCGGCACGCTAGCCCCCGTTGTGTCCCTCTTCACCACGTGGTTCGGTGGCTAATCGGTCTCACACCGAGCCTCTCAAAAGGCACCACAAGAACCTACCAAATGGCAAAAGGTTGCAAATGACATGAGCAATTCACTAACATTGCCTTTGGCGCTTCGCCGAGGTAGGCAAAAAACCCTCACAATCACCGGAGGTGGCCAAGAACAATCACCAACTCTTGCCAACGCCTCCAAGCTGCTCCAAGCCATCTAGGTGGCGGCAACCACCAAGAGAAACAAGAATCTCGCAGCAAATCAACCACCAAGTGCTAACTAGATGCAATCTTACAATGCAAATGCACTTGGATCACTCAATCTCACTTTGAATATGCAAAGAAGCAAGAGAGATGAGTGGGAGGGGAGTTGCTTAGCTCAAAGTGCTCACAAGTATGTCAAATGTTCAAGAGAGAGAGCCTTGAGCCGGCCAACGAGTATATATAGACGTACCCCTTCGAATAGAGCCGTTAGAAACTTAAACACCAAGAATCACGCTGACTAGACGCGCTGGTCCAACTGACCGGACGCGCCGATCGCACAACGGCTAAATCGCGAAGCACCGACCGGACGCGCTAGTCGCGCAGACCGGACGCGCTGGGATCGACCGGACGCGCTGGTCCCGTAACTGACCGGATGCACTAGTCAAGCCTGAGCAGTGCTCAACGAAACAGTGACCGGACGCGCTGTAGAACTGACCAGACGCTACAATGCCAGCGTCCAGTTGGAGTCCAGTAAGCTCCCTAAACGACCGGACGCGTCCGGTCGTTAGTGACCGGACGCGCTGCGCGTCCAATCATCAACCTAAAACACGCGTAGACATTGAACACTGACCGGACGCGTCCGGTCATGCAAAGACCGCGTCCAGTTCAGCGTCCGATCACCTCTGTGACCACTGTTCACCTCCGTTTCTTTTCCGACTTCCGGCGTAGTGGAAAATAGTCGTTTCAACTCCTCGAAAACGCCTGAATGTAACCACACCCACTAGGTGTCTTGGTTACTAAAACACAACCCTTAAGCATATACCTTTACCTTGATCACGTAGGGTTGCGTCCAAATCCAAGTGTGGCCATCATGATCACCATGTCCATCTTGCCACCAACCTTGGAATGTACTAATCCTCATATGCTACATACAACTTAGGCATAGGATTAGTACTTAGGCATTGTCACTAATTACCAACACCAAACATAGGACTTTCAATCTCCCCCTTGTTGGTAATTGGTGACAAACCTTTCACAAAGATATTATGATAAAAGTTTGATTGAACCCATGTCACATTATCCAAGTATATTACCATGTGTAAGAATTATGGACATGTGATCATGAATTCAAATTGATAGCAATGGCTCCCCCTACATGTATGCTATATGTTTGGATTTTGGAAGCATACATGTTAGATAGGAAAGATTAGGAGCATTGTCTACCAATAGGTGCTAAGTGTTTGAGATTATAGACCTTTGAAGCGTGATACCATCGGAGTAGCGATAAACACCATATTAGCACCTTGTGTAGTTAGATTCCACTTGGAAAAAGCACAAACATAACTAGAAACCTCGTGAGATCAAAAATATAAGCAAGGTTCTAGTACCACTTTGAAAAACATGAAGCAAGAAAAATCTAACTACTTCCTATTCATGCTAGTACCTCAATATACCATTCAAATTATACTAGCAAGTCACCACACAAGCAAAGTATCATAGAAAAAGAAATGCATAACTATGCATCATACATATGAAGTGCACATGTAGATGCAACATTCATATTTAAGAGCTTGCTCCCCCTACTTGTGTGCTCAAAATTATCTTTGTGAACAACATTTTTCTCCCCCTTTGTGCTTCTCCTCCTTTGAGTTCTATCTTTGTGAACAACAGTTTCTCCCCCTTTGGCACCAATGACCACAAGGGACCAATTTTAGATAGATTATCATGTTGAAATATGGGGTGAGGATCAAGTTTGTGATTCAACCTAGATTGCTTGCATAAATAAAATGCTTCGGTTTGATCCAAGGGCAAGCTTCTTCACACCTCACTAGAAGGATTATCATGCACCATGTTGAAGCAAATATTTAGACAAGTTTTCTAGATTAAATACTTAGGATCACAAGCTACTTAAACAAGTTATATGCTACCACTAGATCATACAAGACATGGAAACAATAGTGGCACCATATAAACTTCAAATTCATTTGATTTTCATGAATGAGCCTAGAACATGTAAATTATGACTAGATGCACTAAACCAGATTATTGGTTAGCTTCACGGCACTTTCATTGTCACATAACAATGGCACATTCTTGAAATTGATTCCAAAATCCTTCAATGTTGCCTTCATCCACAAGATTTATGCACAACAACTACCCGCGGCGATGTATTTAGCCTCGGCGGTAGATAGTGCAATACTATTTTGCTTCTTGGATGGCCATGAGACAAGTGATCTTCCCAACAATTGGCAAGTCCCAGAAGTGCTCTTTCTCTCCACTTTGTCACCGACATAGCCGGAATCCGAATATCCAACTAGCTCAAAGCTTGCACCTTTGGGATACCACAATCCAACATCTTGTGTATGCTTTAAGTACCTCAATATTCTCTTTGTTGCCTTCAAATGACTTTCTCTTGGTGAGGCTTAAAATCTTGCACACATGCATACACTAAACATTACATCGGGCCTTGATGCCGTCACATAGAGTATGCTACCAATCATTGATCTATATAGCTTTTGATCCACCATGTTGCCACTCTTGTCACTATCTAAGGTTCCACTAGTGCTTATTGGAGTAGTGATTCCTTTTGCATCTTCCATACCAAACTTCTTTAGCATATCCTTTATGTATTTGGTTTGGCTTACAAATGTTCCTTCCTTCATTTGTTTAATTTGAAGTCCAAGAAAGAAACTAAGTTCACCAATCATTGACATTTCAAATTCCTTTGTCATCATTTTCCCAAACTCATCACAATAATCTTGATTGGTTGAACCGAATATGATATCATCAACATATATTTGCAACACAAACAAGTCTTTCCCACTCTTCTTGGTGAATAGAGTAGTATCCACTTTGCCCATGACAAATACTTTGGATAGCAAGAAGTCCCTCAATCTTTCATACCATGCTCTAGGTGCTTGCTTCAATCCATACAAAGCTTTTATCAATTTGTAGACATGATTGGGTTTCTTGTCATCTTCAAAACCGGGAGGTTGATCCACATACACCTCCTCTTGAATGTACCCATTGAGAAATGCACTCTTCACATCCATTTGATATAGCTTGATATTGTGAGCACAAGCATAGGCAAGTAGAATCCTAATTGCTTCCAATCTTGCAACCGGGGCATAAGTTTCACCAAAGTCAAGACCCTCTATTTATGTGTAACCTTGAGCCACTAGTCTTGCTTTGTTCCTTACTACTATCCCATCTTGATCTTGCTTGTTGCGAAAAAACCCATCTTGTTCCAATGACATTGTGATCCTTAGGCGTCTCAACTAGTTCCCATACTTCATTTCTCTTGAAGTTATTGAGCTCTTCATGCATTGCATTTACCCAATCCGGATCTCTCAATGCTTTATCAATGTCCTTGGGTTCTTCCATTGACACAAAAGAAGAGTGAGCACAAAAAGATGCTAATCTTGATCTAGTTTGAACTCCCCTTTGTATGTCACCAATGATGGAGTCCAATGGATGGTCTCTTGCAATATTAGTTGGTTGAAGCACTTGGACTTGATTGCTTGGATGTTGATGTTGATCATGAGTTGGAGATGGTGAACTAGCCACTTGTTGATCTTGTTGCACTTGAGATGATGTACTAGCTTGATTTTGCATTAGAGAACCACTAGCTTGAGTGATTGGACTTTGGAGCACTTGATCTTTGTTGTCATCCACATCAATCACTTGCTTTGGTCTAATGTCACCAATATCCATTCCCTTTATGGCATTACTCAATTGAGTTCCTCTCACATCATCCAAGTTTTCTTCTTCATCTTGAGAGCCATTTGTTTCATCAAACTCAACATCATGAACTTCCTCAAGTAAACCACTAGCCAAATTCTAAACTCTATAAGCTTTGCTAGTAGTGGAGTAACCAAGTAAGAATCCTTCATCACATTTCTTCTCAAACTTGCTCAATCTAGTGCCCTTCTTTAAGATGTAGCATTTGCAACCAAATACCCAAAAGTATGCAATGTTGGGCTTTCTTCCATTTAAGATCTCATACGGTGTCTTCTCTAGGAACTTGTGGTAATAGAGGCGGTTGCTATAGAAGCAAGCTGTGTTGATTGCTTCGGCCCAAAATGAATGACTCACATTATACTCATTCAACATTAATCTTGCCATATCAATTAAGGTTCTATTCTTCCTCTCAACTAAGCCATTAGATTGAGGTGTATACTTGGCCGAGAATTGATGTTTGATTCCAAGCTCATCACAAAGCTCATCAACTCTTGTGTTTCTAAACTCACTTCCATTGTCACTTCTTACTTTCTTGATTGTGGTCTCAAACTCATTTTGCACTCTCTTGATGAACTTCTTAAATATGTCAAATACATCACTTTTGTCCACAAGAAAGAATACCCATGTATATCTAGTGAAATCATCCACAATCACAAAACCATACTTGTTGCCACTGATGCTTGTGTATGTAGTTGGCCCAAATAGATCCATGTGCAACAACTCAAATGCCTTGGAAGTACTCATAATGCTCTTTAATGGATGAGTGTTGCCTACTTGCTTTCCGGCTTGACATGCACTACATAGCTTATCCTTCTCAAATGTGACATCCTTCAAGCCTCTAACTAAGTCATGCTTCACTAACTTGTTCAATTGCTTCATGCCAACATGACCAAGTCTTCTATTCCATAACCAACCCATACTTGATTTGGTGAGCAAGCATATTGAAAGTTGAGTGTCACTAGCATTGAAATCAACCAAGTATGGATTCTCATATCTAAAGCCTTTGAAGATCAAGTTAGAGCCATCAACACTAACTATCTCCACATCATCAACACCAAATATGCACTTGAAACTGAGATCACACAATTGAGCAACCGAGAGAAGATTGAAGTTCAACTTTTCAACTAAGAGCACATTGAAAATGTTATGATCATTAGAGATTGTAATCCTTCCAAGAGCCTTTACATCACCCTTGCTATTGTCACCAAATGTGATGCTATCAATGCCACTATCATTTGATTTGAGAGAGTTGAACATTCTTGAATCACCGGTCATATGTTGAGAGCACCCACTATCAAGCACCCAATGCCTTCCTCCGATCTTATAATTTACCTACAAAACAAATTAATGTCTTTTAGGTACCCATACTTGTTTGGGTCCTTGGAGGTTAGTAACTAAGTTCTTTGGTACCCAAATAGCCTTCTTCTTTGGGCCCACAATTGGTGTACCAACAAACTTAGCTTGCACACCCTTCTCACCCTTGGTAAGCACATACAAAGAATCAAAAGGAATGTAATCCATTTTAGCATGAAATTTGTTGTTGTTCTTGTTTATTTTATTACAATTAATCTCTAGATGCCTAACTTGCTTGCATCTATTGCAATAATGACCATTGCTCTTCACAAAGTGAGGCTTTGGAGTAGCAAAGGCCGCCTTGCCCTTCTTGGGAGTATAGCCTAAAGACTCTTTGTTAAGAGAGAACCTTTGGCTACCCAAGCATTTTAGCAAGCGGGCATTCCCACCATAGGCATTGTCTAATGCGCGGGTGAGATCATCCACCTCTCTCTTGAGAGTCTTATTCTCAACCACAAGTGATGAATCACTAGTAGTAGAGGTAGAGTTGGTTGTGGTGGATGATGATGAGCTACATGAAGCATTAGTAGGACCAACAAATAAAGAATCATCAATAATATCACATGTTAGTCCAATATCACAAGTGACATTCACTTGCTCCTCCTTAGCTTCCTTCATGAGCTTCTCCAACTTGAGGTCCTTTTCCTTGATGAGCTCAAGTAGAGTAGAGTGGGCTTCCTTAAGCCTAGTGTGAGAAACTTCAAGATCCTCGTGGTCTTCCTTTAGACACTCACGAGAGGCCTCTAGCTTATCAAAGGATTTCCTAAGAGCTTTAAGCTCTTGTTCAATTCCTTTGCACCCCTTACTCTTTTTGAGAGCAACAAGCTCCTCCATCAAGGCATCATTTTCATTGCTCTTGGCAATGAGCTCTTGTTCCAAGATTTTGTATTTCTTGGTTGTCCTCTTGTAACCCTTGCTCATTTGATCTATTATGCCTAATAGATCATCCTTGGAGTAGTCCTCATCCTCCTCATTATCACTCCTATAATCATCACTAGCACAAGAATCATCATCACTATCATCATGTTTTACCTTGGTAGACTTGGCCATAAGGCATGTCGATGTAGTGTCGAAGATGGATGGCTTGTTGGAGAGGGCGATGCTAGCAATGGCTCACCGAGTGGTCCTCTCATCATCACTAGAGCTATCATCATCACTATCGGAGTTATCACTATCCCAAGTGACCACATAGCCACCACCCTTCTTCTTCTTGTTGATAGTGAAGCTCTTCTTCTCTTTCTTCTCCTTCTTGTTCCTCTTCAACTTTAACTCCCCATCATGATATCTTGTCTTCATAGGGGCACTTTGCCACTATATGATCGGGGCTATTGCAATTGTAGCAAAGAACCTCCTTTACCTTCATGAAGTTCCTTCTCTTTCTTGCACCATATCCTTTCTTCTTCATGAACCTCCCCATCTTGTGTACTAGGAGGATCATGGTCTCATCATCGAATGGATCATCATCATCGCTCTCCACCTTGCTCTTGCCCTTAGAGGATGAAGCCTTGAATGCAATGGGCTTCTCTTGCTTGACCTTGATCTCCTTCTTCTCATCTTCATCTTCATCATCATCATATTGAGCATCGGTCATGACATCTCCAAGCACTTGGTTTGGAGTCACCTTGTACAAACCCTCTCTTTGGATCATCTTCCTTAAGATAGCAAACTTCTTAGGTAAGTTCATCAAGAACTTATGTGAGAAGTCCTTGTCTTTGACATCTTCTCCTATGCTCTTGAGATCATTGACAATAACTTGTAGCCTATAGAACATCTCCGGTATGGACTCATCATCCTTCATCTTGAAGCTTGCAAATTTATCCTTGAGCATATAGAGATTGGCACTCTTTACCGTTGAAGTGCCCTCATATGTTTCCTCTAATCTTGTCCATACTTCACTTGCCATCTCAAGATCCTTGATTTGCTCAAAGACCTTTGCATCAATCCCTTTGTAGAGAGTATTGAGAGCCATAGTGCTGCATTGGTTGTTGATGCGATCATTGTTAGTGAGGTTGTCGGGATCAATGGTAGCATAATCATGGTGTGTCACCTTCCAAACGTTCTCATGAATAGAGCCAAGATATTGCTTCATCTTTCTTTTCCAATGATCAAAAGATGTGACACCATCAAAGAATGGAGGCTTGCCCCCGACATGGTTGAACACAACTTGAGCCATCTTACACCGAGGTTGTTAAGCCTTGAAAACGGTGACCACGGCTTTGATACCACTTGAAAGGTCTTGATGGCTAGAGGGGGGGTGAATAGCCTTTTCAGATTTTCTACAAAGACAAACTAAACAAGTTTATCAATATAACAAATAGCGAGATGCGATTGCTTAGCCTACGGGGTGTTTACAAGCCACCTAACCAATTCATAATTCTAGTATTTGCACTCAACTGCACAAATCAAACCAAGAAGGTAACTACAACTATAACTAGCAAGCTATACAAAGGAGCTACTAAAGCAAAGCTAACTAGCTAGCAAAGATAACTAAGAAAGTAATGCGGTGTTGAGTTGCGAGAGTTTCACCGAGGGGTGAAGTAATGAGCCAACCAATATGATCAACAATGAATTCCAAGATAACTGAACACCGGGATCAATCAATCACAATATGAAAGTGATGACACGAAGATTTATCCCGAGGTTCACGTGCTTGCCGGCACGCTAGTCCCCGTTGTGTCCCTCTTCACCACGTGATTCAGTGGCTAATCGGTCTCATACCGAGCCTCTCAAAAGGCACCACAAGAACCTACCAAATGGCAAAAGATTGCAAATGACACGAGCAATTCACTAATGTTGCCTTTGGTGCTTCGCTGAGGTAGGCACAAACCCCTCACAATCACCGGAGGTGGCCAAGAATAATCACCAACTCTTGCCAACGCCTCCAAGATGCTCCAAGCCATCTAGGTGGCGGCAACCACCAAGAGAAACAAGAATCCCGCAGCAAATCAACCACCAAGTGCCAACTAGATGCAATCTCACAATGCAAATGCACTTGGATCACTCAATCTCACTTTGAATATGCAAAGAAGCAAGAGAGATGAGTGGGAGGGGAGTTGCTTAGCTCAAAGTGCTCACAAGTATGTCAAATATTCAAGAGAGAGAGCCTTGAGCTGGCCAACGAGTATATATACATGTACCCCTTCGAATAGAGCCGTTAGAAACTTAAACACCTAGAATCGCGCTGATCGGACGCGCTGGTCCAACTGACCGGACGCGCCGGTCGCACAACGGCTAAATCACAAAGCACCGACCGGACGCACTGGTCGCGCAGACCGGACGCGTTGGGATCGACCGAACGCGCTGGTCCCGTAACTGACTGGACACGCTGGTCAAGCCTGAGCAATGCTATAAGGTCCTAGATGGCTAGAGGGGGGGTGAATAGCCTATAAAAATTCTACAATAAACACTAAGCAAACTTGTTAGAATAACAAACGGCGTAAAGCGAGTTTTGCTTAGCCTACGGTTGTGATGCAAGCCTCTTAACCATAAGTCTAGTAGATTAAGATCTCTAGTTCACACAAGGGCTAAGTCACTAAACTTACACTAGTGAGCAAGCTAACAACTACTAGCAAAGGCTAACACTAGAGCTACACAAGATAAACTAGTAAAGTAAATGCGAGAGAGGGGATTGTGAAACTTATACCGACGGTGGAGTGAAGATGTTGCCAATCACCAAGATGATATACAATCAATCAATATTGACAACAACACAAAATGAAGACCAAACACCGGGAGACAAGTGACACAATATTTTTGTTCACCTGGTGTTCACTTGTGCACCGACAAGCTACGTCACCGGTTGTGTCGACCAACACTTAGATGGTTCCTCGGTGTGACCCTCAAGTCACTTGCCCCTCAAGGCACGCCCCGCAAGGCACCACAAGACACCACTCCCAAGTGAGGTAACTCAATGACACGCGCAATCCACTAGAGTTGCTTTTGGCGCTCCGCCAAGGAAAGCACAAGAACCTCTTACAATCAACCGGAGGTGGCCAAGAACAATCTCCTTCTCTTGCCAACGCCTCCAACAATCTCCAAGCCGGCTAGGAGCGGTACTCTCCAAGAGTAACAAGAAATCCACCGGCTAAACCACCCACAAGTGTCACTAGATGCCCTCAAGCTATGCAATGCACTTTGGGATCAGTCAATCTCACTTTTGATTTGCAATCAAGCAAGAGAGAAGAGTGGGAGGAGAAGCTCTAACTCAAAGGATGCACAAGTATGTTAGAAATCACGAGTTACCTCCCCAAGGGCCGGTCAACAAGTATTTATAAGCATCCCATCTGAATAGAGCTGTTATACCCCTTCACTGGGTCCTTTTTGGGATTACCGGACACGCCGGTCAAAACTAACCGGACGCGCTCAACCGTGTCCGATCCTCCAACGGTCAAACCCCATGACCGGACGCGCCTCTCATAATGACCGGACGCACCGGTCCCGAGTGACCAGACGCGCTCCAGTCAACGACCGGACGCGCCGATCGCACAGCACCGCGCGCCCGCGAAGTAACGACCGGACGCGCCCCTCGCAACGACCGGACGCGACAGTGCCCGCGTCCGGTTAGAGTCTAGTAAGCTCCCTCAACGATCGGACGCATCCGATCATGTGTGACCGGACGCGGCCCGTGTCCGATCGTCCTTGCGAACCGCAGTTCCTTCTGGGCACCTGACCGGACGCGCCGGTCCCGCGAGTGACCGGACGCGCCGGTTGCAAACCCTAGTATCTGCGCGCCTGATTGCTGACCGGACACGTCCGGTCATACCATGACCACGTCCGGTGCAGCGTTCGGTCACCTCTGTGACCTCCGTTCGCCTCCATTTCTTTTCGACTTCCGGCGTAGTGGAAAATAGGCATTTCAAGTTCCCAAAAACGCCTTCGCAAATGTGCCAACACCAACAAGTGATCACCACCTTGTGTACGTGTGTTAGCATTTTCATAAACATTTTCAAAGGTTTTCCAGTTAGCTCACTAGGCCTTACATGCAATGCACTTCATGAATTCATCTAGTGGCACCCATGCGTCGAATAACCGATAAGACTTCCCCTCTTAATAGTTCGGCTATCGATCCTAAACCACTCACACCCTCTATGGTGTCTTGAGTGCAAAACAAAATGGCCCTATGGTTATACCTTTGCCTTAAGCCCATTTTGTTTTTCCAAAAGATATGATCCACTTCATATCACCACATGACCATCTTGATCCATCGACCTTGACTTCACTTGCTCTTCACCGTTGCATCGGTCCATCGGCGCCAAGTCTTGCTCAAGCTTCACCATCGCATGGTCCTTCGCTTCGAAGCCTCGACTTGCCCTTCACCTTCACAACCGATCCATCGATCCAAGCATCACCTCGGTCTTCATCATCTTGGTCACATGAGTCAATGTCATGTCTCATATTCAATGACCACCTTTATCTAAATCATCCACTTAGATACAAAGGTTAGTCCTAGGTTTCATCAATTAGCCAAAACCAAACTAGGGACTTTCAATCTCCCTCTTTTTGGTAATTGATGACAACCCTCACAAAGATGATTTTGATAATAAAAGTTTTGAACTTGTCATACTTGTCCAATCATTTTGCTCATAAGTAAAGTTTGGACAATTATCACAAGCTCGGTTTTGGTAGCATTAGCTCTCCCTATATATGTGCATAGAGTTTGGATTGAAAGCTTTGCACATATGCATTGATAGAAGTGTTGAGAGAGTAATTCTACCAAAATGATGCTAAGGTGTAAGAAAAGGACCTTTGAAGCGTGATACCAATCGGAGTTGCCTTTTACGCCATCCTTAGCATCATGAAGTAACTAGACATTCATCACAACTCAAGAACCCCGTGAGATCAACATTATATGTAAAGGTTCTTGAACCACTTGTAAAGCTTAAGGCACATCTAGATACCACATATAAACTAATCCTATGCATGCTAGTAGATCATTTCATCATTCAAGTTCTATACTAGCATTGCACCACACAAGCATGTATATTGAATTTAAATACATGTGCAAAGAGCAAGTCATATGAGAATGCACAAACAAATGCAACAACTTTGTTTATGAGCTTGCTCCCCCTACTTGTGTGCATCAAAATTTTATTTACCCCTTTATCATGTTGAATCATCTTTTTCTCTCCCCCTTTGTCAACAACTTACCCAAAAATGGGATCAAATTGTGGAGAGAAAAACAATGTTTGATGGAGTAGGTTAGAATTTAACAAATTTGGTTCAACCTAGAACACTTGCCAAAGATATTTAATTCGATTTGAACCAAAGAAAAGCTTCTTCACTCCTCATAACAAGGGTTATCTTGCCTATGTTGAATTAAACACTTATAGCAAATCTTCTAGATTCAACACTAGGTTTGTAAGCTCACAAACATGTCATATGCCACCACTAGATCAAAACAAGAATAGAAGCAATAGTGGTAACATATATCCATCAAATTCATTTTATTTATCATGAATGCTCATGCGTACCACTTATTATGTCTACATGCTCTAGCAAGTCCTTAGCATAGGATGAATGATATGTCAATCAACTTTACCTTGCAATGTCGAAGGAGAGGCATGTCAATAAGTGGGTGAGGTGCATTCAACTCATGTTTGAGAAATCAAGAATGTTCAACTCATTCCTTAGCTTGCAAAACCTCTTTTCATCAAGTGGCTTGGTGAGAATATCGACAAGTTGATCATCGGTGCCAACACTTTCAATGGCAATATCTCCCTTTTGTTGATGATCTCTAATGAAATGATGCCTTATGTCAATATGCTTTGTTCTTCCATGTTGAACTGGGTTTTGTGTCATCTTGATTGCACTTTCATTATCACATAGCAATGGCACATTTTTGAAGTTGAGGCCATAATCCTTCAAAGTTGATTTCATCCATAGCAATTGTGCACAACAACTCCCCGCACTAACATATTCAGCTTCGGTGGTAGAGATTGCCACACTATTTTGTTTCTTTGAGGACCATGACACAAGTGATCTTCCAAATAATTGACATGTGCCACTTGTGCTCTTTCTATTGATCTTGCAACCCCCATAGTCGGAGTCTGAATATCCAATCAATTCAAACTTTGACCCCTTGGGATACCATAGTCCAACATCTCTTGTTTGCTTTAAGTACCTCAATATTCTCTTTGCGGTCGTGAGATGACTCTCTCTAGGTGAGGCTTGATATCTAGCACACATACAAACACTAAACATGACATCCGGCCTTGATGCGGTGACATAGAGTAGACTTCCAATCAAAGACCGATATTCTTTTTGATTCACCATTTTGCCATCAAGATCACTATCTAAATTGCCATTTGTACTCATTGGAGTTGAAATTGGCTTTGCATCTTGCATTCCAAACTTCTTCAACATGTCTCTTATGTATTTCTCTTGACTCACAAATGTCCCATTCTTCAATTGCTTGACTTGGAGACCAAGGAAGTAACTAAGTTCACCAATCATAGACATTTCAAATTCTTTGGTCATCATAGCACCAAATTCTTCACAATAAGCTTGATCGGTTGATCCAAAGATGATGTCATCAACATATATTTGCACTATGAATAGATCATTCCCAATCTTCTTGATGAATAGAGTTGTATCAACCTTGCCCATCTTGAATCCCTTAGAGAGAAGGAAATCCCTTAGCCTCTCATACCATGCTCTAGGTGCTTGCTTTAAGCCATATAAAGCCTTCTTCAACTTGTATACATGGTTGGGTTTCTTGTCATCTTCAAATCCGGGAGGTTGCTTAATAAAGACTAACTCATTGATGATTCCATTGAGAAATGCACTTTTGACATCCATTTGATATAGTTTGATGTTGTGTGCACAAGCATAAGCCAATAGAATCCTTATTGCTTCCAATCTTGCCACTGGAGCATATGTCTCATCATAGTCAAGACCTTCTACTTGAGTGTAACCTTGAGCAACTAGTCTTGCTTTGTTTCTCACCACAATGCCATCTTGATCTTGCTTGTTTTTGAACACCCATTTGGTTCCAATCACATTGTAGTCATTTGGCCTTTCTACCAATTCCCAAACATCATTTCTTGTGAAATTATTTAGTTCTTCTTACATAGCCATGATCCAATCGGCATCCTTCAAAGCTTCTTCTACTTTCTTTGGTTCTATGGTTGACACAAATGATGCATGCTCACAAAACATAGTCAATTTTGATCTTGTTTGCACACCACTCCTAATATCACCAATAACACTATCAATGGGGTGATCTCTTGCAACATGTTGTGGTTGGAGTACTTGCACTTGATTGCTTGAGCTTGGTTGATCACTTGATGTATCTTGATGAGATGAACTAGCACCATGTTCTTGCACTTGAGAGTCACTAGCTAGCTTGAATGGAGAATTGAGCACTTGATCTTTATCATCATCTTGAATATCAATTACTTGCTTTGCTCTAATATCCCCAATGTCCATGTTCTTCAATGCTTCCACTAATAGAGTTCCACCAACATCATCTAGATTCTCTTCTTCATCTTGTGACCCATTGGTTTCATCAAATTGCACATCATGAACTTCTTCTAGAATGCCACTTGAGTTGTTCCAAACTCTATAAGCCTTGCTTGTAGTTGAATAACCAAGTAGGAACCCCTCATCACATCTCTTGTCAAACTTTCCAAATCTAGTGCCCTTCTTCAAGATATAACATTTTCAACCAAACACTCTAAAGTAAGAAATATTTGGCTTTCTTCCATGAAGTAGCTCATATGGGGTCTTCTCTAGCAATGGATGACAATATAGTCTATTGATGTAGTAGCAAGCGGTATTGATTGCTTCATCCTAAAATGATTGACTCACATTGTACTCATGAAGCATTGATCTACTCATATCAAGCAAAGTTCTATTCTTTCTCTCAACTAGGCCATTTGATTGTGGAGTGTACTTGGCCGAGAATTGATGTCTAATGCCATAGTGATCACAAAGTTCTTCAATTCTTGTATTCTTGAACTCACTTCCATTGTCACTTCTCACTTTCTTGATTCTAATCTCAAACTCATTGTGAACTCTAGTGAGAAAGGTCTTGAAGGTGTCAAACACTTCACTTTTGTCACTAAGAAAGAATACTCATGTGAATCTTGTGAAGTCATCCACTATGACAAATCCATACTTATTACCACCTATGCTTGAGTATGTTGTTGGGCCAAATAGATCCATGTGCATCAAATCAAATACTTTGCATGTGCTCATTGTACTCTTCTTTGGATGTGAGCTTCCAACTTGCTTCCTGGCTTGACATGCACTACAAAGCTTATTCTTCTTAAATTCAACATCTTTCAAACCATTGACAAGATTGTGAGTTGTAAGCTTCTTCAATTGTTTCATGCCAACATGACCAAGCCTTCTATGCCAAAGCCAACCCATGCTTGATTTGGAGATTAAGCAAGTTGTCAAATAAGTTTCTCTAGCATTGAAGTCAACTAGGTAGAGATTCTCATATCTAAAGCCCTTGAATGCCACATTTGAACCATCCATACTAATTGTAACGTCCCGCCTCTCCGAGGCCGGGCCCGCTTACATCTGGCCGCTTCCTAGGACATAGACTGCCCTCACAGACCAACACAAGTCTTTTCTGCGCACTTTGTCCTCACTCATGCGCACCCGGGAAGAACTTCCCGGTCGGTCACCCATCGCTCCAGGCCAAGCACGCTTAACTTTGGAGTTCTTTCGAGATGAGCTTCCGGAAAAGAAGTTGCAACTTATTGGTATGAGTATCCTATTAATCCTGTTAAGCCTTAGGCCGGGATGTTACATCCTCACCCCCTTAAGAGATCGACGTCCTCGTCGATCAATCCCAAGCCAGGAGCGTCCTCTCTTGGCCACGTCCGTATGTCCAGAGCCAGCGCATGTGCCATGCTGTGTGACCACGACGGATCCACACCAGCCATGCGCACCATGCCTGCGCAACTGCGACACACGCGCCCGTGAAACCGCGAGAGTCGGCTCTGATACCATTCTGTAACGTCCCGCCTCTCCGAGGCCGGGCCCGCTTACATCTGGCCGCTTCCTAGGACATAGACTGGCCTCACAGACCAACACAAGTCTTTTCTGCGCACTTTGTCCTCACTCATGCGCACCCGGGAAGAACTTCCCGGTCGGTCACCCATCGCTCCAGGCCAAGCACGCTTAACTTTGGAGTTCTTTCGAGATGAGCTTCCGGAAAAGAAGTTGCAACTTATTGGTATGAGTATCCTATTAATCCTGTTAAGCCTTAGGCCGGGATGTTACACTAATGACTTCCACATCATCAACCCCAAAGATACATTTGTAACCAAGATCACATATTTGTGCCATGGATAGAAGATTGAAATCCAAGCTTTCAACTAGCAACACATTGGAGATACTCAAGTCATTTGATATCGTAATCTTGCCCAAGTCAATAACCTTGCCTTTCTTGTTATTGCCAAATGTGATAGAATCAACACCACTATCATTGTCATTGATTGAGTCAAACATTCTTGATGTATCGGTCATGTGTTGATTGCACCCACTATCAATAATCCGATGCCTTCCTCCGGCTTTGTAATTGACCTACAAGCAAATCAATGAAGCTTAGGTACCCATTTTTGCTTGGGTCCTTGTAGATTAGTAACTAAGCTCTTTGGTACCCAAATAGCCTTCTTCTTTGGGCTAACAATGGGTGTACCAATAAACTTAGCTTTCACACCTTTCACACCTTTGGTAAGCACATAGCAAGAATCAAAAGGTATAGCATTAACAAATTTCTTGCTTTGGTTCTTTTTATTGCAATTATGCTCTAGGTGCCCAACTTGCTTGCATCTATTGCAAAACCGACCATTGCCCTTCACAAAGCTAGGCTTTGGAGTTGCAAAGGCTGACTTGCCTTTCTTGGGGGTGTAGCCCAATCCCTCTTTGTTAAGAGAGAACCTTTGGCTACCCAAGCACTTAAGCAAGTGGGCCTCACCACCATAGGCCTTGCCTAGGGCGTGAGTGAGCTCATCCACCTCTTTCTTGAGAGTCTCATTCTCAACCATTAGTGAGGCATCACAAGTAAAACTATCACTAGTAGTGGAGGTAGAGTCGGTGTTGGTGGATGAAGAGCTACAAGAAGGGTTAGCATTTGACATGATGATAGGTTCATTAGAGGATTCATCAATTATATCACATGTAACACCTATATCACATGATACAACAACCTCCTTCTTTGCTTGTTGCTTAAGTAGCAATGAGTGAGCTTTTTCATGCTTGAAATGAGCCTTACCAAGATCCTCATGGTCTTCCACTAGACTCTCATGAGTGGTCTTAAGCTCACTAAGAACTTTCTCGAGTATTGCTACTTTCATTGAAAGCTTCTTACACTCCTTGTCCTTGGCAATAGCTATGTCTCTAGTTTGTTGCATCAAGTCATATAGTTGTTCTTTAGTTGGTTCATCATCATCATTTTCATTATCATTGTCATTATCACTATCATGAGCATATTCCATTTCACTTTCATCATCACTCTCATCATATATTACCTTAGTTTCTTTGGCCATGAGGCATGAAGAGGATGAATCAAATAGTGATGACTTCTTGTTGATAGCAATGGAAGCAAAAGCCTTGTTGGATGATTCTTCTTCTTCTTCTTCATCATCATCACTTTCCCAAGTGACCACATAGGCTCCATTCTTGCCCTTCTTGAAAGTCATCTTGGCTTCTCTCTTTTTCTTCTCAAACTTACCCCTCTTGTTGTTCTTCTTCTTATCATAGGGATATTCGGCTTAAAGATGTTCGGTGCTATCACAATTGAATCACTTTCTTTGTTGCTCATTGCTCTTGAAATTGTCATTTCTCTTTTTGAAGCCTCTTCTCTTAATGAACATGTGACTTATTTTCTTGACTACAAGAGCAAGTGCCTCATCATCAATTTCAAATTCTTCATCTTCTTCATTGTCATCTTCTTCTTGAATTGAAGCTTTGCCCTTAGAGGAGGTGGCCTTGAATGCCACGGTCTTCTTCTTCTTTTCTTCCTCCTTCTCATTAACATCTTGATCATACTTGTCAAAGGTTAATACCTCTCTAAGAAAATCATTGGGCTTTATTGCATCAAGTCCATCTCTTTGTAGCATCATGATCAACATTTTGAATCTTCTTGGTAAGCTCAACAAGAACTTGTGGCAAAAATCTTGGTCTTGTGTCTTATGCCCTAAGCTCTTGAGATCATTCACAATGACTTGCAATCTATGAAACATCTCTAAGATTGTTTCTTCTTCTTTCATCTTGAAGTTCTCAAACTCACTCTTGAGCCCATATAGCTTGGCACTCTTCACAACCTTGGTGCCCTCATATATTTCACTCAACCTTGTCTATACTTCATTTGCCAATTCTAAATCATTGATGCCCTCAAATACTTTTGTGTCAATACCATTGTACAATGTATTGAGAGCCATTATATTGCATGTTCTATTTGCTCTATCTTCATCGGTGAGATGATCGGGATCAATGATAGCAAAATCATTCTCGGTGACTTGCAAAACTCTCTCATGAATAGAACCAAGGTACATTGTCATTTTTCTCTTCCAATGAGCAAAAGAACTAACACCATCAAAGAACGGTGGCTTGACCCCAACGTGATTGAACACAATTTGAGCTATTTTTCACACCGAAGGATGTTAAGCCTTGATTAAAACGGTGACCATGGCTCCGATACCACTTGTAAGGTCCTAGATGGCTAGAGGGGGGGTGAATAGCCTATAAAAATTCTACAATAAACACTAAGCAAACTTGTTAGAATAACAAACGGCGTAAAGCGAGTTTTGCTTAGCCTACGGTTGTGATGCAAGCCTCTTAACCACAAGTCTAGTAGATTAAGATCTCTAGTTCACACAAGGGCTAATTCACTAAACTTACACTAGTGAGCAAGCTAACAACTACTAGCAAAGGCTAACACTAGAGCTACACAAGATAAACTAGTAAAGTAAATGCGAGAGAGAGGATTGTGAAACTTATACCGACGGTGGAGTGAAGATGTTGCCAATCACCAAGATGATATACAATCAATCAATATTGACAACAACACAAAATGAAGACCAAACACCGAGAGACAAGTGACACAATATTTTTGTTCACCCGGTGTACACTTGTGCACCGACAAGCTACGTCACCGGTTGTGTCAACCAACACTTAGATGGTTCCTCGGTGTGACCCTCAAGTCACTTGCCCCTCAAGGCACGCCCCACAAGGCACCACAAGACACCACTCTCAAGTGAGGTAACTCAATGACACGCGCAATCCACTAGAGTTGCTTTTGGCGCTCCGCCGAGGAAAGCACAAGAACCTCTTACAATCAACCGAAGGTGGCCAAGAACAATCTCCTTCTCTTGCCAATGCCTCCAACAATCTCCAAGCCGGCTAGGAGCGGTACTCTCCAAGAGTAACAAGAAATCCACCAGCTAAACCACCCACAAGTGCCACTAGATGCCCTCAAGCTATGCAATGCACTTTGGGATCACTCAATCTCACTTTTGATTTGCAATCAAGCAAGAAAGAAGAGTGGGAGGAGAAGCTCTAGCTCAGAGGATGCACAAGTATGTTAGAAATCACGAGTTACCTCCCCAAGGGCCGGCCAACAAGTATTTATAAGCATCCCATCTGAATAGAGCCGTTATACCCCTTCACTGGGTCCTTTTCGGGATGACCGGACGCGCCGGTCAAAACTGACCGGACGCGCTCAACCGCGTCCGATCCTCCAACGGTCACTGCGCCAACGGTCAAACCCCATGACCGGACGCGCCTCTCATAACGACCGGACACACCGGTCCCGAGTGACCGGACGCGCTCCAGTCAACGACCGGGCGCGCCGATCGCACAACACCGCGCGCCCGTGAAGTAACGACCGAACGCGCCCCTCGCAATGACCGGACGCGACAGTGCCCGCGTCCGGTTAGAGTCTAGTAAGCTCCCTCAACGATTGGACGTGTCCGATCATGTGTGACCGGACACGCCCTGCGTCCAATCGTCCTTGCGAACCGCAGTTCCTTTTGGGCACCTGACCGGACACGCTGGTCCCGTGAGTGACCGAACGCGCCGGTTGCAAACCCTAGTATCCGCGCGCCTGATTGCTAACCGGACGCGTCCAGTCATACCATGACCGCGTCCGGTGCAGCATCCGGTCACCTCTGTGACCTCCGTTCGCCTCCGTTTCTTTTCCGACTTCTGGCGTAGTGGAAAATAGGCATTTCACCTCTGGGGGCTTCACCCAAACCCTCTCTACCGCTTAAACTCCAACGCCTTCGCAAATGTGCCAACACCAACAAGTGATCACCACCTTGTGCACGTGTGTTAGCATTTTCATAAACATTTTCAAAGGTTTTCCAGTTAGCTCACTAGGCCCTACATGCAATGCACTTCATGAATTCACCTAGTGGCACCCATGCGTCGAATAACCGATAAGACTTCCCCTCTTAATAGTTCGGCTATCGATCCTAAACCACTCACACCCTCTATGGTGTCTTGAGTGCAAAACAAAATGGCCCTATGGTTATACCTTTGCCTTAAGCCCATTTTGTTTTTCCAAAAGATATGATCCACTTCATATCACCACATGACCATCTCGATCCATCGACCTTGACTTCACTTGCTCTTCACCGTTGCATCGGTCCATCGGCGCCAAGTCTTGCTCAAGCTTCACCATCGCATGGTCCTTCGCTTCGAAGCCTCGACTTGCCCTTCACCTTCACAACCGGTCCATCGATCCAAGCATCACCTCGGTCTTCATCATCTTGGTCACATGAGTCAATGTCATGTCTCATATTCAATGACCACCTTTATCTAAATCATCCACTTAGATACAAAGGTTAGTCCTAGGTTTCATCAATTAGCCAAAACCAAACTAGGGACTTTCAAGTGCTTAATGAAATAGTGACCGGACGCGCTGTAGAACTGACCGGACGCTACAGTGCCAGCATCTAGTTGGAGTCCAGTAAGCTTCCTGAATGACCGGACACGTCCGGTCGTCAGTGACCGGACGCGCTGCGTGTCTGATCATCAACCTGAAATACGCGCAGACACTGAACACTGACCGGACACGTCCGGTCATGCAAAGACCGCGTCCAGTTCAGCGTTCGGTCACCTCTGTGACCACTGTTCGCCTCCATTTCTTTTCCGACTTCCGGCGTAGTGGAAAATAGTCGTTTCAACTCCTCGAAAACTCCCCAAACCCTCTCTACCACTCAAACTCCACCGCCTTCGCAAACGTGCTAACACCACCAAGTGATCTCGTCATGAGTGAGTGTGTTAGCATTTTTACAATCTTTTTTCGAGGCGATATTAGTTCTATCCACATGCATATGATTATGAAATGCACACCTAGAGGCACTTAGGAGTTCAATAGCCACGTCATTCCCCTCTTTATAGTACGGCTATCTATCCTATAATGTAACCACACCCACTAGGTGTCTTGGTTACTAAAACACAACCCTTAAGCATATACCTTTGCCTTGATCATGTAGGGTTGCATCCAAATCCAAGTGTGACCATCATGATCACCATGTCCATCTTGCCACCAACCTTGGAATGTACTAATCCTCATATGCTACATACAACTTAGGCATAGGATTAGTACTTAGGCATTGTCACTAATTACCAACACCAAACATAGGACTTTTAGGGGTGCGCTGCACCATGGCGTGAAGAGGGCCCTAGCGGTCGTCCGCTTCGGCTTCGAGTATGATATGGGACTCATCGTAGATGGCTTCACCTCCGACCCATCCAAGACTGAGGAGGAGAATGAGCCTGAGGGTCGACTCGCGAGGCTATTCGAGGACGAGGTGCTCCCACCTGCTGTCGATGAGGGCCTGTGAGCCAAATCTGGGCATGAAGGCCCATGTAATAAGTTATCTATCGTTTGTGACTCATACTGTCGTGGCCCCAGGGGCCTTAAAACATTTAGATGTAAATATGTACTAAATGTCTCATTTCGTTCAAGTCTTTCATTCTTTTTTCATCCAAATCATGTTCTTACGCGGTCTTCTTGGCGCGCGGTTGCACCCCTTGGCATGGGGTGCGAGTGGAGATACCATAGCCCAGAGGTGTAGGCGGTCTCATGGCTCGATAGCCCCTCGTCCTTAGGATGGCCTTGCAGCCTTGTCGACTATGTAAGAACTCGCATCGAAGTGTATAGAAATGTTAGACGTCGACTTTTCAAAACCGTGAATCTTTTACTAAATCTTCTTAGCATGCGGTTGCACCCCTTGGCGCGGGAGAGTGAGTGGAGGTACCATAGCCTAGAGGCATAGGCGGTCTCATGGCTCGATAGCCCTTGAGTCTTAGGATGCCCTCGCGGGCATGTAGACTATGTAAAAGTTTTTGAAAAAATATGAGTTTTTAGGTACACAGGGGGTTCCCTCCTCTTTTAGCCCCCGAGGGAGGTTCGACTTTGTGAAAATAGGGTTGAGCCTACCTGTTTTTTTGAAAGAACATTTTGAACGCGGACATACTCTTTATTCATTCGTGGAAATGAAAATAGGTATAAAGCCTCGAGGCTCTAGGGGTAAAAGCGACGTAGCTGTTTGATGTTCCACGCGTTGGTGAAGACTTCGCCCTTATCGTTGGATAGCTTGTAAGTTCCAAACTTCAACACCTCTACAATGATGTAAGGACCTTACCATGGTGGGGTGAGCTTGTGTTGTCCCTTGCTGTTCTGGCTTCGCCAAAGCACCAAGTCACCAACATGGAGGTCTCGATTACGCATGTGCTTATCACGGTAGCATCAGAGATTCTGCTGGTATCTTGCGAAGTGCAGTAGGGCTACATCTTGAGCCTCCTCAAGTTGGTCAAGGGAGTTCTCTGTTTCGGCATCATTGCTTTGTTTGTTGTAGGCTTTTAGCCTCAGGGATCCATACTCCAAGTCGGTTGGAAGTACGGCCTCGGCCCCATAAACCAAGAAAATGAAGTGAACCCCGTGGCTCGACTCGGCGTTGTTCTTAGGCTCCATAGGACTAAGGGGAGATCGGCAGCCAATTTCTTGCCATGTTTGTTGAATTTGTTAAAGATTCTAGGCTTTAGACCTTGTAAAACCATGCCATTGGCACACTCTACTTGGCCATTTGTCTTTGGATGGGCTACGATGGACTAGAGCACGCGGATGTGATGGTTGTCACAGAAATCCAAGAACTTTTTGTTGGTGAACTGGGTGCCATTGTTCATGATGATACAGTTGGGAACCCTGAAGCGACAGATGATATCGGTGAAGAACAGCACGGCTTGCTTAGACCTAATGCTGGTGATGGGTCAGGCCTCGATCCACTTGGAAAATTTGTCGATGGCGATGAGCAAGTGGGTGAAGCCCCCAGTTGTTTTCTTGAGGGGTCCGACCAAGTCGAGCCCCCAAACGGTGAATGGCCAAGTGATGGGGAAGGTTTGCAGGGCATGAGCCAGGAGATGGGTCTGCCTTGCGTAGTACTAGCATCCTTTACAGGAGCATACCAGCTTAATGGCATCAAAGACCACGGTTGGTCAATAGAAGCCTTGCCGAAATGCGTTTCCGACGAGGGTTCGAGGCGCCGCATGATAACCACAAGCCCCCGAGTGTAGATCTCTGAGTAGATTCCTGCCTTCCTCGATCGTGATACAGCGCTGTAGGATGCCTGTTGGGCTACGTTGATAAAGCTCCTTGTCATTGCCGTATATCACGAAGGTCTTGGCATGGCGAGCGATTCGTCGAGCCTCGGTCTTATCCAAAGGGAGTTCCCCTTGAATGAGACAGTAGAGGTACAGAATGCGCTAGTCGGGCTCGAGGTCGGCGGGTGGTGGTGAGCCCTCCTTCTACATGACATCAGCCCCGGTCGAGGGGGCTTTTGCCTCAGGTGGGGGTCGCATGATAGACCATTGACCCCCTCTATCATTCCAAGGTCGACGAAAGGTTTATGAAGGTCCCTCGAGAAAATGTCAGGCAGAACTGTGGTTTGACCAGACATGATTTTCACGAGTTCGTCGGCAGCCTCATTGTATCTCCGCGTGATGTGGTTGAGCTCGAGGCCGTGGAACTTGTCCTCTAGGCGCCACACTTCCTTACAGTAGGCTTCCATCTTTGGATCGTGATAGCTTGAGTCCTTCATGACCTGGTCGATCACGAGCTGGGAATCACCATGAACGTCGAGGTGCCGAACCCCAAGCTCGATGGTGATGCGCAGGCCGTTAACGAGGGCCTCGTACTCAGCTACATTGTTGGAGGCAATGAAGTGGAGTCGGATCACGTAGCGCATGTGAACTCCGAGGGGCGAGATGAAGAGCAAGCCCGCGCCCGCTCCTATTTTCATCAATGACCCGTCGAAGTACATGGTCCACAGCTCGGCCTGAATCTGAGCGGGAGACAGTTGGGTATCAGTCCACTCTGCCAGAAAATCTGCCAGAACTTGGGATTTGATTTCTTTGCGCGGCGCATAAGAGAGGGTCTCGCCCATGAGCTCGACCACCCACTTAGCTATCCTTCTCGAGGCCTCCCGGTTCTGGACTATCTCCCCTAGAGGGAAAGAAGAGACCACGGTCACCGGATGGCCCTCGAAGTAGTGCCGGAGCTTGCGTCATGTCAGCATGATGGCGTATAGCAGCTTCTGAATTTGCGGGTAGCGAACCTTGGTGTTCGAGAGCACCTCGCTGATGAA
Source organism: Saccharum hybrid cultivar R570 (assembly GCA_038087645.1). Classification (NCBI taxonomy): domain Eukaryota; kingdom Viridiplantae; phylum Streptophyta; class Magnoliopsida; order Poales; family Poaceae; genus Saccharum; species Saccharum hybrid cultivar. Next base: position 19,571,009 of record JAQSUU010000139.1, read on the forward strand.
GTAGATTGTCCTCTAAACGAGTAGCGCGTGCCCTTCTTCCGCCCTCTCGACGACTACGGGCGTGCTGACCACTTGTGTTGTCGCGGCGACGTAGAGCAAGAGGGGTTCCCCTGTGGCCAGAGGGACGAGGATCAAGATGTTGGACAACGTTGCCTTGAGCTTAGTAAGAGCTTCTTCAGCCTCATGGGTCCACGAGAAGTGTTCCGATTTTTTCAGGAGACGATACAGGGGTAGTGCTTTCTCGCCGAGGCGCGAGATGAAGCGACTGAGGGCTACAAGGTAGCCCGTGACCTTCTGCACGCCCTTGAGATCTTGGATGGGGCCCATTTTAGTGATTGTAGAGATTTTTTCTGGGTTGGCCTCGATGCCACGCTTAGAAACAATGAACCCTAAGAGTAGGGATGAAAATAAAAATGATAATCTCTGATTTTCTGAAATCGTTTTCGAGTTTTTCCGATTTTTATGCCTAAATGAAAATGATAGCGGTAACCAAAAAACGAAAATGATAACGGTAAAAATAATCAGAAATGAAAGCAAAAATGATTTTGCCCTCTTCCGATTGTTTTCGAAGATTCTCGTATTTAACCGGTAATTTACCGTCGGTAATTACCGATTCAAAGGCCTTTAATTAATGAATCCTTATTTATTTATAGATATACAATGCATTACACACGCAAGCACACAAGACAATTTTTTGGAAAGGATCACATCTGTACACGCAAGCTGCAAGCACACAAGACAATTTTTTTGGAAAGGATCACATCTGCACACAAGGCAAATATTTTTTTTGGAAAGGAACTATCTAACGGAAGTATTTCATGTGTATAACAAGAAGGCAATCAACACTCGAGGTTCTTTTTCTAGCCTTTACCTTGTATATGATGTGTTGGCTGCTACCTGCGACACATACATATATTGTGTTTGCTTCTTATTAGCTATGTGTTTCTCAGATTTTTATTTCTTATTAGCACTATTGCGCTAATACATCTATTGCTATGAGCCTTACATATATCCATACATTAATATGATGTTTGTTACTAACTCATTTACAGTTGCCTTGTATGAGAACTAACATATGTATGTATCCATCACAAACGAGAACTAACATATATATGTAGCCATCACAAACTATGTAGGATGAATACTTAGAATATGGATGGGAAGATGTGGCTGGGGACAACGATGACATGTCTGACGTTCATCTTTAAGCAACCTACAGGCTACAACCTCCACTAAAAAAGGAACTCTAATAATTCATGTTTTGATCACTATTTATGTCGAGTCAACTTAGAACATGATCGTTTATTTGTATCTTTGTCAAGAATTGTCATATAGTTGCGTGGTTTGCCACTATTTGAGACCTAAGATTGTGTGAATTATGTGGTTTCACCTTGTGATCTTGTCAATTGTGGCTTTATTTACTATTGTCATGTGAGATAGGTCGAGTTATATGGATCTTCTCATATTCTACAGTTTGGCGTGTTTATCATTTTAGATACCGTTCTCATGGATTCCGATCGTTATCGATGTATTTTCCGATCGACTACTATCATTTTTGAAATTACCGGAATATCGGCGCCGTATTCGTTTCCGACAATATCATATCGATTTTGTTTTTGAGAAAAAGATGTGAAAACGAAAGTGATTTGTCCTCCTATCGATCGTTTCTGATCGTTTTCATCCCTACCTAAGAGCATGCCTCGAGAAACGCTGAAGACACGCTTCTCGGGGTTGAGCTTGATGTTCTTCGCCTTGAGGCATTTGTACGCAATGTCGAGGTCATCAACCAGGTTGTTGACCCTCTTGGATTTGACTATGATGTCATCAACGTAGGCCTCGAAGGTTGGCCCGATGTGTTCCCCGAAAACATGTTGCATGCATCGCTAGTACGTAGCCCCCGCGTTTCGAAGACCGAAGGGCATAGTAACGTAGCAATACATGCCAAACAGGGTGATGAAAGAAGTCATGAGTTGGTCGGACTCCTTCATCTTAATCTGGTGGTAGCCGGAATACACGTCTAAAAACGATAGAGTTTCACATCCCACGGTGGAATCAATGATTTGATCAATGTGTGGCAAAGGAAAAGGAACTTTCGGACATGCTTTATTTAAACTAGTATAGTCTACACACATCCTCCATTTTCCACTCTTTTTCTTAACTAATACAGGATTAGCTAACCACTCGGGATGATGAACCTCCTTGATGAATCCGGCCTCAAAAAGCTTGTGAATCTCCTCACCGATGACCTTGCGCTTCTCCTTATCGAAGCGGCGCAAGCGTTGCTTCACCAGTTTGGAGCCAACTCAGATCTCCAAGGCATGCTCGACGACTTCCCTAGGTATGCCTAGCATATCTGAGGGACTCCACGCAAATATGTCGACATTCGCACGGAGAAAGTCGATGAGCACTGCTTCCTATTCGGGGTCGAGGCGACGCTGACTTTCAGTGTCTTCCCATCCGAGCTTGACGTCTTCTATGGGCTTGAAGCTGCCAGCGTGGCGCTTAGGGTCGGGGATCTCCTTGGCAAAACTATCGAGGTCTGCAGCCAAGGTTGCCGACTCCACGACGGCCTCTCCGTGCTCGACGTACTCCACGTCGCACTCGTAGGCGTGCTCGTAGGAGGGCTTGACAGTGATGACACCCTTAGGGCCCGACATCTTAAGCTTGAGGTAAGTGTAGTTGGGGATTGCCATGAACTTGGTGTAGCAAGGACGTCCAAGGATGGCATGATAGGTCCTGTAGAACCCAACTACCTCGAAAGTGAGGATCTCCTTCCTGAAGTTCGAGGGAGTGCTGAAGCAGATGGGCAGGTCGACCTGCCCAATGGGCTCTGCTCGTCTCCCTGGCATGACTCCGTGGAAGCCTCTGACGCTAGGTCAGAGCTGCGTCCTCTTGATCCCCAGGAGGTCGAGAGTCTTAGTGTAGATAATGTTGAGGCTACTGCCTCCGTCCATGAGCACCTTGGTGAGGTGCGTATTGGCGATGATAGGATCGACAACGATCGGGTACACCCTAGGATTGGGGACGTAGTCCGGATGGTCATCACGGTTGAACGTAATGGTGGTTTCAGACCAGTCGAGGAAGAGAGGGGTCGTGAGTTGTACGGAGAAGATCTCTCGACACTCGCGCTTTCACTGGCGCGTGGAGAGGCGCGTAGAGGGTCCCCCGTAGATCAGAAAGCAATCGTGGATCTCGGGAAACCCCTTGTCCTTATCGTCATCCTTCTCCTTGGGGTCCTCCTTCTTGTCGTCCTTCTTGATGTCCAAGCTTTCGAAGTATCTCTGGAGCATGTGGCAATCCTCGAGGTTGTGGTTCGTGGGTCCCTTGTGGTAGGGACATGGTTCCTTGAGCATCTTATCGAAGATGCCCCTGCCGAGGGGACCTTGAGGCTTCTTGCGATTGGCAGCGGTGACAAGATCGTCCGCCGCGGCTTCATGTTTGCCCTGCTGGTTCTTCTTCTTCCTCCTGTTGTTCCTTTTGGTGCCCCGATTGGAGTTCTCGGGGTCCTCGTCCTTGCGCTTCCCTTTGTCCTGGTCACCACCAAAGATGGCACCAACCGCCTCCTCGTCGGCGGTGTAGTTGGTGACGATGTCCATCAGCACGTTGGCGGTGGTGGGGGTGTTGCGTCCCAACTCTCGAACCAACTCCTTACAGGTGGTTCCAGAGAAGAAAGCCATGATGACGTCGAAGTCGGTGATGTTGGGAAGCTCAGTACGCTATTTGGAGAAACACCGGATATAGTCGCGGAGGGACTCGCTCGACTTTTGTTTACAGCTCCTGAGGTCCCAAGAGTTACCGAGGCGTACGTAGGTCCCTTTAAAGTTCCCCTCGAACACCTTTACCAAGTTGTTCCAGTTGTGGATCTATCGAGGTGGGAGGTCCTCGAGCCAAGCTCGAGCGGTGTCCGATAGGAACAAGGGAAGCTATCAGATGATGACACAGTCATCGGTGGCCCCATTGAAAGTCCTATGTTTGGTGTTGGTAATTAGTGATAATGCCTAAGTACTAATCCTATGCCTAAGTTGTATGTAGCATATGAGGATTAGTACATTCCAAGGTTGGTGGCAAGATGGACATGGTGATCATGATGGCCACACTTGGATTTGGACGCAACCCTACGTGATCAAGGCAAAGGTATATGCTTAAGGGTTGTGTTTTAGTAACCAAGACACCTGGTGGGTGTGGTTACATTATAGGATAGATAGACGTACTATAAAGAGGGGAATGACGCGGCTATTGAACTCCTAAGTGCCTCTAGATGTGCATTTCATAATCATATGCATTTGGATAGAACTAATAACGCCTCAAAAAATAATTGTAAAAATGCTAACACACTCACACTGATGAGATCACTTGGTGGTGTTAGCACATTTGCAAAGACGGTGGAGTTTGAGCAGTAGAGAGGGTTTTGGGGATTTAGGCGTTTTCGAGAAGTTGAAATGACTTTTTTCCACTACGCCGGAAGTCGGAAAAGAAACAGAGACGAACGGAGGTCACAGAGGTGACCGGACGCTAGACCGGACGCGGTCTCTGTTTGACCAGACACGTCCGGTCAGTGTTCAGCGTCTGCGCGTGTTTCTATTTTTGATCGGACGTGTTCGGTCGTTCAGGGAGCTTACTGGACTTCAACCGGACGCTGGCACTGTGGCGTCTGGTCAGTTCTGTAGTGCGTCCGATCGCTGTTTCGTTGTGCGCTGCTCAGGCTTGACCAGCGCGTCCGGTCCGTTACGGGACCAGCGCGTCTAGTCGAGCTTCGCACGTCCGGTCGTTGCGTCGAGCTCGTCTGATCGGTGGTTCACGAGCGTAGTCGCTGTGTGATCGGCGCGTCCGGTCAGTTTGACCAGCGCGTCCGGTCAGCGCGACTTCGACTATTTCAAGTTTCTAACGACTATATTTGAAGGGGTACGTCTATAAATACTCGTTGGTCAGCTCAAGGCTCTATCTCTTGAACATTTGACATACTTGTGAGCACTTTGAGCTAAGCAACTCCCCTCCCACACATCTCTCTTTCTTCTTTCCATATTCGAAGTGAGATTGAGTGATCCAAGTGTATTTGCATTGTGAGATTGCATCTAGTTGGCACTTGGTGGTTGATTTGCTGCGGGATTCTTGTTTCTCTTGGTGGTTGCCGCCACCTAGACGGCTTGGAGCAGCTTGGAGGCATTGGCAAGAGTTGGTGATTGTTCTTGGCCACCTCCGGTGATTGTGAGGGGTTTGTGCCTACCTCGGTGAAGCGCCAAAGGCAACGTTAGTAAATTGCTCGTGTCATTGCAACCTTTTGCCATTTGGTAGGTTCTTGTGGCGCCTTTTGAGAGGCTTGGTGTGAGACCGATTAGCCACCGAACCACGTGGTGAAGAGGGACACAACGGGGACTAGCGTGCGGGCAAGCACGTGAACCCCGGGATAAATCTTCGTGTCATCACTTTTATATTGTGATTGATTGATCCCGATGTTCGGTTGTCTTGGTATTCATTGTTGATCATATTGGTTGGCTCAATACTTCGCCCCTCGTGAAACTCTCCTAACTCAACTCTGCATTACCTTCTTAGTTATCTTTGGTAGCTAGTTAGCTTTGCTAGAGTAGCTCCTTTATGTAGCTTTCTAGTTGTGGTTGTAGTTACCTTCTCGGTTTGACTTGTGCGGTTGAGTGCAAATATACTAGAATCGTGAATTGGTTAGGTGGCTTGCAAACACCCCGTAGGCTAAGCAAAACTCGCATCTCACTACTTGTTATATTGATAAACTTGTTTAGCTTGTCTTTGTAGAAATTTTTAAAAGGCTATTCACCCCCCTCTAGCCATCAAGACCTTTCAAGTGGTATCAGAGCCGTGGTCACCATTTGTAAGGCTTAATAACCTCGGTGTAAGATGGCTCAAGTTATGTTCAATCATGTTAATGGCAAGCCTCCATTCTTTGATGGTGTCGCTTCCTTTGATCATTGGAAAAGGAAGATGAAGCAATATCTAGGCAATATACATGAGAAGGTTTGGGATGTGACCAAAGAAGGATATGTCATTCTTGATGAGGAAAATCTCACTCCAAATGACCGCATCAACAAACAATGCAACACGGCGACACTTGACACAATCTACCGAGCCATTGATGACAAATTATTTGAGCAAATCAAAGATCTTGAAAAGGCAAATGAGCTTTGGATAAGGCTTGAAGAAACATATGAAGGCACTTCAACGGTAAAAAGTGCCAAACTATATATGCTCAAGGACAAGTTCTCCACTTTCAAGATGAAGGATGATGAATCCATCCCAGAGATGTTCTATAGGCTCCAAGTCATTGTCAATGATCTCAAGGGGCTTGGAGAGAAGGTTGAGGACAAGGACTTCTCACACAAGTTTTTGATGTGTTTACCCAAGAAGTTTGCTACCTTGAGAAGAATGATTTTTAGAGAGGGATTGGACAAAGTCAAACCAACCGATGTGCTTGGAGATATCATGACCGATGCCCAATACAATGATGATGAAGATGAGGTAGAAGAGAAGGAGACCAAGGTCAAGCAAGAGAAGCCCATTGCATTCAAGGCTTCATCCTCTAAGGGCAAGAGCAAGGTGGAGAGAGATAATGATGATCCATTCGATGATGAGACCATGGCCCTCCTAGTGCATAAGATGGGAAGGTTCATGAAGAAGAAAGGATATGGGGCAAGGAAGAGGAGAGACACTATGAAGGCAAAGACCCTTTGCTACAATTGCAATAGCCTGGATCATGTAGTGGCGAAGTGCCCCTATGAAGACAAAAGATATCATGATGGGGAGTTGAAGTTGAAAAAGAACAAGAAGGACAAGAAGGAGAAGAAAGAGAAGAAGAGCTTCACTATCAACAACAAGAAGAAGGGTGGTGGTTATGTGGTCACTTGGGATAGTGACAACTCCAATAGTGATGATGATGCAAGCTCTAGTGATGATGAAAGGACCACTCAGCGAGCCATTGCAAGCATCGCCCTCTCCAACAAGCCATCTATCTTTGACACTACATCGACATGCCTTATGGCCAAGTCTATCAAGGTAAAATATGATGATAGTGATGATGATTCTTGTGCTAGTAATGGTTGTAGGAGTGATGATGAGGACTACTCCAAGGATGATCTATTGGGAATAATAGATCAAATGAGTAAGGGCTACAAGAGGACCACCAAGAAATACAAAATCTTGGAACAAGAGCTCATTGCCAAGAGCAATGAAAATGATGCCTTGATGGAGGAGCTTGTAGCTCTCAAAAAGAGTAAGGAGTGCAAAGGAATTGAACAAGAGCTCAAAGCTCTTAGGAAATCCTTTGATGAGCTAGAGGCCTCTCGTGAGTGTCTAAAGGAAGACCACAAGGACCTTGAAGTTGCTCACACTAGGCTTAAGGAAGCCCACTCCACTCTACTTGAGCTCATCAAGGAAAAATACCTCAAGTTGGAGAAGTTCATGAAGGAAGCTAAGGAGGAGCAAGTGATTGTCACTTGTGATATTGGACTAACATGTGATATTATTGATGATTCTTTATTTGTTGGTCCTACTAATGCTTCATGTAGCTCATCATCATCCACCACAATCAACTCTATCTCTACTACTAGTGATTCATCACTTATGGTTGAGAATGAGACTCTCAAGAGAGAGGTGGATGATCTCACCTGTGCATTAGGCAATGCCTATGGTGGGGATACCCGCTTGCTAAAATGCTTGGGTAGCCAAAGGTTCTCTCTCAACAAAGAGGGTTTGGGCTATACTCCCAAGAAGGGCAAGGCGGCCTTTGCTACTCTAAAGCCTCGCTTTATGAAGAGCAATGGTCGTTATTGCAATAGATGCAAGCAAGTTGGGCATCTAGAGATTAATTGTAATAAAATGAATAAGAAGAACAACAAGTTTCATGCTAAAATAGATTGCATTCCTTTTGATTCTTGTTATGTGCTTACCAAGCGTGAGAAAGGTGTGCATGCTAGGTTTGTTGGTACACTAATTGTGGGTCCAAAGAAGAAGGCCATTTGGGTACCAAAGAACTTAGTTACTAACCTTCAAGGACCCAAGCAAGTATGAGTACCTAAAAGATATTAAATTGTTTTGTAGGTAAATTACAAGGCTAGAGGAAGGCATTGGGTGCTTGATAGTGGGCGCTCTCAACATATGACCGCTGATTCAAGAATGTTCAACTCTCTCAAATCAAATGATAGTGGCATTGATAGCATCACATTTGGTGACAATAGCAAGAGTGATGTCAAGGCTCTTGGAAGGATTGCAATCTCAAATGATCATATCATTGCCAATGTGCTCTTAGTTGAAAAGTTGAACTTCAATCTTCTCTCGGTTGCTCAATTGTGTGATCTTGGTTTCAAGTGCATATTTGGTGTTGATGATGTGGAGATAGTTAGTGTTGATGGCTCCAACTTGATCTTCAAAGGTTTTAGATATGAGAATCTATACTTGGTTGATTTCAATGCTAGTGACACTCAACTTTCAACATGCTTGCTCACCAAATCAAGTATGGGTAGGTTATGGCATAGAAGACTTGATCATGTTGGCATGAAGCAATTGAACAAGTTAGTAAATCATGACTTAGTTAGAGGCTTAAATGATGTCATATTTGAGAAGGATAAGCTATGTAGTGCATGTCAAGACGGAAAGCAAGTGGGCAACACTCATCCATTAAAGAGCATTATGAGTACTTCCAAGACATTTGAGTTGTTGCACATGGATCTATTTGGGCCAACTACATACACAAGCATTGGTGGCAATAAGTATGGCTTTGTGATTGTGGATGATTTCACTAGATACACATGGGTATTCTTTCTTATGGACAAGAGTGATGTATTTGACATATTCAAGAAGTTTATCAAGAGAGTGCAAAATGAGTTTGAGACCACAATCAAGAAAGTGAGAAGTGACAATGGAAGTGAGTTTAGAAACACAAGAGTTGATGAGCTATGTGATGAGCTTGGAATCAAACAACAATTCTCGACCAAGTATACACCTCAATCAAATAGACTAGTTGAAAGGAAGAATAGAACCTTGATTCATATGGCAAGATCAATGTTGAATGAGTATAATGTGAGTCATTCATTTTGGGCCGAAGCAATCAACATGGCTTGCTTCTATAGCAACCGTCTCTATTGCCATAAGTTCCTAGAGAAGACACCATATGAGATTTTGAATGGAAGAAAGCCCAACATTGCATACTTTTAGGTTTTTGGTTGCAAATGCTATATCTTGAAGAAAGGCACTAGATTGAGCAAGTTTGAAAAGAAATATGATGAAGGCTTCCTACTTGGTTACTCAACTTCAAGCAAAGCTTATAGAGTTTAGAATTTGGCTAGTGGACAACTTGAAGAAGTACATGATGTTGAGTTTGATGAAACAAATGGCTCTCAAGATGAGGAAGATAACTTGGATGATGTGAGAGGAACTCAATTGACCAATGCTATGAAAAAATGGATATTGGTGATATTAGGCCAAAGCAAGTGATTGATGTGGATGACTACAAAGATCAAGTGCTCCAAAGTCTAATTACATAAGCTAGTGGTTCTCTAATGCAAAATAAAGCTAGTACATCATCTCAAGTGCAACAACATCAACAAGTGGCTAGTTTATCATCTCCAACTCATGATCAACATCAACATCAAAGCAATCAAGTTCAAGTGCTTCAATCAACCAACATTGCTAGAGACCATCCATTGGATTCCATCATTGGTGACATACAAAGGGGAGTTCAAACTAGGTCAAGATTGGCATTATTTTGTGCTCACTCTTCTTTTGTGTCAATGGAAGAACCCAAGGACATTAATAAAGCATTGAGAGATCCAGATTGGGTAAATATGATGCATGAAGAGCTCAACAACTTCAAGAGAAATGAAGTATGAGAATTAGTTGAGAGACCTAAGGATCACAATGTCATTGGAACAAGATGGGTCTTTCGCAACAAGCAAGATCAAGATGGAATAGTAGTAAGAAACAAAGCAAGACTAGTGGCTCAAGGTTACACGCAAATAGAGGGTCTTAACTTTGGTGAAACATATGCCCCGTTGCAAGATTGGAAACAATTAGGATCTTACTTGCCTATGCTTGTGCTCACAATATTAAGCTATATCAAATGGATGTGAAGAGTGTATTTCTCAATGGGTACATTCATGAAGAGGTGTATGTAGAGCAACCTCTCGGTTTTGAAGATGATAAGAAACTCAATCATGTCTACAAATTGAGAAAAGCTTTGTATGGATTGAAGCAAGCACCTAGAGCATGGTATGAAGGATTAAGGGACTTCTTGCTATCCAAAGGATTTGTCATGGGCAAACTTGATACAACACTATTCACCAAGAAGATTAGGAAAGACTTGTTTGTGTTGCAAATATATATTGATGATATCATATTCAGTTCAACCAATCAAGATTATTGTGATGAGTTTGGGAAAATGATGGCAAAGGAATTTGAAATGTCAATGATTGGTGAACTTAGTTTCTTTCTTGGACTTCAAATTAAACAAATAAAGGAAGGAACATTTGTAAGCCAAACCAAATATATAAAGGATATGCTAAAGAAGTTTAGTATGGAAGATGGAAAAGGAATCACTACTCCAATAAGCACTAGTGGAAGCTTGGATAGTGACAAGAATGACAACATGGTGGATCAAAAGCTATATAGATCAATGATTGGTAGCCTACTCTATGTGACGGCATCAAGGCCCGATGTGATGTTTAGTGTATGCATGTGTGCAAGATTTTAAGCCTCACCAAGAGAAAGTCATTTGAAGGCAACAAAGAGAATATTGATGTACTTAAAGCATACACAAGATGTTGGATTATGGTATCCCAAAGGTGCAAGCTTTGAGCTAGTTGGATATTCAGATTCCGACTATGCCGATGACAAAGTTGAGAGAAAGAGCACCTCTAGGACTTGTCAATTGTTGGGAAGATCACTTGTCTCATGGTCATCCAAGAAGCAAAATAGTATTACACTATCTACCGCCGAGGCCGAATACATCGCCGCGGGTAGTTGTTGTGCACAAATCTTGTGGATGAAGGCAACATTGAAAGATTTTGAAACCAACTTCAAGAATGTGCCATTGCTATATGACAATGAAAGTGTCGTGAAGCTAACCAACAATCTGGTTCAACATCAAAGAACAAAGCATATTGATGTTCGTCATCATTTCATTAGAGATCATCAACAAAAGGGTGACATTGCTATTGAGAGTGTGGGCACCGAAGATCAATTAGTCGATCTATTCACCAAGCCACTTGATGAGAAGAGATTTCACAAGCTAAAGAATAAGTTAAACATACTTGACTTCTCCAACATGAGTTGATGCACCCCATATATGACATGCCTCTCATTCGAGCCCTAAGGTACAATTGGTTGACATGTCATACATTCTATGCAAAGGACTTGTTTAGTGCATCTAGTCATAATTTACATGTTCTAGGCTCATTCATGAAAATCAAATGAATTTGAAGTTTATATGGTGCCACTATTGTTTTCATGACTTGTATGATCTAGTGGTAGCATATAACTTGTTTAAGTAGCTTGTGATCCTAAGTGTTTAATCTAGATCACTTGTCTAAATATTTGCTTCAACATGGTGCATGATAACCCTTCTAGTGAGGTGTGAAGAAGCTTGCCCTTGGATTAAACCGAAGCATTTTATTTATGCAAGCAATCTAGGTTGAATCACAAACTTGATCCTCACCCCATAATTCAACATGATAATCTATCTAAAATTAGTTCCTTGTGGTCATTGGTGCCAAAGGGGGAGAAAATGTTGTTCACAAAGATAGATTCTAAAGGGGGAAAATTGATAAAAGAAGGGGATCAACTAAAATTTTGAGCACACAAGTAGGGGAAGCAAGCTCTTAAGCATGATTGTTGCATTTCCATGTGCACTTCATATGTATGATGCATAGTTATGCATTTCTTTTTCTCCGATACTTTGCTTGTGTGGTGACTTGCTAGTATAATTTGAATGGTATATTGAGGTACTAGCATGAATAGGAAGTAGTTAGATTTTTCTTGCTTCATGTTTTTCAAAGTGGTACTAGAGCCTTGCTTATAATGTTGATCTCACGAGGTTTCTAGTTATGTTTGTGCTTTTCCAAGTGGTATCTAACTACACAAGGTACTAAGATAGTTGTCGGTACCAACAGTACGGGGGTACCCACAGCTATCGCCAAAACACTAACATAACCGAAACCGCAATGAACGATAGCCCACCTCGGCCGAGCATCACGCGGCCCGCTCGACGGGGCGCCTTGACCGCGCCCCGGCTCCGACTCATACGAGGCCCGCTCGACGGGGCGCCTCGACCGTGCCCGGGCTCCGACTCGTACGAGGCCCGCTCGACGAGGCGCCTCGACCGCGCCCCGGCTCCGACTCGTACGAGGCCCGCTCGACGGGGCACCTCGACCGCGCCCCGGCTCCGACTCGTACGAGGCCCGCTCGACGGGGCGCCTCGACCGTGCCCCGGCTCTGACTCGTACGAGGCCCGCTCGACGGGGCGCCTCGACCGTGCCCTGGCTCCTCGACGCGTTTTCTTTACCTACCCCAGGACGAAAGCCATAGCATTCAATGCGGGTACCTACTACCACCTACCGGCATGGCTGTGGCATGGACCAACGTGGGAACAATACCCACGTCGAGTCTCACTGTTTTACCACCCATCCCGTGATGGGAGGTGAAACCCGTCACTGTACCCACCTTACCGCACACTGTTCACCATCAATCACCCTCGAGGGAGGATAAGACAAGGTCCGTTCCCCGCGATATCAGGGATTCGGCCTTATCCATCCAACCTCGACCCGGCCTCGACCCAGCTTCGACGCTCGGCTTAGTTCGAAGGACGGTATGGCATGGCGCTCTAGGTCATTTCGCCATCTTGTCTCCCACAACGTCAGGGTACCCAGGGATGGCCGGCCATTCCGAAGGCACGTCGCTACAGTCAACTCAATAGGAATCGACAAAGCATCACCTCAAGGCTCCCCTTGGCTTGGCCTCCTCTCGCCTTATAAAAGGGTAGGCCAGGGTTCGATAGAGGGGGGCGGACGAACGAACCAACCAACGAACAGACGAACAAAAAGAAGACGAAACAACCAACCACCCGACCGAACAACGAAAAGCAAGAGATCAACATCTCAAGCAACCGCCTTTCTCCTTTTTTCTCTTTGAGACTTGGGCTCGACACCCTCTCTCGCCTGCTTGTAACCCCTACACGAGCACCTCGGTGCAAGGAAATACAAACCTCTCCCCCCCACTGGACGTAGGGCCTTCTTTTGCCCGAACCAGGATAAACCCCCGTGTGTTCTCCTTGCATCACCATCCAGGAAAGAGTCACGCAGCATTTACTCGTTGGTTTAGGACCCCCTCGGTCCGAACACCGACAGTTGGCGCGCCAGGTAGGGGAGCGCTACGTGCAAACCTCGCTTTGTCGCCGTTCTTCCTGGATGGCTAACCCCGAACGCCCGATCCCGTTGGCTACAGTGATCTGGTTTGGGAGTTTGGAGTTCATGTCACTCGGCTCTGGCTACGACATGATCCTACTTCCACCCAGGCACCCAACCGACGAGGATTACGAGCTCTCCCAGCCCGGGGGAGCAGTCAACCGGCACCGTCGCTCCAGGCGGGTGCGGGCCGCCCGGCGATGGCGAGCCCGGTACAACCACCGTCTCCAACTGGCGGAGAGCGATGGGATCCCCCGGTCCGGCACCCCCCAGACAGGCGCCAGCCTAGATCTCCTTTTGGAAGATTTGGGAAGGACGAGCCTGGCCGAGGGTGGCGTGCCGACGAAGAATCCCGCCGCTCCCCCGTCCGGTGAGACACCACTGTCCGTAGCATCTATTTCGCCATGGGCAGCGACGTCCCCATCACCATTCCCGTTTGGGCTGGACTCGGTTGCCCGGGTGTATGCATCCTCCGTGAGCACTCGCATGAGCGCTTATGAGGAACTCCCCGGACACCATCTACGCTCCACTCTAGACCTCGTTGCGTCCACGCCGGCTTCTGATTATCGGGACTCTACCGAGACATCGGAAACAGAGCCTCGTGTGACTGCTTCTTCATATCGTCACCGCGGTGACGGTTGGCAACGGCCACACATTCCCCCGTCATATTACTACTTTGGCGCTCCTGACTCCGACTCGGCTGACGACACCTATGATTCGACTCGCGAGTGCTTCAACATCGACATTGAAAGCACCTCGGAATCAGAGGACGAAGAGCCAGTCGAAGGAAGGCACATGCCCCCTCATGTCGAACTTCCTGCCGAGCGAAACGAGCCCTAGTTCCTTACGGATCAAGGAGCGCAGCTCGAACAGATTCGCGAGTTGTAGGACCAGCTTGACGAGGAACGGGAAAACCTGGATCTTCTCCAGCAAACCCTCGAGCGTGAGCGTGCGGAACACGTATTTGGCGGGAGAGCTCGTGAGAGAGCTCGCGACGTCAACCGTCGCATCGACGAGGACTGGGCGGTCGACCCTCCGATTTTTGCTCGAGCTAGCCAAAACGTCGTCGCCGCCACCATGCTCCTGCGCAACATGCCCGAGCCGTCAAACCCTGACGCCCGTCGGGCTCAAGACGAAATCCGAGGACTCCTCGAGACTGCCGCCATGCAGCAGGCCGAGAGCTCTGCCTCGAGGCGGCGCGAAGAAGCCTCGGAGCGGACCCTCGAGCCTTCCTGATAGGAGAGAGAAGCCTCGGTTCATCCCGAGCCTGCCCGGCGAAACCGGGTAGCACCGGCCCCTGAGCCCATCGCCAACGACCGCGAGCCTCGAGACACCCGTGGCAACATCGTCGAGCGTCGCACGCGCAAACACGGTGACGGTGTAGCTCGAGGCTACCACGTCCACAGGGGCGGACGCTACGACAGCTCGGAAGACCGTAGCCCTTCACCCGAACCCCCAGGTCCTCGGGTGTTCAGTAAGGCTATCCGTGAGACGGTGCCCCCGGCTCGGTTCCGTCCCCCCACGACTCTCACCAAGTATAACGGCGAGACCAAACCCAAACTTTGGCTCGCCGATTTCCGCTTGGCGTGTCAGTTGGGCGGGGCCACCGACGACCGGGTCATCATTCGGCAACTCCCCCTGTTCCTCTCCGACACCGCCCGAGCCTGGCTCGAGGATCTCCCACCTTGGCAGATCCATGACTGGGACGATCTCGTGAGGGTGTTCGAGGGAAATTTCAAGGGAACCTACATGCGCCCCGGCAACTCGTGGGACCTCCGGGGCTGTAAGCAGAAACCAGATGAGTCCCTCCGGGACTACATCCGACGCTTCTCCCGGCAGCACACCGAGCTCCCCAACATCACCGACTCCGACATGATTACGACCTTCCTCTCTGGTACCACCTGTAAGGAGTTGGTCCGGGAGTTGGGCCGTAACACCCCGCTCACTGCCAACGGATTGATGGACATCGTCACCAACTTCGCCGCCGGCGAGGAGGCGGTTGGTGCAATCTTTGGTGGCGAGCCGGCGAGGGGGGAGCAGAAGGTCGACGACCCCGCGAGTTCCACCCGAGGCCCCAAGAGAAACAACCGCAAAGAAAGGCCAGCAGGGCAAGCTCGAGGTCCCGGCCGACGAGCTCGTCGCTGCTACCGAGCACAAGAAACCTCGAGGCCCCCCCCGGCGGGGGCGTCTTCGACAAAATGCTCAAAGAGCCGTGTCCCTACCACAAGGGACTCACTGACCATAACCTCGAGGATTGTCACATGCTGCGCAGGTACTTCGGGGGTGCCGGCGCCAAGAAGGACGACAAGGAGGAGGACCCTAAGGGTGATGACAAGGGCGGGGAATTTCCCGAGATCCGCGACTGCTACATGATCTACGGAGGGCCCTCGACCTGCCTCTCTGCGCGCCAGCGCAAGCGAGAACGGCGCGAGGTCTTCTCCGTACAATCGGCAGTACCCCGTTTCCTTGATTGGTCTGCGGTGGCCATCACTTTCGACCGTGATGACCACCCAGACTACGTCCCCAACCCGGGGGTCTATCCACTCGTCGTTGACCCCGTCATCGCCAACACACGCCTCACCAAAGTGCTCATGGACGGCGGAAGCAGCCTCAACATTATCTACTCTCAGACCCTCGACCTCTTGGGGGTCGACAGAGCGCGCCTCTAGCCTAGCGTCGGGGGCTTCCACGGAGTCATGCCAGGGAAACGGGCGGAACCCCTCGGGCGGGTCGATCTGCCTGTTTGCTTTGGCACACCGGCCAACTTTCGAAAGGAAACTCTCACTTTCGAAGTGGTCGGATTCCGTGGAACGTACCACGCTATCCTAGGACGTCCATGCTATGCCAAGTTCATGGCGATCCCGAACTACACCTACCTTAAGCTCAAAATGCCTGGCCCAAATGGTGTCATCACTGTAGGGCCCTCGTATGAACATGCCTACGAGTGCGACGTCGAGTGCGTCGAGCACGGCGAGGCTGTTTTTGAGTCGGCAAGCTTGGCTGCAGACCTCGACGGTCTCGCCAAAACGATTCCCGACCCAAAACGCCATGCCGGCAGCTTCGAGCCCGCCGAAGACGTCAAACTCGTACCCCTCGACCCCGCTGATCCCAAAGGGAGGACGCTGAACGTCAGCGCCACCCTCGATCCTAAATAGGAAGCAATGCTCGTCGACTTTCTCCACGCGAACGTCGACATCTTTGCGTGGAGTCCCTCGGATATGCCGGGCATACCCAGGGAAGTCGCCGAGCACGCCTTGGAGATCCGGGCCGGATCCAAACCGGTGAAGCAATGCCTGCGCCGCTTCGATGAGGAGAAGCGCAGGGTCATCGGCGAGGAGATACACAAACTGTTGGAGGCCGGGTTCATCAAGGAGGTTCATCATCCCGATTGGCTAGCTAATCCTGTATTAGTTAGAAAAAAGAGTGGGAAATGGAGGATGTGCGTAGACTATACTGGTTTAAATAAAGCATGTCCGAAAGTTCCCTTCCCTTTGCCACGCATTGATCAAATCGTTGATTCCACCGCGGGATGTGAAACTCTCTCATTCTTAGATGCATATTCCGGCTACCACCAGATCAAAATGAAGGAGTCCGACCAGCTCACGACTTCATTCATCACCCCATTCGGCATGTATTGCTACGTTACGATGCCCTTCGGTCTCCGGAACACGGGGGCAACGTACCAGCGATGCATGCAACACGTTTTCGGGAAGCACATTGGGTCGACCGTCGAAGCTTACGTCGATGACATCGTGGTCAAAACCCAACGTGCCGACGATCTGGTCAGCGACCTCGACGTTGCATTCAAGTGCCTCAGGGCAAAAAACATCAGACTCAATCCGGAGAAATGTGTTTTCGGCGTCCCACGAGGTATGCTTTTAGGGTTTATCGTATCTAAACGTGGCATCGAGGCCAACCCTAAAAAATCTCTGCAATAACCAAGATGGGCCCCATCCGAGATCTCAAAGGCGTACAGAGAGTCACAGGTTGCTTGGCGGCACTCAGCCGTTTCATTTCGCGCCTCGGCGAAAAAGCACTCCCTCTGTACCGTCTCTTGAGGAAATCGGACCATTTTTCCTGGAACCTCGAGGCTGAGGAGGCTCTCATGAAACTGAAAGCCACCCTCTTTAGCTCACCGATCCTCGTCCCTCCGACCCCGGGGGAACCACTCCTACTCTATGTCGCCGCGACATCACAAGTAGTCAGTGCTGCCCTGGTTGTCGAACGGGCCGAGGAGGCACACACCTTGCTCGTCCAGAGGCCGGTCTATTTCGTTAGCGAGGTGCTCTCTGAAACAAAGTGCCGATATCCACAGATCCAGAAACTGCTATATGCTGTCATCTTGACACGGCGCAAGCTCCGACACTACTTCGAGGGTCACCTGATTACTGTGGTTTCTTCTTTACCCTTGGGAGAGATAGCCCAGAACCGGGAAGCCTCGGGTAGGGTTGCCAAATGGGCGGTCGAGCTCATGGGCGAGGCATTGTCCTATGCGCCGCGAAAAGCTATCAAGTCACAGGCGTTAGCAGATTTTCTGGCCGAGTGGACTGACACACAACTCCCTCCTGCACAGCTCCAAGCGGAGCTGTGGACCATGTACTTCGATGGGTCATTGACGAAAACGGGAGCAGGCGCGGGCTTGCTCTTCATCTCACCCCTCGGGGTTCACATGCGCTATGTCGTCCGGCTTCATTTCCCTGCGTCTAACATCGTCGCCGAATACGAGGCACTCGTCACAGGGTTGAGAATCGCCATCGAGCTCGGGGTCCGACACCTCGACGTCCGAGGTGACTCCCAACTCGTGATCGATCAGGTGATGAAGAGCTCGAGCTGCCGCGACCCCAAGATGGAGGCCTACAGCCAAGAAGTACGGCGCCTCGAGGACAAGTTTCACGGCCTCGAGCTCAACCACATCGCACGCAGGTATAATGAGGCCGCTGATGAACTGGCAAAAATCGCGTCCGGTCGAGCCACGGTTCCACCGGACGTCTTCGCGAAAGACCTTCAGCATCCATCCGTCGACCTCAGGCCAGACGGGGGGGTCGACGGGGCGTCGCTCGACCCTCCAGCTGAGGCAGAAGCCCCCTCGACCGGGGCTCAAGCCATGCAGGTGGGAGATTTGACGCCACCGTCTGACCTCGAACCTGATTGGCGCGTCCCGTACCTCGACTACCTCATCCAAGGGGACCTCCCCTCTAATAGGACTGAGGCTCGACAGATCACACGCCGGGCCAAAACTTTTGTGATCATGGGCGACAGCAGGGAGCTCTACCGTCGTAGCCCTACCGGTATCCTCCAACGTTGCATCACGAAAGAGCAAGGCAGAAATCTGCTCGGCGATCTTCACTCGGGGGCTTGCGGTCACCACGCTGCGCCTCGAACCCTCGTCGGAAACGCCTTTCGACAAGGATTCTATTGGCCGACCGCGGTCTCCGACGCTGTCAAGCTAGTACGCTCCTGCGAGGGTTGTCAGTACTATGCGAGACAGACTCATCTTCCGGCACATGCCCTACAAACTATCCCCATCACATGGCCGTTCGCCGTTTGGGGGCTTGACCTTGTCGGACCACTGAAAAGGACGACCGGCGGCTTCACCCACTTGCTCGTCGCAATCGACAAATTCTCCAAGTGGATCGAGGCCCGCCCTATCACGAGCATCAGGTCCGAACAAGCTGTACTCTTCTTCACTAACATTGTTCATCGCTTCGGGGTCCCCAACTGTATCATCACAGATAATGGCACCCAGTTCACTGGCAAAAAGTTTTTGGATTTCTGCGACAACCACCACATCCGTGTGCTCTGGTCGGCCGTGGCTCATCCAAAAACAAATGGGCAAGTGGAACGTGCCAACGGCATGGTTCTACAAGGCCTGAAGCCCAGAATCTTTAACAAACTAAACAAACATGGAAAAAAATGGGCTGCCGAGCTACCCTCGGTCCTGTGGAGCCTAAGAACAACGCCGAGTCGAGCCACGGGGTTCACTCCGTTATTCTTAGTCTACGGGTCTGAGGCTATGCTACCAACCGATATAGAATACGGATCCCCGAGGTTGAAGGCATACAACGAAGGACACAACGACGCCACAAGATAGGACGCCCTCGACCAGCTCGAGGAAGCCCGAGATGTGGCTCTATTGCATTCTGCCAGGTACCAGCAGGGTCTCCGACGCTACCACGACAGATACGTCCGCAAGCGTGACCTCAACGTTGGTGACTTGGTGCTACGGCGGAACCAGAACACCAAGGGACGGCACAAGCTCACACCACCATGGGAAGGGCCGTACATCATCGCAGAAGTACTAAAGCCGGGCACCTACAAGCTATCCAACGAGAAGGGCAAAATCCTCACCAACGCTTGGAACATTGAACAGCTACGTCGCTTCTTTCCTTAAAAAGCCTCGAGGCTCTGTATTTCCTTTTTCGTCAATAAAGAATACAGCGATGTTCAAAATTTTTCGTTTCGTAATGAGGAAGGATCGACCCTGCACTCCCAGAGTCGACCCTCCCTCGGGGGCTGCAAGGGGGGAACCCCCGGTCCCCAAAAAAACTTATGCTCTTTTTTAAATTTTAAGAACCGCTTCTTAGATCGACTTCGCTGAAAGAGCACCCTAAGGTTCGAAAGGGCTCTCGAGTCTGGAGCATCACCTACGCCTCCGAGGCTACGGTACCTCCACTCAACCCTTACGCCTTTTAGAGGTACGCCTTCACGCTGAGAAGATCTAAACAACGGTTCCTAAAATTAAAAAAGAACATACCCCCTGTCGCTTAGATCAGGCTCTCACACGATTTACTAGGCCGCAACATCACCCTGAAGCTCGAGGGCAGTCGAGCCGCGAGATCACTTACGCCTCCGAGGCTACGGTACCTCCACTCGCTCCCTTACGCCAAAGGATGTAGCTGCGCGCTATGTAAATCACGCGAGAAAACGATCCGTGCGATAAAGGGAAGAAAAGCTCGAGTAAAACTGAATCAACCACGAACCGGTTTATGTTTCAAGTCTTTTAGGCCTCCGCGGCCACCACGATCAAAATTCGAAATACTAACTTATTACATGGGCCTTCATGCCCAGATTTGGCTCACAGGCCTTCGTCGTCGGCAGGCGGAACCACATCGGCTTAAAAAAGCGAGGCCAGACGACTTCCAGGTTCTTCGGCGGCTTCGATCAGCTCCACGCAGGCATCCTCGTTCTCCTCGTCTGTCCGATCGGGGTCTGTGATGAAGCCCTCGGCAACGAGCCTCATGTCAAACACAAACCCTGAACGGACGACGGCCAGCGCCCTCTTCACGCCGTGATGGAGGCCGTTCCGTATCTACTCCCGGGCAAGGCGGCCCAGCGCCACCATCCGTCGGACGAAGGAGTTCCCCGGAACATCTTCCCCGGTGTCGGCGTCGGGCTCGACCCCTAGGCCATCACACACGGTGGTGATTGCGCCCTGGAGAAGTTGGGTCCTCCGGACCTCGGCTTCGAAGAGGCTCTGGAAGGAGTTGGCACACGATTGGGCCTCTCGGTTCTCTCTCTCTCCAGCTCTGAA
This sequence comes from Saccharum hybrid cultivar R570, assembly GCA_038087645.1. Lineage (NCBI taxonomy): Eukaryota > Viridiplantae > Streptophyta > Magnoliopsida > Poales > Poaceae > Saccharum > Saccharum hybrid cultivar. The sequence continues at coordinate 19,591,958 of JAQSUU010000139.1, forward strand.
ACACGACAAACAAATTAGTGCCCAACGCGGGGCCTTCAACGTCGTGACTATAACAACCACACTTACCCTCGATGTGGGTCTGCAGGCCCAGGACCTCGTCGCGGAGCCCCCCACACGTTCGCTCGAGCCCCAGGAAGGCGCTGTCCTTGTCACGGATGGCTGCCTTTAGCGCCTCGACCTCCTGCCGAGCAGACTCGAGAGCTGCGTCCTTCTCTTGGACGGCTCCCTGCAGCGTCGTGATCTCGGCGTGGAAGGCGTCGCGCTGAAGGCCAACCTGGGAGACATCCTCCTCGAGCTCCCTCACCCGCGCAGACAAGGGCTCGAGGTCCCTGCGCGCCTGGGCAGCCTCCTCCCGAGCCTTGTCCAGGCTAGTGCGCATCACGGCCTCGGCCGCCCATGCCTGCGTCGCCTCTTCTTTCACCACGGCGTATGCGACGCGCAGCTCAGCCATCTCGGCGTTCCGATTGGATAGCTATTTCTGGGCCTCCTCGACCAGGACCCGTTGCTGGGACAGCGCGCCCCACACGCCACTCTCGTCCCAGATGAAGAGCGACTTGCGGCGGGAGTACTCCTTCAGCTCCTGAACGCAATTCGAAAAGGTCACAAATCCGAGGAAAAAACACATCAAGCAAGCCGATGGGTCGATCATACCTCGGTGGCATCCCCCATACTCCGCACGGCACCGTATGCCACTCGGAGCAACCGGTCAAGGTGCTGGCGGACGCCCTTGAGGTATTCCCATCGGTGCACTTCGTCTTTGTCGCTCAAGACAAAGATGGGCTCGGCGTCGGGGTTCGTAGCGTCCCTGAACTGAAGGGACGGCCCCCCCACCTCGGCAGCTCTGTCTCTGCCCGCGCTATCGCCAGTGCAGCGATGTCGGGCCACGACGAAGATGACCCGGCCGGGGCGTCTCCCGGTCCCGCGGAAGGACCAGCCTCGCCCGCGGTATCCACCTCTCCAACGGCCATCACGACACCGGCCTGGTCCGCGACCTCACCCCCCTCGACCCCCATCGCTTGTTTTCCCTTGTCCAGGGGGATGTTGTCGAGGGGAACGTGAGGGCGGGCACTTACGACCGCCGGCGCTTCTGGAGCCGGCGCCTCGACCGACGACGGCGCCGGTGCCCGCGCCTCGACCGTTGGCACCTCCGGAACCGGCGCTTCTTCTTCCGGTGCTCCGGATAGGGGCTCGACCGCCCCGACCTCCACCATGCCTACTGGCTCTGCCAACGGGCCTTGTTGCGGCCACGACCCCCTCGCCCGGGCCGTCTCTTGCCCTGATGCTGATGCGACCTCCTCCATGGTCACGTCAGCACCCGCCCGCTCCGCGTCGTGGACGGGTGCCTCGCCTGTCGCGACCGCGACGGCAGCCTCGGCCGTCCCCGACGACCTAGGTCTCGCCTCGACCACGTCAAGCGCCGCCGCCTTTACCGGTTCGGACCCCTCGACGGCAGGCTCCGGGCCGGCAACCGCCGCGGCCTCGGCTGACCCCTGCCGTTGTCGCAGGCGCCCTTTCGCGGCCTCAACCTGACGGACCCAGGCCGCGTCCTACTCCGCCGTCCGGTTGAGGACAACGGCGCTGGCTCGCAGCGACTTCACAGGGGTAGGCCCCATCGGCTCCACCTTCCGCTTCAGCCTGCGAAGTGAGAAGAATTGTCGGCCAACGGACTTTGGGAAAGGCAGGACAACCAAGCTAAGATACTTACCCGAAAATCAGCACCAAGTACCTCGACCCCGCGCGGCTCGAGCCTCCCGGGACGGCCGCTGGTGGCCTCGCGGCGGCCTCACTAGCAGGTCGAGCGCTCCTAGGAGCCCCGGCCGGTACACCGCCCTGCGCCCTCTGTGCTTCCGAGGCCAGCTGGCCTCGGGTCCTTACGCCCGCCGGCGCTGCCGCCGATGACGACGCCGGTACCGCCGCTTCCACCCCTGCCGGAGCTTGCGAGGCCCCGGCTGGTGCGGGCGTCCCCGTCGACCCCTCTCGCCGGGACCGGGGTAAAACGGCCCCTCCCATCGAGGGCCCGGCTTCCTTCCCCACCTTCTTCCCCTCGACCTCCTCGACCACGACGACCGAGGAGGACGCCCCCCCGATGGGCTCCAGCAGGGGGCGAATGTCGGGAAGGTCGCCCAGCCTGGTCGCAATCTCATACCGCGACAGGGCATCATCATCTTCGTCGCTGCTGCCGTCGTCCTCCCCCGAGACCGTCTCGGAAGGCGACAGCGACAGGGACACTCCGTCCATGGTCTGCTGGCGCCGGCGCTTCTTCAACGCCTCTGCCTCTTTGGCCTTGCGGACCGCCCGCTTCTTGGCCGTCTCCTTGGTCTGCTTCTTCTGGGAGGCATGCAGGCGTCGAGCCTCCCGGGTGGGCCGGTCCTCCGGGACTGGTGGGCGCGTTTCCCGCAACGCCGACAAATCCTACACGCTGGCCTCGACCACATCAGCAAAATCCACAGAAAAACAAGAATAGCAATACCTCAGCCCCGAGATACGTACCACGGATTCGCACCCTTCGGTAGGCCTCATGGGAACCTGATTGGCCTCCTCCGCCTTAAAGTTCCCGACCATCCGGTGAGCCCACCGGAGGACCTCCTCAAGGGTGAGGGATTCGTGGGACATCCGGGTACCCTCCAGGTTCGCCTCCGGAGTCATCTGGTCTAGGCAGAGACGACGCCGGCACAACGGCATCACTCTGCGGCGATGGAAGGCCGCAGCCACTGCCGCAGCCGTTAGGCCCCGAAGGTGAAGCTGCTACAGCGCCGCCAGCAGCGGGTCCAAGCGCGTCTTCTCGGCCTCGGGCACTCCGTACGACCAATGCTCCTCTCGAGCAGTCAGCACGCGGCCGGTGTACCTCGACAACTGATTTTCATCATTGCGGAGGTAGAACCAACCCTCGTGCCACCCACTGTTCGAGGAGATGAGGCGGGCCGGGATGTATAGATCCGTCCGACCCGATCTCACCTGTAGCACGCAGCTCCCAACTCGGGCCGCGTACAGGATGCCTTTCTCCCCCGCCCTCTTGGCGAAGAGCTCGGCCTTGAAAAGGTGAAGCCACAGGTTCCACTGCGGCTCCACCCCGAGGTAGCCCTCGCAGACCGCCGCGAAGATGGCGGCCTGCGCGACGGCGTTGGGGGAAAGGTGATGAAGTTCCACCCGGTAGTGGTGGAGGAGCGCGCGCATGAAGACCGACGCCGACACGCCGAACCCCCGCTCATGAAAGCTGACGAAGCTCACCACGTACCCTTCAGGGGGCGCTGGCTCCCGATGGGCAGGGGGCGGCGCCATCCACTCCGGCTGCAACAAGTTCGTCCTCGGCCGCAGCAGCCCATCCTCGACCAACTCCTCCAACCTCCTCTCCGTCACCGAGGAGGCGGCCCAGTCATTGGCGGGGAGGATCTGGCTCTTTCCTGCCATCGATGTCGTCGGAAGGGGGGATGGAAGGAAAGGATGCGGTGGCTGCGGTGATACGGGCGGAGAACGCGATGTGGCAGGGGGTGTCTAAGGCAAAGGATTGCAGGGACGCAAGCGATCGGTGGGGAACATAGACCCCTAGGCCTTAGCTTTATATGCCCAGACAGAAGCCCAACGGCCGCGCGAGAAGGTAGGAACAGTTCCCCGCATTAAATGCGCTCACCTAACCGTTTCCTTATATCTCGCAGGAACTGGGCACGTGGCCGCTCCCCACGTCGTAACCATATGCCGCTACCGCGCCGATCTCGTCTCCCGAAAAAACGCGCTCGGCCAACGGAATATCCCCAGGTACGTGGTAAATGGGTGCGAAGCCCGCAATAAGTCTCGAGGGAGCGAAAGCTGGCCCTCAAAAGGGGTTCGACAGCTGCCCTCGAGCAACAGAGTTAGGGACGACCCGGGGTGCGCCTGTACATGGCCAAGGGCTCAAGCCGCGCTCTCGAGGCACCCCAGGACGTATTCGAGGCCGAAGGAGAAGGTTGTGGTAGGAATCCCTCCGGGGGAGGCATCGAGCCCTCGAATCCTGTCGAAGGGAATCGAGATCCACACGACCACTTCTTGGCATTTTTGAGGGCGCCTCCGGGCCACTAGCCGACCCCTAACGAACGGGGCACGGGTTCTCACTCGAATTCTCCCGTTAGCAGCTCACCAGAGATCGTCGGAACTCGGGCCCAAACGAGGGTAGTACGACGTTCTCCACCCCTCCTCCTTTTCTCAAAAAAGGAGCGTGAGGGTCGCGAAAGACGGCCGGGACTCTGATCAACCTCGTGCGTGCGAGGCTCGGGGTCCCGACCGCAAAAATGGGTGTGAAGCCCGCAATAAGTCTCGAGGGAGCGAAAGCTAGCCCTCGAACGGGGTTCGACAGCTGCCCTTGAGCAACAGAGTTAGGGACGACCCAGGGTGCGCCCGTACATGGCCAAGGGCTCGAGCCGCGCTCTCGAGGCACCCCAGGACGTATTCGAGGCCGAAGGAGAAGGTTGTGGTAGGAATCCCTTCGGGGGAGGCATCGAGCCCTCAAATCCTGTAGAAGGGAATCGAGATCCACACGACCACTTCTTGGCATTTTTGAGGGCGCCTCCGGGCCACTAGCCGACCCCTAACGAACGGGGCATGGGTTCTCACTCGAATTCCCCCACTAGCAGCTCACCGGAGATCGTCGTAACTTGGGCCCAAACGAGGGTAGTACGACATTCTCCTCCCCTCCTCCTTTTTTCGAAAAAGGAGCGCGAGGGTCGCACAGCGAAAGACGGCCGGGACCCTGATCGACCTCGCGCGCGCGAGGCTCGGGGGCTTGACCGTAACGAAACGTTCCCCAATCAAACGCGTACAAGACCTCAGAGGAGTCTCCATACTCCACTGAGGCCTCGGGGGCTACACCCGGCGGGTGCGCTCGCGCGCCCCCACCGGAAAAAATCATGACGCCACAACTCCAGTTCTGACCAACCTCTGGGAGAGTGATCACACACTCACCCAAAGGCTCGGGGGCCACTGTCGGTACCAACAGTATGGGGGTACCCACAGCTATCGCCAAAACACTAACATAACCGAAACAGCAATGAAAGATAGCCCACCTCGGCCGAGTATCACGAGGCCCGCTCGACGGGGCGCCTCGACCGCGCCCCGGCTCCGACTCGTACGAGGCCCGCTCGACGGGGCGCCTCGACTGCGCCCCGGCTCTGACTCGTACGAGGCCCGCTCGACGGGGCGCCTCGACCGCGCCCCGGCTCCGACTCGTACGAGGCCCACTCGACGGGGCGTCTCGACCGCGCCCCGGCTCCGACTCGTACGAGGCCCGCTCGACGGGGTGCCTCGACCGCGCCCCGGCTCCGACTCGTACGAGGCCCGCTCGACGGGGCGCCTCGACCGCGCCCCGGCTCCTCGACGCGTTTTCTTTACCTACCCCAGGATGAAAGCCATAGCATTCAATGCGGGTACCTACTACCACCTACCGGCATGGCTGCGGCATGGACCAACGTGGGAACAATACCCACGTCGAGTCTCACTGTTTTACCGCCCATCCCGTGATGGGAGGTGAAACCCGTCACTGTACCCACCTTACCGCACACTGTTCACCATCAATCACCCTCGAGGGAGGATAAGACAAGGTCCGTTCCCCGCGATATCAGGGATTCGGCCTTATCCATCCAACCTCGACCCGGCCTCGACCCAGCTTCGACGCTCGGCTTAGTTCGAAGGACGGTATGGCATGGCGCTCTGGGTCATTTCGCCATCTTGTCTCCCACAACGTCAGGGTACCCAGGGATGGCCGGCCATTCCAAAGGCACGTCGCTACAGTCAACTCAACAGGAATCGACAAAGCATCACCTCAAGGCTCCCCTTGGCTTGGCCTCCTCTCGCCTTATAAAAGGGTAGGCCAGGGTTCGACAGAGGGGGGCGGACGAACGAACCAACCAACGAACAGACGAACAAAAAGAAGACGAAACAACCAACCACCCGACCGAACAACAAAAAGCAAGAGATCAGCATCTCAAGCAACCACCTTTCTCCTTTTTTCTCTTTGAGACTTGGGCTCGACACCCTCTCTCGCCTGCTTGTAACCCCTACACGAGCACCTCGGTGCAAGGAAATACAAACCTCTCCCCCCCGCTGGACGTAGGGCCTTCTTTTGCCCGAACTAGGATAAACCCCCGTGTGTTCTCCTTGCATCACCATCCAGGAAAGAGTCACGCAGCATTTACTCGTTGGTTTAGGACCCCCCTCGGTCCGAACACCGACACAATGCTCCTAATCTTTCCTATCTAACATGTATGCTTCCAAAATCTAAACATATAGCATACATGTAGGGGGAGCCATTGCTATCAATTTGAATTCATGATCACATGTCCAAATATACTTGGATAATGTGACATGGGTTCAATCAAAATTTTATCATAATATCTTTGTGAAAGGTTTGTCACCAATTACCAACAAGGGGGAGATTGAAAGTCCTATGTTTGGTGTTGGTAATTAGTGACAATGCCTAAGTACTAATCCTATGCCTAAGTTGTATGTAGCATATGAGGATTAGTACATTCCAAGGTTGGTGGCAAGATGAACATGGTGATCATGATGGCCACACTTGGATTTGGACGCAACCCTACGTGATCAAGGCAAAGGTATATGCTTGAGGGTTGTGTTTTAGTAACCAAGACACCTAGTGGGTGTGGTTACATTATAGGATAGATAGCCATACTATAAAGAGGGGAATGACGCAGCTATTGAACTCATAAGTGCCTCTAGATGTGCATTTCATAATCATATGCATTTGGATAGAACTAATAACGCCTCGAAAAATGATTGTGAAAATGCTAACACACTCACACTGACGATATCACTTGGTGGTGTTAGCATATTTGCAAAGGCGGTGGAGTTTGAGCGATAGAGAGGGTTTGGGGTCCTCTCTCCCTCCTGCCGAGCTTGCAAGAAGTTGAAATGACTTTTTTCACTATGTCGGAAGTCAGAAAAGAAACGGAGACGAACGGAGGTCACAGAGGTGACCGGACGCGGTCTCTGTTTGACTGGACACGTCCGGTCAGTGTTCAGCGTCTGCGCGTGTTTCTATTTTTGATCGAACGCGGTGGCGCGTCTGGTCACTATCGACCAAACGTGTCCGGTCGTTCAGGGAGCTTACTAGACTCCAACCGGACGCTAGCACTGTGGCGTCCGGTCAGTTCTGTAGTGCGTCCAGTCGCTGTTTCGTTGTGTGCTGCTCAGGCTTGACCAGCGCGTCCGGTCCGTTACGGGACCAGCGTGACTTCAGCTGTTTCAAGTTTCTAATGGCTATATTTGAAGGGGTACATCTATAAATACTCGTTGATTGGCTCAAGGCTCTATCTCTTAAACATTTGACATACTTATGAGCACTTTGAGCTAAGCAACTCCCCTCCCACTCATCTCTCTTGCTTCTTTGCATATTCGAAGTGAGATTGAGTGATCCAAGTGCATTTGCATTGTGAGATTGCATCTAGTTAGCACTTGGTGGTTGATTTGTTGTGGGATTCTTGTTTCTTTTGGTGGTTGCCGCCACCTAGATGGCTTGGAGCAGCTTGGAGGCGTTGGCAAGAGTTGGTGATTGTTCTTGGCCACCTCCGGTGATTGTGAGGGGTTTGTACCTACCTCGGTGAAGCGCCAAAGGCAACGTTAGTAAATTGCTCGTGTCATTGCAACCTTTTGCCATTTGGTAGGTTCTTGTGGCGCCTTTTGAGAGGCTCGGTGTGAGACCGATTAGCCACCGAACCACGTGGTGAAGAGGGACACAACGGGGACTAGCGTGCTGGCAAGCACGTGAACCTCGGGATAAATCTTTGTGTCATCACTTTCATATTGTGATTGATTGATCCCGGTGTTCGGTTGTCTTGGTATTCATTGTTGATCATATTGGTTGGCTCAATACTTTGCCCCTCGTGAAACTCTCCTAACTCAACTCCGCATTACCTTCTTAGTTATTTTTGCTAGCTAGTTAGCTTTGCTAGAGTAGCTCCTTTGTATAGCTTTCTAGTTGTGGTTGTAATTATCTTTTCGGTTTGACTTGTGCGGTTGAGTGCAAATATACTAGAATTGTGAATTGGTTAGGTGGCTTGCAAACACCCTGTAGGCTAAGCAAAACTCGCATCTCGCTACTTGTTATATTGATAAACTTGTTTAGCTTGTCTTTGTAGAAATTTTTAAAAGGCTATTCACCCCCCCTCTAGCCATCAAGACCTTTCAAGTGGTATCGGAGCCATGGTCACCGTTTGTAAGGCTTAATAACCTCGGTGTAAGATGGCTCAAGTTATGTTCAATCATGTTAATGGCAAGCCTCCATTCTTTGATGGTGTCTCTTCCTTTGATCATTGGAAAAGGAAGATGAAGCAATATCTAGGCAATATACATGAGAAGGTTTGGGATGTGACCAAAGAAGGATACAACATTCTTGATGAGGAAAATCTCACTCCAAATGACCGCATCAACAAACAATGCAACACGGCGGCACTTGACACAATCTACCATGCCATTGATGACAAATTATTTGAGCAAATCAAAGATCTTGAAAAGGCAAATGAGCTTTGGATAAGGCTTGAAGAAACATATGAAGGCACTTAAACGGTAAAAAGTGTCAAACTATATATGCTCAAGAATAAGTTCTCCACTTTCAAGATGAAGGATGATGAATCCATCCTAGAGATGTTCTATAGTCTCCAAGTCGTTATCAATGATCTCAAGGGGCTTAGAGAGAAGGTTGAGGACAAGGACTTCTCACACAAGTTCTTTGATGTGTTTACCCAAGAAGTTTGCTACCTTGAGAAGAATGATCTTTAGAGAGGGATTGGACAAAGTCAAACCAACCGATGTGCTTGGAGATATCATGACCGATGCCAAATACAATGATGATAAAGATGAGGTAGAAGAGAAGGAGACCAAGGTCAAGCAAGAGAAGCCCATTGCATTCAAGGCTTCATCCTCTAAGGGCAAGAGCAAGGTGGAGAGCGATGATGATAATACATTCGATGATGAGACCATGGCCCTCCTAGTGCATAAGATGGGAAGGTTTATGAAGAAGAAAGAATATGGGGCAAGGAAGAGGAGAGACACTATGAAGGCAAAGACCCTTTGCTACAATTGCAATAGCCCCGATCATGTAGTGGCGAAGTGCCCCTATGAAGACAAAAGATATCATGATGGGGAGTTGAAGTTGAAAAAGAACAAGAAGGACAAGAAGGAGAAGAAAGAGAAGAAGAGCTTCACTATCAACTAGAAGAAGGGTGGTGGTTATGTGGTCACTTGGGATTGTGACAACTCCAATAGTGATGATGATGCAAGCTCTAGTGATGATGAAAGGACCACTCGGCGAGCCATTGCAAGCATCGCCTTCTCCAACAAGCCATCTATCTTCAACACTACATCGACATGCCTTATGGCCAAGTCTATCAAGGTAAAATATGATGATAGTGATGATGATTCTTGTGCTAGTGTTGGTTGTAGGAGTGATGATGAGGACTACTCCAAGGATGATTTATTGGGAATAATAGATCAAATGAGCAAGGGCTACAAGAGGACCACCAAGAAATACAAAATCTTGGAACAAGAGCTTATTGCCAAGAGCAATGAAAATGATGCCTTGATGGAGGAGCTTGTAGCTCTCAAAAAGAGTAAGGAGTGCAAAGGAATTGAACAAGAGCTCAAAGCTCTTAGAAAATCCTTTGATGAGCTATAGGCCTCTCGTGAGTGTCTAAAGGAAGACCACAAGGACCTTGAAGTTGCTCACACTAGGCTTAAGGAAGACCAGCATGTCCGGTCCGTTACGGGACCAGCGCGACTTCAGCTGTTTCAAGTTTCTAATGGCTATATTTGAAGGGGTACGTCTATAAATACTCGTTGGCTGGCTCAAGGCTCTATCTCTTGGACATTTGACATACTTGTGAGCACTTTGAGCTAAGCAACTCCCCTTCCACTCATCTCTCTTGCTTCTTTGCATATTCGAAGTGAGATTGAGTGTTCCAAGTGCATTTGCATTGTGAGATTGCATCTAGTTGGCACTTGGTGGTTGATTTGCTGTGGGATTCTTGTTTCTCTTGGTGGTTGCCACCACCTAGATGGCTTGGAGCAGCTTGGAGGCGTTGGCAAGAGTTGGTGATTGTTCTTGGCCACCTCCGGTGATTGTGAGGGGTTTGTGCCTACCTCGGTAAAGCACCAAAGGCAACGTTAGTAAATTGCTTGTGTCATTGCAACCTTTTACCATTTGGTAGGTTCTTGTGGCGCCTTTTGAGAGGCTCGGTGTGAGACCGATTAGCCACCGAACCACGTGGTGAAGAGGAACACAATGGGGACTAGCGTGCTGGCAAGCACGTGAACCTCGGGATAAATCTTTGTGTCATCACTTTCATATTGTGATTGATTGATCCCGGTGTTCGGTTGTCTTGGTATTTATTGTTGATCATATTGGTTGGCTCAATACTTCGCCCCTCGGTGAAACTCTCCTAACTCAACTCCGCATTACCTTCTTAGTTATCTTTGCTAGCTAGTTAGCTTTGCTAGAGTAGCTCCTTTGTGTAGCTTGCTAGTTATGGTTGTAGTTACCTTCTCGGTTTGACTTGTGCAGTTGAGTGCAAATATACTAGAATTATGAATTGGTTAGGTGGCTTGCAAACACCCCGTAGGCTAAGCAAAACTCGCATCTTGCTACTTGTTATATTGATAAACTTGTTTAGCTTGTCTTTGTAGAAATTTTTAAAATGCTATTCACCCTCCTCTAGCCATCAAGACCTTTCACCCGCCCAACTGACAAGCCAAGCAGAAATCAATGAGCCAAAGTTCGGGTTTGGTCTCGCCGCTATACTTGGTGAGAGTCATGGGGGCAAAATCGGACCGGAAGCTGGGTGCTACGAATGGTCTTGCTGAAGACTCGAGGGCCCGGCGGCTTAGGGGATGGACTGCGATCCTCCATGCTGTCGTAAAGCCTGCCCTTGTGCTCGTGGTAGCCTCAAGATGCGCCGTCATCGTTTCTACGCCTGAGGCATTCATTGATGTCGTCGTGATTGTCTCGGGACCCACGGTTGTCGACGACACGCTCACGGATAGGGGTAGCCTTGTTCCCTTGCGGTGCGTTGTTCCCTCATGGTACGGACTCGGGATGAACCAAGGCTTCTTTCTCGTGTCGAGAGGGCTCCGCAGGCTTCTCCAAGGCCAGCCTACAGCGCCTCGAGGCCAAGCTTTCGGCCTACTGCACAGCCGTAGTCTCGAGGAGACCTCGAATCTCATCACGGGCCCACCGAGCCTCGGGAGTAGACGGCTCAGGCATGTTGCAGATAAGCATTGCGGCAGCGACGATGTTCTGGCTGGCTCGGTTGAAGACTAGGGGTTGCTCGCCCTATCCTTAATGATGCGACAGTTGACATCACGAGCTCTCTCTCGAGCTCCTCCACCATGTGCAAGCGCCGCACGCTCCTGCTCGAGGGTCTGCTGAAGCAGGCGTAAACACTCTCGTTCCTCATCGAGCTTGGTCTGCAGTTCTCGAATCTGCACGAGTTGTGCGCCCTAGTCTGCTTCAAGAAGTTGGGCTCCGTCCTGCACACCAGGGTGCGTGGCGTGAGGTGGTGTGGCATTCCCTCCTCCAGCAACCGCCTCTGCTTTCGAATCCAATGCGATGGTTCCATCAATATGGAAGCACTCGCGAGTCGGATCGTAGCTATCATCGGCAGAGTCGGAGTCGAGAGTGCCAAAGTAATAATACAATGGATGCATGCGAGGTCGTCAATTCATGGTGTCATAGCGGTGGGAGGCAATCACACGAAGCTCCGGACTAGGGGTCTCCATAGAGTCCAGGTACTCGAAAGCCAGTGTGGATGCTACAAGGTCGAGAGAGGAACGTAGATGGTGCCCTGGGAGCTCCTTGTAAATGCCCATGTTGGCGCTTATGGAGGAGGCATACCCTTAGGCAACCGTGTTTAGCCCATGCGGGAGTGTTCACGGTGGCATTGTCCCCGCCGCCGAGGGATCCGACCCTGATCCAGCTGGATGCGGCGCTGTGCCGGACGATGGGGTGTCGGGATGCCCTGTCGGCATCATGCCCGTAGCCAAGCTCATCCTACGTAGGTCCTCATTAAGAGACTCTGTGTTGGCGGCTGGCTGAAGGGTGCCAGAGCGGGGCACACCGTCACCCTCCACAAGACGATGGTGGTAGCTGCGCTGGGCACACCGTCATCTGGCTGCATGAGCCTGGCGAGAACGGTGGTACCGACACAACGCTCCCCCAGGCTGAGAGAGCTCTTGATCATGGTCGGTCGAGTGCCTGGGCAGGGAGGAGGACCATGTAGTAGCCGTAGCCAAGAGATATGAACTCCAAGCTCCCTTACCAGATAACTGTGGCCAACCGAAGTGGACGCTCGGGGTCAACCATTCGGAAGAATGGTGGGAAAACGATGTTGGCACGCAGCGGACCCCTACCTGGCGCGCTAACTGTCGGTGTTCGGGCCCAGGAGGGTCTTAAGCTGATGAGTAAATGTGTGTTGCGTGCTCCCTAATTCGGATGGTGATGCAAAGAGAATACGCGGGGGATTTATCCTGGTTCGGGCAAAGAAGGCCCTAAGTCCAGCGGGAAGGGGGAGAGTGTTGTATTTCCTTGTACCGAAGTGCTTGTGTAGGGGTTACAAGCTGCGAGAGAGGGAGCTGGTCCCAAGTCTCTAGAAGAAAGAATGGAGAACTGTTTGAGATCTTGATCCGAAGGCTCGCCCCCTCGGAGAGTTCTTTGCCCTCCTCTTTTATAGACTCAAGTGGAGGGCCTAGGTCTAAAAAACCCTAGGGGGTGCCTTGGAGGAGAAGGCGCAGCGGGCGCTATAGAGGTTGTTGTAGCGACGTGCTCCAGTAATGTCGCCCATCCCTAGGGCGCCATGGTGACATTAGTGACGGGACGGTGAAAATCCTGGGTGCTGTAGCGGACGCGCGATCCCCTGTGGTCGTCGTGCGGGCGTTGTTCCTTTGTTGACCGACGACAGTCAAGGCCGGGTCGGGACGTAGCCGAGGGGGTCGACGAGGAACGGATAAGGCCGAGCCCTAGAAAACTCGGGGCATGATGGTCGTCGTTTTGTGCCTCGAGGGGGTATCGGAGGCAGAACAGTACTTGACGTGGCGTGAATAGTGGCTACTTTTTTTTACCGTTCATCCTGGGATGGTAGAAAAAAGTAGGATTAGACACGGGTACTGATACGCTCAGGGGGTCCCGATCTTCACGACGTAGGATGATCACCGATAACTAGCTGAAGAACAGCCGGATAACTTGCTGCAAGCAGCGATAACTAGTGCAACCTGGCAAATAAAACTCGAAGCCAACCACCGTCTTTAACCAGCAACCTGAATCGAGGATTCACCCAACCACACTCTCAAAGAACCAACCAACACAGCCTACAATCAATCGAGGAAACCTCGAAGGGAGTAGGAGCACCAATTGGGAGCGGATGAAGCCGCCGCTTCTGTAAATCCCGCAAAGGAAATCACAAGAGCAAAGGGATAGAGATCTCTCTTAATATTTGTTAGCACACAGCTGAACAAAAGGGGGGTTTGTATTCCATTATCAAAAGTCTGAGATTGCAATGAGTCTAGGAGGTATTTATACTAGCAACAGCCCTGCTAGATAGGTGGAAACTCGAAAAGAAAAATATAAGACGTACTATGTGAACGGGCCTCCTCGAGATGCCTTCCTGGAGAGTTTTCGCGTGGCTGCTGGTCGTCAGCGCAGTCTTCAGTGTTTTGGCAATAACTCTATCTTGGAAACTCCAAATGACATGCGGTTTATTGGGTTGGAAAGTTAACTTGATAACCTTTCACACCATGTGCAGCATGTACCACGAAATATTGTAGATTGGTATAGTTTTGCATGGGAACTTGGACATTAGGCTGACTGCTGACTAGTTGACCAGTCTGTACTAAATCAGTCGAATCTCAACATTGGAGAATCCAAATCAAGTGAGAGAACTTGGGCTTGAAACTAGACTTGATAAGCTTTCCAACAAGTCCTCATGGGCCTTCATAGCTTTTGCGAGCAAAAAGTTGTGACTGATTCTTTCTGATGGTTCTGTCACACGGGACTGGCTCGAACGTGATCCTCCTCTTTGGTTCACCCTTGGTGTCTTCTTGTCATCCTCCGTGGTGAATTTTTTTATTTTTAGCCCAAATTTGAAACATATTTTAAATTTGACCCGGGTTTGAAAGTTTTTTTTAAAACTAGCCCGTTTGGCCCCGCCACCATGCACGGCGGGGCAATTGCACTGAACCCCGCCATGCATGGTGGCGGGGTGCAGGGGCCACGTGGCACCCTGCAGGTCAGCGTGGAAGGGTGTACCCCGCCATGCATGGTGGCGGGGTACCCCTAACCCGCCACCGATCATGGCGGGGTACAACCCGCCATGATGCCACGGTTGCATACTGCCTCAGACGCCACGGTGGTCTCGCCGAGGTCAGTGGTAGTCTGCAGAAGAACCAGTGTCCCTAGCTGACAAACAGCAGAAGACAATGCTAAAGAATGCGATGTGACCGGCTCATGGTGGCCTGGGAGGGAGAAAAAGGAGGAAAGGTGCCACATGCACAGTCTTTTTACTGCACAAGATAGTCTTTTTCTCTACGAGACCAGAACGACAGAATGTTGCCGTGTTTAGTTGAGAAAAATTAGGTGAAAAGTTACTGTAGCACTTTTCGTTGTTATTTGGTAAAATTTGTCCAACCATGGATTAATTAGACTCAAAAGATTCGTCTTGAACTTTACAGACAAACTATACAATTAATTATTTTTTTTACCTATATTTAATGCTCCATACATGCGTTTAAAGATTCGATGTGATGGGTGGAAGAGGAGATATTTTGGGTTTGCATGGGAAGTAAACAGAGCCACGTGGAGTCTGAGGCTAATGTCTCTGTGTGCTTGCGCTGGGCGTGCCCTTAGGGCACCGTTTAGATGCCAAAAATTTTGCCAAATTTTTCAGATTCTCCGTCACATCGAATCTTTGAACGCATGCATGAAGCATTAAATATAGATAAAAAAATAAAACTAATTATATAGTTTAGACGAAATGGACGAGACAAATCTTTTAAGCCTAATTAAACTATGATAGGACAATATTTGCCAAATAACAACGAAACTGCTACAGTAGCGTTTCGCCAAAAAATTTGCCAACTAAACAGCCCCTAGGAAGCTACGTACAAAAGAACATGTCATATTTCTACTGTGCCACATGCCTCTCCAAGTCTCTAGAGGACAATATAACAGTTGAAGTACATGTGACTATGGGTGTGTTCACTTCGCGAAAAGTAGGTGAAAAGTTACTGTAGCATCTTTCGTTGTTATTTGGCAAAATTTGTCTAATCATGGACTAACTAGGCTCAAAAGATTCGTCTCGACATTTACAGACAAACTATGCAATTAGTTATCTTTTTTACCTACATTTGCCCATGAAACATTTGCCCATCTCTGTAACACCCCAGGTGTTTGTCACTCACTAAGCAGTGGGTTTGAGCTTAAACATGACAGATTAAGTGGAGATGACAATGTCAAGGTCAACCTATGGAGATGAGCCTAACCTAAAGTTAGATGTTGCACCATTGCTTTACATATAGGTCCCTTTTCAAAGATATATGCTTGGATGGTGTTATTGCAATACCTTCATGTGTCTCACCCTAGTACCTATCTATATTGATCCCTGGAAAAGTTTCATGAAGTTTGGAATCAAAAAGTCACATGAAATGATAAGTTACATGCTTGTTTGGATTATAACAAAAACCTGCCTTACATCCCATGGGAACCAATGCTTATGCAACATACAAGTGCAACATGTGCAACAAACCTTTGCAACATGTGGAACAACCTCGGGGAAGCATGTGTAGCATGTACCTTGAAGCAAACACAGGAAACACTTGTAACATGGCCTTGAAACAAGCACTACAATTATAGTGACTTCTATGTTTCAGTGCACGCGAGGTATACACTTTTGTGCAACCCATGCATGGTGGGTATGTTTGGCCTCTACAACACCTTAACTACACTTAGGACACTTAATGGAACAATGTTCATGTTGATCATTTTACCTAAATATGCTTCTAAGTGATGGTTGACCATGTATGGACCCTAGAACCCTATTGTTTGACCATTTCAAAAGTGGGACCTAGAAGCTTTGCATGACTGTGCACCCTTTAACAAAGTTTTAGAGAATTTTATAAGGAACAAACTTTGTTTAAGAGTCAAGTCATAAAAATGGGTGGAACATGCTCAAAAAGGACCCACAAGTCAGAATTAGGGCTGTTTCCAACACTTAGTATTTTCTAAGCCTGGAAATTCATTGTCGTCGACATTGACATCCCGCGTTCTTGAGTTTTTGTTGAGCAAATCAAGTTGGTCCAAATGTAAAAGTTGGAGCTTATATGATGAGGAAGAGCATGCAAAAAGTTGGGTTTAGTTTGATCGAGTTTTGACCTCCAAAGGCGAGTTTCCGTGACCTTTGTCAATATGTTGACATTGCCATCTTGGGGTTTGATTACACTCTAATATGTTGCTCTAATGGCGTGGCACCCTAAATAAGAAATGTAGAGCATTATGCGGGCTGCAACTTTGCTTTTGGGTCCATGTCCAAATTCGGCCTGCAACCGGTCTAAAATCGTGTCCCACGCTGATCGCTTCGCTGCCCGCCACGTGCTCGGTAAAATGCCCCAACGGGCGGCGCGTGTCCAGGACGTGCCCTCCATGCATGAGCATGCCCCCACCATTGCTAGGTGCAGCGGCCACGCGCCCGTTGTCTTCCCCTCGCCTGGAGCCCCGATGCGGATGCGCCCGAGCTCCATTCTCTTCCCCTCGCTCCTCTGGTCAATCTCGCGCTCGCTCTCGCAGTGCCTGAGCACGTAGCCACCATGGATGGCCGGAGCCGAGCTCCATGCCATGGCCCCTCACCTCCGCGCTGCGGCCGGCCAACTGCCAGGACCAAGTTTCACCGCCGGGTGGCCCTGCGCGTCCGTCACCGGCCGGAGCCGCTAGCTGAGTCGGCCCAACGCCGGCAAGCCTTGCATCCACCGCACCGAGCGCCTCCGCTGTGGCTCATGGTCAGGCCGCCGGTGCCCAGCTCAGCCCGAGCCATTGCTAGGCGTGGGCGCGGCCTGCCACAGTCGAGCCAGCGTGCCCTTGGCTGCCGCCGGCAGCTGGCAGGCCGAACCGGCCTCCTCCCCTTCGGCTGTCACGGTGACGCCCATTCTTTTTGAGCTGTTCAGTTCGTATGAACTGGAGGAGGAAGAAGGCCGGCTGGGAGTATGACATGTGGGTCCCGCCCGATTTCAATTGGTGCCCGAATCTACAGATTTTTCTTTTATCTTGTAAAATATATATCTCATATTTGGTAGCTCCTAAAACTGTGACATTTGTTTTGTTGGAATCCTTGGTAAGTGCTCTGCATGTTAGGGTAACCGGTTGTGCCATGCATGCATGTGTTTGTGCTATAGAAATTCATTAGTGAAAAGTGGTTTTGGAAATGGATTAACTTGCTTTCATCAATATCTGGAGTTTTAGAAGTCCAAAATTAGTGATTCCAATTTTGTTGGTCTTCTAGTAATATGCACTGTCTAAGAAAAATATAAAACTTATAGGTTGTTTTCAGGTTTCAGGATGTTTTACCTAGATCTTGTTAAATGGAAAATAAATGCTTGTTTTCCTTGTTATTTTTATATCTTGAGTTGTGATGCTCCGATTGATGTGAAATTTTTATGGTAGGATTGTCATGCTATGGATGTACTGTGGTATAAATTTCATGGTCATTGCTTACTGTATACTCAAGTTATTGATTTAACTTGTTTATAGCTTGATAAATAGCTTATAAATAATATATAAATGATAAAATAGAAAATATTATTCCATTACCTGAGTATGATGTTTCTCTATCATATTGATTCATAATATGGCCTTGGGTTCACAGAAAATATTGAGTTTTAGGTTTAATTTGCTTTTACATGATTTATTGCAATAGCTATTTGTCTTTTTCATATAGGTTGATCTACTTGTCTAAATGCCTTGAAATTTGGACAGTAGACTTTTGAGAGCATTTTTAGACCCCTGTAATTTTGGTAGAATTTATTGAGCATCTTTATGATGTGGTCATAATTCCACCTACTTATCTAAATAAATTAAGAAAATGTATTAAAAGAAATTATTTAGTATTGGGCACTATGTTTTCTGGTGTTCATTAGTCTTGTGTGACATGTTGGTAAAGTTGGTTTGGTCTAATTATATGTTTGCAACATAAGTTAATAATTATTTCTTGCAAATGAGGTTTCTGAACAGATTTGAGGATATTGTTAATTACCCTATGCAAATGATGTTTTCATGTCTTGTGTGCTATAACAAAGTTGTTGTGAATTTCATGATCTAGCTGCTGTTAAAATTTGGTGGCATTTGGCCATATGGTTTAGAAACTACAGCTGTTTAAAGTTAGGTTACAGAATTGCTTGCTCTCTGTCTTGTTAGACCAATTTCGGTATTTGTGTAAATTCGACATGTTAAACTTTGGAATCATGCTGTGATGTTTATAAATGAATTGTATAGAATTTCATAAGCTTTCCATAATGTCTCCTTGCAAGTCATTTGGATTTAGGGATCTCCAGTTATGATTGATTTACTGAGCTACTGTATGTATATCCAGAAAGTAGCAGATTCTTGTTCTAGTGCTTTGATTGACTTTGCCATGCTAGGGTGTGGAAGTGTGGCTCATATCCTTGATGGTACTTGGTTTAGTGCCCTGTGAGCTTGTGAGACTTGGTTCTTGATTGATGTGCTTGCCTTCTTCTATGTTATGCCTTAGTGAGAATTAAGTTAATTAGCTCTAGGTGTTTATGTGAACTTTGGTATGCTTGCATGATTACTTTGTTTATTGCACTTCTATGCATTCATACATATGCATTATTGCACCTCATTTAGGTACGCTAGCTGAAGCACGTGAAGGACCTGATGTGAATCCAAACCCGAAGATAGAAGGACCGGACAAGTAGTAGTTTGGAGGTTGCTCGCCAAGTGACTTCATCTGACATACTCTAACTTAAGTCGGATCCCAGGCAAGCCCCGGAGCATTATAAGCCTCCTATCTTCAAAGCAATTAATTCTATATATGTTATAAGTATTGTTGCATTAAGTGATAGGAGTTGGTTGGAAACTCTTGCTGCATTATATCATTCCTTGTCCAGATATATGAATCCTTGAATCCTACATAGACTAGGATCGAGTAGATGCTTAGCCCTGCTTTAAGCGGTAGAAGTCAGGTGATTTCCTGTCACCTGCGAGATATAGGGATATTCATATATGGCACGGTTGGCTATATTTGCTATCGTGGAATGGAACCATGTGTTAATAAAATGAAATGAGACCGGGCGGGATGACGATAGTGAAGCAACAAGGCATGGAGGTCTTGGGTGTGAATCTATCCCCGTCCGAGTCGTTTAAGGACCGATTCGCTGTACGTCGTTGAGTCATGTTGAACGCAGTCTAACACTTAGTTGGCCAGATAAGTCGTTCCGACCGCGAAGCCGAGTAATGTGATTCAGGCCGGGAATCGAATGGTAGGTTGCTTCTTGGAGGAGAGAAAGGATGTGCTTGGGGACATTGGCGTGAGACCAAGGGGGGGTTAGAGTCCCTATCACCTGGCAGAGTGTCGCCCTTGGGGTCGCGACATCATTCGGACCCGCAATTCCTGAATCATATGAAACGGTGGCCTGTGCGACCCTGGCAGGGGTCTGCACGGTGAGTGTTAGAAATACCCCTCCAGCTGGATAGGAATTCGATTCGAATCGCCGTCGCTCCCGGTTAGTGAGCACTTGACTTGAGCAGCGGCAACGTAGATTCCATTAAATTGAACGGATGGTTAATTGGATCACGATGAAAAGGTCGCCTCAATTTATACCTGCTATGGTTAATATTGTTTGCTCCTAATAAAGTGAGTGCTCTAGTACAGGTTCTAATATAGATGATAGGTTAATGATAATTAACTTGATGCTTAAGCATTAATGATTGATCATCTATATTAAGCTTTTATGCAAAATATTGTCAAGCTAGCCCCACTTTATATCAGCCTTGCATGATCCTTGGTGTCACCTTATTTCTGGTTTCTGACGGGTAAGTCTAGCTGAGTACCTTCTTGTACTCAGGGTTCTATCCCCACTTATTGCAGGTTATGATGTATCATGGCGACTGCAAGAGTTGGTTGGCTCCTGCCATAGAGGCGGAGTGTGATCATGGGCATGATCCTTCTGAGCTACCTTATCTCTAATGCTTTTGTTGGAAGTCGACCGTGGTACTGGCATGTATTTGAAATAAGATTTATGTTAGTTTTAAATTACTTTGCTTCCGCTACTTTTGAACTTAAGTTGTAATAACTATGTTGAACTCCGATGTATATTGAATTACTTGTGAAATGGTTATAACATGTGACTTGTTATGTTGAATCACTACGATCTTGGCTTGTATGTTGGTTGGTTTGAATTCCCTCGTGATTTCATTGGACTACCGGAGTTATATGGGCTCAAGTGCGAGAATTTGATCATTTCGGTGATTGTTTTTGTACTTGTGCTCTTATAATTTGGACGGTTCCGTTACAGCTGGTATCGGAGCAAGATTCAACATTAAACTTGTCATATGTGTATTTAAAACAAAGGTTTTGTTTTATAAAATCAGTTTTATCAACTTATAGTTATATATAGGTTTGTCAAATCTAAATTTTAAACCTAAGTATGCCAGTGGTCAATTTCCTTATGCCCATATAAGGATTTTTAGGTGGCTTATATAAGTACTAACTTGGGGGTTTTTCATTATGCATCTACGCCCAGGCCAAGGTATGTATGTGTGATAACTCTCCCACACTATGCTACCCAGTGTGTCAGATTAGAGGTAGCCTTCATATATGAAATAGCCATATATGTTGTTAGTTTACTTTTACGCAACGTCGCACCTACGCTCAGGTAAGTGTGAGTTGTGAGAGCATGACCGTAAAACCTGCGGTCTAGGGGAGAGCTAGTTTTGGTTACTGGATTATTTACATGTTATACACATGTATATATGAAGGTACTTAATTGTGGGTGATTAATGATTCGGGTAGTTTTGGTGCTACATGTATATATACAGGGGTATATGTATATGAGAGTACTTAAAAATTTTACTTTTCTGCTTTCATTGTGTGCTATATTGGGGAATTGTTGGGCTGCAATGAAACTTTTCTGTAGGTACGCTAACCACGAATGCGTAAGTCGAATGTAGCTGACGACTAGCTATATATCGAGAGAGTGCGTGTTATGCCACCAACATAGAACGTGATCGCCACCTTAGTTTGGCAATCTTGTGAGGATGAATAGGACGAAGTATGCATCTTCATGATTGTTGCTTTATGCATAGCCATGCTCCTCTCACCCTTATTCTATATTAAGTAACTTGTGATCAATGTAGTACACTATCTTTGTTGTGTGAAGCTAAACAAGAATGCCTTACTCTATGTTGCTCACCCAAGCGTTTGCCAATGCTTTAGACCTCACTTAAGTAATTATGGATTCTCATGAATGAATTAAATTCATGTTGGTCTAAGGTAACAAAAATTTAGAGCTACTAGAATAACATGTTTGTGTGCTCTCTTGTTAAGTAGAACAAAGGCAAACTTTGTTTTGCTTGTCGAATGTTGGCTGCTAGAACGTTTTCTGTTGTAGTGATGCTTTTGTGGTTATATTGTTGTTTTCTGTAGTTATGAAAATACCAAAGTTGTAGCTAACTTGCTTATCTAGCTTGTCCTAAAAAAAATCATGGCCCTAGGTCTTATGGTTTGAGAGTTATGAATTTTAAAAGTTTACTGTCAGGTTTTGCTTATGCTCTGATTAGACCTGAATGTTTGGTTTGTTTGACATGTGTGCATAGGTAATCATGTCTTGGAGATAATAGAAGAAGTGTAGAACTTTCTCTAAGCTTTCCAAAGTGTCCTATAGCACTAATATTGGTGGTCGAAATTTCTAGTTATGAGCTTGTCAAGTGGAATGACAGAATCTGTCCAAATCTAGGCAGAGATGTCTTCTTTGTCTTGTTTGGCCTTGTTAGCTATAGAATCATCTTAATATGATAATAAGAAAGTTATATACAAATTAATAATCTTTATATAAAGTTAAGGCTCAACCTTGTTGTGTCCCTAGAACTCCAGTTATGCAGTTTTGAAGTTCTTGTCAGTTTTCTGTCCATATTGGTACAGATCTGAAACATTAGCATTTTTGGTCATGTTAATCTATGAAATTGCTTTTGGTATGATTAACTAAAGTGTAGTAATCTTCCTAAGCTTTCTAGAAAGTCTAGGATCACCTTTATAGAAAGTCTACAACCTCAGTTGTGATTGAAACAAGTAGTTAATATGCTGCTGTCTAGATTCTGTGCACATGTTAAGTTAGTCACCTTAGCTAGCGTTTGTTTTGAGCTAAACTTGTAGTTAGTTCGTGCTTGAGATGAATGCTTATTTTAGGTGAGTCTTGTGCTTAGGATTGGTGCTTAAGCCTATTCGTTTGAATTTTCTCAAATGTCTGCTTGACTGTGATGTTGTATGTATGATTGTTATCTAGGTAGTGCTATAGTTGTCACCTCGTTGTCCTCGGTGAGCATACGAGGGTCGCATAGCTTTATCCTAGAACAACATTCACGTTACGTAATTGTATGGTTGTTGTCTTCAATTAGGTTTCTCTCTTAGGAGCCTGAGCCTGTAGACTTGGTGGTTAGCCCTTGAATGTTTGTATCCATGCTGTTGCTTGACCAAAAGCCCAAAGTTGAGTTCTCCTATATGTTTGTATAAGCCGTGGATGTTTTCTAACCCTTTTTGTGAAGACCCTTGTCGACTGACCAACCAAGTTAGCTCTCATCAACGCTAGCCTTTGACCATGGTTCGTACGTTACCAGTTGTGGAGACCATACCTAAATCCATGTTGGACCTTCCGGTTACCTCTCCCAAAGGTTAGCTAGTATGACGCAGTGTATCTCTGCTATGGTCTCTAAATCGTGTGCTTGCAAATTCGTGTATCTACCTTATCAACTCAATCTATGACTACATATCGGTTTTTGCCCTAAAAATTTTGCTTAATCTGTCCCCAACCTTTCCAAGTCTCGGAATGTTCACCAGTCTTGATATCAAGTTGTTGCTCAACATGATTGAATCTCCTGTTAATCTTTTATCTGGTACTCCCCTCGGTGGACGCAAGTTGTACGTAGAATTTAAGCAAGAGCCTCTTGCTCAGTTATCCTTGGCAATTGCGTGATGTTCTCTTGTGCTATATTTTGATCTTTCAATCACCTCCTGGTTAATTCCAAACCTTGTGATTACCTTTGCTTGCTATCCCTCCCTTGTATAATGCTTGTTTTTACCACCCAAATTGTGTCATTTGAAATTTCTCATCGGGTGCATGTTCAGTAATGGTGTTGTGAGTAGCAACTAATGGTGCCGCGACGAAACCGAGAGCCTCCTGTGGGTGCACACACAAGGTTGTGCTGCTCGGCACGCGCTGGTATCATGGTTTCTAATCATAATCCATTGCAGAACAACACTTATGTGGTTTTCACGTGACCTTCTTCCTTGATTGTTTTCCCATATCTTATCAAAAGACCCTTATATCGAACCAAAAGTAGTAGAGCTTCCTCCTGAAGTTGCTAAGAGGATAACCTTTAAAGAACAGGTTACTGACATAAACATTAACAAACTACAATAGGTGATAGACAAGTGACTCTACTTAGTTGTCCTAGTATTGACAAACGTCATCTACTGAGCAAAGTATCTCATCTATGTTGGATAAATAGGACACACAACATTTAATGTTGGACAAGTTATCTGTGGGATGAGAATCGATTGGCGCATTGTGCATATGACCGGAGCTATCCAAGTCTCAATCTTGTGTGTATAATGACCATACAATCGAGATCAACCATCTCTGGTGAGACTCCGTTTCTGCTGACTTCGATGGCAACCATCTGCTTTGTATCAACCACAATTATTGTGATCAAGAATGAAGATTTGGAAATTTTAGTGTTGAGAGACAACTGATTAGTTACCAATAGGGAGGTTAATCTCCAACTAGGTAATGACTCCTTGGTAGCTACGAAGGCTATGTCTTACAGAGCAATAACCAACAAGAAGTTAATCAACTAGCCAATAACTGGAGTGACACTCTATCGTCCAGAGTCACTGTGACCAAGTCAATTCCATCTTAGACAATCACATAGATAGTGCAAGGTGTTCTATCAGCTAAGGTGAAGAAGTAGAGAAAGTATGCATTTTGCCTTGCAAAAGTAACCCGCGAGTTCAAAGCGTGTGCATCCTCGAATTGGTATATAAATTAATAGTCGAAATCTGCTGTTGGATGGCCCTTTTGAGGTCTCACAGGTACTAGTTTACACTCTTTTGTTGCTTTTGCTTTCTCGTGTCCCCAATGTACGAGCAGCCTTGGTTTCTGCAAATCAATTTATATCATCGCGAATCAAAAGCAATTGGAAAAGTGTCAAACAACAGATTTCCCATCTTCGAGCTGTTGTTTGATCCTAAAAAGGAAGCCTCAAGGTGAAAGTTGGCCTGATAAAGTTGTTATGCTGCAAGTCAACTCCACTTACAGTACAACTAAGTCACTAAGGAAAATTTTACTCAATCGCTTGGTGGTAGACTACTCCCTGCGGTTTAGTGAATAATTACAACTTTTGTTGTCCTTAAGGCCTTGTTACGTCTTTCTTTGGGAATTATTTTCCTAAGATGACATACTTTGGTACCTTATAAATGTTTTTACCCTAGAGGTTGCATCTGATTCAACCCAGATAACGATTGCCTTTAGAAAGGAGAATCTTCTTAGGTAACATTTGACAGAAATAGAAAGCCGACAGAGTCAGCTATCACATTCACTGACCCCTCGACAGACTCAGAGAATACAGTGTTGTCAGCAGAGAAAGAGAACTACACACATGGAACCTTAAGTAGTTTTCCATTAGTTGATATCAGAAGGATTGAACATTTATGACCAACATAGACCCTATCTATTGGTTAGTCAGTATCCTATAGCCTCAGAGTATATTTGTCGTCTATGATCTCACCATTTTGGAAGGTTGTACTCAAGCCATTTTGGTAGAGAACTGCTTTTCAAAACCGTGTGAACATAGAGTCATTTCAACGAGCATACTTCTGAATATTTCGATCTAGTGTAAAGTTCATACGGACTATGCTGTGCTTACTAAAGAATCAGATACTTGTGAGTGGTCAGCTCACGGACTAAATGATCTCCGTACATTGAGAATGTCATACTGTGCTATCTTGGATTCCTCCCAAAGTAACAATGCTTCATGGAAGTCAATGAAGGAAATTCTTCAGATAAATTTTACCATGAAGAGTAAGTATTAGAAAGTTCCTTTGGTCAAATTGTTCACCGATGTTGAAGCTTTTACCTGAATGCTATAGCAGATGTTGTGAACTAGATAACGTGTCTCTCTTCCTTAAAAGGTCTTTCATTCCGAATCTCGGGACACGATTCTTTTAAGGGTGGAGGGCTGTAACACCCCAGGTGTTTGTCACTCACTAAGCAGTGGGTTTGAGCTTAAACATGACAGATTAAGTGGAGATGACAATGTCAAGGTCAACCTATGGAGATGAGCCTAACCTAAAGTTGGATGTTGCACCATTGCTTTACATATAGGTCCCTTTTCAAAGATATATGCTTGGATGGTGTTATTGCAATACCTTCATGTGTCTCACCCTAGTACCTATCTATATTGATCCCTGGAAAAGTTTCATGAAGTTTGGAATCAAAAAGTCACATGAAATGATAAGTTACATGCTTGTTTGGATTATAACAAAAACCTACCTTACATCCCATGGGAACCAATGCTTATGCAACATACAAGTGCAACATGTGCAACAAACCTTTGCAACATGTGGAACAACCTCGGGGAAGCATGTGTAGCATGTACCTTGAAGCAAACACAGGAAACACTTGTAACATGGCCTTGAAACAAGCACTACAATTATAGTGACTTCTATGTTTCAGTGCACGCGAGGTATACACTTTTGTGCAACCCATGCATGGTGGGTATGTTTGGCCTCTACAACACCTTAACTACACTTAGGACACTTAATGGAACAATGTTCATGTTGATCATTTTACCTAAATATGCTTCTAAGTGATGGTTGACCATGTATGGACCCTAGAACCCTATTGTTTGACCATTTCAAAAGTGGGACCTAGAAGCTTTGCATGACTGTGCACCCTTTAACAAAGTTTTAGAGAATTTTATAAGGAACAAACTTTGTTTAAGAGTCAAGTCATAAAAATGGGTGGAACATGCTCAAAAAGGACTCACAAGTTAGAATTAGGGCTGTTTCCAACACTTAGTATTTTCTAAGCCTGGAAATTCATTGTCGTCGACATTGACATCCCGCGTTCTTGAGTTTTTGTTGAGCAAATCAAGTTGGTCCAAATGTAAAAGTTGGAGCTTATATGATGAGGAAGAGCATGCAAAAAGTTGGGTTTAGTTTGATCGAGTTTTGACCTCCAAAGGCGAGTTTCCGTGACCTTTGTCAATATGTTGACATTGCCATCTTGGGGTTTGATTACACTCTAATATGTTGCTCTAATGGCGTGGCACCCTAAATAAGAAATGTAGAGCATTATGCGGGCTGCAACTTTGCTTTTGGGTCCATGTCCAAATTCGGCCTACAACCGGTCTAAAATCATGTCCCACGCTGATCGCTTCGCTGCCCGCCACGTGCTCGGTAAAATGCCCCAACGGGCGGCGCGTGTCCAGGACGTGCCCTCCATGCATGAGCATGCCCCCACCATTGCTAGGTGCAGCGGCCACGCGCCCGCTGTCTTCCCCTCGCCTGGAGCCCCGATGCGGATGCGCCCAAGCTCCATTCTCTTCCCCTCGCTCCTCTGGTCAATCTCGTGCTCGCTCTCGCAGTGCCTGAGCACGTAGCCACCATGGATGGCCGGAGCCGAGCTCCATGCCATGGCCCCTCACCTCCGCGCTGCGGCCGGCCAACTGCCAGGACCAAGTTTCACCGCCGGGTGGCCCTGCGCGTCCGTCACCGGCCGGAGCCGCTAGCTGAGTCGGCCCAACGCCGGCAAGCCTTGCATCCACCGCACCGAGCGCCTCCGCTGCGGCTCATGGTCAGGCCGCCGGTGCCCAGCTCAGCCCGAGCCATTGCTAGGCGTGGGCGCGGCCTGCCACAGTCGAGCCAGCGTGCCCTTGGCTGCCGCCGGCAGCTGGCAGGCCGAACCGGCCTCCTCCCCTTCGGCTGTCACGGTGACGCCCATTCTTTTTGAGCTGTTCAGTTCGTATGAACTGGAGGAGGAAGAAGGCCGGCTGGGAGTATGACATGTGGGTCCCGCCCGATTTCAATTGGTGCCCGAATCTACAGATTTTTCTTTTATCTTGTAAAATCTATATCTCATATTTGGTAGCTCCTAAAACTGTGACATTTGTTTTGTTGGAATCCTTGGGAAGTGCTCTGCATGTTAGGGTAACCGGTTGTGCCATGCATGCATGTGTTTGTGCTATAGAAATTCATTAGTGAAAAGTGGTTTTGGAAATGGATTAACTTGCTTTCATCAATATCTGGAGTTTTAGAAGTCCAAAATTAGTGATTCCAATTTTGTTGGTCTTCTAGTAATATGCACTGTCTAAGAAAAATATAAAACTTATAGGTTGTTTTCAGGTTTCAGGATGTTTTACCTAGATCTTGTTAAATGGAAAATAAATGCTTGTTTTCCTTGTTATTTTTATATCTTGAGTTGTGATGCTCCGATTGATGTGAAATTTTTATGGTAGGATTGTCATGCTATGGATGTACTGTGGTATAAATTTCATGGTCATTGCTTACTGTATACTCAAGTTATTGATTTAACTTGTTTATAGCTTGATAAATAGCTTATAAATAATATATAAATAATAAAATAGAAAATATTGTTCCATTACCTGAGTATGATGTTTCTCTATCATATTGATTCATAATATGGCCTTGGGTTCACAGAAAATATTGAGTTTTAGGTTTAATTTGCTTTTACATGATTTATTGCAATAGCTATTTGTCTTTTTCATAGAGGTTGATCTACTTGTCTAAATGCCTTGAAATTTGGACAGTAGACTTTTGAGAGCATTTTTAGACCCCTGTAATTTTGGTAGAATTTATTGAGCATCTTTATGATGTGGTCATAATTCCACCTACTTATCTAAATAAATTAAGAAAATGTATTAAAAGAAATTATTTAGTATTGGGCACTATGTTTTCTGGTGTTCATTAGTCTTGTGTGACATGTTGGTAAAGTTGGTTTGGTCTAATTATATGTTTGCAACATAAGTTAATAATTATTTCTTGCAAATGAGGTTTCTGAACAGATTTGAGGATATTGTTAATTACCCTATGCAAATTATGTTTTCATGTCTTGTGTGCTATAACAAAGTTGTTGTGAATTTCATGATCTAGCTGCTGTTAAAATTTGGTGGCATTTGGCCATATGGTTTAGAAACTACAGCTGTTTAAAGTTAGGTTACAGAATTGCTTGCTCTCTGTCTTGTTAGACCAATTTCGGTATTTGTGTAAATTCGACATGTTAAACTTTGGAATCATGCTGTGA
The DNA here is from genome assembly GCA_038087645.1 of Saccharum hybrid cultivar R570. Lineage (NCBI taxonomy): Eukaryota > Viridiplantae > Streptophyta > Magnoliopsida > Poales > Poaceae > Saccharum > Saccharum hybrid cultivar. The sequence continues at coordinate 19,620,527 of JAQSUU010000139.1, forward strand.
TGTTTATAAATGAATTGTATAGAATTTCATAAGCTTTCCATAATGTCTCCTTGCAAGTCATTTGGATTTAGGGATCTCCAGTTATGATTGATTTACTGAGCTACTGTATGTATATCCAGAAAGTAGCAGATTCTTGTTCTAGTGCTTTGATTGACTTTGCCATGCTAGGGTGTGGAAGTGTGGCTCATATCCTTGATGGTACTTGGTTTAGTGCCCTGTGAGCTTGTGAGACTTGGTTCTTGATTGATGTGCTTGCCTTCTTCTATGTTATGCCTTAGTGAGAATTAAGTTAATTAGCTCTAGGTGTTTATGTGAACTTTGGTATGCTTGCATGATTACTTTGTTTATTGCACTTCTATGCATTCATACATATGCATTATTGCACCTCATTTAGGTACGCTAGCTGAAGCACGTGAAGGACCTGATGTGAATCCAAACCCGAAGATAGAAGGACCGGACAAGTAGTAGTTTGGAGGTTGCTCGCCAAGTGACTTCATCTGACATACTCTAACTTGAGTCGGATCCCAGGCAAGCCCCGGAGCATTATAAGCCTCCTATCTTCAAAGCAATTAATTCTATATATGTTATAAGTATTGTTGCATTAAGTGATAGGAGTTGGTTGGAAACTCTTGCTGCATTATATCATTCCTTGTCCAGATATATGAATCCTTGAATCCTACATAGACTAGGATCGAGTAGATGCTTAGCCCTGCTTTAAGCGGTAGAAGTCAGGTGATTTCCTGTCACCTGCGAGATATAGGGATATTCATATATGGCACGGTTGGCTATATTTGCTATCGTGGAATGGAACCATGTGTTAATAAAATGAAATGAGACCGGGCGGGATGACGATAGTGAAGCAACAAGGCATGGAGGTCTTGGGTGTGAATCTATCCCCGTCCGAGTCGTTTAAGGACCGATTCGCTGTACGTCCTTGAGTCATGTTGAACGCAGTCTAACACTTAGTTGGCCGGATAAGTCGTTCCGACCGCGAAGCCGAGTAATGTGATTCAGGCCGGGAATCGAATGGTAGGTTGCTTCTTGGAGGAGAGAAAGGATGTGCTTGGGGACATTGGCGTGAGACCAAGGGGGGGTTAGAGTCCCTATCACCTGGCAGAGTGTCGCCCTTGGGGTCGCGACATCATTCAGACCCGCAATTCCTGAATCATATGAAACGGTGGCCTGTGCGACCCTGGCAGGGGTCTGCACGGTGAGTGTTAGAAATACCCCTCCAGCTGGATAGGAATTCGATTCGAATCGCCGTCGCTCCCGGTTAGTGAGCACTTGACTTGAGCAGCGGCAACGTAGATTCCATTAAATTGAACGGATGGTTAATTGGATCACGATGAAAAGGTCGCCTCAATTTATACCTGCTATGGTTAATATTGTTTGCTCCTAATAAAGTGAGTGCTCTAGTACAGGTTCTAATATAGATGATAGGTTAATGATAATTAACTTGATGCTTAAGCATTAATGATTGATCATCTATATTAAGCTTTTATGCAAAATATTGTCAAGCTAGCCCCACTTTATATCAGCCTTGCATGATCCTTGGTGTCACCTTATTTCTGGTTTCTGACGGGTAAGTCTAGCTGAGTACCTTCTTGTACTCAGGGTTCTATCCCCACTTATTGCAGGTTATGATGTATCATGGCGACTGCAAGAGTTGGTTGGCTCCTGCCATAGAGGCGGAGTGTGATCATGGGCATGATCCTTCTGAGCTACCTTATCTCTAATGCTTTTGTTGGAAGTCGACCGTGGTACTGGCATGTATTTGAAATAAGATTTATGTTAGTTTTAAATTACTTTGCTTCCGCTACTTTTGAACTTAAGTTGTAATAACTATGTTGAACTCCGATGTATATTGAATTACTTGTGAAATGGTTATAACATGTGACTTGTTATGTTGAATCACTACGATCTTGGCTTGTATGTTGGTTGGTTTGAATTCCCTCGTGATTTCATTGGACTACCGGAGTTATATGGGCTCAAGTGCGAGAATTTGATCATTTCGGTGATTGTTTTTGTACTTGTGCTCTTATAATTTGGACGGTTCCGTTACAATCTCGTCCGTTCATGTATAGAGTATATATATAACAATTTTTTTAACCTCCCTAAAACTAGCTAGCTACTGGTAAAACTATTGGATAATAGCCTTAGAGGGGTCCCTGCTGCATGTTTGATGGCTATATGCATTGCAAGTTAGTACAAGATGTACTTGCTGAAAATTAACATTATTAGTTGCAGTTAATCTGATAGTCATCCGATGGCTTACCTTTCTTCTGCACATCACAGTGTCACAAAGTGCATTACCCAGGAAAGGCCATCATCTGCATTTCCTGTCGTTCTGGTCTTGCAGAGCAAAAAGACTAGTCTTGTGCAGTAAGGCACCGTTTAGATGCCAAAAATTTTGGCAAAATTTTCAGATTTCCCGTCACATCGAATCTTTAAACACATGCATGAAGCATTAAATATAGATAAAAAATAAAACTAATTATACAGTTTAGACGAAATGGACGAGACAAATCTTTTAAGCCTAATTAGACCATGATTGGACAATATTTACCAAATAACAACAAAAATTTTGCCAACTAAACAGCCCCTAAAAAGACTGTGCATGCGGCACCTTTCCTCCTTTTTCTCCCTCCCAGGCCACCATGAGCCGGTCACATCGCATTCTATAGCATTGTCTTCTGCTGTTTGTCAGCTAGGGACACTGGTTCTTCTGCAGACTACCACTGACCTCGGCGAGACCACCGTGGCGCCTGGGGCAGTACTCAACCGTGGTATCATGGCGGGTTGTACCCCGCCATGATCGGTGGCGGTTAGGGGGTACCCCGCCACCATGCATGGAGGGGTGCACCTTTCCACGCTGGCCTGCAGGGTGCCACGTGGCCCCTGCACCCCGCCACCATGCATGGCGGGGTTCAGTGCAATTGCCCCGCCATGCATGGTGGCGGGGCCAAACGGGCTAGTTTTAAAAAAACTTTCAAACCCGGGTCAAATTTAAAATATGTTTCAAATTTAGGCTAAAAATAAAAAAAAATCTGTGGTGCACCTAAGCAATAGCAACGTGCACGACTTAGGCAGTATATAATTCTCATTAACATTAAAATAATTTTCAGAAAGTAGCGCGTGCACCTCTTGTTGTAGCTTCTTGGCTCGACTACGTATAATTGGTCTATCAAAGACTTGGACTGGTGTTGGTATAACTTGACTTGGAGGTTATAACATGTTGTTGGTTGACGTGGTCATATCAGGTACTGCTCCCACGCTGGTGGGGCTGTGGCCACGTAGGGTGGACGTGGTTGCATTGAATGCTTTGTCTGCGAGTAGGTGGGTGAGGAGGGGTCGACCAGCCCGACCCTGGGTCGTGCGAGTCGGAGTTTGTCCAGGGTCGAGGCCTCTCCTCGAGCGGGCCTCGTGCGGGTCGAAGCGCGGTCGAGGGTGCCTCGTCTTCTCACATATGCGGGCTTGGCTCGGTGTACCGGTGTAGGTGGAGCCTTTATATGATCTCAGGGCGTAGATTCCTCACGGGTTTGCTCCTTTTCATCGTTAGTTTTGGGTACCTCTAATTCAGGCACCCGACACAAGTGAAAGAACCTAAAATTATCAAAGAACATCACATGAATTCTACTTGAATAGTCTAAAACAAATACGAATATCTCATCGGTACGATATGAGTACTCAAAAGGTAATCACAGAACATCTCATTTACAAAATACGAATATTCTAAAATACATTGTAGAACATCATATGCATACTACGTAAACATCGCAAAATTACATCACAAATATACCACTTGAACATCATAAAATACATTATATAACATCACATGTATACTACACGAACATCATAAAATATATCATAGAATATCGTGTGTATACCATGTGAACATCACATGTATATTACGTGATTATAAAAATACATCGTAGAACATCACAAAATATATAATAAGAACATCACATGCATACCGCGTGAACATCGCAGAATACATCAGAGAAAATTGCATGTATAAGACATGAACATCACATTTATTATGTGAACATCACAGAACATCACATGTATACAACATGAATATCACAACAATACATTGTAGAACATCACATGTATAGTATATGAACACACAAAGACATCACAAAATATCACATATGTACTATGCGAACATCATAAAAAATATAATAAAACTTTATATGTATACTACGTGAACATCACGAAATATAACGTATAACATCATGAACATCACATGTATCTCATATAATATAGAAAAAAAGTAAACATAAAATCGTAGAACATCACATGTATACTACACGAACATCAAAGATATCTCATGAAAATATAAAAATTAGAAGAATAAAAAAATGCGTAATAGAGGAAACAAACAAGGAAAAAGATGAAGACAAAGGGAAAAATATATACTAGTGGAAACAAAATAAAAAGATAAAAAGAAAAAATAAAATCTAAAAAAATTCAAAAACATAAAGAAAAAAGAACATAAAAAAGCATTGAACATCACACGTATGCTACATAAATGCCATAAAAACATCGTAGAACATGATATTATATACCATGTGAACATCATAAAAAACATCGTAGAATATCACATCTATACTCTATGAACATAGCATCTTATTAAATATAGAAAATAAAAATTAAACATGAAAAAATAATTAAGTAAGGTAAAATAGAAAAAATAGAAAATAAAAAATCTATAGAAAACATAAAGACAAAAGGAAAAAGAAATAAATATAAATAAAATAAAATAAAACAAAAACAAACATAATAATTAATTATAGTAAAAGAAAAAAAATAAAATAAATAAATAAAAATATAAAAAATGAAAGAATAATGAAAAATCACATGAAATGAAAAAATAAACAAAAAATAAAAAAATAAATTGAAGAAAGGAAATACTACCTCTGTCCCTAAAATGATGTAACTATGGTATGCGTACCAGTTAAAGTGTTTTGCGTTTGACCAAATTTTCAGTAAATAATATTCATATTTATGGCTCCAATTCAATTTATTACGAAAATAAATTTCGTAATTAATCTAATGATATTTATTTGATATTATAAATATTTATATTTTTTTTGTCTATAATTGGTCAAACTTGGTATACTAAAACATGACACTGTTCCATAATTGCAATCTTTTGGGGACGTAGGGAGTAAAAAATAAGAAGAAAAGGAAACAAAAAAAATAAAAGAATAATAAAAATGAAAAATGAAAAGAATAATAAAAAATCACATAAAAATATAAATAAAAAATGAAGCACGAAAATAAAAAAAGAAAAGGAGAAAAGAAAAGAAAAGAAAAGAAAAGAAAAGAAAAAGAAAAAAAAAGAAAAAGAAAATAAATGAGAAGAAAAGAAAAATAAAAAACGAAACTCACGTACCTGATATCCATCCCGCCGTTTCTCGCGCGCTGCGCGTCGCAGATTCCCGCTCGGTCACTGTTCGGTGTGAGGTTTCTGTCCGGCCGTTCGGACGGGAAGAGTTCCGCACGAGTAGAGGGATACAGCAGCGGACGGAAGGGGAATGCAACGTTATGCAGCGACGGCGTAAAAAAAGTGCCTTTTGTCTGAGCCGTTTTTTCGCATTTTCTTTTCAAAATTTCTATTTTATTTATTTTTCTTTCTCACCCTTTAATTTTTTTTATTTTTGTTGACTTCACTTCATACGTCTTCTCGTCATGGGACACTACCAATGACTTGTACTACCTTGGTCCCAAAAAAAAATATAGCTATGAGTTGTGTGCCACGTAGAGTGGTTCATGTTTCATCCAAGTTTTTAGTGAATGATATTCATATTTATGGCTTTAAATTAATTTATTATAAATTTTGTAATTAATCTAATGGTATTTTTTTTATCAATATTGATATTTTTTATCTGTAATTGATCAAACTTAAGGTACTAAAACGTGACACAATGCTAGAATTGCATTCCTTCTTGGACGGACGGAGTACAATATTTGTTTTCATTAATAGAAATAGCACTGATATTTATGAGTATATAGTAAATTGTAAATAAGTAAATGGGGCTTTTAAAATTTTATTAAGGTTGAATATTGTTTAATAGCAATTCCCCCTTTTTTTATAGCTTGACTCGCTTCCATTTCTCTGCCCTTTCTGCACCAACATTACTACCCTCGAAATGGAATGGAACTATCCTTGACGCAGGCATGCTGCCTGCTGTATTCCGACAGGTACCGGAGGAAATCTCGCAGGCACTGATTATTCGCCTCATCGTTTCCAAACATCTCGGCCAGTTCCTTGACCCTAGTCCCGCCTTGGTTCTCCACCGTGGCCGTCCTCAGAGCATCCGCGATGTCTTTGGGCGCGAACGTGCCGTCGTCTTCGTCCCTTTCCACCTCAATGCCGATCTTCTTCTCCACAAGAAGCCTGGCGTTGAGGCCCTGATCAGCGGCAGCACCACCATCGTGACGCCCCGCGAGAGGCCTTCGGAGATGGAGTTCCAGCCGGCGTGGGTCAGAAACCCACCAATCGATTCATGGGCCAACAGCCTGGGTTGAGGCACCCAGCCGCGGCAGACCAATCCCCGGCCATTGACACGCTCCTCGAAGCCTTCCGGCAACCCGCCCGTGCCTTGTCCGGGTTCGGCGTCGCCGTCGGCTGGCGGCCTGAACGCCCAGATGAACGGCAGGCCGGAAGCCTCCAGACCTAGCGCGATTGTTTGGAGCTGCGCGCTCGTCAGCTTCGCCTCGCTGCCGAAGGCCGCGTACACGATGGAGCCCTGAGCCTGTCCGTCCAGCCACCGCAAAGTCGCCTCGTGGCCGGCGATGTCTTGTGTGGGCGGCGGAGGGAACAGGCCGACCGGGATCACCGGCTTCTGGTAGAGCTTGTCAAGCACCTGCAGCCACTCCGACTCAAGCTCCGTTCTGCTCCGGAGGCCTACGACCTGGCTCTCTCCAATGGACACGCCGAACCGGTGGCCCTCCGACACGCCTGAGTCGTCCGGGACCAAGCCTGGCTTGAACAGCTCGCGCGCCTCGAAGCCGCGGTGCGCGACGGTGGTCGGGAACGGCACGTAGTCGGGTACCACGGTGAGGTCCTCCGGCTTCGTCCTGGCGTACTTGCCGCGCCCCATGAGCCCCTCCGGGGGCCCATAGAAACTGAGCGCCGCGGCGCCGAACAGGCTCAGGAACGCGCACGGCACGCCGTGCCTCGCCGCGGCCGCGGGCGCCCAGTACGCGGCGTAGTCGATAACCACCCAGTCCGGCCGCTCCGGCCCCGGCTCCTGCAGGATGGTCGAGAGGTTGTCGGCGAAGGCGGCGTCGTAGGCTACGCGGAGGTACGGGCGGAGGTCGTCGGATGGGAGGTCTATGCTCGCCTCGGCGTCCTCCGGCAGGCGCTCCACGCGCGGCAGGGCGGATTTGCCCCGCGAGTTCTGGAGGGATGCGGATTAAGTGCCGGGTGTTTCTTGGCGTGGAAAAGAGGGTGACCCGGTGGCCCTGCCGAGCTATGCGCTTGGCGAGCTCCGTGAAGGGGAGGATGTGGCTGAAGTCCAGCCATGGCAGCAGCACGACGTGCATACTGCCGCCGTTGGCGTCCCCCATCCTTCAGGCTTTGAGTTTAACACAATGGAAAGCAGAGTTGTTTGTAGAAGACTGATTGAAGAGATAGGTGAAGTTTTTGTTGGTATGCAGGCGTGCAGATACGAAGGCCCTGTTCATCTGGCTTTTAATCCGTCTTATTTGGCTTGTTTTTTCAGCCGGAACAGTATTTTTCTCTCACGAAAAATCAGCCAACAGTGTTTTTCAGCCGGCTTATAATTCCAGCCGAACGGAGCCGAAGACTTTTCAGTTTGAGTACGTAAAATTATCCTATCCAACTAGGCTGGCAGGCTGCTTAGGCCTCGTTTAGTTCGGTGAATTAGGGAGAAAAATACTGTATCAGAATTCCTGTAGCATTTCGTTTGTATTTGGTAAAAATTATCCAAATTTTGACTAACTAGGCTTAAAATGTTCGTCTCGCAAAGTACAACAAAACTGTACAATTAGTTTTTATTTCATCAACATTTAGTACTTCATGCATTTGCCGACATTTTGATATGACAGGGAATCTTCTTTTTGCATAGTGAAATTTGGTGGACAATGGAGGGAACTAAACAGGGACTTAGCCAAATAAGTCAAGCAAAGCACTCAACCAGTGGGCATATAAAAATAGAACCAATCAATCAGTCGGGCTGGATCATGGATTACACGGATCCATTTTGTCACAGCTGACGATCCCGGCCAATCAGGGCGGCCAATATGCTCCAATAGCGATGTCGCTCATGACTCGGGAGTGGGGACAGAACCGGCCCTTTCAATTCAACAACCCCGGGCGACATGATCCTCGGCAGTGGAAGCCAGCGGATCATCCAGTAATGCCTGCACATGCATTTTTTTCCCAACAGATAATAACATCTTTTTTAAAGATAATGGGGTTAAGTCCACTTTAGCACCTTCAACTATCGCAAAAGTTTGGATTTTAACCTCCAACTTCAAAACCGGATAATATTGACCCTCCAACTCTTGAAAAAGTTCACTTTTCAACCTTAGGCGGTTTTCTAGGCGGTTTGCATGGCACTGTTTCGTGGTGCTGACGTCAGCGATGACGTCGACACTCATTTTTAATTTGTGAAATTAATACCATTTTATTCGGAGCTCTAAATATAGCAAATAATATATCAATTTTGATCGTCTCGACGAGCTCTTCGCAACGGTGTACTCCGTTTCGTTGTTTGAGATATTTTTATTTCATGAAAAATTAAATATTTCTATAAAACAAGTGAGAACGGGTTAATATGGAGGATAAAACTTTAATTTTTGTGTACTACTTTTATTAGATTGTCTCCAACAATGGAGACCTAAACTCCACACTCATTCCAGGTTTTGGGTCATCCACAGGAATCACCCACCCAAAAATCTGCCCTCTCCAACAGCACACCCATCCGTCCGACACCTCCGCCTCGCCCGCCGAGCCGCGAGCTCCTCCAGCCTCACCCGCCTCGCACCTCGCCGAGCCTCCCTCCCCGCCTCGCCGTCGTTGGGCCCACCTTGTCGTCGTCCTCCGCGCAGATCCGCCAGCGCCGCTCGCCACCGCACGACATCGAACGTAGCCCGCGACCGCACGGCACCGAGTGTCGCCGCCACCGCACGCCATCGAGCTCCGCCCGCCTTGTGCCGCCACCCGCCTCGCCGTCGTAGAAGAGCTCCGCCGTGCCGCTCCTATCGCTCGCCGCGGGCACACTGCGCACTGCTCGAGCTGCTCGCCGGCGGTCACACTGCGCCGCTCCAGCCGCTCACCACCAACGTCGTCCGCATCCGCCGCCTCGGCCCGCACTAGATCCGCCACCCCGTGGCCCTCCCCGCCTCTGAGCTGGAGGGTCACTCCTCGCCTCCACCTAGGCCTCTAGCTACGAGGATGATGAGGAACAGCGGGGGAGGATTTGCGTCTTCGGTGAGAGACGACGCAGATATGCGTCGTGGTTCGACCGGTACGCAAAATGCCTACTGCCTTTGCGTCTTCTATTGGAGGCCACTAAAACACTTGTTTTATAGAAATATTTATTTTTTCACGAAATAAAACTATATCAAACAACAAAACGGAGTACATCATGGCAAAGAGCTCGCCGAGACAATCAAAATTGATATATTATTTACTATATTTGAAGCTCCGAATAAAAAGATATTAATTTCGCAAATTAAAAATGAGTGCTGACGTTATCGCTGACGTCAGCACCACAAACAGTGTGCCATGCAAACCGTCTAGAAAACCGTCTAAGGTTGAAAAGTGAACTTTTTCGAGAGTTGGAGGATCAATGTTATCCGGTTTTAAAGTTGAAGATTGAAATCCAGACTTTTGCGATAGTTGGAGATTCTAAAGTGGACTTAACCCAAATCATGGGTAGGTTTCAACCTCCGCCATCGGAAGATGGTATATAGCTGAGAGTGCTTTTGTAGACAACTTTTGGACCGAAGGACTATCTAGCGTGTTTTTTTAGAAAACTTATTAAGTGCCAAGGTGGAAAGAGGGTTAGAATCTTGAATAGGCCAAGGATGTTGTTTTAAATTTTGAATCCAATTCACCTTTCTCTTGGGCCATTCGACACTTAAATTGTCTTATTATTTTTTTTGAAATGAATTGTATTAGAGGATTGGGGGGTGGGGGGGTGTTACATGATGTCTGAAAATTATATTTTCCAGATCTTGTTTGGTTGCACTTGTATCCAACCCATTTCATATTCTTTGGGAAATTTTTTTTCTTCCAATCAACCCTAACACATGTGATGAATGCAGACCTCATTCAAGCTAAAAACACAGGTGAGTTACTCAGATGGTATTGCATAGTTCATTGGTTTGCTTTTACACTTTTGAAGTATATAATTCCGCCTTCTGGTCGTTTATGAATTATGAAGCTGGAGATTGAGTTATGCTACCAATCATACTGAGTGCAATGCATGGTTGATCAACGGGAACCTGCAGGACACAGGGGCGCAAGAAAAATTAATTTGGCACCTGACTACAGATCTTGACATCCTGAATTTAGTGGCTTTTGTAACAAAATAGCTAGTATTAGTTACTAAATGCCCAGCTCCAAGAATCCAGTAGAAGTGTAAGTTCTTGTATGATCTGACAAAGGCCTTGGTGGCTTTTGATGGGCCACAATAGAGCGGCAGCCTTGGCAAGCTCAAGAAGCTCCTCAGCCCATCCCACCTGGAAACAAATGTTAAGGGAGGAATTCAGAGACACTGTCTGAAACTCTGAATGATGGCATCCGGAAGGGAGAAAACAAACTCTCTCACTTGAGCTTCTCCACCCATGCTTCCGCGCCGATTACCGAACAGATCACATCGAGCTGATTCGGATGTAGAAAATGTTGCTGAGCTTAGTGCTTGAAGGAAATACTGAATCTGTATATATAGAACCAAGCACTGAGTTCCCTCAAAAAAATAACCAAGCACTGCGGACGCGGAGTAGAAAGAAGCAGAGAAGCTGAGCGGCCATCACCTGTCCGTTGTACACTGTGACATTGACGCCAAGTGAGAGCAGCTCGTCGATCTGTAGCATCAACAGGCACATTACATTTAAGTCAGACAGAAGCATCAAGCATGTCACCTGAATGCTGATCGGACCGGAGTTGAGAGTGAGAGGCCACATGTGCTTGCCTCGTCGATCCTGGGCTTCATGAAATCGTTGACGAGTGCGAGATGGACCGCGTAGTTGACTGCCCGCCACCTGCGGTTGGAAGAGTTTCTCGTCAGGAACGGAAGATTTGTCAATCGTCACTGCCGCCGCGACGTCTGATTCCGAGCGCGAGCGGCGAGCTCAGCGAAATGGCCAGCTCACTTGAGATCCTTGGGGATTATCTTGAGCCTCTCCTTGACGACGCCGTTGAGGATGCCCTCGACGGTGTTGTTGGAGCCTGACGTGGAGAGTTGCTCCGAGTACCTCGTCAGCTGCACACCGGTCGTTGCCGATGGCTTCGCCGCCGCCGATGGAGCCGCAGCCGTTGAGTCCGTTGAAGTATCGAGCAAGAAATTGTACAGATACTGCAAATGCGCGAGAAAGCCATGTAACTGAATTGAGTTTGTAAAAAAAATTACGCCTATAATAGTATTTAATTACCACATGGCTGCTGCTGCTGTCGAGCCAGATGTACAGATCGTTAAACGCCGCGTGGGCGGCGGCCCACTTCCCTGCTGCGATCAGCTCCTTCACCGCCTCCGTTCTCCTGCCACGTACCGACGTATGGCAGCACCGTGACAACATCGCCGACCGGAGGGATAGTAATCAGGGCCTTGTTTAGTTGCCAAAATTTTTGGCAAAATGCAACTGTAGTATTTTCGTTGTTATTTGACAATTAGTGTCCAATCATGGTCTAATTAGGCTTAAAAGATTCGTCTCGTCCATTTCGTCTAAATTGTGTAATTAGTTTTATTTTTTATCTATATTTAATGCTTCATGCATACGTCTAAAGATTCGATGTGACGGAGAATCTACTGTTCTTTTACAAAATTTTCTGGATCTAAACTGGCATGCTGGATAGGATTACCTGTTTGCTTCGTTGGCGCCGGCGCTGTCCAGCCTCGAGATGTCTTGGAGAAGCCGGCCGTACGAGAGCTGCATAAAAAAAAGACCAAGGGAACGAATGAAACATGCACAAAATCGATCGGTGACGCGGATTTGGAACTCTTTTTATCTTCCTTGGGAGAGTCCCCTCACAGCGAAATCTTCCGGCGAGATCCAGCTGTCGCCGAGGACGGCGCCTGTCGCAGAACAGTAAGAGCTGAGAGGAGGACGAAACACAGAGGAACAGGAGGGGGGAAATTCTTGATTGCTTCGTTACTTGCTGTCTGACTGAATGGTCGAGATCTTTACCTCCGAGCGTGAGGTTGATCTCGGCGGCGCTGATGGCCCGGGCGACGGACACGCCCAGCGTCGCGGCGTATTTTCCGCCGTAGGACTCGGCGACTAGGAACAGCGGGCTGCTCTGCAGGGTGGGCACCTCCTGCACCAGCGCCTTAGCACCGTCATCATGTCAGCCGCCGCCTGCCAGTCGGTCGTCACGAGCAGGCCGTCGTCCTCGACGTAGCTGTACCCCACGCCCACCGGGTTGTCCTGCCAGTGCCAGAAGCATGGCAAATCAGCTCAAGTACGTACGTGTAGGTTGCGAGGAAGAAACAGAGACATGGGCCATGTTGAGTTCTAATTTTTTTTTAATATTCTTCGTCACATCGAATCTTTAGACACATACATGAATATTAAATGTAGACGAAAAAAAACTAATTACATAATTTGGTAGAAAATCACGAGACGAATCTTTTGAGTCTAATTCGTCCATGATTAGACATTAATTGACAAATACAAACGAAACTGCTACAGTTGCCAAAGCCAAATTTTTTCGCAAACTAAGACTATCCGCACCGGAGACGGTATAGCCATCCGGTAAATTCCAGCTGTGCACGTAGAGGAGCATTTAGTGGAGGAGTGCCCTGCATCGCGTACTACAAACGCATGTGCTACCGGCGCCCATCCGCTACAAATAGCGGGGTAGCGGATATAACAGAACCCACCAATTATATGAAATTAAGTAAGAAAATCATCCACCGAGCAGACGATTTAGCAAACTTAAGCCCGTATAACCCGCTAGTCCGTGAAATCACGACGGATTTCAAACCAACTTACATACCAGCCAAGATCGTAATAAGTTCAGCGGTCACCATCACAAGTTACATAAAAGTTCGTGTCGCAAATACATCGAAGTTTAAACATAGTTATTACAAACCAAGTTCAAATAAAAGTAGCGGAAACATTTAGTTCAAACCACACACACTCACACAGAGTTCGAAATAAAGTGACAGTTCAGGATTATCTTCCAACAAAAGCATCAGACGAGACATAGTGAATGACCACTACTCATGGTCCTAAGCTTCACCTATCGCAGGATAAAGGCAGTTGATATAGTAGCCGTAATACGTCTGCCCATCTGCAACAAGTGGAAACAAAGCCCTGAGTACGAGAAGGTACTCAACTAGACTTACCCGACATAATCAAAAATAAAAGACACCAAGGATCATGACAGACTTTATGGTAGGGTAGCTGACTCATTTGCGAAAAAATACATTTTTAGTATTTTAAAGAATCTTTTCCAGAAGCTTTGCATCAAGTTAAATCTTTATTAACCTGTCAACTATATTTGCACCTGTACTAGAGTAACATGTAATTAAACAAGTAAGGATGACCAATGATCATTAACACTTCCATCATGTCATATTCTATATAACTGTCTAAGTGTTCCATCAATATTACTATGATGAAGCAACTCAAGTCAAGTGCTCACTATCCAGTGAACGATGGCGATTCGAATCGATTATTAACCAGCTGGTAATTTATTTCTCACACAAACCTCACTCACCCGCTAAAGTGAGGTATTGGTAACCGAGTCAACCATTCAGGTAAAGTCTCGAATTTGCCAGGAACCACATGTACCCGGGGGCCGCCCGACTGCTCTTTGGCCTTATCATCGCGCCCCCGTGTCCTACCACACATGCTCCGGTACAGTGCGTTGCGGGCAATCCACTCGGCCCGAATAATCTCCCAGCTTCGCGGTCGAAAAATACATTATTCGGCCAGCTAAATGTAAGACATGCGTTCAACATGACTCGAGGCCCAACAATGATCGGTCCTTAATCGACATAGACGGAAAACACTACAGTTCGAAACCCTGCAAGTCTCCGTCCGGTCTCAATTTTACATTAACACTTAGTTATTCTAAGATGACATACATATTCAAGCAGATCCAGGTAACTACCTATAGCTCGCAGGTGACAGGAAATCACCCGACTTCTACCAGTCTAAGCAAGCTAAGCATTTCTTGACTGCGAATACCAAGGTAACAAGGATATGGTAGAACAGGGTAAACAAGGTATAATGCAGTAACGGTTGCAAACAACTCCTAAACGTAATGCATCAGTTAAAGTAAAGCATTAATAAAATAATTGCAAACCGGGAGAGAAAATGCTCCGGGGCTTGCCTCTTTCGAAAGAGCTCGGGCGGTGGTCGGGACACTCTGAAAGATCCTCACCGACCTCCTCTTCGGCTTCGGGCATCTCCTGCTCTTGCACCTCGGACTGTTCTTCCGGCTCCTCGGAAACTGCTACCGGAGTTACTTCTTGCGATCCTGTATGATGCAAATGTATAAGTGCTCATACCTAGGTGCATTGCAGAGATGACATGTAATGATCATGATGAATGAGATGTAGATGAACAGGTTTACTTTATGGCATAAAGTATGAATACAACTTTTCTGCAAGGTAGTCAACATCATCCAAGAACATGTACTCGTATACTACTACCAACATTCTCTACCATGCCAAGTCACCACATAAATCTAAGATGCTTCAAAGATACAGCAAAGTAAATCTTATTAATTAGTCATGCATTAAAAAGGTTAATTAAACCCTAATTGTAACTATGTTTGAACAGAAACACCTATTTTGGTAGCACAGAAAAATCTGAGAAAATTATAGTAGCTTACTATCATCTAATCTAGCATGCCACAAAAATTTCATTACATTTGGAGTACTAGAACTGCCTACACAAAAATAACAAGCTAGGGCCTAAAAATGAGCATAAAAATACTTTGTACTATGAAAAGTGTCAAACAACAGATTTAACATTTTTTCTACATTCTACACAATAAACAATCACTATAGAAAAATTATTATATGCATGTTTTATTCATATTTTTCTCTCTATAAAAAATAACAATTATTAATAATAATTAGCACTTGTACTAAATATAAAAATTTTTCTATAGAACATGCATGGCACATATTTTTCCTAGAAAGTACATCACAAAAGAAAATTATTGTAAGTGGAACCATATTTTTTCGAGTTTTCTATGATTTATTACATATTTATCAAGAAAACAGCAATTTCAGTGATTAAATGAAAACCCTACAGAAAATTATTTCAAACTTGACATGCAATATTTTTAGATCATAGATCTACTTATGAGAAACACTACAAAATTTGTTTCACAATTTTTGGAGCATTTTTTAGTACACAATATTTTTCTAGAGCATTTTCTTTTCCAAAACATAATAGAAAACTGAAACTCATTTATCATTTCGGTTAACGGGCCAGCCCAACAGGAGCCACCGGCCCACGCCCTTTTTTGGCCCGAGCAACTGAGCGGGGAGAGGGGCAAGGCGGCCCGGCTCGGGGCCTTGGCTCAAGGCCAACTTGGGCCAGCGAATAGAGGAGGGCGAGAGCAGGGCGTGGCCACGGGGGGCCAGCGTTCACGGTGGCGTGGCCGCGCGGCGGTGGTGGTCCGGTGGCATTGCCGGCCATGACGGAGCACGGTGAAGTGAACACCGGGTTCGCAAGAGGAAGGTGAACGGGAAAGGGTGGAAGTTGGGGAAGATGGGATGGCGGACCAGCCTCGGCCACAGCGTAGGCCGAGCGGCGGCCATGGCGCCCGCGGCGGACGGACGACCGAAATCAGCCTCACTTTGCTCGAGCGGCGGAAATGGCACGAGCACCAGATGGAGGGAGGCGAGGCGGGGCTAAGACCGAGAGGAATCGACCGGAGATGCGCTCGTGGGGGCGTGCGGTGGTGGCGGAGTGACGACGGCGAGCGGTGGCGCGAGCGTCCGCCACGGCTGCTGCTGGCGAGAGGGGAGGAAATGGAGACTAGAGGCGAGGTAGGTGAAGTGAAGCCGGTGTTGTGGCTGCTTAAGGCGCGGACGAGGAGGTGGGACCCGTCGAGGCGACACCCATACGCCGGCGACGTCGAGCGGCGTCCACGCGGCGAGCGCGCCCTGACACGGTCGTGCGCTGGCGTGGGGCGCGCGCGGGCGCTAACGCGGACCGGGCCAGCCTGCCGAGCTAGGCTAGAGCGGAGGCGGTGGCCCGTTAAGGCCGAAGAATTCGTTTTCTTTTTATAAATAAATTTCCAGATTTTCTAAATTGATTCAAATTCAAATTTTAAAGATGAAAAAGACATTTTCACAAGTTGTCCCCAAAATAAAAGTTGTTCAAAATTTAATTATCTATAACTTTCATTTAGGGCATTTTTCAAAATTCTAAACAGATTTTGAATTAGTGATTTAAAGTCCAATTTTTAAATAACAACTCATTTTTATAGAATATTTTTAAAAGTAAATTTTGGGGAGATTTTTGAATACAAAAGTTGCTCCAAAAATCATGCTAATTAATTCTAAGTCATTTATAGTTATAGCCTAACAAATTTTACCACTCTTAGCAAGCAAATGCAATAATTTAGGGTTCAAACAGATATTTTTCACACTTCAATTTACATTCAACTTATATTGCATGTGATGATGAACATGTATGCGATGCTAATGATCATGCTTTGGAATGTTAATGCATGCTTAACACCCAGGGGTGTTACAGCGCTCCCCCCTTATAAAAATCTCGTCCCAAGATTTAGGTTACGAACCAGTTGTTATAAAAAATCCTCATAAGCTTTTTGTAGATATTCATCCGTTTCCCAAGTTGTATCTCTTTCATTATGATGACTCCACTGTATCTTATATGTTTTCACCACACTGTTTCGAGTAGCCCTCTCATTAGAGTCCAAAACTCGAACTGGTTGCTCACGATATACTAAATCTGACTTGAGCTTTATGCCTCGGGGTTTGATTCTTTCCTCTGGAACACGCAAACACTTCTTGAGATGCGATACATGAAAAACTGGGAATATAGCACCTATTGTCTCAGGTAACTCTAACTTATAAGCTACTAGACATTTTCTTTCCAAGATCTTGTATGGTCCCACAAATCTGGCTGCGAGCTTTCTGCGTACTCCAAACCGTTTCTTCTTCATTGGCGTGACTTTCAGATAAACATAGTCACCAACTTCGAACACAAGCGGTCTCCGCCTTCTATCCACATAGTTTTTTCTGACGTGATTGAGCGGCTTTCATATTTTATTGAATGATATGAACTTTCTTCTCGGCTTCTTCTATGAAGTCAATACCATAATATCTTCTTTCTCCTGGCTCAATCCAGTTTAGTGGTGTTCTACACTTTCTGCCATACAGAGCTTCGAATGGGGCCATTTTGATACTTTCTTGATAACTATTATTGTAAGCAAATTCTGCTAAGGGTAACCATGACTCCCATGAACCCCTGGAAGATAACACACAGGCTCTCAACATATCCTCCAGAATAGCATTAACTCTTTCGGTCTGACCATCTGTCTGAGGATGATAGGCAGTACTACGGATCAAACTAGTTCCCAATCCTTTGTGCAAGTGCTCCCAAAAGTGAGTAGTGAATTGTGACCCTCTGTCAGACACTATAGTCATTCGGTATGTCATGCAATCTCACAATCGCAGCAATATACTTTTTGACATATTGAGGTGGTCTATAATCTGTCTTAATAGGTAAAAAGTGAGCTGTCTTTGTAAGACGATCCACGATTACCCAAATTGAATCATGTCATTTCTGAGTAGTGGGAAAACCTATGATGAAATCCATACTTATATCATACCACTTTCAACTAGGTACAGACAAAGGTTGCAACAATCCGACAGGTCTCATATGAATAGCTTTTACCCTACAACATGTGTCACATCTGGCCACAAATACTGCAATCTCTTTCTTCATTTTTGTCCACCAATAACTAGGTCTTAGTTCTTGGTACATCTTGCTACTTCCAGGATGGATAGATAACTTCGAAAGGTGAGCCTCATCCATAAGTTTATTCTTAAGCTCCTGATCCTTGGGAACAACAAGACGGTCGTCAAACCACAACACGTCCTGTTCATCTACTCTAAAGTGCTTGGATGGTTCTTCTTTAATTTTCTCTTTGATGTGGAATATCCCTTTGTCGGTTTTCTGGCCTTCTATTATCTTACTCTCCAAAGAGCAACTAATCTGAATACTATGTAACATGGTAGGGTGCATCATATCAAAACCATCTTCGAGCAAAGGTTGCGCATTCTGGCAATGTGACTTTCTACTCAAAGCATCTGTCACTACATTAGCCTTTCCAGGATGATACTATACATTCAAGTTGTAATCTTTGATCAATTCTAACCATCTTCGCTGTCTCATGTTCAACTCTGGTTGGGTGAAGATATACTTGAGACTCTTGTGATCGGTAAAAATATTGCACACATTACCAAGTAAGTAATGTCTCCAAATTTTTAATGCATGCACCACGGCGGCAAGTTGAAGATCATGTGTCAGATAGTTGATCTCATGCTTTCTCAACTGACGGGAGGCATAAGCAACGACTCTTCCTTCTTGCATAAGAACACAACCTAATCCTGTCTTTGATGCGTCGCAAAACACATCAAAAGGTTTCTCAATGTCCGGTTGCGCTAGAACTAGAGCAGTGGTCAATAGTTTTCACAAGGTGTGGAAAGCTGTCTCACACTCCTCTGTCCACACAAACTTGTGATCTTTCTGTAGTAGACTTGTCATTGGCTCAGCAATCTTCGAGAAATCTGGTATAAAACGGCGATAGTAACCAGCTAATCCTAAGAAACTTCTAACTTCCGAAACTGTGGTTGGTGTCTTCCAATCCATAACCTCTTGCACTTTGCTTGGATCTACCGAAACTCCATTTTCTGATAGAATGTGACCAAGGAAAGGAACTTTCTTCAACCAAAATTCACACTTGATAAACTTAGCATACAACTTATGAGCTCTAAGTCTGGTCAAGACAATTCTTAGATGCTCTTCATGATCTTTCTCGTTCTCAGAGTACACTAGAATATCATCAATAAACACTACCACAAACTTATCCAATTCTGGCATAAAAACCGTATTCATCAGATACATAAAGTATATAGGAGCATTTGTTAAGCCAAATGACATAACAAAATACTCGTACAACCCGTATCTGGTGGAAAAGGCGGTTTTTGGTATATCTTGCGGTCTAATCTTTATCTGATGGTAACCCGATCTTAAATATATCTTGAAGAACACTCTAGCTTTGGCTAACTGATCGAACAAAACATCAATATAAGGCAAGGGATACTTATTCTTAATAGTTACAACATTAAGAGGCCTATAATCCACACACATTCTCAAAGTACCCTCTTTCTTTTTCTTCACAAACAAGGCAGGACATCCCCATTCAGACTTACTTGACCGGATAAACCCCTTTTTCAATAATTTCTCTAGTTGCTTCTTCAGCTCAGCTAACTCATCCAGAGGCATCCGATAAGGTCTCCTTGAAATTGGAGCTGTCCCGGAGATCAACTCAATCCCAAACTCAACATCCCTATCTGGCGGAAGACCAGATAACTCGTCTGGGAACACATCCGAAAACTCACACACTACCGGAATCTGATGGATAGGAATGACTTCCATAGCACATGTCACACTCACAAGGTCTGTTCTTCTGGGCAATGGTACCTGAAAAGTACCCTCTCCCTAGGGATCCTTAAGGGTAAGTACCCGACTTCTCGTATCTATAACTGCTCTCAAATCCTTCATCCAATTCATCCCTATGATGACATCCAGAACTAGGCCAGACATAACTATCAAGTTCACTTGAAACTTTAGACTACCTAATTCAAGGGTTGCCCCTCTAACCATCTGATTGGTTAAAACATCAGTCCCTGCTAAACTTATACGGTAACCATAACTCAAATATATGCATAGTTGTTCATATTTTCGTGCAAATGCTTGACTCATGAAAGAATGCGATGATCCAGAATCAAATAGAACAACTGCAGGGTTTTGGTTAACAGGAAACTTACCAGCGGTTATGGGCTCTCCCTCAGGAATCTCATCCACGGTGGTGTGGTGTACCCGAGCAGTATAGGTCTGTTGCTTCTTTCTGGGCGGGTAAGGACAAAACTTTGAAAAGTGACCTAGCTGATCACAATTGTAGCAGGGTCCCTTCACTGTACCAGCAGATCCTATAACTCCTTTAGAGTTACCTTGTCCCGCAGCTGCGGCTGTCTTTGCTAGTGGCACGACCATCTTGTACGGCTTCTGTGGTCCCTTGTAGTTCTGGGTTTTATGCTGTGGTGGCCTAAACCTTACACCTGGTGCAGACGGACAATAGGTAGAACGATTAGCAGTGAGAACTCTTAGCTGTGATGGTCCTGACTCAAAGGCTCTCTTGCGAGTCTTGGATGCAGTGTACGCGTTGTTATTCTTCTCTTGTTTCAGACAATCACTGATGAAGTCATTGAATCTGGCGCGGGTATTGGTACCCACATGCTTCATCATCTTTGGACTTAACCCTCTCTTGAAACTAGCAATTCTCTTAGCATCTGTGTCAACCATGTCGGGAGCATAGCAACACAAGTTGTTGAAAGCATGCAAATACTACGTCATGGTTTTGGTGCCCTGGTTTAAAGCCAAGAACTGTCCTAACTTCATCTCGACCAGCCCTAGTGGAATATAAACTCCACGGAAGGCTTCAGTGAACTCTCTCCATGAGATCTAAGCATTTGGAGGGAAGGTGGTGCGATGATGTTTTCACCACATCCCTGCTGGTCCCTGTAACTGATGTGCAGTATATTCTGTCTTCTGTACTTCAGTCAGCCTTAACACACAGAACTTATCTTTCATGGTGTTGATCCATTCTTCAGTGTCAAGTGGCTCTGTTGCTTCCTTGAAAATTGGTGGTCTGGTGTCCATGAAATCCTTAAAGTTGCTGTACTGATTCACCCCATTGCCACCACCTTGGTTGTTACCACGTTGAACATTGTTAGCAATGGTACGCAGAAAATCTTTCATGTTCTTCTGCGATTGCTCGGCATTGCGCTGACTTCCAAGAAACTATGCAAAGAATACCTCTGCAGTGAGCGGTGGAGGAGACGGCAATTATGGTTCCGGGTGTGGCTCATTGTGGTTGACGTTGTTTTCACCACTCCCACCTGCCCCGGCACCATTACCACCAGTTTCAGCAGCCTCATACGTGGCGCGGCGAGTGTTTGCCATCTGTATATTTTAGCAGCAAGTAATGATTAAGTAAAGCTATAGTAATTGTGAGTGAATGAAAAATTATGTCGTACTGAATTCATTGGAAAGAACAAGTCATACAATAAAACAGAGGCACAATAATCGCATTCCAATTAAAACAACACCACTAATTAAATTACTTCGACTGCAAACATCGCGTCTATACAACCAAATTGCCAGCATACACGCACTGGACTTTTATGCGCTCAGGTATCGCATGACCAACCAAGTTCCAACATACTACCTAGTCTCAAGGTTCGAAACGAGATACATCAAGGTACATGAAGCCAAAAGAAAGGTCATCGTGACAGGGCCTAGTAGCTAACGCAAAGCAACTAGCCTACTCCTCAGGGCTATCGTCGGGGTCAAAGACGTCACCATCGCTATGTCGTCGTCGTCGACAGGTGCAACTGTAGGATCGTCCTCGTCGTCGTCGACGTCTATACCGGCGGCGTCTGGAGGAGCATACGGGCCAATCCCATTGTAGAGCGCGTGAAACTCCTCATGCAAGTTGACGTTATACTCCTCTAGCTCATCGACCCTCTGCCTCAGAAGGTTCCTCTTGTTCCAGGCTTCATTCCTCTCCTGAACCAATTGTCCAACCACGCAAACCAGTCAACGTCCAATAGGTACACTCAAGACCCTGGTATGCTCTGATAGCTGCATACATAGCACTCATAGCGTGGTTATCGCTAGCCTGTCCTTCGTGTGGGCCTCTGACCAAGGCACTTCCTTGCAGCTGCACCCAAATAGCATCGCGAGGATCATCTCTAGGAAAAGTGCCAGCCAGGGCTGCTGCCAGCTCGTTGGAAAATCTGCTCATTATGTCCCTGATGACACGAAAAGCTGCTCCCTCTGCACCCCTCAACCGAAGTGCGTCCCTCAAACTCCAAGTGTCAACCATCCCACTCTGGAGCATCACCAAGAGCAGGGACTGTGATCTCCACTACTGCAAGTCCATCCTCGGCTAACTGGCTCTTACTCCAAGAGTACATCGGCTCCTGACCTTCTGGGTACCCCACATCATGGAGCACTCTCCAAAGCAAGGTTGTCCGTGCTGCGGCGCTCCCGCAGGGCCAACTGGTGTCGGGGTGCTCTTTCGCCTGTGGACTTACGGGCAGTCTGCTTCGTACGGGCCATCTATAGCAAAACTATTGATTACCCGGTGAGAACATATTTTAAGTTGATACAAATTTTTATCAAAAGGGGATAATCACTTTATAAGGGGAGAAATGCATAACATGAATGAAATGCACAAGCAATATGATGCATGTACGTTCCTTACGTTCTCACAAACTTATTAAATAAATAATATCTAGCGATGAATTCGGTGGCATACAGACGATCTCTCATATACGTAACTAATACGTTCTACATGAGAAACGTTGTTATATACCTGCAGAAGATTGATTTCAGCCCAATTCCCCATGAATGCATGAAAGCGGTAAATCTACCTACACACTCTACACGAATCCCCACATACGCGTACAACGGTAGTAACTACCCAAAACATCGTCCTATTGATGGCACCGCCTCAACGGACGGAACAACCACACATGCGATACTTTTGAAAAAACATGCGTAGAACATGTAATTACTTCAGTATCATATAAGCACTCTCTCTAGATCGCCAGTGTATCCGATCATGCTCTCACATCTCACACTTACCGAGGCGTAGAGGCAGCTAATCCATACATTACCACATAATTAAGTGGCACTCATACAATAGCACGCCGTATGAGAAACGAAAGAGAAATATGGTGCAAGAACCCCAAGTCAGTACTTAAATAAGCCACCTAGAGTCCTTACTAGGCATAAAGGATATGACCACTAGCGCACTTTTAGTTTAGAAATCACGTTTTCAAACATAATTTTGTTTTAAATACACTTATGAACAGTAAACACGCTAAACCATGCTCTGATGCCAGCTGTAACAGAACCGACCAATTATACGAAATTAAGTAAGAAAATCATCCACCGAGCAGACGATTTAGCAAACTTAAGCACGTATAACCCGGTAGTCCGTGAAATCACGATAGATTTCAAACCAACTTACATACCAGCCAAGATCGTAATAAGTTCAGCGGTCACCATCACAAGTTATATAAAAGTTCGCGTCACAAATACATCGGAGTTTAAACATAGTTATTACAAACCAAGTTTAAATAAAAGTAGCGGAAGCATTTAGTTCAAACCACACACACTCACACAGAGTTCGAAATAAAGTGCTAGCTCAGGATCATCTTCCAACAAAAGCATCAGACGAGACATAGTGAATGACCACTGCCCATGGTCCTAAGCTTCACCCATCACAGGATAAAGGCAGTTGATACAGTAGCCGTAATACATCTACCCATCTGTAACAAGTGAGAATAAAGCCCTAAGTATGAGAAGGTACTCAGCTAGACTTACCCAACATAACCAAAAATAAAAGACACCAAGGATCATGACAGACTTTATGATATGGTAGCTGACTCATTTGCAAAAAAAGGCATTTTTAGTATTTTAAAGAACCTTTTCTAGAAGCTTTGCATCAAGTTAAATCTTTATTAACCTGTCAACTACATTTGCACCTGTACTAGAGTAACATGTAATTAAACAAGTAAGAATGACCAATGATCATTAACACTTTCATCATGTCATATTTCATATAACTGTCCAAGTGTTCCATCAATATTACTACGATGAAGTAACTCAAGTCAAGTGCTCACTATCCAGTGAACGATGGCGATTCGAATCGATTATTAACCAGCTGGTAATTTATTCCTCACACAAACCTCACTCACCTGCTAAAGTGAGGTATTGGTAATTGAGTCAACCATTCAGTTAAAGTCTCGAGTTTGCCAGGAACCACATGTACCTGGGGGCCGCCCGACTGCTTTTTGGTCTTATCATCGCGCCCCCGTGTCCTACCACACATGCTCTAGTACAATGCGTTGCGGGCAATCCACTCGGCCCGAATAATCTCCCAGTTTCACGGTCAAAAGGTACATTATTCGGCCAGCTAAATATAAGGCATGCGTTCAACATGACTCGAGGCCCAACAATGGTCGGTCCTTAATCGACACAGACAGAAAACACTACAGTCCGAAACCCTGCAAGTCTCCATTCGGTCTCAATTTCACATTAACACTTATTTATTCTAAGATGACATACTTATTCAAGCAGATCCAGGTAACCACCTATAGCTCGCAGGTGATAGGAAATCACCCGACTTTTACCGGTCTAAGCAAGCTAAACATTTCTTAACTGCGAATACCAAGGTAACAAGGATATGGTAGAACAGGGTAAACAAGGTATAATGCAGCAACAGTTGCAAACAACTCCTAAACGTAATGCATCAGTTAAAGTAAAGCATTAATAAAATAATTGCAAACCGGGAGAGAAAATGCTCCGGGGCTTGTCTCTTTTGAAAGAGCTCGGGCGGTGGTCGGGACACTCTGCAAGATCCTCACCGACCTCCTCTTCGGCTTCGGGCATCTCCTGCTCTTGCACCTCGGGCTGTTCTTCCGGCTCCTCGAGAACTGCTACCGGAGTTACTTCTTGCGATCCTATATGATGTAAATGTATAAGTGCTCATACCTAGGTGCATTGCAGAGATGACATGTAATGATCATGATGAATAAGATGTAGATGAACAGGTTTACTTTATGGCAGAAAGTATGAATACAACTCTTCTGCAAGGTAGTCAACATCATCCAAGAACATGTACTCGTATACTACTACCAACATTCTCTACCATGCCAAGTCACCACATAAATCTAAGATGCTTCAAAGATACACCAAAGTAAATCTTATTAATTAGTCATGCATTAACAAGGTTAATTAAACCCTAATTGTAACTATGTTTGAACAGCAACGCCTATTTTGGTATCACAGAAAACTCTAAGAAAATTACAGTAGCTTACTATCATCTAATCTAGCATGCCACAAAAATTTCATTACATTTGGAGTACTAGAACTGCCTACACAAAAATAACAAGCTAGGGCCTAAAAATGAGCATAAAAATACTTTGTACTATGAAAAGTGTCAAACAACAGATTTAACATTTTTTCTACATTCTACACAATAAACAATCACTATAGAAAAATTATTATATGCATGTTTTATTCATATTTTTCTCTCTATAAAAAATAACAATTATTCACAATAACTAGCACTTGTACTAAATATAAAAATTTTTCTATAGCACATGCATGGCACATATTTTTTCTAGAAAGTACATCATAAAAGAAAATTATTGTAAGTGGAACCATATTTTTCTGAGCTTTCTATGATTTATATCATATTTATCAAGAAAACATCAATTTCAGTGATTAAATAAAAACCCTACAGAAAAGTATTTCAAACTTGACATGCAATATTTTTAGATCATAGATCTACTTATGAGAAACACTACAAAATTTGTTTCACAATTTTTGGAGCATTTTTGAGTACACAATATTTTTCTAGAGCATTTTCTTTTTCAAAACATAATAGAAAACTGAAACTCATTTATCTTTTCGGTTAACGGGCCAGCCCAACGGGAGCCACCGGCCCACGGCCGTTTTCGGCCCGAGCAACTGAGCGGGGAGAGGGGCAAGGCGGCCCGGCTCGGGGCCTTGGCTCAAGGCCAACTTGGGCTAGCGAACAGAGGGGGGGCGAGAGCGGAGCGTGGCCACGGGGTGCTTGCGTTCACGGTGGCGTGGCCGCGCGGCGGTGGCGGTCCGGCGGCGTTGCCAGCCACGACGGGGCACGGCGAAGCGAGCACCAGGTTCGCAAGAGGAAGACGGACGCGAAAGGGTGGAAGTTGGGGAAGATGGATGGTGGACGGGCCTCGGCCACAGCGTAGGCTGAGCGGTGGCCATGGCGCCTGCGGCAGACGGGCGACCGAAATCGGCCTCACCTTTGCTCGAGCGGTGGAAATGGCGCGAGCACCAGATAGAGGGAGGCGAGGCGGGGCTGAGGCCAAGAGGAATCGACCGGAGATGCGCTCGTGGGGGCGTGCGGTGGTGGCGGAGCGACGACGGCGAGCGGTGGCGCGAGCGTCCGCCACGGCTCCGCGGCTGCTGCTGGCAAGAGGGGAGGAAATGGAGACTGGGGCGAGGTAGGTGAAGTGAAGCCGGTGCTGTGGCTGCTTAAGGCGCGGACGAGGAGGTGGGACCCGTCGAGGCGCCACCCGTACGCCGGCGACGTCGAGCGGCGTCCACGCGGCGAGCGCGGTGCACCGGCGCGGGGCGCGCGCGGGCGCTCACGCAGACCAGGCCGGCCTCCCGAGCTGGGCCAGAGCGGAGGCGGCGGCCCGTTAAGGCCGGAACATTCGTTTTCTTTTTATAAATAAATTTGCAGATTTTCTAAATTGATTCAAATTTAAATTTTGAAGATGAAAAAGACATTTTCACAAGTTGTCCCCAAAATAAAAGTTGTTCAAAATTTAATTCCCTATGACTTTAATTTAGGGCATTTTTCAAAATTCTAAACAGATTTTGAATTAGTGATTTAAAGTCAAATTTTTAAATAACAACTCATTTTTCTAGAATATTTTGAAAAGCAAAATTTGCAGAGATTTTGAATACAAAAGTTGCTCCAAAAATCATGCTAATTAATTCTAAGTCATTTAGAGTTATAGCCCAACAAATTTTACCACTCTTAGCAAGCAAATGCAATAATTTAGGGTTCAAACAGATGTTTTTCACACTTCAATTTACATTCAACTTATATTGCATGTGATGATGAACATGTATGCAATGCTAATGATCATGCTTTGAAATGTTAATGCATGCTTAACACCGAGGGGTGTTACAGCAGACGCACGCTACAGCGCTGGCCCCATGCGAGAGTGCGCGCGTGAGACAACACATGCGATAGAGAGAGTGCGTGGGAGAGAGTGCAGCGGCGGGCCTCACTTTTTTCCGTTACAAAAAAATGTTATAACTCACAAATAAAAAACCAAATTAAATTCCAATTACACCACTGAATTCGTTTCAATAAATCATTCAAAACAAAATCTCACATCAATATATTTAGATAAAATTTATAAAGAATGATAAGTGGGGCCGCTTTTGGTAGTTGATATAGAGTATGAGATATAGATGATGATAGGTGCGGGAGAATTAAGGATAGATGAGAGAATCTTGATGACCAGGCCTTTTAAAAAATGAATTTAGAGTAACATGAGTGCGAATAGTCTAAACACACCCATGGAAGAAGATTGTCCCAGGAGCGAAAGAGGGAGGAGGCAAGAGAAGTGATGGAATCTTTCTTCTGACCACGAAGATGAGGTCGGCCTTCTGGAGCCAGGTCGAGTTGCGGGGCTTCATGTCGGCGTCCAGCGGCCCGATCTCCACGAAGTTCCCGGCACCAATCCCCGAAACACCCTGAAACGACGCACGTCACGCACGCACTCAAGCTAGTGAAGCGTTGGCTCTGAATACTGAATTTCTCAAGCAAACGCTACAGAGTTCTCGCCGGAGCGACCGGCTGCCGCTGACCAGTCACGAGCTACGTACCGGGCCACCCTGCAGCCAGAGGACGGTCGGCCATGGCTTCTCCGGCGAGTTGCTCGCCCTCTGCCTCTGGGGGCTCTTGTAATACCACCAGAACAGGTGCGCCTCTAGGAAACATCATAAAAAAAAACGCTGATGAACGAACCGAAAATTTACTCACGAACCAGCTAGCGAAGAGCATGGTGTGTCAGTTACGTACTCGGTCGGACCTCAACGTAGCCCCACCGCTCCGTGCCGTCGTCCGTCCCGGCTGTGATCGCCGACACGACGGCGGAGCGAACACACAGCAGAGAGACACAGAGGAAGAAGAAGGACACAGCAACGGAAGCTGGCTTCCCCATTCGAGACTCAAGTGACAATCTTTCGTTCTCTGCAGGCTTGCTCCATGACCAAACTAAAAAGTCTTATTGATGTCTTGTTTGGCTCATAGCCATGAGACAACATCCTACATCCGAAGCATTCGTAAGCCGTTAAGCAGAAGCATGCATCAAGAGGAATCGGAACAAGAATCAAAACTCAAAAGAGTGATGTTCTGAACAGGCCCTGAATCGGAATATACAGGCACACATAATGCCGGCTTTTGGTTTCGTCCCTTGTTCTGTTTCCCTTGTTCCCGGTGTCCCACTGTGTCTCTTCCTGCTGTAGTCTCCTGCCAAATGACAGTTCCACGGAGACTGTTAGCTTCAGCCATTATATCATTTAATAAATACGCCCTCCATAAATAAGTGACGTTTTTTACTTTTACACCTCTTATTTGCCCGTTCACCTTATTCAATTTTTTGTGTAAATAATAAAATAAATAAGTCAGTATTAAAGTATCTCTAATGATAGAATAAGTCATAACAACATAAATAATATTTATATAAAATTTTTGAATAAGACAAACAGTCAAACAAGAAGTCTCGAAGTAAAAAACATCACTTATTTTGGGATGAAGGGAGTATATTTTTTCTTTTTTTACAGGGACTCTAGCTACTCTTTTTTTTAAGAATTACACACTTACAATGCACGCACACTCATCCCTATAAACGCACGCATGCGAACCCTACCCATGTGAGCACCTTCAAAGACTGGGCCGGCAAATTTTCGAGACGAGATTGACGAAGTCACCACATACGGCTCGCTATCGACAGGAACGTCACCAACCACTGAAAGCACAATACCGTTAAATTCTAGAATATTCGCTCAAGAGGAGTTAAACCCAGGACCTCATGTGCTACTAAGGCTCATATAACCACTAGGATCTCACAAGAAAGCTTCACCTCGACGCAAGCTCTCCGATGAGCCACATCCCGCCCGGAGATCCTCTCCGGGTTTTGAGGCTCAAACCCGGCAAACCTATTGCCTGCGGTTTTGAGGATGAAACCACCAAACCCAGCTGGAGTCACGTATCTGCTACGCCTCCTCTACTATCTCGATGCATGTCCCGCTCGTCCTCGACCACCCAATCATCAAGTGCTTACACCCTCACCTTGACTTTGGTCAACACTGTCTACGCCTCCTTGCATGCACACTTGCTCGTCGATGTCATCAAGTGCTAGCCGTCCACGGTCCATTCTCCGGCCCTCAGTCTAAGCCTCCAAGTCCGTCCTTCACTCCCCTCAGTCCATCAGAACTAACTCACTTTATCTTCTCCATTGTCGTCGACCATCTCAATGTTCAACACCTGGACATCACGAGACAAGAGACATATTGCACTTACACCAACTCACGCAATGGTTAGTCTCAACACAGTAGACCTAAGTTCGATCACATCTCGGCAATCACTCATCATTCTCACACATGGGCATATATCCACCGTGTGTTCGCAATTAGTGAAAGCCATTCCTCCTATTCCACCTCTCCAAAGGACCTTCTGAAAGTTAATTCATTGCTTTTTAGCACACTGTACACTGACTCCTCTTGTTCATTACAGATGTCAAAGATTCTGCTATAGACTATACTAAAAGGGCAATTGCCTAGCCAAACATCGATCCAAAATCTTGTAATAGAGGTCTAATATACGTGGTAAATAATGGAAGAAAGCAAGATTTACAGTAAAAGCCTTTCTCTCCCAAATACTTAGCTCTTAGCAATTTACAACATGGATTATTACCCCCCTCTCCAATTTACAAATCCATTTACATAGCAAACATTGATTCATAATCCTGGTGTTAGTGAAACCGGCCAAACCACCTCCTTTGGGTGAAGCTAGAACTTCCCATTTCATCATATGGTATTTCTTCTTTTGTCCAGGACCATGCCAAAAGAAATTAGACCTTGCTGTCTCCATTTTGTGGTGAGCCTTCCCTTTCAAATGAAACATACTGATAATATAGGTTGGAATTGAACTTAGACATGAGTCTGACAAAGTCAAAGACTTCTTTCCTACATATGACAAAAGACGAACTCTGCAATGTAGGAACTCTCTTTTCTACTTTCTGATAGACATAAGCGAAATCAATGGAACTCATATAATATCTGTAGCATTATACCCAAATACTTTAAAGGGAAATCACATGTGTTACAGTTAAACATATCTGCCACTTTTCTCTCCTCCTCTACAGTCGCCTGCAGCACAACACACATCACTTTTTTGGTAATTTATCAAACTAGGCATAGCTTCAAAACAGTACATGATAAATTTTGCATTAAATGTTAACTTATAATGCTATGTCTTCTAAGATTGTAACCTGTGTTGGAGCGCATGTTGATAAACTAGTTTTGAGCTATTTGTTTATATGTCCGTTAACAGTGAGACAGTCATGATAACTTCATCAATCTCAAAATCTACGTGTACGTCTGTTGGAGACATTATTGTTATTGGTAATAAGATGTGCATACATAAATATAAGGATCTATATACTTGTTCAATTCTTTAGGAGAAAAATAAAGCAAGTATTTTTATTACTTTTTTTCGTTTATTATCTGAGGGTGTGTTCGAGTTCTCACTCAGTCGTAGTGAACCTTTGAAAAGGACCCTTATCCAAAATGGGACATTACCAGCCCTATAATCCAACTACTGACTGTCGCTGCCTGGTGTATTCCGATAGCGACAAGCACTTGAGAAAATCTCGCACGCACTGATCATTCATCTCGTCATTTCCAAACAACTTGGCGAGCTCTTTGGCCTTATCCCCGAACACCTCGCATTCTTCCTCCACCACGACCCTCCTCAAAGCTGCTGCAATATCTTTGGGCGTGAACGAGCCATCTTCCTCGTCTCGCGGCACCTCGACGCTTATCTTCTTCTCGGTCAGATGCCTCGCGTTGAGGCCCTGATCGAACATCAGCGGTAGCAGCACCAGCCTGACGCCACGGGCGAGGCCTTCAATGATGGAGTTCCAGCCGGCGTGGGTCAAGAACCCTCCGATAGATTCGTGGGCCAAAAACCTGGCCTGAGGCACCCAGCCGCGGCAGACGAGTCCGCGGCCGTCGACGCGCTCCTCGAAACCTTCCGGCAATCCGCTCTTGCCTTCGTTGGCATCGACCGGTTGCCTGAATGCCCACAGGAACGGCAGGCCGGAAGCCTCGAGACCGAGCGCTATGGTCTGCAGCTGTGCGCTCGTCAGCTTTGCCTCGCTGCCGAACGCCGCGTACACAACGGAGCCCCGCGTCTGCCTGTCCAGCCATTGCAGCGCTGCCTTGTGGCCGCCGATGTCTTGCGTGGGTGGTGGAGGGAATAGGCCCACCGGGATGACCGGCTTCCGGTATAGCCCGCCGAGCACCTGCAGCCACTCCGGCTCGAACTCCGCGCTGCTCCTGATGGCCACCAGCTGGCTCTCTTCGATGCATTTGGCGAACCGGTAGCCTTCCGACACGCCAGATTCGTCCGGGACCAAGACCGGCGTGAAAAACTCGCGCGCCTCGAAGCCGCGGTACGCGACGGTGGTCGGGAACGGCACGTAATCGGGGACCACGGTTAGCTGCTCTGGCTTCGTCCTTGCGTACTTGCCGCGTCCCATGAGCCCCTCTGCGGGGCCATAGAAACTGACCACCGCGGCGCCGAACAGGCTCAGGAACGCGCATGGCACGCCATGCCTCGCCGCGGCCGCGGGCGCCCAGTACGCGGCGTAGTCGATGATCACCCAGTCCGGCTTCCCCGGCCCCGGCTCCTGCAGGATGTCCGACAGCTTGTCGGCGAAGGCCGCGTCGTAGGCCCGGCGAAGGTAGGGTCGGAGGTCGTCGGAGGGTAGGTCGATGCTAGCCTCGGCGTCCTCCGGCAGGCGCTCCACGTGCGGCAGCTGTACGTCGACGACGCGGACTAGGCCAGCCAGGTCCGGTGGGATGTGGATAAGCCGTCGAGTGTTTCATGGCGTGGAAAGAATGGTGATCTGGTGGCCCTGCCGAGCTATGCGTTTGGCGAGCTCGGTGAACGGGAGGATGTGGCCGAAGGCCAGCAATGGCAGCATCACAACGTGCATGCTCCCGCCGCTGGCGTCCATTCGAGAGGCTTTGTCAAACGCAAGGCAGAGGTTCTTTTTATGAGATTGGGGGAGATGGTCTGGCACTGTGCCACTCTCCCTGTTCTTATAATAGGTGCGTTAGTGTGTACCGTGTGTACAGTCGCACATTCAGATATGAAAAGTTCAGTTTGAGGACGTCCTCACTTGGACTGTTCAAGATTGCTGTTCAAATAAGTAAGCAGCGAGCATAGAAAAATAGAGCCAAACAATCAGTCACAGACTCAGAGTCAGCTTATGTCATGGATGAAGGATGATGCACTACGCGCGCGCTACGCCACAACTGACACAATCACCACAGCGGAGTTTCCATTATCTTTTTTTATAGAGTTCAAGGGCAAAGCCCTTGGCTTAGCATCGCAGAGACCAAAACATTCATACAGCATTCAGATGGGTTACATCCTGTATATAAAACACATTCGAAGAGAAAACAGCAAAACAGACTTGGGCTTTCCTGCGGTACTCCCAAATCACTGTAAGCCATTCATTGATTTTGATCGGACAGTTATGATCACCTATTACTTCCCAGGAGGTAACATGTGACATATATATTTATTTGATTTTTATTTTGTAAAGTAGGATAAATTAGGAAAGTTTTAGATATAAAAGTACTTTGTTTAGATTTGATTGATGCATGCGTGATCTGGTGGATATGGTAATTTTTTATTTTGCAAATTTGGACTTCATATATTTTGATTACCATGTAATTTTACATGTGAACTGATACACTTGAATTTGCATGGATGTGATTTGCATGTGTGCCAACGTGACATGTTAGCGTGGTTGGCTTTGTTAGCGTGTAATACATGATTGCGTGTACGTGATTTGTATGTGGTACCTGGGCATACGTGTTAGATTGGTGGGTAAAGTACATGTAGCGTATTACGTTTACAACTTTTCTGATCCGGTAACAATATAATACACTTGATTGTAAGTTTCTTTTTTATGTATCGTCAGCCAACATTATGACGCATCACAATCTCGTAATTGTGTTCGTGGGCAGGCTGTGGACTGCCGGCTTTAAGGACCTCATTGCACAAGGCTGCGTGTACCGGGCCCGAGCTGTGGACATGCGTCACACAGTCGCAGCTTTGCATGTTTTGCTAAAAAAAAGCAAGAATGGCATGTTTTGCTAAAAAAAAAAGCAGGAATTGCATGTCTTCTGGTCGCCGACGATCCACATACCACGAAAAAGGAAGGGCATGCGGCTCGCAAAAGGAAAGGGGGGCACCTGCTGTTTTTTGTCTCCCTGATTTGAGGATTCGACAATATTTCTTCTTTTTCTAGATTAATTAATTAATTAGTTTAATTCAAAAAATCCAAAAAAAATTAAGGGCTCAGATTTACTTGAGATATTACCTCCTAATGAGACTTAGTCCCTCTATGAGCAACCCTTACATCACTGTGAATAAGTGAAGCCCAAAGCCGCCATATTTAGCAGCTTCCTCAAACGAGGTAGATCTTGATAGCATTGCCTGAGCTTCAGGTGATCAAGTGGTAACTTCCTCCTTCCAGTTGCAAGCACTTTGGAACAGAAACCTTTTCTATTCATCATCAACTTGATTTATCCAGTCAACCTTTATGGGCATGTGGCCAATTTCTTCAGAGAGGTTAGCCTTGTATTGAACCCCTGAAGCTTGTCTGCAGGGCAGAGCGTTGGACTATCCCTCCACACGGAGGATGATTTGGAGCCCAACAAAAACAGTCAACAGTCCACAAACCTAATGTTTATGCACCATTGATTTCAGTTGGAATCAATGATTGAGATCATTTCTTGGGAAGGGGTGAGAAACACAAAAAAAGCTAGCCTCCTTTTCACCTGCTGCTGCACTTGGAGAGTGAGAAAGCAGAACACATACATAACACAATGTGAGAGAAGAGAGGAAGAAAAAAGAGAAGCAGATCTATCTAGATTTGGTGGCTCTGAACCAGTCATGTTCATGTGATTGGAGGCTCAAACATTTTTAGATAGGCATCAAACTTGGTGAGCTCATTCTACACTTACTTCAATATGTTCAGTTGGTTTGAGGATTGGTTGAGTATAACATCATATTTGAGAGGGGTTTTATCAGTTGAAGTTACTTCAGTTTTAGAACATAGTAGTTTTAATAGATGATTGATTTGGGTGGTGAAACGGTGTCCGATTGAGCTGAAACTTGGTCAGTGATTAGGGGACTCATGGATCTACATGCCTACCAAAATTTGTGCACAATAGAGCTGTAGTTTGCAAGATATGAACTGATTACTGAAGAGGAGGAGCCTGTAAGTCCGTTTGGTGTTGTCATGCATCTTATTAGACGGTTGTGGTTGTAGTTGATGCCAAGTTTGCAATTTGATAAATGTGTTGCTGTTGTTGTAAATCTCTAGATGCTTTAGAGAAGACTCATTGTATCCATTGTTGATTATAGTTAAAGTTTGGAGTGGACTGGTTGATCCCGTGTTATTTACTCCTCACCTACATCGCACGATTGATCTGATGGTAGACCTCGTTGTTTAACCTATCTCAATAGTTTTCTAGACCATGTAAGGCCTCGGATGTGCCGTCCCTTGCTAGTGTGTGGCCCTAATCAACGTCAATACTCGTGTTCACCGCTGATCGTTGCCAATCTTACACGACACTACACAACACAGGCTGAAACTATTTGATAAGGCCTTTTATTTTATCACACTTATCCCTGTACTAAGCTTGCTGTCACCCCTCTCTCTGTTTTCCCATTTTAAAAAATTGTCAGGGTGAAATTTCATCAGAATTTCTTAAAGTTGGAGCATCTTATGTATTTCACCCTAAATGTATGAAACATCATGCAAAAAAATTATAACATAGGAACATAATTTGTATGTGTCATTGGTTGAAGTGATTTGCCTTTGAAGTTTAAGGTGTTAAGTTAGACAGACTCAGGAGATAAGTGCGCAAACAAATAGTTCTGGAAGTAAACACTACCCAAAGAAAATACTGTAGATGTTCTGCCCAGGACTTTGTGGTGGGCTTCAAGCTAACAGGAAAAAAACATGGGCCGGCTAACCTGTAGGCTCAAAATCAGATGGACCGACTACTACATATTCCCTAACGAAGAACAGAAAGTTCTCTAGTCCGCACTAGGCTTATAAATTAAAAGTAGCCCAAAATCACTCAGCTTGCCTTAGATGGATCCCTGTTCATATTGCCATCTAAAGATTGCAAATGCTCCTTGCAAGCCAATGTTCTAGAAGGAAGACAATCCAACGTTTATGATGCTGAGCAACTCCGACAGCTTGGCTATTCTGGTTGTGGCGGCTATTTTAAAATTTGTATAGTAAAAAGTAGGCTTCAACAGATGTGCTATCTAGTTTTGTAAAATAGGAAGCTGGCTATCTCTTGATTTTCGGTGGCCATATATAGCCAACCACAGGCGCTGGCTATATGACTTTGTAAAATAGCAAGGCTGTTGTAGATCTCTTCTTTTTGAGAAGTTTTCTATTTTACAAAATGGCTAAACAATGGAATTGGACAACTAATTTTAGTCAAACTGTTGGAATTGCTCAATGTAGCTATAAGATTTTTGTATGAAAGTGGAAAGACACCAAAACCACCTGCTCAACAGCTACCATAGCTGCCGTCGCTTAGGCCCTCCACGTCGCCATCGTCTCGGTCCCCCTACTCTCTCCCTATAGACAACCTCACTAGCGGCTAGAGGAGCAAGGACCCGCTCGGTCGGGTACCAATTTTAGGGTACCCGAAGAAGGGAAACTAACGGTCCCTAATGGTCAAATCGAATGAACGACTAAAGGACGTGACCTTGGCTTCATCCGACCCCCAAGGGTCAGGTTCCGGTCCGCCCGACCCCTGGGGGACAGGTTCTGCTCGCCCGATCCCTAGGAGCGGGCCGCGCCTCGCCCAACCCCAAGAAGGGGAATTTCACCCCGCCCGACCCTGAAGGCGCACGATCACCCTCAGACGGGGGCATAGACCCAGCAGGGGGCCCACGTTGCCTCCGACCATCACAGAAGCAAAAACTCGAGCCCATGGTCAAACTTCTGACACTAGATGGGAGCGAGCACACTTCGACATGACCCGAAGCCATGACAGACCACGTCTCGAGGGCCCACGTCACCCACAACGCTAGGCATGACAGGGCGGTGCGCCAGGATCAGCTGACGACACCCGCGCATGGCGCCAACAGCAAACAGGGCCACGATGTGGAGCCGTCTCCATCGCCATCAGCACCACGACATGGAGACGTCTCCGTCATGATCTACAAGACTAGTAGGACACGCCTACAGGAGAAGGAGGGTGGCACAGCCCCGGGGCTGTCTCCTCTGCTTTTCTCTTTCCTCCGTTCTTCTCAGTTTTTCTCTTTCTCTCTCGTGTGTCCCGGGTCCTTCCCTTGGCCTATAAAAGGGAAGGTTGGGCGCCCTATTAGGGGGATCTCTTTGGATCATTCGAAAGCACTTCAACTCCACTTCACTTTCACCAAAGACTTGGGAGCTCATCCCTCTCTCGACCGTTTGTAACCCCTACTACAGACCCAAGCGCAAGTAACACGAACAACTCGCCACTAGACGTAGGGACATTCTGTCCGAACCAGTATACATCTTCATGTCCTCTTTGCACACCATCCGAGCCTAAACGCGTAACACACTAAATTTACTAGCCGGTAATTCCGAACACCGATGGTTGGTGTGCCAGGTAGGGGACTTTTGCGCATTTCGTCACTTTCTGTGGTAGAACCATCTGAATTATATGGCCCACATGTACTTACCATTGTCTTTCAGACCTCT
The DNA here is from genome assembly GCA_038087645.1 of Saccharum hybrid cultivar R570. NCBI lineage: Eukaryota > Viridiplantae > Streptophyta > Magnoliopsida > Poales > Poaceae > Saccharum > Saccharum hybrid cultivar. The sequence goes on from JAQSUU010000139.1 coordinate 19,657,684, forward strand.
GGTAGTAGCACATGAGTGTCCTATAACTCGATAGTCTGTCGGGTGTCTTCGGAAAACCCGAATCATCCATGTTTCATCTTTCGAGCAGGATCAATTACAGTAGCATTATAGGATTACAACAGTTATATAAATATACAAATTTATTACATCAGAGTACAGCGGAAGTATTACAATAACATAAGTTTACCAACCAGTATTAAGTTCTTATAAACCATCATAATTACAAACCATAGTTTTGCCATACAGGCAGTGGGGTAGAAAAAGGAGGGTACGTCCCTTAGATTACATCACCAAAAGAACTTTACCCTGCCCTAGAGTGCACTTCAACACTCTCACTACTGGGACTCTTCCTTAGGAACCAATATATAGCAGAGGCTAGTGCCAGGCTGCTCATGTTGTTCACCTGCAACAAGGGTTTAACAAACCCTGAGTACTGAGGGTACTCAATAAGACTTAACCAACGAAAAGGAAAGACTCCAAGATATGCAAGGTAAGGGGAATCAAGGTGAGTCTATAGCAAGATCAAAAATACTTTTGCTGAAAAACTGCTCTAATGTTGATCCTTACTTTCAAAGTTTTATGCTTTAATTTAATATTAAAGAAATCTCTCTTAGCACCTATTCTAATTCCAAACACTTCATTATTCTCATCACAACATGATCACATAGCTAAAGTTCCAGTGGATTAGCTATGATGCAGGACGGTTGATCAAGTCTTCTTCACCGAGAAGCTACGGCGATTCAAATCGGTTTGGTCCAGCTGGGGTTTCCTTACCACACGACATATGCAGGGTTAGGCCTAGATCTGTGCCTGCATACATCAACCCTCACTCGGATCCTCCATTACAGAAATCGGTCTAGCGCTACCCGAGAGCACAGTACCCACTCTACTGCGTCGTTCATCCCTGACGGATTCATAGGAGTGTGTAACACGGTACTCTCGTCATCTCTCCACTTCCAATGCGTGGTTATCGTTTCCTATAAAGGAATAGCCCAGATGTTGGGCTTACCAGAGTATGTGGCTAGTACTACAAGTCATTATCATAGGCAGGCCGTACAACGAATGGTCCTTAACCGACACAGACGGGGTCACTATGTCCAGCCTCAAATTGGGCGCAAGCCAAGATTTCGCCCGGTCTAGATTTAAAAGTCATGATCATCCTCATACTTTAGGTTCATATTTATAGCTTTAGAAAACTTACTTAACAACATTTTTCCATCTAAGCAGGGCTAAGCATTTTAACAAAATAATACTTTAACATAAGTACCATGGGTGAGTAAGGATAAACAAGGTAGTCATGCAGCAATGGTTATCAACAACTCCTAACAACTTAAATGCAACATTCATAAAACTTATGTGATAAACATTTTATAAAACACATAGAATGGTTTATGCTCCGAGGATTGCCTGGAGTGTCGGGGTTGTTAGATGTATCCAACTCAGCTCCACTCTCCAACCCAACTACCTCTGAGTGATGATGTAACACCTCAGGTGTTATGGTTGCTGATTAACCTGCCATGTCATCATATTGCATCGCAAAGCATCCATGATTAGGTCAATCCTGTTATGCATTTACTAAAATGAGTTTACCTTCCTAGGTTGGATGTGCTTCTCAGTGGTGTGACTCGAACCGAAAACCCTAATTTCGAATGCCACCGCAAATACTTAGTCCATGCCCTACATAATTTGAGGTGTGTGACTGTGTTACACACTAGTGTCAAGTGTAGGGTATGAACTCAAGTACAACACATAAAATGAAGCTCCAAGTTTGAGTTTGAATTGGAATCCCAAACTTATCGCGAGTTTTCCGATTCGAATTTGAATTCAAATTTGGGGAAATATTAAAAGATTTTCGAAAGCTAAATTGGTCAACCAAGAGTGGCATTTGGTCAACTATGTGATAATTGACTCAATGATGCACTTGGGTGACGGTTTGATCATTAAGTAATCACCAATTAAGGTAGCAACAAATTTCAATTGGAATTCCTCCGAAAACCCTAAAATCCAAAACCTTGGTTTTACCCCTTTTGAAATAATTCAAAATCTAAGCAAAATTTGGGAAAAAGTTTAAAACCAAGTTTGTATAACTTTTCAAGGGCTACAACTTTGATGTTTTGAGTTTTCAAAGTTTTAGTGTAAAATGTGGAGAAATTTTGAAAATAAGCAAATTTCAAATTTGACCCCTTTTTATCCCCAAACCCAAATTTCAAAATGGAGGCAGAATTTGAAAATGGTTTGAATAGCAAAGTTGTAGGTCTTGTCTAGATGTACAACTTTGGTGTTAGAAGTGTTTGAAGTTTCAATACAAAATCCAAAGTAATTTCTAAATTACCAAATTTCTGAAAAGTGTCCCCTTTTGAATTTAAACTCAAATTTCAAAATCTAGTTCGAATTTGGAAAAAATGTTCAATACAAAACTTGTAGAGCTTAAAATTCTAAAGATTTCATATCTTGGGAATTTTTCAAGTTGTTACATGAATTTGGGAGTAATTTGAGAAAATAGTTTGAATTGGAACAGTTTGGGGGGGAGAGAGAGCTACAGTACTCCAGCGAATCAGAGCAGGGCACCGCGCGGCATGGGCACCGGTGAGATCGCCGTGGCCTTTCTGGCCATTTCCAGGCGTCGCCGTGGTCGTTAGAAGCTCCTAGACCTCGCTACACTTTTCTACCCCGTGTTGTCATGCTATTGATCAACTTCTTCTATATAAACAATCGACGTCGTCGTCGTTTTCCTCTTCCGCCACCATTGCCGCCGAGTTCACCCGCCGGCGAAATTCACTGCCGTCCAGCCATCACTGTCCTCTCCATCTCTCCCAGCGCATCGCCCGGACCTTGCGCTTCTCCTGAGCCAACTCCCAACCAACCGCATAGCCCACAGAGCCTCAGTCGCCACCGTCCTCCTCAGGTCCGGCAAGGCGCCGCCGCAGCCCACCTCGTCGTGGCCAGCCGCCTCCACAGCCTCTCATCGCTTGCTAGTTGCTTTGCTGCACTCGCGGTGAGCTACTGATGCTCTCCATGCCGTTATTTTAGTCGCTACTGGCCTTGGTTACCGGGACGCCGGGCACCACGGCCACCGTGCCGCCATGACCGATGGGATGCTACCCCCGAGGGGTTTACGATCGAGCGAAGGGTCCAGGAAGGTTCGTGGGGTGGTGTAGATAGTTTTGGTCAAGACTGTTGAGTCGCTGGTGGTGTGATCGCCGGCCGACCGCCGTGTGGACATGGCCGAGCGCGCGGGAGAGAGCGAGAGAGCGGAGGAAGGGGATGACAGGCGGGGCTGAGATGTCAGCGACCGAGAGAGAGAGCCGGGAGCGCGAGCGCGGGCGCAGCTGGGCCGCGCGTTGCTAGGCCGCGTGGGCGAGCGCGGGCACGAGCGCACGAGCGGGCCGTTCGGCTGGGCCAAGCCGAAGGAAGGAAGGGAAGGCGGCCCGAAAAGAAAATTTTTGTTTTTCTTTTTATAAAATGTGAATAGTGTTGGTATTTGTTTATTTCATTAGAAATTATGTAGAGCTCCAAAAATAATGAAAATTTTTGTGTAAGCTTTCCAAGATATAAACTACTTAGGAAAACATTAAATGCTAAATTTGATTACTTTTTGAAAGTTATTTAATTAGTTAAATTAAATATTAAATGCAACTTCCATGAATTTTAGTAATTAAAATATTAATTCAAAAATCATGAAATTTATTCTGACACTATTTTAGGCCATGATTAATCTATAGAAAAAGTTTAAGCTCATTTAGATGAAGTTTGATTTAATATTAATTATGCCCTAATTAATTAAATGTTTAAATAATTGTTAAATTAATAACTTTAAGTGTTGTGTGTCCTTTTGATTGAGTGATGACCTTGGGTCACCAATTCTTGGTGATCTTTGGCACCTTAATTTCATGATTGAGCTCGTTAGTTACATGTTTGGTAAGAAACGTTAGTATCGCTATTAGTTTGTAGGTTTTACTGTTTTGTGACTGAACTACGAAGGAAAGTTGTACTCAAGTCGTAAACCGTGGCATATTATCATCAAGCATCATGTTTTATCACCGCATCATGTTGAAACATGTTATATACTCATGTAGTTCCTGCTTTCGAAGAAGTTGAAGTTGGCGAGCAAGTCTCCGAAGAAGAGTTGTCGTCGGTGGGTTCCGGACCAAAAGTCAGAGTCTTTGAGCCTGAGTCAGTCGTCGCGTCAGAGCAAGGCAAGCCCCGGTGCATTTAAACCCTACCTTGAGATCTACAAATCTTTATTATTTATACTATAGTTTACTGCATTAAGTAATTAGGAGTTGAGTGATAACCCAATTGCTGCATCGTCATCCTTGATTATTGCGATATCACCCTTGATACATGTTTTACCAAAAATGCGTAGTTTGCTTCGCTATGCTTATGAATTAAGTTTTTAAATGAAATTTTTACATGGCCATGATGACATACTTAATGAATATTGAAAGAAGAGAATGAACTTGAAAGATCGGGTGGGTGGTTTGGCCACTGCTAACTTGCATTGAGAAAGGAGTCTCAATGTAGTGTTTCCGCCTTGTCGACTAAGGACCGTTCGTTGTAAGCCTGCTTGTGTTTCGAGACTTTGCAACTAGGCTCATGCCTTGGGTAAGCCCAAAATGTTGGTGATTCCATTTCGAGAACGTCTAACCTCGCACTGGGAGTGGAGAGATGGCGGGAGTAGTGTGTACCCTCGGAGCTAGAATCAGGCCAGGTTCGATGAGTACTGTACTCTCGGGTGGCGATAGACACGTTCTGGTTTTGGAAGATCTAAATGAGGGTTGGCATATGCAAAATTTGGTTCTACATATGTCGTGAGGTTAGAGATCCTCAGCTGGGTATAATCGGTTTGAATCGTCGTTGCTCCTCGGTTATGGAGACTCGATCGCCTGACTGACATCATAGTTAAGAACTGGAATTGAAAGAAAGAATAAGAAAGGTCTTGATGAGAATTACTTTGATCTAGATTATGATCACTTAGAATTGGTTAATGAACCATCAATGGTAAAAGTAAAATATTGAAGGTAAGGACTTACTTTAGTAAGCTTTTCAGCAAAAGAAATTTTGATTCTTGAATACCCGTATCTTGATTCCCTAAAGCTAGCATGCCCTTGGAGTCTTTTTCTTAGTCGGGTAAGTCTTGTTGAGTACTCTTGTACTCAGGGTTTGTTAAACCCCTTGTTGCAGGTGTGGTTCATGAACAAGTCTGCCTTGAGCCTTGTTGCATGTCTGTTGTGGCTGAAGAAAGTGACAACGAGTAGACTGTGTGGCCTCTAGGCAAGGCACTTCACTTGTGTGTTTGTAATAAAGTTAATACTGATACTTCCCTACTACCGGTTTATAATAATGCTACGTATGGTTTGAAGTTTAGAAACTATGGTTTGTAAACTTAAGTTATTGTAAGACTTCCGTTACTTTACTTTGTTGGTATTTTAAATAAATTGTTGTAATATTGCAATACTCCTATGATTGGATCCTGTTCGGAGGAAAGCAAACTTTTTAAGTTATGAGGAACATAAGTATGGCTATCAGTGGTCATTATGACGATGACAGGTACATGTGGGCCATCATAATTAGGAGGTTCTGTGACAGATGACCCGCCTCAGAGGTCTGCTCAGTTAACGGTTCTCCACACCCATTCACTATACGTTAAAAGGATGCACGCTTAAAAATGATGCTAACATGGAATAACATAAAAGGGACATTTAGAAAGGATAAAAAATAGTTATCTAATTGAGTACAACTTTTCTTCGCTAATTACAAGGTAATTACTTCACCAAAACAACATTTAACATCTCATGATTAAAAGGTGTTTATAACATTTAAGTAGTATAGATTAACAAGGTGAAAAGATATGAATTAACCATGCAATAACAATGCCATGGAACAGCAAGGGTAAAATGTTCCAAGGTCTCCCATCAATCCCAATTGCACATCATCAACTTAAATGATATTATGAAATAATTTTCCTAATTTTATTAATCCATAAATCAAGTCTATTTAAGTGACCTAATTATTTTATCTTCAAAGAGTTCCAAACTTTTTGTGTAGGTTCATAACAACAAGTTAAACATACTCATAAAATTTCACAAATTTAGGGGTTATATTTTAAGCTATAAAAATCATGGAAGTTACATTTCTTAATTAAAAAGGGTAATTTTTAGACATCCAAAACTTACTGTTTTCTTAGATTTATATTTTTCCTATGTTAAACACACCAAGAACAGTTTACTCACAAAGTTTCACAATTTTAGCATTATTAATTATTTAGTTATCAATTTTACAAGTGTCATCATATAATGGAATTTTAGAAAAAGGAAAAAGAAGAAGAAACTCTCCTTCTCTTTGGCTTGGCCCAGCAGCGCGGGTGGCCCAGCTAGCAGCCGTGGCCCTAGAGCCGAACTGGCCCAGGCCTGCCCTCTCTCTCTCTCCTTGTCCTTCCTCTCGCTTGGCCCAAGGCCGATTTGGCCCGACCTTCCCTTCCCCTTCCCCTGCTTCCCGCAATCCATGGCGGCGACGGCTCGATCGGTCAGAGTTCACCAACGGGAACTCCTCGACGGAGCCAAAGGATCAGCTCCACTCCCTCAACATCCTGCACTACCTAACATCTCTTTTCCCTCCCTCTCAAGACTGGTGAGAGCACAACGACGTCTGCGGCAGTCTGGCGATCATCGGCAACGCGAGCACAGCTAACCACTCCACCTCCCGCTACGCTTCAAGCACCAACACACTCCTTAGGGTAGCACGACCACACCAGACGGCTCAATCGAGCAACAAAACCCTCAGAGCATCCCTAACCTTGCCCATGGCGGCATGGTCGGGCGGTGCTCGCCATACGCCTCATGTTCCAAGCTCTAGAGCTCGGTAGAGGTTAAACTCACACCTCAAGCTCACTCAAGGGCTCACCATGACTCAAAGACGAAGCTCAGAAGGCTTCAGGGAATGACGGGTGAGGGTGGTCGTCGAGATCAGTGGCTCCGGCGGTGTGAACCGAGAAAGACGACATTGTTCCAACGCATCCGGTCGTGCGCTACGAAAACCAGTGAGAGCACGAGCATTAAGGTGATGAGGGGGACACAAATTGTGACAAAGATGGAGTAGAGAGGAATCCGTGGTGATCTAGCCATGCGGAGGGGCTCACGGCAGCGCTATGGACTTCGAGAAAGAAGAAGGCATCGTGCGGCTAGCTCAAGCGATGCGGGGTGGAGCTGGTAGGCTTAATCAGGGCACGGAGCGATGGCAGACATGGTGGCAAGGCGAATTGGGCAGAGACGGAGTGAGGAGGGCGAATTGGAGCTCAAGCTATCCTTAGCGGCGATGGCGCTAGGCGAACGGGAAAGAGAAGGAGGTGGCGCTTCTATGGCTCAAGTAGAAGAAGAAGAGGTGGCGGGTGGCTTTGAGATGGCCAGCACCTGCTTGCAGCCACGGTGACGAGCTGCTGCATGGCGAGGCATGACTGAGCGGTGCATCGAGGGCGGCGGGCAGCAAGGAGGAGGTGGCGAGCTGTTGCAGCTGCCTCCTTGAAATAGGAGGATGAAACATGAAACATGTTTCCATGTTTCAAAAAGAAACTGCACCTTAACCCCTTGATTAGAGCAAGATGGAGGTAGAATTAGGGCAAGCTCCAAAAAAGAAAAGTTGTTCCCCATCTCAAGAACTCCAACATTGCTATAGACATGGAGAAGTGAAACTCAACAGATTGGGAGATAGAAGAGGAGTTAGGTTATAGAAGGAATGAAACATCATGTTTCACTACTTGAAACATGAAACAAGGATTATGGTTTCCAAAGTAATTAACTTAATTACTATTATTAATTAGTTGGTAATTAATTAGGGATCACACTCAATCAAATCATGACACGATCATGATCTCACAAGTAGATTTCAAATTGGCATTATGACTTGAATCAAATTATTTCAAAAATCATTTTGTAATTACCCTCCAATTTGAGTTCAACACTTCATCTCAACATTTGACCTCTTTGACCAAGTGTTGAAATGCAAGTTTCAAACCCAAACTTGAGGTTCACATTTTTGTAGTTTGACTTGATTTCATGCCCCACAATAATCATTAGCATAAAGTACACAATTTACACTTCAAACTTGTGAGGGCAAAAATCTCAAGTAATTGAGATGTCATTATAAAATAGAAGGTCACAAAGGGCCTTTAAAAGATTTTTGATTTGAGCTCAACACAATATAACAAGACATCCAACTAAGGAATTAAATATTATTTTATTGAATGCATCACATGGTGACCTACTAAACATGGTGCATAATGCATTATGATGACATGGCAAAATTTTTAGTTAGTGCATAACACCTAGGGTGTTAATTTTTAGCAGGCTACGGATGGCTAGCCACAGCGTGAGCTAGACCCTGAGCGTACACACGCATTTCGAGAGTCTAGACTTTCTCACCATAGTGGAGGGAGGGCGGGCGTGGGCTCCCGGCCTCGTCCAACCTCCACGCTTTGCCAGCCTCGATGCCGTCGTCAAGGCCCTCGAGAGGCTGCAGCTGCATGCCCCCAAGGCTCATGTCCCCCAGGGGCAACTAGTTTCTTGACTTCAACTACGCGTGGCTAGAACGTCAGCTCTCCATCTTCTTAGGGTCCTAGTTGTCGCGGGATGAATTACGTCACTTTTCTTCCTTCTACCGACGACATGTCATAGCTCGCTGGCGGAGAACCGCTCTCCCCGACATATCTCACTCAAAACACCCCGACAAGCATTTTTGTTTTGGCAACGTGACGCTACTGGGACTGTCGATTGCCTCATGGCGTGGCACACGCATTCCGCCCCCACGGTCTCTACCAAGGGAAGGACGTCACGGAGGTGCTCCGACCAAGCGACTACAAACCTAGGGCCATCAATGGCCGACTCTTCGCCAACGCACGAGATATTAAACAGATACGTCGCTTCTACCCCTAGTTTCTTCCGAGTTGTTAATGTACTTGTGAAAAATCACGTTTCTAAAATAAAAAGTCTATCGGTTGCATTGTCATATCCTTGATTTTTAGTGACACCCGACCCCAGCCCGGCGGGTAAGGGTATATACATATGCAGAAACACTCTTTGCATCCGACCCCTTCTCACGTTTAGGGCCCAAAGCAAGAGGTCGTGGAGAAACAGATGCTGAGTAAAACTGGGCAGACCGTGAAAAAACCCACGCCCCGACGGCTGTTGACGGTAGATAAGTATCATTTTTAACCATCAACATAGCATGAGAAATGATCTAAATATAAATATTATCTAGATATAGGGTGTAACACCCTAGGTGTTTGTCAATCACTAAGTAGTGGATTTGAGCTCGAACATGACAGATTAAGTGGAGATGACAATGTCAAGGTCAACCTATGGAGATGAGCCTGACCTAAAGTTGGATGTTGCACCATTACTTTACATATAGGCCCCTTTTTAAATTATATGCTTGGGTGGGGTTATGGCAATATCTTCATGTGTCTCACCTTAGTACCTATCTATAGTGACCCCTGAAAAAGTTTCATGAAGTTTGGAATAAAAAAGTCACATGAAATGATAAGTTCCATTCCTATTGGAATTTGCACCATTAAGTGAATGGAATTATAGACCATCAACCAAACCTTGCAACTTTGCCCAAATGACTCTAGATGAATTCTACAACAAAAGTCATGAAGGGTTCATGTTGAGCAAGTGGCTAGAAAATGCTCAAATAGATCAAAAAGTGTAATTTAAGCTTAATCGTGACGCTACTTTGACTTGGTTTGAACTGTGCCTTACAATGCTTTCATGGAGTTGCACCTTAAATAAAAGTTGAAGTTTGAGTGGAGTAGAACAAACTTTGTTTTTGGACCAAGAGCCAGATCAACTTGAAACTAAGTCAAACCGAGGCTCAAACTTGGAATCTCCTGCTGTTTTCAGAGTCCAAAAATATTCTAAGTCTGAGTTAACTGAAACCTAAATTTTTAGTTTCGTGTACCCCACTTTAGGTCCTTCTATCTCTCTAACTAGGCCTAATTAGACTTTGAAGATTTAATAAAAGTTGGAGCTGGTATGTAGATCTACAACTTTTATTAATAGAGTTTTTGCTAACTCGTCGTAGTTTAGGAGTTACAGAGGCACGAAGTATGGGTTTCAGTGGTATGTTTGAGGTAGAATTAGAAATTTGAAATTTGATGAACAGTGTCGACGTGCACAGAGAGCAATGCCGCGTGGCCTGGCATTCGCCGCTGCTCGCCACCTCGCTCGCCCTCGCTGCTTGCATGACCGCCACCTTGCCTCTGTGCTCGACAAAAGGACGTCGAACCCTCTCCCTCGGTCTTCTTGCCTCGCTCCCTCGCCCTTGTCGTTCCTGTCCGCTCTCTGCCGCTCGCCATGGCAGAGGCGAGCTCGAGCTCCAGGCCGCGCCGCGTTCCTCGCCTTCGTGCCGCCTCGGCCCGAGCCGTGCACCCCAGCGCCATCGCGACCCTCCCGCGAACCCAGCGCACCATTTCCCCACCTTCCTCGGCCGCCGGAGCAGTCGACCATCGGAGCCGCCGCCATCGTCGTCGCTTGCTGTAGTGGCCACGCCACCACAGGCCACCATGGGCCAAACCGAGGGCACTAGCGGGTGCGCATGAAATCCCTGGTGCTCCACCTCCACTTCCCCTGCCGCCGGCGAGCCCCCTCTGGCCGGCACCGCGAGCTCCGGCGACCCCTCCCCTGTAAAATCGCGACCAGGGGCTGCATGCAACAATTTGACTCAAAGAAGGGGCCTAACTGCAATGTCATAGACTCATATGAATAGTGCCTCGAGGGACCTATTTGTGGTGAATCGGGTGAAACTTTGAAAATACATAGTAAATCATAGGAAATTCCTAAAATAGCAAATGAGGACTTTTTGGAATCCTTGTGAAATTATATATGCAGTGGATCTATAATATATCATGTTTTAGTTTAGATTTTTAGCTGTAAAAATAGATCTATGCTTCTAGGTTTTCAATGCTAGTTCTATTTGTCATTTTCATAACTGCCAATGTAGGGCTCCAAATGAAGTGAAATTTTTGTGGCATGCTACTATTGTGATGTGTGATGTCTGATAAAAATTTCAGGATTTTAGGTCTGATAGTTTAGGAGGTATAAAAATAACAAATGCCATATGCTGCTTTGCTTCTATTCTGGACAGTGCTGCATGTATGCATTGTTTGGCTCAGTTAAGTTATGAATCATGCCTTGTTGATAATAGATGAGTTCTAGTACATTTCATAATCTTTTCAAAAAGCTAAAGATCACAATTTTTGGTTAAGTATATGTTTAGTTATAGTTGTTTAAAGTACTGTGAAAGTTTCTGCCCAAACCCAGACAGCATTGCTTTGTGTGCCATGTGTGACCTTGTTAGTGGCAGAATTAGTTCTAGATGTTTATAGAAAAGTTGTTCACAATTTGTTAAGCTTTCTAAAAAGTCCAGAACCATAATTATTGGATTTGTGAAACTCAAGCTATAACGATTTAAAGTGGCATATCAGATTCTGTCCATATTTTGGACAGAGATGCAATTATTTAATTAATTGACCATGTTAACTGTAGAATCATCTTAAGATGATTACAAGAAAGTAGTGGGTAACTTTATAATCTTTCTATAAAGTTGAGAATCATGTTTGTTGGAGGTCTAGAACTCCATTTATGCTTCTCTGAAGTTTCTATCAGTTTTCTGTCTATAATTGTACCACTGCTGTTGGGCTGCATGTGTGGTGTTACTCGAGCAACTAGTTTCATGGTGTAAATGATGTTTACTGTGGTTTTGGTAAATACAAAAGTTGTAGATAATTATCTTATCTTGCTTGTGTTAAATTTTCATGATCCCAGGTCTGACAGTTTAAGAGTTGCATGCTTAATAAGTCTACTGTCAGATTTTAATTACCTTCTGTGCAGACTTTAAAGATTGGCATGTTTGGTCATGATAACTTGGGAATCATGTTGAGATGATTAAAGATGAAATGTAGATAATTTCATAATCTTTCCAGAATATCTTCTTGCAAGTCATTTGGATTTAGGGATCTCCAGTTATGATTGATTTACTGAGCTACTGTATGTATGTCCAGAAAGTGACAGATTTTAGTTGTAGTGCTTTGATTAACTTTGCCATGCTAATGTGTTGAAGTGTGACTCATACCTTTGAAAGTACTTGGGTTAGTACCCTGTGATCTTGAGGCTTGTGTCTTGCTTGATGTGCTTGCCATCTTCTATGTTATGCCCTAATGTGGATTAAGTTAATTAGCTCTAGGTGTTTATGAGAACTTTGGTATGCTTGTTTGGTTACTCTGTTTATTGCACTTCTATGCATTCACACCTGTGCATGGTTGCATCTCATATAGGTACGCTAGCAGAAACGTGTGAAGGATGTGGCGTTGGAGCCAAACCCGAAGACGGTGTTTGGTGGAACTATCCCGAAGATGGAAGTACTCAGCGAGTTTCTTCTGACATACTCTAACTTGAGTCGGATCCCAGGCAAGCCCCGGAGCATTATAAGCCTCCTATCTTCAAAGCAATTAATTCTATATATGTTATAAGTATTGTTGCATTAAGTGATAGGAGTTGGTTGGAAACCCTTGCTGCATTATATCATTCCTTGTCCAGATATATGAATCCTTGAATCCTACATTGACTAGGATCGAGTAGATGCTTAGCCCTGCTTTAAGCGGTAGAAGTCAGGTGATTTCCTGTCACCTGCGAGATATAGGGATATTCATATATGGCACGGTGAGCTATATTTGCTATCGTGGAATGGAACCATGTGTTAATAAAATGAAATGAGACCGGGCATGATGACGATAGTGAAGCAACAAGGCATGGAGGTCTTGGGTGTGGATCTATCCCTATCTAAGTCGTTTAAGGACCGATTCGCTGTACGTCCTTGAGTCATGTTGAACGCAGTCTAACACTTAGTTGGCCGGATAAGCCGTTCCGACCGCGAAGCCGAGTAATGTGATTCAGGCCGGGAATCGAATGGTAGGTTGCTTCTTGGAGGAGAGAAAGGATGTGCTTGGGGACATTGGCGTGAGACCAAGGGGGGGTTAGAGTCCCTATCACCTGGCAGAGTGTCACCCTTGGGGTCACGACATCATTCGGACCCGCGATTCCTGAATCATATGAAAAGGTGGCTTGTGCGACCCTGGCAGGGGCCTGCGCGGTGAGTGTTAGAAATACCCCTCCAGCTGGATAGGAATTCGATTCGAATCGCCGTCGCTCCCGGTTAGTGAGCACTTGACTTGAGCAGCGGCAACGTAGATTCCATTAAATTGAACGGATGGTTAATTGGATAACGATGGAAGGGTTGCCTCAATTTATACCTGCTATGGTTAATATTGTTTGCTCCTAATAAAGTGAGTGCTCTAGTACAGATTCTAATATAGATGATAGGTTAATGATAATTAACTTGATGCTTAAGCATTAATGATTGATCATCTATATTAAGCTTTTATGCAAAATGTTGTCAAGCTAGCCCCACTTTATATCAGCCTTGCATGATCCTTGGTGTCACTTTATTTCTGGTTTACGACGGGTAAGTCAAGCTGAGTACTTTGTCGTACTCAGGGTTTTATCCCCACTTGTTGCAGGTTGTGATGTATCATGGCGGCTACAAGAGTTGGTTGGCTCCTGCCTTGTGGCGGAGTGTGATCATGGGCATGATCCTTCTTATTTACCTTATCTCTAATGCTTTTATTGGAAGTCGACCGTGGTACTGGCATGTATTTGAAATAAGATTAATGTTAGTTTTAAATTACTTTGCTTCCGCTACTTTTGAACTTAAGTTGTAATAACTATGTTGAACTCCGATGTAAATTGATTTACTTATGAAATGAATGTAACATGTGACTTGTTATGTTGAATCACTACGATCTTGGCTTGTATGTTGGTTGGTTTGAATTCCCTCGTGATTTCATTGGACTACCGGAGTTATATGGGCTCAAGTGCGAGAATTTGATCATTTCAGTGATTGTTTTTGTACTTGTGCTCTTATAATTTGGACGGTTCTGTTACATAGGGGTCACACTGACAGAATTCCATGAGTTTTGGTGAATATCTATTTCTGCAGGGGGTTATCAGGAAATAACTAAAGGAGACCCACATGTCAGATTTACGTAGAGACAAAGGGGCTACACATAACTTTTCTAGAATGTGGAAGGTACGAGAAGACTCTAGAAATAAACGGGAGACGAAACGGGCCCCGAAGTGGGGCGCCCGCCCCTGTGGTGTGGCCAATCAGGAGCCACATCACGGATTATGCCTCCACCGCCTTTGAGGATCAATAATAATCGTTCATCAAGGTCGGTTTAATCCAAGGGCTGTGGTGCTTCCTAGAAGGCTATATAAGCAAGGCCCCTGACCCTAGGAGAAACCCTAATTCAGGAATTCATTATTCATTCATCTCATTCAGAGAAGCCCTAGAGCCACCATCTCAATTAGATCTCTAGTTTAGTATAGCTACATAGGATTAGAACTAGAAGGAGCTAAGCATTGCTTGATTTCCAGATCTATCGGAGAATACTTTGGTAATTCTCTCCTACTTTTGTATTTGTTCTTATATTATTTATCTAGTTCATCATTTGTATGAATATGACTTTAGTCTATTCTATCATATTGGATATGACTTTGCTCTATTTGATTATGTTCTCAATTATATTGTTCTTAGTCTACTTTGATTATATGCTTGGCATAGTTAGATCAGAATTATATTCAAGTATAGGATCGTATAGCGCTTGCTCATTGATATCATGGGTGAGTGGTAAACATTGTGTAGGCGTGGTGTCTATACCGTATTTACCTGCGATTGCACCCTATATTCCAGATCGTGTGGTAGATCGCGGGAGTGACAGTCCTGTTGAGTCCTCTGTAGTCCACCTCCCAAGTATAAGGCAGGCAGAGCACAACTATTATAGGGAAGTGATGGCTATGTTCCATATCTTCTTTAGTAATATCACTATACGTAGATATAACCTTTTCTTGCCATGATTGCCAAGTGTAATTGCACTAATCATTGTATGCTTTGACTTTATAGTTAGAATAACTTAGGATTATCCCAATAGTTCATCCTAATCCATGCTAGTGCTATATATCTAGAGTAGTCTATTGAGATATTTATCATTATATGGCTATGTGCTTACCAGTTATCCTTTATTATTATTCATATATATTATTTATCTTGTGACACTTACCCTGTATGAGAAGAGAGATAAAGACATGGTTATGCTCTCTATTAGTATATGCAGTGATGCTCATTACTCATTATCCTTAGCATCCCTTCCCAGTGGTAAAAATATAAATAACGATACCTGGATTACTCCCGGTTAAAATGCTACATCGGTATTATCTATGCGCTTGCGGATTTCATATTTATTTTAGAGGAGCATTTGCATATTTTAGTACAAGCACCTTTGGTGTCATGCTGGGGATGACAACCTAGCTTAGGTGGCATTAGAGGTGTCAACAAGCATTTTTGGCGCCGTTGCCGGGGAAGGTTGAATTGCTATCCAAAGGATAATGAGCCATCACTTGCATCCACTAATGTGATCGAGAAACGATCATCCTTCTCTTCTCATACAACCTTACCCTTGTCTTTTGTCTATTTTATATATTATATATAGGGTAATGTATGAGCAGGTTTGGCCGTCCAGATAACTTCATCGATAATCTAGAATTGCTATTCAGAAGAGCAAGAGCCAAGCTAAAGAGAGTTCAAGAAGAAACATCATCATCTCAGCTTGAAGCTCCACTCTCTAATTCAGAAGGCCAACCAAGCATAGTTCAGAACTTAACACCAAAGTTCGACGCTATGGCAAATAAGTCACTCCGTGAGTTCTTAGCTCCAACTACAGCTAACATTCGGACTGGACCTATGGCAGAGATTGAGCAGAACTTTGAGTTAAAGCCAGCGTTGATCAACATGGTGCAAGCTAGCCAGTTTTGTGGGAAGGCACATTAAGATGCTAGTGCTCATCTCCAACACTTTCTAGAGATCTGCAACACTTTCACCATCAAGGATGTCCCTAGAAATGCCATACTACTTTGCCTCTTTCCATTCTCACTCTTGGGGAGAGCGAAGCAGTGATTCTATGCGAATAAGGAAAAGAATACTACGTGGGCACTCTGTTCCACTAATTTTCTGGCGAAGTTTTTTCCCATGGGCAAGACAAATGCTCTTCGTGGAAAGATATCAAGTTTTCAGCAGCAACATGATGAGTCAGTCCTAGAAGCATGGGAGCGCTTTCAAGATTACATCCTAGAATGTCCTCGTCATGGAATGGAGAATTGGCTACTTATGCAGACCTTCTATCACGGGTTTACTAATAGCACCCGTGAGACTATGGATGCTACCGCTGGAGGAGCATTCTTATCACTTACAATCAATAAAGCCACAGCTCTTGTGGAAAAAAATGGCATCCAACCAAGGTTGGAACGAAGAAAGAACTCAAACCCGCAAGAGAGGTGGAGGTATGCACCCGTTGAAGAAGGTAGACATGTTGTCTGCCAAGATGGACCTACTTATGAAGAGGCTTGATGAGGGAGCCAAAGAGAAGAAGGAAGTCATGCACATTCATGATTCCCGCATGACTTGTGAAGAGTGTGGAGACACTGGGCATTCAGGAAGCAATTGTCCAGAGCTACAAGAGGATGTGAACTACCTCAATAATAATAACAACTACTATCGTCCTCAACAAAATCAAGGCTGGAATCAGCAGCAAAGGCCTAACTACTCAGGTAACTACTTAGGTAATAATTCTTTCAATCAACCACCTCTAAGAGAGTTAGTGCTTAATCAAGCATAGTTAATGGATAGCCTGTCTAAGAAACTAGCATCCAATGATAAAACGCTAGAAACAATTAATAATAGAATGGATAATTTTTCTACTGCCATTAAGAATCAGCTCAGTTTCAATAAGATGCTAGAATCTCAATTGCAATAGCTCGCCAATATTGTTCCTGCTAACCAAGGTAAAATTCTAGGACAACCGAAAGATCTAGAAACTGCAAATCTTGTAGACATATTTAATGCAGGAAGTTATTGGAGTGACCCTATCTCCAAAGGATAGAACAACGAGACTCTACCGACTAAGAAAGGTGATCTAGGAAGACCTATCATCCCGATCTCCATTGGAAGCATGAACTTTAACGAAGCTATCTGTGACTTCGGTGCAAGCGTCAACATCATGCCGAAGGTAATCTATGACAAAATGATTAATTATCCTTTATTGTACATAACCATGTGCTTGCAGCTTGCAAACCAGTCACTTTGTTACACCAAGGGAATTCTAAAAGACATATGTGTACGAGTAGGCAACTCGTATGTT
Source organism: Saccharum hybrid cultivar R570 (assembly GCA_038087645.1). NCBI lineage: Eukaryota > Viridiplantae > Streptophyta > Magnoliopsida > Poales > Poaceae > Saccharum > Saccharum hybrid cultivar. Next base: position 19,674,986 of record JAQSUU010000139.1, read on the forward strand.
CCTGCAGATTTTATAGTAATGGAGACAGGTGGTGATGAGAAGTCACCCATCATATTGGGACGACCGTTCTTAAACACCGCTAGAGCTATCATGTATGCCAACACTGCTAAGATCTGTTTCAACATCAAAGGCAAGGGAGAGACCTTCTTCTTCAAGGACAAAGTGTTGCAATTCCCTGCACACCCCAACATCCCTATGAGCCAAGGAAGAAGAACAATCAGAGAAATAAGAACAAGAACAAGAATAGGAAGCCACAACATATGGAGTCAGTGAGAATGATCACTGCAATCCACAGAGAACACGATCATCAGCTCAAGTCCCCATATCTGCTCAAGAGAGATGACCCAGGTGTCCCAACCATTGAATGCACAATCAACAGAAGTTCCTTTCAGAAAGCTGTCTGTGACACTGGATCGGATGTCAACATAATGGCCAAGGTAACTTATGAATATCTATATGGTACTATGCCTTTAGACCCAACCTATGCACAGCTGCAGATGGCGGACCAATCATTTCGCTTTGTGGACAAAATAGTGAAGAATGTCCCTGTGCAAATTGATGACCACTTCATCCCGACTGACTTCTTAGTCATCAACATGGGAGAAGATGAGTATGATCCACCGATCATCCTAGGGAGACCATTCCTAAGCACCACCAAGGTCATCATCTACATTGCAATAGGAGAAGTACATTTTCAATTTTCCTTAGAGAAGGTACGCCGTTATTTCAACAACAATTATATAGTTAATGAAGAACCCAAGAAGGACAGAACCAGAAGAAGGCGTCGCAACCGCACCCAGAAGAATCAGATCCCCAAGGATGGATGGGCTGACTATCAAGGAGAAGTATCAAGATATGAAGATCGATATCTCGAAGAAAAGATTTATCTTGAGGAGAAAGTTGTACCCCCAATAGACAGTGAATCGGTCACTATGGAGAACAAAGAAGAGAAGATGGTGCAACCAACTCTTTCCTCAAAGTCAACCTCACCAACAAAACAGAACGATTAAGTGAATAAGATGTTCTGTTCGGCGAACCCAAATCACTGAATGCCACGCCAAGAGGTAACTTGGTAGTTATTAATATTTCCCTCTTTAGTTCTGCATTTAATTTTCCGCATCATATTTACTTTTTTTCATTACATGTTTAGTTATACTTTATTTCTGCATAGAAAAGAAAAATAAATATGCCTTGCATTGCATTATAAAACTGCTAAGCCCCATGCAAATAAATTTGTGGCATAAAACCCATAAATCTACTTGCTGTGGTGGCATAAAAATAAAATAAAGAAGCATTCATCATTTTATTCCTTGCATAGTATAAATGTAAAAACATAAAAATATGGTACAAGAGATCCTGCTAGAAAGACACATCTGTTAAGAGGTTGTAGACGCTCAAGGCTTAGAGGTTTATCACTAACACTTAATCAAGTTCCACAAGCTTTGTTGTCTATTTGAGCTTCATAGAATTTGAAGGATCAAGAGACAGAAGGACAATCTGATCCCTATCAGAGCGCTGTCTCAATAATCATCATCATAAGCACTCTGATGAGGGGAAGTACACCTTCACTGTCTGATAGTTTCATCAAGCAAGACTATGTCAACATTCAGCTTGGAGGAGAGCATCTCCCATGTATCCAGCTAAGTATTTTCTTATCTACCTATTTATTTTTGCTTTGATATATAAAATAAAATAAAAAGATGCATGACTTATAGAAACCTAAATAAATGTTTTCTTATACATATATAAGTTTTTTGTATAATCTTTAAGTTTAATAAATATAGGAGAGTATGTTAAGTTTCATCTTGCTAAGTGAACCCCTAGAATAAACTCTTATATGGAAATGATGACTAATTGCTCTACTTTAATTCTTTCAAGTACCTAGTTTTCAACCTCGAACTCTCGTGAGTTTTGGATACAATGATTTTGATTTAAGATTTTGCTTTAAACCTAAACTTGTGGGTAGCAAATGCTTGATCTAAGTCTAGGTAGTTGACGGATATGATATGGGAAGGTTTTTGAGCTGTTGTCTATCATGTTCCTAGAGATACTAGAGTTCTGAAGAATTTATCTTTTGAAAATTAACTTGCTACATGATAAGTTCTTGTATGACAAGAGTTTAAATTCCTACCACAGACATATACATGCTTGTAGATTAGGAAGCCTTACATTCATATTTACTATTTGTGAGCATTGAGTATGGTCAGGCTGTGTCGATCCTTAGGAACTGGTCATGTGGTTAAAATCAAGATCCACTTATACACTCTACCTATATATGCTGCTTCTACCCTGGAAGTATGCATCCATATTCACCCATATATATTCACCTATATATTCTGCTTCTACCCTGGAAGTACGAATCCACATATATCTCATTCAGATCCACCTAGAAAATAGTTCTACTCTTACATTGGGAGAGAATTGCAAAAATATTCCTATCATCCATTTTATCCCTTGCTAGCCAATAAAGCTCCAAATATCTAGTTATGCTACCTCTTGGTATTGTGTTCCAAAAGAAGCTTGGGTATTCTAAAAAAAGAAAAGAAAGAAAAGAAAGAGGACAAATGTCCCATTCAGAAATAAAGAAAGAGATTTAGCAAGCCCAAGTTTTCTAAGAGAGGTATATGAAAAATTTCCCGAAGGAGCTAAGTATTCACCATCATCATCCCTTTACCCCTTATAACCACTTCTACTCCATTTACCATTTACCACCATCTACCATATAGCCCAAGACACATGCACATCTTGATTTGACTTTATGACTCATTCCTTTGGATCTATAGTTTTGATTATACAATATATGTTTCACTGTCTCCCCACCTATGAGATCCACATAAGCCTATTAGAAGTAGGGTGAGAGAGAGAAGGCATAATGTTACTATGCTACCAAAAATACCACATATTTTGAGAGGAGAGAAAAGACATACACCATGAATGCCTTGGAGAGGATCCAGAAATACCACAAAGAAGAGACTTGAAAGGGTCATACATAGAAATCTCTAAGTTTTATTTTGAAAATCTTGCAAAACTCCAAAATAATAGTTGATCAAATAGCTTGAAACATGGCGCTTGATTTGACCGTTCTGTCTTTCAACTACTCAAGACCCAAGTGACGGCTACAAGCCCCATGGTGGAAGGTAATATGAGTAAGTTTTTCATTAGAATAGTTCATTCTAATCTGGAGGAGAGTTCTTGTTTGAACGCATGTGTACTTGTAAGGCGTGAAAGTATTGTAGCAACTCCTGATCCATCACTGAGTCTATCTTTGCTCAGGGACGAGCAAAAGGTAAGCTTGGGGGAGTTTGTTGACGGTAGATAAGTATCATTTTTAACCATCAACATAGCATGAGAAATGATCTAAATATAAATACTATCTAGATATAGGGGTTACACTGACAGAATTCGACGAGTTTTGGTGAATATCTATTTCTGCAGGGGGTTATCAGGAAATAACTAAAGGAGACCCACATGTCAGATTTACGTAGAGATAAAGGGGCTACACATAACTTTTCTGGAATGTGGAAGGTACGAGAAGACTCTAGAAACAAACGGGAGACGAAACGGGCCCAGAAGTGGGGTGCCCGCCCTTGTGGTGTGGCCAATCAGGAGCCACCTCACGGATTATGCCTCCACCGCCTTTGAGGATCAATAATAATTGTTCATCAAGGTCGGTTTGATCCAAGGGCTGTGGTGCTTCCTAGAAGGCTATATAAGCAAGGCCCCTGACCCCAGGAGAAACCCTAATTCAGAAATTCATTATTCATTCATCTCATTCAGAGAAGCCCTAGAGCCACCATCTCAATTAGATCTCTAGTTTAGCATAGCTACATAGGATTAGAACTAGAAGGAGCCAAGCATTGCTTGATTCCCAGATCTGTCAGAGAATACTTTGGTAATTCTCTCCTACTTTTGTATTTGTTCTTATATTATTTATCTAGTTCATCATTTGTATGAATATGACTTTAGTCTATTCTATCATATTGGATATGACTTTGCTCTATTTGATTATGTTCTCAACTATATTGTTCTTAGTCTACTTTGATTATATGCTTGGCATAGTTAGATCAGAATTATATTCAAGTATAGGATCGTATAGCGCTTGCTCATTGATATCATGGGTGAGTGATAAACATTGTGTAGGCGTGGTGCCTATATCGTATTTACCTGCGATTGCACCCTATATTCTGAATCGTGTGGTAGATCGCGGGAGTGACAGTCCTATTGACTACTCAACAATTTAGTTTATTCATAGGAATCACAATTACTTATTTATTAGGACAGAGGTGGGAGGAGCATAGTTATATGCACAAGCAACAATCATGATGATACATGCTTCGTCCTATTCATCCTCACAAGATTGCTCGCCTAAGGTGACAATCACGTTCTATGTCGGTGGCATATCACGCATTCTCTCGTTATAGAGCTAGTCGTCAGCTACATTCAACTTACGCATTCGTGGTTAGCGTACCTGCAGAAAATTCCATTGCAGCCCAACAATTCCCAATATAGCACATAATGAAAGTAGTAAACTAAATACTCTCCACACATACATCCCCTGATGCATATACTTCGGTATCATAGCTACCCAACAAATGTACCCATAATTAAGTACTTTCATAATTACATGGTTAAACATGTAATTATGTTAGTAACCATAGCTAACTCTCCCCTAGACCGATGGTTGAACGGTCATGCTCTCCCAGCTCACACTTACCTTGGCGTAGGTGCGACGTTGCAAGAATGTAACTCTAGCGACATATATGGCTATTTCATATATGAAGGTTACCACTACCATTCGACCACAGGGTAACAATGCGGTCAAGTTATCACTCATACATACCTTGGCTTGGACGTAGATGCAAAAATTTAAAACCCCCAAGTTAGTACTTAATTAAGCCACCTAAGGGTCCTTAATTGGGCATAAAGGAAATGACCACTGGCATACTTAGATTTAAAATTCAGATTTGAACAAACCTATATATGTAATAGCTATAAGTTGTCAAAAACTGATTTTTGCAAACAAAACCTTTGTTTTCAATACACATATGACATGTTTAGTGTTGAACCTTGCTCTGATACCAGCTGTCACGGAACCGCCCAAATTATAAGAATAAAAGTACAAAAACAATCGCCGGAGCAATTAATTTCCCGTACTTAAGCTCCTATAACTCCGGTAGTCCAATAAAATCACGAGGGATTTCAAACCAACCAACATACAAGCCAAGATCGTAGTGGTCCAACATAACAGGTCATATGTTACATCTATTTCATAAGTAATTCAACATATATCGGAGTTGGGTAGAGTTATTACAACTCAAGTTCAAAAGTAGCGGCAGCAAAGTAGTTTGAAAACTAATATCACCTTAATTCAAATACATGCCAGTACCAAGGTCAATTTCCCATAAAAGCATGAAAGACAAGATAGCTCAGACGGATCATGCCCATGATCACACTCCGCCACAACAGCCGGAGTCTTCCAATTCTTGCAGTAGCTATGATACATCACAACCTGCAACAAGTGGGAATAAACCCTGAGTACGAGAAGGTACTCAGCTAGACTTACCCGTCATAAACCAGAAATAATGACACCAAGGAGTATGCAAGGCTTTCTTTCAGTGGGCTAGCTTGACCCATTTGCGAAAAGCATAAGTTATCATGAATAAACTAATTTAAGTATTTTTGCATCAGCTTTATTATAACCTATTTAATCTAGGTAAGCACCTATGCTAAATCAATCGCTTGATTAACCATTAACATCAAAGGTTACCATTTCAGGTTTAGCATTTCCAATCATCATCCACATAACCATCCATGTTCCATAATCATTACTACGATGCAGTAGCTCGAGTCAAGTGCTCACTAACCGGGAGCGACGGCGATTCGAATCGAATTCCTATCCAGCTGGAGATTTATTCCTCACACAAACCATGCTTCCCCCGTCAGGGTTGCGTAGATCACCAATGACACTTTCCAAGAAGCCGCGGGATAACAATCATGGATCGCACTACCCAGGGACCGCCCGACTGCCAGGACGCACCTTGGGCTCACTCTTCGCGTCCCCGTTACACCCCCTTCAACACCAGTCTGCCAACCCGAGTTTATCCCGGCTCGAAAAGTGTCACTAGCTTCGCGGTCGAAAGGTACTTTATTCGGCCAGCTAAATGTGAGGCATGCGTTCAACATGACAAGAGGGACGAGCAACGATCGGTCCTTAATCGACACAGATGGAAACTACAAGCACTCCAGAACCCTGTCTGGTTGCCTCATACTTATTCCGTCCGGTCTCCAATTATCCATCAACACTTGGTTATTACCAGGATATCATCCATTTCATAGCTAAAGTATTCCAATAGCCACCTATAATTGCAGGTGACGGAAATCACCGATCGCTACCGGTCTAAGCAGGGCTAAGCAGTATTTTCGATCCTGAACCAAAATAGGATTCAAGGCATATTTCCGGGACAAGGAAGGGATATATATGCAACAAGTGTTTTCAATCAACTCCTATAACTTAATGCAACAATACATATATAACTTATATATACTCAATTGCTTTTGTAAAGTAGGAGGCTTAGAATGCTCCGGGGCTTGCCTGGGATCCGACACAAGTCAGTAGTTGTCAGATGACACTCGCTGAGTACTTCCATCTTCGGGATAGTTCCACCAAACACCGTCTTCGGGTTTGGCTTCAACATCTCATCCTTCACGTGGTGCATCTAGCGAACCTAAATGAGATGCAAGATGCATGCGTATGAATATGATGAATGGTAACACAAGATGCATCACATAATCAATTAAAGAGGGCAAGCACATTAAGCATAACACAAGTTTAACAAGATCACAAGTATCTTAACTTGACTATCATCAAGGGTATAAGCCACACTTAGCAACACATGGAGTAAACAACCATGACTAGCATCTGACAATTTCTGGACTGCAAACAACATCTACATGTTTGGATCATAACTGGAGTTATACAAATCCAATAGACATGCAACAAGACATTCTGGAAATCTTATGAAATTGTCTATAATTCATCTTTAATCATCTTAGCATGATTCTCAAGTTAACCAAGTCAAACATGCATAATTACAGAATCTGGTCCAGAGATTCCAGAGAACAACTATTTCTGGAACCCAACTTGAAACAGTCATTACTCACAAACTATAATGCCAAATGCCACCAAAATTTAACACAAGCTATATTAATGAGTTATATACAACTTTGTTATAAGCATGTTTCTCACCAAACATCATTTTCATGGTGCAATTACCAAAGTCCCAGAAACTGTCCAGGAAAGCATCAATTGCAAGAATAAATATTAACTTACATTCCAAACATACATTTGGCCACAACTAATGTAACCATCATAAAGTGCATGTTAAACATCTATGAAAAAGACAAATTGCTATTGCAAGAATTCACGTGAGAGAAAGATACACTAATAAATCACTCATATGGCAACCAAAATTCATGAAATAATTACCACACATTAAAAATCATATGAATAGCATGCCACAAAAATTTCACTTCATTTGGAGCCCCAGATCTACAGTTATGAAAATGACAAATACATCTAGCATTAAAAACCTAGCTGCACAAATCTATTTTTATAGAGAAAACTTTAAACTAAAACATGCCATATTATAGATCTACTGCATAGAGCATTTCACAAGGATTCCAAAACGTACTCATTTGCCATTTTACGATTTTTCTACAATTTATTATGATTTTCCAAAGTTCTAGCCATTTTTCTGCAAAAGAAAATTATTAAACCGGAAAGGACAGATACTTTACAATGGGACCCCTGGAAGAAACTTTAATTAAACCGAGCGAATAAGTCCTTCTTGCACTATTCAAATGAGTCACAGTTTCTTCATTTAGGCCCCTTCCTTTAGTCAAATTTCCGCGCGAAGCCCCTGGTCGCGGAACAGAGCAGGGGAGGCGCTGGGCTCGCGGTTCCGGCCGTTGGAGAGCTCGCCGGCGGCGACGAGGTGGTGGAGGAGCATCCGTGGGCTTGCGCGCACTCGCTGGTGCCTCCTGCTTGGCTTGAGGTGGCCTGAGGCCGGTTGGCCACGACAGCACGACGGGCCGGGGGCTGCGGCTGCGCCGGCGACAGTCGACGGCGGCGGCTGGACGGCCGGCGAGGCGCGCGGGGCAGCGGTGGCCCTGGGCGCAGGTGTAGGAAGCTGCAATTGGGCAGGGCGCGGCTGGTGGTGGCCCTGCCATGCGTGGGGCGAGCGCGACGGACGGCGGTGACGCGGCAAGCTGGCTCCGGTGACTGCGGACGCCGACGAGCGTGAGCGCGGCGCCAAGGGGAGCGAGGCGGAGGTGGTGCTACATGTGGCCACGGCCGTGGGGGGCTAGGAGCGGCGAGGACGCGGGTGGCAGCGAGCTGAGCCGCCGGCAATGGCGGCGTCCGCGCCCAGTGGCGTCAAGGAGAGGCCCAACGCGAGAGTGATTGAGGGGGTGGGAGAGGAGCTCGATGCTCCCCCTGGAAGAGCAAGACGCACGGCAGAGACACTGGGGCGCGTGGCGGAGGTGGGAGCACGCGGCATCCATGCACGTGACCACGTCAACATTGTATCGAGCACGTGGCGGGTGACGAACAGGGCATGGTGGGCAGCGCTTTTGGGCCGGATCTGGGCCAAATCTAGAAATGGGCCAAAAAGCAAAGTTGTTCCTCTCCTAATGCTCTACATTTTTCATTAAGGGGCCAAGGTCATTAGGCCAACGGATTAAGAGATAAAATCATGCCAAGATGACAATGCCAACATGTTGACGGAGGTCACAGAAACTCGCATTCGGAGGTCAAAACCTGATCAAACTTAATCCAACTTTTTGCATGCTCTTCTCCAAGATGTAAGCTCCAACTTTTATTTTTGGCTCAACTCAAGTTGCTTAACGAAAACACGAGAACGCGACATGCCAACGTCGACGACGATGAATTCCAGACTTAGAAAAATTCTAAGTCTGAAAACAGCCGCTGATTCAATCTTCGAGCCTCTGTTTGACTTATTTCCAAGTTGATCTAACTCTTGGTCCAAAAACAAAGTTTGTTCTACATGATATGGACTACAACTTTCGTTTAAGGTCCAACCTCAAAACTGGTATAGAAGCTACTGTTCTACTTTGACCAAAGTAGGATCACGATGAAGCTTAAATTATCTTTTTTTTGATCGATTGGAGCATTTTCTGGGCATTTGCTCAACACGAACCTTTCTTGACTTTTGTTGTAGAGTCCATCTAGAGTTATTTGGGCAAGGTTGCAAGGTTTGGGTGATGATCTATATTTCCATCCACTTAATAATGCAAATTCTAGTACTTAGTAAAGTCATTTCAATAAGCATATAACTTATCATTTCATGTGACTTTTTGATTCCAAACATCATGAAATTTTTCCAGGGACTAATATAGATAGATAAGAAGGTGAGACACATGAAGATATTACAATTACACCACCCAAGCATATATCTTGAAAAAGGGTCTTTAGGCGAGCAAAGGTGCAATATCCAAGTTTAGGTTGGGGCTCGTTTCTATAGGTTTGACCTTGACATCTTCATCATCACTTAATATGCCATGTTTGAGCTCAAACCCACTGCTTAACTGGTGGCAAACACCTAGGGTGTTACAGCCCTCCCCCCTTAAAAGAATCGCGTCCCGAGATTCGGTGCGAAGAACTTTCTAAGGGAAGAGAAGCATGTTATCCAATTCCAACATCTGCAAGCGCATCAGGCTACTTAGCTTCAAGCATCAGAGAGGCTAATTTGGAAGACAACTTTCTGATACTCGCTCTAAGTAGAAACTTTGGTCTGGATAATTTCCTTCACTGGCTTCCATGAGGCATTGTTACTTTGGGAGGAAGCCAAGACAATACGGTACTTTGTTCACGGTGTACGAAGAGTACTACAAGCATGGACTAACTACTCATAGTATTTACTTTTCTAGTGGCATAGCATGTACAACTTCCGATAAAGGTTGTATCCCTATACGAGGTAATCATTCTTTGAGGCTATCAGAAACCGTCTAACCAATAGACAAGGTCTATACCGGTCATAGATGACTCACTCACTTAGATGCCAACTGATGGAAACTACATATTGTTCCACGTGTGTAGTTCTCTTTCTCTGATGCCAACACTGTATTATCTGAGTTTGTTGAGGGAACAGTGAAAGTGATAGCTGACTCTGTCGGCACTGGATTTCTGCCAAATGTTACCTAAGAAGATTCTCTTATACAAAGGCACATAGGGGTGCAATTAGTCTTTCCAAGGGTACTGAGGGTTGTCTAACAGCAAGATACCTATCAATTGCAAGTTCTTGGCATGCATTACAAACATAACCTCCCAATGCAAAGGATGATCGCCGTCAACAGAGAAATCACTGATTCTGTACCCTATTGTTTTCTGTTCATATCACATAAACTACTGCTCCAATATGCACAAATATTGGTGGGCATATAGATCCATGGGTCTTCTAACCACTCGCCAAAATTGAGCTTAAACGGACATTGTTTGACAATCCAACAACCCATCCACCAAAATAGCTCTGTTTTGAAATGGCAGCAACCCAAGCTGACGTGACATCTCTCAAATCCTATGTTTTACTCAACCAATGCCCATACCCACTTAAGACATTGAAGGGTCCTAAGCAAGGAATGAGGTTACCAAGTTTGGGTCAATCCAACTTCGTTTGAGTCACTAACCGTTGACTTGAAGATAACCGGTGTAGTGCCACAAAATTCTGGACCGATTTTGTGTTCTTCCTTTTCTTTTGCTTCACATGTTGAGGTGTGTGTTTTGCACTCTCTCATCTTTCTCATGGTAGCAGAAGCCTTTCTCTAGTTCTTCACATGGCTAGTACAACATCTTGCACTATATACATGATCGTCCAAGATGGAATTGACTTGATAGCACATTTGGAGAAGAAGTAACACTTGCGTTGCTGACCGGCTTCATGGCTTCTTTGCTTACTATTGTTCGTCGGGACATAACCATCATAGTTATCGAGGAATCATTACTTGACTGGAGATTAACCTTCTTACTGGTAATTAATTAGTTGTCTCTCAATTCTCAAAGTTCCAACCTTTACTCTTGACCACAACAATAATTGCAGTTGAGGCACAAATGGATGGTCATCATCGAAGTTTGCAGATAAGGAGTCACACCAGAGATGGTTGATTTTGACTGTATGACCATCATACACACAAGGATCAAGACTTTGATAACTAGGTCAAATGCACAATGTGATGATAAATTCTTATCCCACAGATAACTTGTCCAATCATTTAGTGTTAGGTGCCCATTTGATTCAACAGGGATGGCATACATTACTCAATCGATGACCGACGTTGTACAAGGGCACATAGGGAGAGTCACTTGTCTACCACCTCTTACAGTCTGTTAATGCTTATGCCGGTGACTGTTCTTCAAAGGTCATCTTCTTAGCAACTTCAAGGGATATCTACTACATAAGGTCTAAGATATGAATCTTTAGATAAGATATAGGGAGATAACCAAGGAAAATGGTCACGAGAAATAACACATCGGTTGTCATTTCATAATGGATCATGAATAGAAACTCTGATACCAGCGCGTGCCGAGCAGCACAACCTTGTGTACGCGCCCACAGGAGGCTCTCGGTTTCGTCGCGGCACCATAGAATGCTAATCGTAACACCATTATTAAATGCACAAACAAAGTGGAATTTAAAGTGGCACCGATTGGGTGGTAAGAACAAGCACCAGACAAGAGAGGAGTAGCAAGCAAGGGTAGTTACAAGGTTTAGAGTCAACAAGGAGGTGATTTGAAGATTAAAACACAGCGCAAAGGGAACATAGCTTAATTGTCGAAGACAACTGAGCAAGGGTTCTCGGTTAATTCCACGCACGCCTTGCGTCCACCAAGGTGATTACCAGACGAAAGGTTCCGGTCACATTGGACAGCAATATGAGATCAAGATTAATAACGTTGAGAGACTTCAGAAGTTAAGATGGACTTAGCAGACTTCTAGAACAAAATGATACACCGATCAGAGATTGGGTTGATAAGATAGCCACCTGATTTCGCAAGCAAAGATTTCTAGATCAAACAACAAGAGATTAGCGTTGCTCGAATCATCTGTAGGAGAGACAATCGGGAGGTCCAACATGGAATTGGGTATGGTCTCCAAAACTTGGCAAGCAACAACTGTGGTTAAGATCGACGTTCGTTAGGACTTAACTTGGTTGGTCAATCGACAAGGGCATTCTCCAAAAGGTAGCGGATGTCCAAGGCCTAAGCAAACATATAAGGGGACTACACTAGGGCCTATGGTTCAAGCAAGGCACGGATACACAAACATTCAAGGGCTAGCAACCACGTCTACAGGCTCTAGCTCCTACGAGAGAATCTAATTAGAGACGACGACCATGCGATTATGTAACGTGAGCGTTGTTCTAGGATAAAGCATCTTCAACACTCATATGCTTACCGAGGACAAAAGAGAGGTCAACTATGACACTACCTAGATAACAAGCAACTACACAACATCACAGTTTTAAGCGGACACTTGAGATTATTGGTCAGGTTAGCTTAAGCATTCAATACTAAGTAGAAGGCTCACACCTAACAAGAATTTATCCAACAAGAACTAACTACAAGTTTAGCTAAAACAAAAGCATGCTAAAGTAACCAACTTAGTACATACACAGAGCATAGGCAGCAACGCAGCAGACACGTGTTTTAAACAAAACATAAGTTGTAAGCATCAAACTAAGGTGGTACTAGACTTATTAGAAAGCCTACTAAGTTATCTATAACTTTCTTATTCACACTAAAGACTAATTCACAGATTACATTATTATGACCATGAAAATATTACTACAATAGAAACTGTTCTAGCAACTAAAGTTCATTACATGCAAAACAATGTTTAACCTTGTTGTGTTAACAAGAGAGCACACAACCATATTATTCTAGTAACTCCAAAAATTCTTACTTTAGACTACTCAACAATTTAGTTTATTCATAGGAATCACAATTACTTATTTATTAGGACAGAGGTGGGAGGAGCATAGTTATATGCACAAGCAACAATCATGATGATGCATGCTTCGTCCTATTCATCCTCACAAGATTGCTCGCCTAAGGTGACAATCACGTTCTATGTCGGTGGCATATCACGCATTCTCTCGATATAGAGCTAGTCGTCAGCTACATTCAACTTACGCATTCGTGGTTAGCGTACCTGCAGAAAATTCCATTGCAGCCCAACAATTCCCAATATAGCACATAATGAAAGTAGTAAACTAAATACTCTCCACACATACATCCCCTGATGCATATACTTCGGTATCATAGCTACCCAACAAATGTACCCACAATTAAGTACTTTCATAATTACATGGTTAAACATGTAATTATGTTAGTAACCATAGCTAACTCTCCCCTAGACCGATGGTTGAACGGTCATGCTCTCCTAGCTCACACTTACCTTGGCGTAGGTGCGACGTTGCAAGAATGTAACTCTAGCGACATATATGGCTATTTCATATATGAAGGTTACCACTACCATTCGACCACAGGGTAACAATGCGGTCAAGTTATCACTCATACATACCTTGGCTTGGACGTAGATGCAAAAATTTAAAACCCCCAAGTTAGTACTTAATTAAGCCACCTAAGGGTCCTTAATTGGGCATAAAGGAAATGACCACTGGCATACTTAGATTTAAAATTCAGATTTGAACAAACCTATATATGTAATAGCTATAAGTTGTCAAAAACTGATTTTTGCAAACAAAACCTTTGTTTTCAATACACATATGACATGTTTAGTGTTGAACCTTGCTCTGATACCAGCTGTCACGGAACCGCCCAAATTATAAGAATAAAAGTACAAAAACAATCGCCGGAGCAATTAATTTCCCGTACTTAAGCTCCTATAACTCCGGTAGTCCAATAAAATCACGAGGGATTTCAAACCAACCAACATACAAGCCAAGATCATAGTGGTCCAACATAACAGGTCATATGTTACATCTATTTCATAAGTAATTCAACATATATCGGAGTTGGGTAGAGTTATTACAACTCAAGTTCAAAAGTAGCGGAAGCAAAGTAGTTTGAAAACTAATATCACCTTAATTCAAATACATGCCAGTACTAAGGTCAATTTCCCATAAAAGCATGAGAGACAAGATAGCTCAGATGGATCATGCCCATGATCACACTCCGCCACTACAGCCGGAGTCTTCCAATTCTTGCAGTAGCTATGATACATCACAACCTGCAACAAGTGGGAATAAACCCTGAGTACGAGAAGGTACTCAGCTAGACTTACCCGTCATAAACCAGAAATAATGACACCAAGGAGTATGCAAGGCTTTCTTTCAGTGGGCTAGCTTGACCCATTTACGAAAAGCATAAGTTATCATGAATAAACTAATTTAAGTATTTTTGCATCAGCTTTATTATAACCTATTTAATCTAGGTAAGCACCTATGCTAAATCAATCGCTTGATTAACCATTAACATCAAAGGTTACCATTTCAGGTTTAGCATTTCCAATCATCATCCACATAACCATCCATGTTCCATAATCATTACTACGATGCAGTAGCTCGAGTCAAGTGCTCACTAACCGAGAGCGACGGCGATTCGAATCGAATTCCTATCCAGCTGGAGATTTATTCCTCACACAAACCATGCTTCCCCCGTCAGGGTTGCGTAGATCACCAATGACACTTTCCAAGAAGCCGCGGGATAACAATCATGGATCGCACTACCCAGGGACCGCCCGACTGCCAGGACGCACCTTGGGCTCACTCTTCGCGTCCCCGTTACACCCCCTTCAACACCAGTCTGCCAACCCGAGTTTATCCCGGCTCGAAAAGTGTCACTAGCTTCGCGGTCGAAAGGTACTTTATTCGGCCAGCTAAATGTGAGGCATGCGTTCAACATGACAAGAGGGACGAGCAACGATCGTTCCTTAATCGACACAGACGGAAACTACAAGCACTCCAAAACCCTGTCTGGTTGCCTCATACTTATTCCGTCCGGTCTCCAATTATCCATCAACACTTGGTTATTACCAGGATATCATCCATTTCATAGCTAAAGTATTCCAATAGCCACCTATAATTGCAGGTGACGGAAATCACCGATCGCTACCGGTCTAAGCAGGGCTAAGCAGTATTTTCGATCCTGAACCAAAATAGGATTCAAGGCATATTTCCGGGACAAGGAAGGGATATATATGCAACAAGTGTTTTCAATCAACTCCTATAACTTAATGCAACAATACATATATAACTTATATATACTCAATTGCTTTTGTAAAGTAGGAGGCTTAGAATGCTCCGGGGCTTGCCTGGGATCCGACACAAGTCAGTAGTTGTCAGATGACACTCGCTGAGTACTTCCATCTTCGGGATAGTTCCACCAAACACCGTCTTCGGGTTTGGCTTCAACATCTCATCCTTCACGTGGTGCATCTAGCGAACCTAAATGAGATGCAAGATGCATGCGTATGAATATGATGAATGGTAACACAAGATGCATCACATAATCAATTAAAGAGGGCAAGCACATTAAGCATAACACAAGTTTAACAAGATCACAAGTATCTTAACTTGACTATCATCAAGGGTATAAGCCACACTTAGCAACACATGGAGTAAACAACCATGACTAGCATCTGACAATTTCTGGACTGCAAACAACATCTACATGTTTGGATCATAACTGGAGTTATACAAATCCAATAGACATGCAACAAGACATTCTGGAAATCTTATGAAATTGTCTATAATTCATCTTTAATCATCTTAGCATGATTCTCAAGCTAACCAAGTCAAACATGCATAATTACAGAATCTGGTCCAGAGATTCCAGAGAACAACTATTTCTGGAACCCAACTTGAAACAGTCATTACTCACAAACTATAATGCCAAATGCCACCAAAATTTAACACAAGCTATATTAATGAGTTATCTACAACTTTGTTATAAGAATGTTTCTCACCAAACATCATTTTCATGGTGCAATTACCAAAGTCCCAGAAACTGTCCAGGAAAGCATCAATTGCAAGAATAAATATTAACTTACATTCCAAACATACATTTGGCCACAACTAATGTAACCATCATAAAGTGCATGTTAAATGATTATCAAAAAGCATAGTTCTTATCATTAAATAATTTCTTTTAAAGCATTTCTTAATTTATTTAAATAGCAAGGTGAAATAATAAACATATACCAAAAGTCCATAATAAAATCTATAAAAATTACAGTAACTCTTATATACAACTAATAGTCTACTGTACAAATTTCAAGCTATTTGGAAACGTATATCAACATCTATGAAAAAGACAAATTGCTATTGCAAGAATTCACGTGAGAGAAAGATACACTAATAAATCACTCATATGGCAACCAAAATTCATGAAATAATTACCACACATTAAAAATCATATGAATAGCATGCCACAAAAATTTCACTTCATTTGGAGCCCTAGATCTACAGTTATGAAAATGACAAATACATCTAGCATTAAAAACCTAGCTGCACAAATCCATTTTTATAGAGAAAACTTTAAACTAAAACATGCCATATTATAGATCTACTGCATAGAGAATTTCACAAGGATTCCAAAAAGTACTCATTTGCCATTTTACGATTTTTCTACAATTTATTATGATTTTCCAAAGTTCTAGCCATTTTTCTGCAAAAGAAAATTATTAAACCGGAAAGGACAGATACTTTACAACGGGACCCCTGGAAGAAACTTTAATTAAACCGAGCGGATAAGTCCTTCTTGCACTATTCAAATGAGTCACAGTTTCTTCATTTAGGCCCCTTCCTTTAGTCAAATTTCCGCGCGAAGCCCCTGGTCGTGGAACAGAGCAGGGGAGGCGCTGGGCTCGCGGTTCCGGCCGTTGGAGAGCTCGCCGGCGGCGACGAGGTGGTGGAGGAGCATCCGTGGGCTTGCGCGCACTCACTGGTGCCTCCTGCTTGGCTTGAGGTGGCCCGAGGCCGGTTGGCCACGACAGCACGACGGGCCGGGGGCTGCGGCTGCGCCGGCGACAGTCGACGGCGGCGGCTGGACGGCCGGCGAGGCGCGCGGGGCAGCGGCGGCCCTGGGCGCAGGTGTAGGAAGCCGCAATTGGGCAGGGCGCGGCCGGTGGTGGCCCTGCCATGCGTGGGGCGAGCGCGACGAACGGCGGTGACGCGGCAAGCTGGCTCCGGTGACTGCGGACGCCGACGAGCGCGAGCGCGGCGCCAAGGGGAGCGAGGCGGAGGTGGTGCTGCATGTGGCCACGACCGTGGGAGGGCTAGGAGCGGCGAGGACGCGGGTGGCAGCGAGCTGAGCCACCGACAATGGCGGCGTCCGCGCCCAGTGGCGTCAAGGAGAGGCGGGGAGGAACACGAGAGTGATTGAGGGGGTGGGAGAGGAGCTCGATGCTCCCCCTGGAAGAGCAGGACGCACGGCAGAGACCCTGGGGCGCGTGGCGGAGGTGGGAGCGCGCGGCATCCATGCACGTGACCACGTCGACATTGTATCGAGCACGTGGCGGGTGACGAACGGGGCATGGTGGGCAGCGCTTTTGGGCCGGATCTGTGCCAAATCTAGAAATGGGCCAAAAAGCAAAGTTGTTCCTCTCCTAATGCTCTACATTTTTCGTTAAGGGGCCAAGGTCATTAGGCCAACGGATTAAGAGATAAAATCATGCCAAGATGAAAATGCCAACATGTTGACGGAGGTCACGGAAACTCGCATTCGGAGGTCAAAACCTGATCAAACTTAATCCAACTTTTTGCATGCTCTTCTCCAAGATGTAAGCTCCAACTTTTATTTTTGGCTCAACTCAAGTTGCTTAACGAAAACACGAGAACGCGACATGCCAACGTCGACGACGATGAATTCCAGACTTAGAAAAATTCTAAGTCTGAAAACAGCCGCTGATTCAATCTTCGAGCCTCTGTTTGACTTATTTCCAAGTTGATCTAACTCTTGGTCCAAAAACAAAGTTTGTTCTACATGATATGGACTACAACTTTCATTTAAGGTCCAACCTCAAAACTGGTATATAAGCTACTGTTCTACTTTGACCAAAGTAGGATCACGATGAAGCTTAAATTATCTTTTTTTTGATCGATTGGAGCATTTTCTGGGCATTTGCTCAACACGAACCTTTCTTGACTTTTGTTGTAGAGTCCATCTAGAGTCATTTGGGCAAGGTTGCAAGGTTTGGGTGATGATCTATATTTCCATCCACTTAATAATGCAAATTCTAGTACTTAGTAAAGTCATTTCAACAAGCATATAACTTATCATTTCATGTGACTTTTTGATTCCAAACATCATGAAACTTTTCCAGGGACTAATATAGATAGATACTAAGGTGAGACACATGAAGATATTACAATAACACCACCCAAGCATATATCTTGAAAAAGGGTCTTTAGGCGAGCAAAGGTGCAATATCCAAGTTTAGGTTGGGGCTCGTTTCTATAGGTTTGACCTTGACATCTTCATCATCACTTAATATGCCATGTTTGAGCTCAAACCCACTGCTTAACTGGTGGCAAACACCTGGGGTGTTACACTCTTCTTCATCATCTTCATCCTCCTCGTCCTCTTCCTCCTCTGACCCTCGGCACTGCTTCTCCCGGTCCAGCTTCGCATGCTCCCTCCATGCCTTCCTCGTTTTCTTGTCATCCTTCTTCTTCTTCGCCTTCCGGTAATGGCGCGTTGGAGGTTCAGGCGACGAAGCCAGGCTGCATGTCATGGCACTTAGAACTGGTCAAGCAGGGAAAGGTTGGTCGGGAGGGGAAACAGGGAAGAAGCATACCATTTCGATGAAACCCGACTCCGGGTGCATCACGGGAAGTCCCAAAATTAGAAACTCAAATTTGGCGATGTCCGCCTCCATCGCCTCCTGGATGCGCTGCTCAATCTTGCTATTGCGGAGTGGCTCCTGGGAGAGCACCGTCTCCTCAAGCGACGCAGCGGACGTCATCTGGTATAGCGAGAGCATGCGCGCCATCAGTGGCACCACCCTCCTCGTGTGGTATGCCCCGACAACGTTGGTTGCGTGGAGGCCGTGACGCTTCAAAAGCGCGATGGCCTTGAGGAGGTCGCCTAGCCTCTTCTTCTCCGTATTGATGGGGCCTCATCCCCACGACTACGGTGGCTCCTCGATCAAGCGGCCGGTGAAGATCGGCAGAGGGGCGTCGGCGTCATTCTTCAGGTAGAACCATTGCTTGTGCCACCCTTTATTGGACTTCAATAGGGCAGTAGCCATGTACTCGGACGACCGATGGCCGTGGAGGTGGATACTCATGCATCCTATCGGCACCGGCATGTCCTCCCCCGTCTCCCTCTTCTTCTGCAGAGAAACGGTAAAGAAGTATTTCCACAATTCAAAGTGGGGCTCAACCCCCAGGTACCCCTCACACAATGTGATGAAAGCAGCGATGTGCTAAACCTCGTTGGGGTTCAAATGCTATAGCTCGATGCCATAGTGGTGCAGCAGCCCCTAGAAGAATCGAGGGGGGCCGCAAGCCCACGCTCGTGGAATGGCACGAAGGAGACAACGTAGCCATCGGGCGGCATCGGCACCTCCTTGTCGCCAGGCATGATCCACTCGTTCGCCTCCATCCTCGCTCGAAGGAGCCCGCGCTTGACAAGGGCCTTCATGCGAGCGCAGAGGATGTCGAAGCGATGCCACGACTCCATGAAGAAAGGAGGGCGAGAGCAGGAGATCCTGGCGCTCTTGGTGGGGCAGCGAATGCCACGAGATTGCAACTAAGTGAACCTGAAATGGGGGGTAAGGCTCACCACTTATACGGGGAAGCGGAATGAGAAGGCAAACCGCTCGCCCAGATCCGTGCGCCTGCCGCATCCCATCATCACGCCCCTCCGGGAGACATGTACACGTCGTCCCCGACCGCTCCCTCAAAGGACGCACCGGATAGCAGTTCGTCCGTCCCGATGGGCCACCAACCGCTACAGGTAAGAGGGATACAGAGCTAAAAATGCTCCTATGACCCATAAAGGCCCAGGAGTTTGAAGGCTGGCCCACTGACGGGTTCGACAGCTGCTCCAGTGCACCCTTCAGAGCGAGGGGTGGAAAAGGATGGGCCCGCTAGCACACAAGAGCCATGGGTATCCTGATTCACATTCGGGACTTGACCGTGCACAGTGCATGGTTTTTCTCAAAGAAATGCAATGAGCCCTCGGGACCGGTCGAACGGACCTGAGAACTATACGGACTTCCTTCAGGAATTTAGAGTCGGTCATCAGCTGACCCATGCCGGATCCCCGTGAACGAGAACTAGGGCCCCACTCGAACTAACTCGTTAACAGCTCACTGAGCACCATGCTTTATCTAATGAGGAAAAGCATGGCACGGCTCAACCCCTCCATTTTTTCCGAAATGGACGCTCGAGGGTGAACGATCGCAAGACGAACCGACCCCTCGATCGGACCCTTGCTGTGTACGGGGGCTCAGGGGCTTAGACTTGCAAGGAGGCCCAATGCAAGGTCGCACACGAACGATGAATCGACCGTCACGACGTGACCGAGGAGACCCTACGAGTCACAGTAGGCATTCGAAGTCTTACCATACAAAAAAGCTTGTGTAGGAGTAACCCACTCCTCCACAGGCTCAGGGGCTACACCCACTGGGTGCGCTCACACGCACCCTTAGGCAGTCGAAAAACCCCCAAATGATCCTCTCCGAATCACTCAGGTGCTCGGGAGCTACTGTCGGGTGCCAATTTTATGGTACCCGAAAAAGGGAAACTAATTGTCCCCAATGGTCAAATTGAATGAACGACTAAAGGATGTGACCACGACTTCATCTGATCCCTAGGGGGCAGGTTCTGGTCCGCCCGACACCTGGGGAATAGGTTCCACTCGCCCGACCCCTAGGAGCGGGCCGCGCCTCGCTCGACCCCAAAAGGGGAATTTCGCCCCGCCCGACCCTGAGGGCGCATCATCACCCTTGGACGGGGGCACAGACCCAACAAGGGGCCCGCGCTACCTCCAACCATTATAGAAGCAAAAACTCGAGCCCATGGTCAAACTTCTGACACCAGATGGGAGCGGGCACACATCGACGTAACCCGAAGCCACGACAGACCACGTCTGGGGGCCAACGCCACCCACAGTGCCAGGCACGACGGGGCGGTGCGCCAGGATTGACTGATGACGCCCGCACATGGCGCTAGCAGCAAACAGGGCCGCGACGTGGAGCTGTCTCCATCACCATCAGCATCGCGATGTGGAGACGTCTCCGTCGCGATCTACAAGACCAGCAGGACACGCCTACAGGAGGAGGGCGGGCTGTCTCCTCCTCTACTTTTCTCTTTCCTCTGTTCTTCTCGGTTTCTCTCTCGTGCACCCAGGTCCTTCCTTTGGCCTAAAAAAGGGAAGGTTGGGCGCCCCATTAGGGGGATCTCTTTGGATCATTCAGAAGCACTTCAACTCCACTTCACTTTCACCAGAGACCTAGAAGCTCATATCTCTCTCGACTGTTTGTAACCCCTACTACAGACCTAAGTGCAAGTAACACGAACAACTCGCTACTGGACGTAGGGACATTCTGCTCGAACCAGTATACATTCTCATGTCATCTTTACACATCATCCGAGCCTAAACGCGCAACACACTAAATTTACTAGCCGGTAATTCCGAACACCGACACGCAGTCTTTGTAGATTTTTTTGGTGCCTGTATCATTTAGGATTATTTTCTAGCACCAACGATGAGGTCCTGGCGATGATGGCGCATTAGAATACGATCTCTTTGGTCTCTTTCTACCTCGATGGCGTCCAATCTATGCTAGAAATGGCTAGTGAGACTGTGAGAGCAGGGGCGAAACTAGCACGCAAGGCCGCCGGGTCAGTGGACTTGGCCGACAGGTCAAATAGCTTGATGCACAGTGCTAACAAGAGGTTTCCCCTTGCTTTGGCCAAAAGTGGTATGGTCTCCGAACTCTCAAAATGTTCTGTTTGGAGCCTGCCATTGACGACTGCACCTCCGCTGCACTCTGTGCCTGCTCCCTGCTACGGTCCACCTCTATCCCTTCGTCATAGGGCCGGCTCCAGGGGAGGGGCAACCGGTGAGATTGCTGGGTGCCCATCAAACTGAGGGGCCACCAACATATATGTAATTAGTAGATATATTAGGCAGATTTGATTTGGAGGCCCAACAATTAGCCCAGTACGTTGTCGATGGTTCCTATTCCCATATGTACTATGCTAGTAAGCAGTGACTTTTCATCTTTCAGGTCGCGACATCTAATTGCCTGAGTTCGATGCAGCTTGTGGTGACGCTCTACCCCGACACAACTCCTCTCGCCTTCTGAGTTCTTGCCGTTGCCGACTACCGTGACCGCGAGACGCCGACTCGGTTATGAGAATTCCAATCCGATCGCAAAAAAAATAAATCAATATTCAGATCAGTGATTGTAGTTACTCTGTTTATTTGATGGCTAGCCGCACTAAAATAAACCAGAAGAAAATTCTCACGTACTTGATCAACTAAGTGGACTCAAATATCGGAGATGGCAACAGCTAGTTTGAATTAAATAATCTCAGCAACACTAGTATATATATGGACTCTGATATATCCAAAGGAAATCACATCATTCTAGCAAATCAACTCAACGGATGGATCACAGACATACTAGTAGCGAGAGTAGCAGGAATAAAACAAGAATAAGCCTCACACCAATAGCAGCACCGATCAACACGTCAATATCTGACGCCCACGAGGAACCAGCAGAACAGTATTAAAAGGAGGGATCGGCCTACAGAAACCGGAATCCGAGCCTCGGTAGATGTCCCCTACCCACGATCACGACGAACCAAGATCAGAAGAGAAATTCGAGAATTCCAAGTGACGCACCCGAGTCGTAGCAACTTGATCACGCACTCCACATAAATTCACACAAGAATGAGCTTCAACTCTTGATAATAGATGGAGGCACCATTTAGGGTTTCTGGAGCGACGGCTCATCAGGGATCAACTCTAAATAAAAAATTCAATCTAATATATTACGGACATGCTATGTAACAGAACTGACCAATTTATACGGGCTTAAGTAAGAAAATCATCTGCCGAAGCAGATAAATTAACGTACTTGAGTTCATACAAACCCGGTAGTCCGTAAAATCACGAAGGATTTCAAATCAACCACATACAAGCCAAGATCGTATAAGTTTAGCAGCCACAGTCACATATGAAAGCATCTAGGCCCCGGTGTTGGTTTCGGCAATTAATGACAACACATAATTAACATGACTAACGTGTGTTTTGCAGAAACGTTGGTAAGTTAGGTCATGGAGATGATAACTGCTTTGGGCAATATGGTATTCATGTCCCTTGATGGAAATCGTTTCGGTTTTCAAAGGATCAACGATAAGATTAAGGACGGTTAGTTCCGGATGTCAAGGTGTTGAGTTACATCTGGAATAGTCGTTAGGATCTTTGTTTCTTTCTTTGACCGTACTATAAAGGGGGGGCATGAGCGAGTAGCTTGACCTAGGTGAGTCTTGTGTTTAGGTGTGGCGCACACTTGTCAAACTTAGCACTAGGAAGCTCGAGAAAAGCTCAGAGTTCAGTTGGAAGCAACTTGGTTCAAGTTGCGTCGCGTTTAGAAGACGTTTGAGCCGTTTACCTATGACCGGACGCGGTCCTGGTCATGACCGGACGCGTCCGGTCAGTACTAACACTTCACTGCGGTTTCAGCTGATCGACCGGACGCGGTCCTTGAGAGGACCGGACGCGGTGGTCAGTCTGACACGTGTTCCAGAGGGTAAACAGCGTAATCGGACGCGACTGTGAAATGATCGGCGCGTCCGGTCATGTTCCAGTAAGGTCTCGTGGTGACCTGACGCGTCCTGTCACCTATGATCGGACGCGGTCATGCGTCAGGTCAGTTTTCCAGTAAGCTCTTACATGATCGGACGCGTCCGATCATCCCTGATCGGCGCGTCCGGTCATCTCAGACCGACGCGTCCGGTCATCACAGATCGGCGCGTCCGGTCACTCAGCGCAGTTTTCAGTTTTCGACCGTTACACCTGACCGGCGCGTCCGGTCATATCGACAGGCGCGTCCGGTCAGTGCGCGTTTTGCTGATTCGAAAGGTAACGGTTGGATTTGTTTGAGGGGTGTATAAATACATCCCCTCCACCTCTTTTAGAGGTCTCTTGCTCATTTGTTCAGCTGAGAAACACATTTGAAGTGCAAGGGAGTGCAAGAGCCCTAGTGAGGATAGAGATTTGCAAATCAAAGTTTGAGAATCCTCTCTAGTGACAAGAGTGTAGCAAGTGTGCATCCATCTTCTCATTAGGCTTGTTGTGGTCAAGTGAGAGTTCTAGCTTGTTACTCTTGGTGATCGCCATCACCTAGACGGTTTGGTGGTGATTGGGAGTTTGGAGATCATCCGACGAGATTGTGGGTGACCCAACTCAAGTTGTGAGCGGTTTTGGGTGATTCGCCGCGACGGAGTGTCGAAGAATCAACCCGTAGAGAGCACTTGATCCTTGCGCGGATCAAGGGGGAGCTACACCCTTGCGCGGGTGCTCCAACGAGGACTAGTGGGGAGTGGCGACTCTCCGATACCTCGGTAAAACATCGCCGTGTTCCTAACCCTTACTTTCAAGCATTTACTTTCGTGCATTACTTTCATTGCTTGTTTACTTTCCTAGAATTTCCATGCTAGTCTAGGATTGGAAATTAGGGTGCAAAACTTTTATCGGTAGAATCACAAGGAACACTAGTAGGCACTAGGGGTGAAATTTGGCTTGTAGGATTTAATTCTTGCAATTAATTTTTAGAAAAGCCTAATTCACCCCCCTCTTGGGCATCTTGATCCTTTCAATTGGTATCAGAGCTGTGTTGCTCTTAATTTAGGCTTCACCGCCTAGAGCAAGATGTCTAATGGAGAAGGACCACCTCCCACTTTTGAGGGAGATGATTTTCCATATTAGAAAATTCGTATGGAGGCGTACCTCGAAGCCATAGATGTTGGGTGCCTTAGAGCCGCAACCGAAGGGCTTCCTCCTATAAGGGATCCCGCTAACCTAAGTGGTGACGAGGAGAAATACGACCGGTGGAATGCAAAGGCAAAAAATACAATCTACCGGGCACTAGGCAAAGATATCTTCAATCGTGTGCCAAATGCCAAAAACGCTCATGAATTGTGGGAAAATCTTTGTGCTCTCCATGAGAAAACTAAGAGTGAGCGTGAGGAACGCTATCATATTGTTTTAAAGAAAATTAATTCTTTTGAGATGCTTCCAAAAGAAAGTGCTAACGAAATGTACACTCGTTTAAATGTTCTTGTAGAAGATCTCAATGCTCTTGGACTCACTAAAATGAGTCAATCGGATGTTGCAAGGAGGATCTTGAGTGTTCTTCCCATTGAGAAGTATGGTCACATTATCACCGTACTTCACCAAAGTGATCTCTCCACCGCAACACCAACTCAAGTATTGGGAAAGATCAATGCACATGAGATGTACATGCACATCACTCCGGAAGAGGGCTCATCATCTTCCAAGAAGAAAGACTTGGCCTTCAAAGCTAGCCATGAAAAGAAGAAGAAGAAGTGTCAAGCCATAATTCTGCAAGAAAGCTCTAGTAAAAGTGACATTGATGATGCATCACTTGCACTCATGGTGAGGAAGACCATCAAGATGTTAAAGAAGCTCAATAAGAGTGGCATCAAGTTCGATGGCAAGAAGAAGAAATTCTTCACTAGTAGCAAAAGAAAGACAATCTCTGAAATGGATTGCTTCAATTGTGGAGAACTTGGCCATCTAGCTCATCAATGCCCAAAACCTCCAAAAGACAAGTATAAGAACAAGTACAAGAACAAGTACAAGGGCAAGAAAGATGATTCAAGTGATGAAAAAGATCATAAAAGAAAGAACAAGCCATACAAGAAGAAAGATAGCAAGAAAAGAGAGTTCTACAAGAATAAGAAGGGAGGCAAGGCTTATATTGTTGGTGATTGGCTCACCGACATTGAATCATCATGTGAATCCTCCGGCGATGAAAGTGACAATGAAAAGAGAAGATCGCCGCACTTGTGATTGGGCCATCATCATCTTCACCGACATCTTCATCACCACCTTCACCGCCACCTTCACCATCATCTTCTACTACTCATCTATGCCTTATGGCTAAGGGTGATCGAAAGGTACAAAATAGTGATAGTGATGATGATGATGATGATGATAGTGATAGTGATGATGAATATGATGCACCCTCTTATGATGAACTAGTAAAATTGTTAAATAAATACTCTAAAATCATAAGGAGGACTAGAAATGAAAATGATGAGCTTCAACATGAAAATGAATCACTCTCATCTAAGCTTGAAAGTGCACATAAGACTAGGGATGAGCTCATAGATCAAAATGAAACTATGTCTTCTTCTCTCAAAGAGCTCAAAACTTCTAACAAGGAGCTTAGAGATAAACATGATAAAATTGAGAAGAAGCATGGTGAACTCATCACTAGGCTAAACTTGCTAAAAGATGAATACACCGCATTGAAAATTAATTATGATACTCTTATTGTTGCTAATGAGCTTGCCCTTGAGACACATGATGCTACTAACCAAATTGTTAAGATTGATATAGCTACATCATGTGATGATTTGATTGTTGAGAACTTTGAGCAAGGCTCTAGCGGCAAAGGCAAGAGTGTGGTTGAGGCCAATGACTATGATGAGTATGTCAAGCTCAAGAGTGAGAATGAGATGCTTAAAGTTGAGAACAAGAAGTTATTGACTCTTGAAAAGCAAGCTTCAAATGAGTCACTTATTGAAGAAAACAAGAAGCTAAAGCAAGAGAAAGAGCATCTCAAGACCGGCCTAAGCAAGTTCACAAGAGGCCAACATTTGCAAAGTGAGCTACTCATGAACACCGTCATGAAGTTGGATAGGAGTGGTATTAGCTACTTGGCAAATCAAGAAAAGAAGATAAAGGCTAAACAACAACAAGGCAAGATAAAGCCCTAGCCAAAGAGATGTGTTGAGTGTGGACAAGAAGATCATTTTGCTCATGAGTGCAAAACTCCACCACCACAACCCTTGCCCAAGCATGCTAGACCCTTTGCCTTCAATGCTCATTACATGCTTAGAAAGGACTCAAGTGGAAAGATGAAAGTCATGTTCTTGGGTCCCCCTAACAAGAATAGGCCTAAGAAAATATGGGTTGACAAGTCACTAGTTGAGAAAGTTAAGGGTCCCTCTCAAGTTTGGGTCCCTAAACAAAAGGTTTGATCTCTTGTGTGTAGGTGAACTACAAGACCGGTGGATCTCATTGGGTGATTGATAGTGGTTGCACACAACATATGACCGGTGATCCTCGTATGTTCACCTCACTTGAAGAGGATGGGGTATGTCAAGACAAGATCATATTTGGGGACAATTCAAAGAGCAAAGTCAAGGGTATAGGTAAGGTTGCAATATCAAATGATCATTCTCTCTCAAATGTGCTCTATGTTACTTCATTGAGTTTCAACTTACTATCCGTTGGGCAACTTTGTGATCTTGGCTACCAATGCTTGTTTAGTCCAAATGAAGTGGTTGTTACAAAGATAGATGACAAGCAAGTGATTTTCAAGGGCTTTAGATATAATAATCTCTATCTAGTTGACTTCACCTCCGAAGATGCAAACTTGATGACATGTTTGTTCACTAAAACTACACTTGGATGGCTTTGACATAGGAGGCTTGCTCATGTTGGAATGAACACTCTCAACAAGCTATTGAAGAAAGAATTAGTGAGAGGTTTAAAGGATGTAAAGTTTGAAAAGGACAAACCTTGTAGTGCATGTCAAGCCGGCAAACAAGTTGCAAACACTCATCCAACCAAAGCCTATATGTCAACATCAAGAGTACTAGAACTTCTACACATGGATTTATTTGGTCCTACAACTTACAAGAGTTTGGGTGGAAATCTTTATTGCCTAGTAATTGTGGATGATTACTCAAGATACACTTAGACCTTCTTTCTACATGACAAATCTGAAGTGGCAAATTGCTTCAAGAAGTTTGCAAAGAGGGCTCAAAATGAATTTGAAGTCAAGATAAAGAAAATTAGAAGTGATAATGGCAAAGAGTTTGACAACACCAACATTGAAGCTTATTGTGATGAAATTGGAATCAAGCATGAAGTTTCATCAACCTACACTCCTCAACAAAATAGTGTAGTTGAGAGAAAGAACCGGACCTTGATCACTCTTGCAAGAACAACGCTAGATGAGTACAATACACCGGAGAAATTGTGGGCCGAGGCAATCAACACCGCATGCTATGCTTCAAATCACCTCTTCCTACAAAAGTTCCTTTGCAAGACTCCTTATGAGTTGCTAAATGGGAAGAAGCCGGACGTCTCATTCTTCTGGGTGTTTGGTTGCAAATGCTATATCTACAAGAAGCGTCAACACCTAGGGAAGTTCCAAAGACGTTGTGATATTGGTTTTCTTGTTGGCTACTCATCAAAGTCCAAAGCATATAGAGTATTTAACCATGCCACCGGTTTGGTTGAAGAAACATATGATGTGGAATTTGATGAATCTAACGGCTCCCAAGGAGCAATTAAGAATTGTGATGATGTAGGTGATGAACCATTGAGAGAGGCCATGAAGAACATGTCGGTGGGAGACATCAAGCCTAAAGATGATGAAGACGATGTACAAATTGTCAATCCACCATCTTCATCATATGTGCCTCAAGACGATGACAAGAATGAGAGAGTTGAAAATGAAGACACCCATGTCTCTCATCATCAAGCCGAGGCACAAGCACAAGATGTTGAAGCTCCCCATCCTACTCCTCAAATGGTTGATCGAAGAAACTCACCTCTATTTTAAGCACATCCACAAGATCTCATCATAGGGAGTCCTACAAAGGGTGTAATGACTCGATCTCAAAAGTTTAATTTTTCGTTGAACATCACTCTTTTGTCTCTTGTCTTGAACCTAAGAATGTAGAAGAAGCTCTTCAAGATCCGGATTGGGTGAATGCCATGCATGAAGAATTGAACAACTTCGCCCGCAATCAAGTATGGACACTTGAAGAGCATCCAAAAGGTGCAAGAGTCATTGGAACCAAGTGGGTGTTCCGCAACAAGCAAGATGATCAAGGGGTAGTAGTAAGAAACAAGGCAAGACTAGTAGCAAAAGGGTTCTCTCAAGTTGAAGGTCTTGATTTCAGAGAGACTTTTGCACCCATTGCAAGACTTGAAGCCATTCGTATCCTTCTTGCATATGTATCACATCATGATATGAAATTATATCAAATGGATGTGAAAAGTGCATTCTTAAATGGCTTCATAAATGAACTAGTCTATGTTGAACAACCTCCCGGGTTTGAAGACCCTAGATATCCTAATCATGTTTATAGGTTGTCCAAGGCGCTATATGGGCTCAAGCAAGCCCCTAGAGCGTGGTATGAGCGCCTCTGGGACTTCCTCATTGAGAAGGGCTTCGTTATTGGGAAGGTTGACACCACACTATTCACCAAGAAGTTTAATGAAAAGATCTTCATTTGTCAAGTCTATGTTGATGATATTATCTTTGGGTCAACAAATGAAGATTATTGCAAAGAATTTAGTGAATTGATGTCAAAAGAGTTCGAGATGTCAATGATTGGTGAGCTAACATTCTTCCTTAGGTTTCAAGTCAAGCAAATGAGAGAAGGGATTTTTATCTCTCAAGAAAAGTATACCAAGGATCTTCTCAAAAGATTCAAGATGGAAGAATGCAAGACAATCAAGACCCCAATGCCAACTAATGGACATCTCGACCTAGATGAGGGAGGTAAACCAATCGATCAAACTCTTTACCGTTCTATAATTGGTAGCTTGCTGTACCTTACCGCATCTAGGCCCGACATCATGTTTAGTGTGTGCATGTGTGCCCGCTTTCAAGCGTGTCCTAAAGAACCTCACCTAAGTGTCGTAAAAAGAATCCTAAGATATCTTAAGTATACCCCAAGCATTGGACTTTGGTACCCCAAAGGAGCTAGATTCCAACTAGTTGGCTACTCTAATTCGGATTATGCTGGTTGCAAAATTGATAGAAAAAGCACATCCGGAGGATGCCACTTGCTTGGGAGATCCTTAGTATCTTGGTCATCTAAAAAGCAAAATAGTGTGGCTTTGTCCACCGTCGAGGCGGAATACATTACTGCGGGGGCTTGTTGTGCACAAATCCTATACATAAAACAAACCCTCCTAGACTATGGAGTTGTTCTTGAAAAGGTGTTGCTTTTGTGTGACAATGAAAGTGCGGTTAAAATTGCAAATAATCCGGTACAACACTCTCGCACCAAGCACATTGATATCTGCCACCACTTTCTAAGAGATCATGTTGCTAAAAATGATATATCACTAGAAGGTGTAAGAAGTGAAAATCAATTAGCGGATATCTTCACTAAACCTTTAGATGAGGCTACCTTTTGTAGATTGAGAAGTGAACTAAATGTGCTTGATTCTAGTAACTTTAAAAGATGAGCTTGTGTTGTCCCTTGCATTGCATTGTATTTTATGCCATGTTTATTTTGACGCAATGCATCTAGGACTTGTCTAACACGGTTATGATAACCCTCCTTTGGAGGAGTGAAAAGGCCTAACCTTGGATCAAACTTGACAAGCAACCTAGCTCTCCTTTCTTGTTTTGCATTGCATATGCATGGTTGTTGCTTTGTCGTTTCTTTTCGGTTTAGCTTTGAGTAACCTCTGTGTTTGTCCATGAATAGAGAGAGCATTTGAAGCTCCCAAGGGTTCATAAACTCTATTGCATGGCCATACGTTGCTCCTCGGGTGTTTATTGAATATTTTCTTAAAAATAATACTAGCCTAAGGCAAAATATTTTGAAAATTTTGAGGGTTTGAGTGAGGGCACTCATATCAGGTTCCAATTAGTGTTTATTTGAGTCTCTTTGAATTGGAACTTGATTGGGAGAAGTCGCGTCGAAAAACGGATTGAAAAAGAGCTTTTTACAGCGACCGGATGCTGGACCGGACGCTGCATCGGACGCGGTTCTGTTTCACCACCGCGTCCAGTCTTGGCGTCCACCAGCGCGTCCGGTCATTCCCGAAGTTTTTCTTTGAAACCTCTAACCGAACGCTGCACCGGACGCGCCCCTGTCGACCGCCGCGTCCGGTCCCGGTAACCACCACCGCGTCCGATCATCCGTTCCAAATTTCCGGGCTATGTCAAACCGGACGCTGTCAGCGTCCGATCGTGGATAATCGGACGCGTTCGGTCATTCTAGGAGCTTACTGGAATGTGACCGGACGCTGCCTCCATCGCGTCCGATCATTCGACCACCGCGTCCGGTCATCACGCATAAAGCGGATCTCACCCTTTTTTAACCGTACGGTTGGATCTCGATTTCTTTTCTTTCATCATCGCCGTACTCACCGGTTTCGCTGAGATCCCGAGCGCCGCCACGCCATTGCCACCGCGTGCCCTTCTCCTGCGCCCTGCAGCCGCGCCTTCCTCGCTCTCGCGCCCACGCTGTGCTTCCTGCTCGCAGCTGCGCTGCGCCGTCCTCGCTCAC
The DNA here is from genome assembly GCA_038087645.1 of Saccharum hybrid cultivar R570. Classification (NCBI taxonomy): domain Eukaryota; kingdom Viridiplantae; phylum Streptophyta; class Magnoliopsida; order Poales; family Poaceae; genus Saccharum; species Saccharum hybrid cultivar. The sequence continues at coordinate 19,706,567 of JAQSUU010000139.1, forward strand.
GCGCGCGCACGTCGGACCTCCGCAGCGCCACCGTGCCCGCGCCCGCGCCCGCATCGAGCCGCAACCGCGCCACCGCCGGAGCTGCGCCGTAGCAGTCGCGCTCAGCCACCACTGTGCCCTAGCTCCTCTAAGCTCTCTCCTTGCCGCGCGAATCCAGCTCCGAGGTACTCGTCCACCACCACCGAAAACCCTAACCCTAGGTCGCTAGGTTTTCATCTTCAAAATCATCACCATCTTCGCGATCGTCTCCGTCTCCGCAAGGTGACGTCTTCTCCTTGGATTAGGGTTTACCGTCGATTTTTTCGGTGAATTACTAATTCAATTGTCGTTCGATCGTCGATTGTATTCCAGGGTTACGGTCGCCGTCTTCGGGTAACCCTAATACGTCGAGATCATCTTCCGGTCATCGGATCATCGCTCGTCGAGGTAGCTATCGCGGTCATCTCATATCTTACCTCTCCTGCTTGCTCTTACTAGGATCTTGCTTATCTTTTAGATATATATGTTGCTTATAGTAGATCCATCTATTCTATCGTTTCAGTTTATCCTGTCAGTGCTGAGTGGTACAGGCGATCAGTTGTGAATCCGAGGCCAAGCCTGTGGATATGGATTGAGGCCAAGCCTCACAAGGTTCAGTACATCATCTGTCTTTACAGTGTGTGTCAGTACATCCTCTTGTCAGTATGGTTCGATGCAAGAACGCTGGTGGGGCACCTAGTGACGGGGATGACAGTCCCCCCAGGAGGACTAAGGTAGCTCGCGGGAAGCGAGTCAAGATTACTGCCAAGAAAAGGAAGAGAACTCTTACAGAGGCAGAGATAGCTCAGGCAGTGGCAGATGCAGTAGATGCGGTAGAGAGGGGTGGTAGGAGCAGTGGTATTCGCATTGGCGAAAGTCACTTTCATCTTGAAGGTCGACAACTTGGTACAGAGGCCACAGAGGAGACAGTAGAGGCTCCAGAGGAGACAGTGGATGCCCCTGCAGAGCAGCCTTTAGAGGATCCACAGGAGACTAAGGAGCAGACAGCACAGACTCCACAGCGTCGTCGCTCAGGATGTACGCGAGCTCAGGTCACTCCCAGGACAGAGGGTCAGCGTCGTGGAGGTCGTCCACCACCCAGGGCCAGAGGTCACCCCCCCAGTTGAGCACTTTGACCTCAGGGGTGCTACAGCCAGACAGGTCCAGGCCCTCGGGTTTATAGAGGTCACTCGATGGTTCCCACCCCAGCGGGATCCCCGAGCGTCAGAGGGCTTCTACACACCTCTGCATGAGGATTTCTACAGGGCCTATGTCGACAGTGGGATAGCTTTTAGACCACAGAAAGTCTGTCGACTAGAGGCACTAGTTGAGGTGGTTGGTGAGCAGCTTCGTCCACATCTATCCTTTCTGTCTGGACTGTCAGATCTACTTGGACGGACTGGAGCATACTGTGGAACCTGGGTCAGAGAGTTTTACTCGTCACTGTGGATTGACCCTGCACATCAGTTCATCCACTTTGCCTTCAGAGGTCGTGACTGCATGTTATATAGCACCAGAGTATGGGAGATTCTCAGACTCCCTGCTTCAGAGACCAAGATCCATCAGCTGTGCTTCGGACAGACTGCTCCTCCGACACGCCTCCACGGCGGGACAGTGCCTCCTACTGATCTGATTCGACCCTGCTTCCGTGAGCCTTTTGGCGAAGGGCCTCGACGCACTCCAGCCAGTTTGACACCCATAGCGAGAGTACTGGATGCCATAGTGAGGAGGACACTTCTTCCTAGACTTGGATATAGAGAGGGTCTCACTCGCATGCAGCTATGGGTGATACATCACCTCGTCTCACAGACCCCGTTCGACCTTTGGGATCTGATGCTTTGTGAGATGGAGGATACCTTGGCCGAGGGGTTCAAGGGACACAGGCAGCTCCCATATGCACACTGGATCTGCTTCATCATCAGGACTGCCTATGAGTTGTCTGCAGAGATTAGAGCTGAAATCTCTGATACTACCACAGCATTCCCAGAGTATGACATCCGCCAGCTATGGGCATCAGTGACTAGAGAGCAGGCACCTGGCCTAGGACAGAGACAGAGGCCAGAGGTACCAGAGACAGCCGCTGAGTAGGACGAGACTGTTGAGGGTCTTGCCGAGGCAGAGCTTGCAGACTTAGATGCTCAGCCGGCTGATCAAGCCAAGGATGTGGCCACTAACAGTACAGATGAAGACTACCAGCCCATCCCCCGGTACCGCTCTCCTCAGCCTCACGACCACGAGGCCGGTGGCTCTGGCTCAGCCTCCCGCTCAGATCCAGCCATGGTGGCCATTCTTGAGAGGTTGACCTAGGCCCAGGAGCGACAAGAGATACAGATGCAGCGACAGGCACAGGACTCAGCTGCAACGTTTGCACAGATTCAGGCTCGCTAGGACGAGCTTCAGAGACAGCAGCTTGAGTTTTAGCGTCAGCAGTTCGAGATGCAGAGGCAGCAGGTAGCCACTCAGCAGCAGTATTTAGAGCTCTTGCGCCACCTTGTCACTATGGGAGTTCCGCCACCGCCGTCTGTTCTGACTTCAGCTTTATAGTCCAGTGGACTTCAGAGTCAGGGGCAGCCGAGTTTTCAGTATACCTCCCCTAAGCAGCAGATACCTCAGACTTTTCAGTCTCCGAGCTACACGCCTATTCAGACAGGTTTTACTCCACCAGCTCAGCCGGGACCACATCTCCTCTTAGGCCCGGCATTCCCTGATTTTAGTGCTACATACAGTGAGCTGACTGGACAGCCGACACCGTCCCACTCGACTTTTGTGACTACCTCAGACATGTCGGCTTCAGAGACTGCTGCGTTTCCAGTGACAGGGGCTGCTACCACAGATACTTTGCCTTCCTCAGTTGCATCTACAGATCCCCCCACGCTTGGTATCTTTAAGGCTCAGGCGATAGTGACCGATCCGATAGTTGCTTCTACACCTTCAGTCACTGCACTGCTTCTACAGACCCAGACTACCTCACTGCCACGTTCAGCTTCAGAGGGTTAGCCTGATAGTTCAGAGTTTGAGGAGGATGCTATGCAGTTTGTGATCACTCCGCGCTCCTCGGCACCAGACACGACAGCTTCTGTTCCCCCGTCAGATCCCTAGATTAGTTTTTTGACGTTTGATGCCAAAGGGGGAGAGAGAGCATAGATTCAGGGGGAGTGGTGTTAGAGGGTTTTGTTTTTTTTTGTGTGCTACTTCATGCATCATGTTTACTTTTCTCGCCCTGCATTGTGTGACTATGAGTTTGTGAGACTATATTTTGTTTTATGTCACTCAATGATGTTTAGCTCATAAGGTTGTGCTTCCGTGCCTTACTCCGATTTCATATGAGTTATGTTTTATGTGTACTAACTCTTCATGTTTTATCTTATGAGTACACTCAGTTGGCTTGGAACACATAAGCATTGACTAACCCCTTGTGCTTACAGCTTTATGCTTACGTGAACCAAGCATGATCGAAAACCTCAACTCATATCTTCTGAATCTAAATGTTGTCATCAATCACCAAAAAAGGGGAGATTGAAAGCATCTAGGCCCCGGTGTTGGTTTCGGCAATTAATGACAACACATAATTACCATGACTAACGTGTGTTTTGCAGAAACGTTGGTAAGTTAGGTCATGGAGATGATAACTACTTTGGGCAATATGGTATTCATGTCCCTTGATAGAAATCATTTCGGTTTTCAAAGGATCAACGATAAGATTAAGGACGGTTAGTTTCGGATGTCAAGGTGTTGAGTTACATCTGGAATAGTCGTTAGGATCTTTGTTTCTTTCTTTGACCGTACTATAAAGGGGGGCATGAGCGAGTAGCTTGACCTAGGTGAGTCTTGTGTTTAGGTGTGGCGCACACTTGTCAAACTTAGCACTAGGAAGCTCGAGAAAAGCTTAGAGTTCAGTTGGAAGCAACTTGGTTCAAGTTACGTCACGTTTAGAAGACGTTTGAGCCGTTTACCTATGACCGGACGCGGTCCTGGTCATGACCGGACGCGTCCGGTCAGTACTAACACTTCACTGTGGTTTCAGCTGATCGACCGGACACGGTCCTTGAGAGGACCGGACGCGGTGGTCAGTCTGACACGTGTTCCAGAGGGTAAACAGCGTAATCGGACGCGACTATGAAATGATCGGCGCGTCTGGTCATGTTCCAGTAAGGTCCCGTGGTGACCTGACGCGTCCGGTCACCTATGATCGGACACGGTCATGCGTCAGGTCAGTTTTCTAGTAAGCTCTTGCATGATCGGACGCGTCCGATCATCCCTGATCGGCGCGTCCGGTCATCTCAGACCGGCGCATCCAGTCATCACAGATCAGCGCGTCCGGTCACTTAGCGCAGTTTTCGGTTTTCGACCGTTACACCTGACCGGCGCGTCCGGTCATGTCGACAGGCGCGTCCGGTCAGTGCGCGTTTTGCTGATTCGAAAGGTAACGGTTGGATTTGTTTGAGGGGTGTATAAATACATCCCCTCCACCTCTTTTAGAGGTCTCTTGCTCATTTGTTCAGCTGAGAAACACCTTTGAAGTGCAAGGGAGTGCAAGATCCCTAGTGAGGATAGAGATTTGCAAATCAAAGTTTGAGAATCCTCTCTAGTGACAAGAGTGTAGCAAGTGTGCATCCATCTTCTCATTAGGCTTGTTGTGGTCAAGTGAGAGTTCTAGCTTGTTACTCTTGGTGATCGCCATCACCTAGACGGTTTGGTGGTGATTGGGAGTTTGGAGATCATCCGACGAGATTGTGGGTGACCCAACTCAAGTTGTGAGCGGTTTTGGGTGATTCACCGCGACGGAGTGTCGAAGAATCAACCCGTAGAGAGCACTTGATCCTTGCGCGGATCAAGGGGGAGCTACACCCTTGCGCGGGTGCTCCAACGAGGACTAGTGGGGAGTGGCGACTCTCCGATACCTTGGCAAAACATCACCGTGTTCCTAACCCTTACTTTCAAGCATTTACTTTCGTGCATTACTTTCATTGCTTGTTTACTTTCCTAGAATTGTCATGCTAGTCTAGGATTGGAAATTAGGGTGCAAGACTTTTATCGGTAGAATCACAAGGAACACTAGTAGGCACTAGGGGTGAAGTTTGGCTTGTAGGATTTAATTCTTGCAATTAATTTTTAGAAAAGCCCAATTCACCCCCCCCCCCCTCTTGGGCATCTTGATCCTTTCAACATATTACATAAAATTCACAACATCATTTCGAATACATCGGAGTTTAGAATATAAGTTATTACAAACTAAGTTCATAATAAAGTAGTGGAAGTAAATAGTTTCGAAACCACACACGCACACTTAGTTCAGATACAGTGCTAGATAATGATCAAGTCCCACAAAAGCAGTAGATGAGACACATGGAATGACCACGCCCTTGTCCTAGTTGTCGTCCATCGCTGGGTAGAGACAGTTGATGCAGTAACCATAATACATCTGACCATCTGTAATAACAATGGGAACAAAGCCCTGAGTATGAGAATGTACACAGCTAGACTTACCCACCTTAAACGGAAATAAAGTGACACCAAGGAATATGCAAAACTTTCTTTTAGTGGGCTAGCTTGACTCATTTACGAAAAGTATAAGTTATCATGAGTAAATCATTTTAAATACTTTTACATCATCTTTGTTATAACCTATTAATCTAGATAAGCACCTATGCTAAGCAATCACTTGATTAACCAGTAACATTAAAGTTACCATCTCAGGTTTAACATTTCCAACATAATCCACATAAACATCCGTGTTCCATCATCATTACTATGTGTCGTAGCTTGAGTCAAGTGCTCACTGTCCAGGAGCGATGGCGATTCGAATCGATTCCTAACCAACTGATGATTTATTCCTCACATAAATCACACTCGTCGATCAAGTGAGCTACAGGTCACCAATGATACTATTTTGGTAAACGTCACGGGATAAACTAGAGCCGCAATACCTAGGGACCGCCCGACTGCCAGGAATCAGGCCTCGTCTGCCCTTGGGCTTACTCTTCGGGCCCCTGTCATACCCCCATCAGCACCAATACGTGCACCTGTGTTGATCCTGGCCTAAATAGTGCCACTGCCTTCACGGTCGAAATGACTTATTCGGCCAGCTAAATGTGAGGCATGCGTTCAACATGACAAGAGGGACGAGCGACGATCGGTCCTTAACCGACACATGCGGAAACTACAAGCACCTCAGAACCTTGTCTGGTTGCCCACTACTTATTCTGTCCGGTCTCTATTTATCCATCAATACTTGGTTATTTCCATGATAGCATCCATAGCTAAGTATCCACGTAACCACCTACAGTTTGTCAGTGACAAGAAATCACCGACTACTACTGGTCTAAGCAGGGCTAAGCATTTAACTCGGTCCTAGACCTAGCAGGGTAAGATATGTTAAAGTACATAAGGATATAATATATGCATCAACAGTTTCACTCAACTCCTATAACGTAATACAACAATATACGTATAACTTATATATAGTTAATTGCTTTATAAAGTAGGAGAATTATAATGCTCTAGGGCTTGCCTCTTTCGATTGAGCTAAGCTGGTGGTCCACACACTCCGAGAGTTCCTCTCCTGGCTCCTCGGCCTTGGGCACCTCCTGTGCCTAGATCTCCTGCAGATCTGCTCCCACCTGCTCTTCTAGCACCACTACTGGAACTTTCTCTTGCGATCCTGTATGATGCATAGGTATGTGTGATTATGAAAGTCGTGCATAGGATGGAATGAGGTATGATGAGCATAAATGCTTGTATGTAAATGAGCAATTTCATTTCTATTTTACCGAGTAGGTGCAAATCTCCTCTCTAGTAAAATAAAGCATGTGACAAACAAGACATGCATACATATCACACATCATTAATATGTTAATCATACCAGCAGGTTATTTAGTGCTTCAAAGATACACCAAAGCAACACATTTTTTACTAAACATGCATTAAGGAATCTTAATTAATTCTATTTTAAACAAGGATTGAACAACAACACATATTTTTGGTACTCAAAAAATTATGAAAGAATTACAGTGGCTTCATCATGCAATAGGTAGCCTACCATACAATTTACAAGTCAATTTGATAAGTACAACAACCTATACTAAAAAGGCAAAAAAGCATAACAATTAAGCACATGAAAATGCTCTGTACTATGAAAAATATTAAACAACATATTTCATATTTTCCCAAAATCTACATATCATAGGAACACTGTAGAAAAAGTTTCACATGCGTGTATTATTCACATTTTCAGCCCTAGCAATTTTACAAGAAAACAACAATTAATACACATAAATTACTTAGCCATATTTTCCATAGAACATGCATGTCATATATTTTTCACTGAAAGTACATCACATGTACAGATCAACAAAATTAGAACCACATTTTTCTGATACATAAATGATTTACTATGCATTTTCTAAGATAACAGCATTTATCAAGAATTAAATAAAGCTCTATATAAAAGTATCTCAAAACTCACATGCAACATTTTTAAACTGTAGATCTACTCAAGAAAAGCACAACAAAATTTGTTTCATCTAATTTGGAGAAACATACACCAAGATATGATTTCTCAAAGCATTTATACAATTTCTCGAAAACATTTTCCAAAACCCTTTTTAAAAACCCACTATAAATTGCTATGTGCACCCCGCTGCTCTCCCCTAGATCCACCCATAGGCGTTGCCAGCGGGACCCAGGGGTCAACCGGCCCCACGCGTCAGCCAGAGCTGAGGCAGCGGTCACCGTTGACCGGCGACATCTCGCCGTCGGTGAGGTCTCCAGCGAAACGGTGACCACCTAAGCGGTCTACTCGATGAGCTGCACCAAGTCAGCTAGAAGATGGAGCCAATGGCTCACCGGCGCGAGCTCGTCGGCGGCCACTACGACGAGGTCCGTTGAGGTGCGCGCAGGGTTCACAAGAGCAAGGCGAACAAGATGCCCTAGAAGATGGAGGGAGAGGAAGGGCGGAGGAGCTCCGGCCACGGTGGGCCGAGCACGGCGGTCATGGTGCCGCGGTGGAGGGAAACGCTCGATTGGGCCTCACCTCAGTGAAAATGACGGCGCAAGCGGGAGCAAAGGAAAGAGGAAGCCGTGGCGGAGCAGGGGTCACGAGGAATCGGACGTTGGTGGAGCAGCGGTGGTGAGCTCGCCTGCTCGTTTGAACTGGAAAAGGGGAAGGTGAGTGAATGAAGGGAGGAGCGGCTCGGCGCGGGGTGTAGGCGAAGCGCGGCGTCCGGTGGGGGCCACCGGTGTGCCACCGGGCAGTCGTCACCGGCGTACGGCCGCCACGCGGCGAACGCGTCCTGACGGTGGTCGGGGTGCGTGGCATGGTGCGGAGGTGGGAGCGGGCACGGCGCGCGGCGGAACTAGGCCGGCTTGCGTGGGTGCGCCGAAAGGGAGGCGGCGGCCCATTTTGAAAATGAAAATGTTTTTCTTTTTTCCAAAGAACAGCAACACAAATGCAATTTTGAGCAAGAAAAATTCATTTTTAGGACATGACCTAAGAATAAAAGTTGTTCCAAATTTTATGCTCTACAACTTTGCCAAAAGAAGCAAAGTCAAATTCCAAATAGTTTTTGAGTTATAGAATTAAAGTCAATTTAAATCAAAAACCCTAATTTTGAAAGACTATTTTAAAAGCATAATTTGGCAAAACTTTGAATATCAACTTTGCTCAAAATTACATCCTAAATATTTGTAAGTTATTTTAGTGAGCAAACAGTAACAAACATTACCTCACAAGCATAAACATGGCATCAAACCTATTGAAACAAGACATTGCATTATATGTTTCATTTGTATGTTTCAAGTTTATATTTCATGTGATGCTTATGTATGCATAATGATGCTTATGCTCATGATCGAATATGCCTAATGCATGCTTAACACTAGAGTGTTACATGCTAGGGTCAGGGCGTCCGATCATCTGGGCTCCACCCACCCTTTGTGCCACCGCTGTCGTGCCCACCAGCCCTCTGTGCCACCGCCACCCGTGCCGCCCCCACGCTATCCTCTGTGCGCCACTGCCCAGCTCCGTGTTGCCTGCGAGCTCCCCGCCACCGGTGAGCATACCGGTGACCTGCACGCGCCGATGAGCCTCCATTCGTCAAAGCGGCAAGGAGATGTTTGCGCGGAAAGAGCATGTTGCAAACGTACGTTTCAAGTGTATCAGATGTATGTTGCAAGTGTTTTTTTATCGATGTTGTAAAAATAGATCGGGTTGTTGCAAAAGTAGATCATGATGTTGCTTATGTTGCAATGGCTATACACGTATGTTTCAAGTATACGTATGTTGCAAGTGTTTTATCTAGATGTTGCAAAAGTAGATCTGGATGTTGCATATATATATATATATATATACATGTTGCAAACGTATGTTTTAAGTGTTTTAGGTGTTTTATACGTACATTGTAAATGTTTCATCTGGATGTTGCATATGTTTGCAATGGCTTTCAAGTTGTTTTTCAGGTGTTTTACAAGTGTTTCAAACATATGTTGCAAATGTTTCAACTATTTTAGACATATGTTGCAAGTGTTTTGTCTAGATGTTGCACATGTTATAATGTGACCCACTGGCTACAGCCACCTACTGCAGTTGTTGGGTGACGTGCGAGCAGTGTGGGCCCGCTGTTGTGGCCAATGGTGGATCTATGTTGTCGGTGTTTAGAGAACCGGGGGTCTAGACAAAGCAATGAGTGAATTTGTATCTGCGCGTCTAGGCCTGGATAGTGTGCAAAGCAGATACAAGGGTGTATACTGGTTCGGACAAGAACGGCCCTACGTCCAGTGGATTCTGCTGTTGCTCATGTTGCCTTACACCGAAGTGCTCGTAGTAGTGGTTACAAGCTTTTCGAGAGAGGGAGTGGATCCTAGGTCTCTTTTGAGGGGTGATGTGTGTGTTGTCTTAGCGAGGTGTGTGTTCGTTGTGTTGGGGGTCATGTTCATTGTGGCCCCTGCCTTCCCTTTTATAGTTCCCAAGGAGAGTGCTCGGGTTATATTTGTGGTAAAAAGATGAAATGGGGAAAAGATGGAAGAGAAAAACAAAAAAGGTGGCCTCGGGTGTGGCCGTCTTCCTCCTTATCTGGTGGGAGCAGTTTCCCCTATAGCGCATAGATGCAACAGGCGTTGATCTTTTGGCCTCTCCATCCGCTGGTGCAACATGTTGTGGCCATACTTCGTGCTGTGTGCTTCTGTGCCATCGAGGACGGACGGTACGAGCGTCCAGATTTGCGTAGAGAGGGGAGCAGGCAGTATAGTTGCCGTCACCCCTGTCGCTGTAAGGGTATGGATGTCGTCGTGGTGGAATGACCGGGGTCATGTTGGGTCAGAGCGTGGTCCCGTGCTCCTGTTCACTACGCACGGTCACGTCTGTCCCATCGGTGGGAGTGGGTGCCGTGGTTGGGGGGCCCGTGGCTCCCCATCTTTTCAGAGGGCTCCACGTGTCCCTTGGGCGAGGCGAAAGTACGTCGAGGGGGTCGGGCGCTTTGATGACGTCGCGGGGGCTCGGGCGAGGCGGAAATTGCCGCCCGAGGCGCCTATCTCGCCTGAGACCTCTCCGCAAGGCCCGGGCGGGATGGAGGTTGACTTTTGTGCCTCGAGAGACTGATATGCTGTCAACGCCTTTGGCGGTCGATTTTACCGGGGCCCCTATGATGGGCCTTTAGCAAACGCGCAGGGTGCCGTATTTCGCCATCTGTTGGGTACCCTGGTATTTTGATACCCGACATATGTGGCCCCACAAGTTTTTCTAACATACCTTCAAACTCTATTATAAAATTACAACAATATATGTTAATTGTACTAATTAGCTTAAAATCAATAAGTTTGGCCTCTTAGGTTTTGAATCTTGGATCGGTCACTGGTTGGGGCACCACCGAGCGGGTGCAGACGAGGACATAAGAAACCGAGCGCAGGCATGAGGGTCCACGCGGTGGGGCGCGGGAAAAATAGGCGGAGTGGGCTCCATTTCTCTTGCGCACGCGGCAAGCGCTTCAGATCGGATGTCCTGGCGTTAGCGAGTCCGAATCTATTACAAGGCCAAACCTTAGCCTTATACCTGCATGCAGTCACGGCGGTCCGACTCCAACTTGACGCGCACAAAAGCACCCAGACTCAACCACGTATGAGACAAGCCTGACCTGCCTTGACACAACCATGCATGTCCGACTCCAGATCAAATAAAGAAAGGACTAATTCTGAAACCACCTCACACATCTGTTATTTGTTACTTCCTCGATCCCAAATTATTAGGCATTTTGACATTTTTAGATCCATAGCACTTGCTATATATCTAGACATAACATATATTCAAGTGTATAGTAAAAGTTATGAATTAGAAAAGCCAAAAAGTCTTATAACTTAGAACGGAAGTAGTAAATGGATTTTCGTGTGCACGCCAAATTTCAAACTCCCTTCTTGGGCGCGCCCGAACTCCAAGTTTGATACAATTTCGAGCCTATCAATCAACACCACCAGGAGTACGAAAGACCAGAAATACGAAAGGTAACCGCATGCGTGTTCTCCCTTTGCCCCGCTCACCACTCCGTCCCCTCCCGCGCCCCTCGTGCGACGCCGCCCGCGCCTTGGCTTCCACCAGCAATTGCAGCGCGTAGCGGAAGCAAAGTTTTAAATAGCCGGCTATAGCTGTTGGGCAAGATCACAGCTAAGATATATCACTTTTCGCGCTAAGAAAATTGAAACGCTAATAGCTAGAGATAGACGGAGATTGTCGCTAAATGAGACGTATTTAGCTGCCGCTAAACCGTTGTCTGGCCAGGAAGTTCATTGCGTGGCCCACTAAAACGTGTGCAACCGCCGGCCCATTGCCTTGCCCATCAATCCAGCCCAGGAAAACAACGTAACCCTAGCATCTTCATATCTCTGACTCACAGCCTGTTCGTTTCGCTGGTTTATTGTGCTAAAAGCACTGTTCGCTGGTTTATTGTGAGAAAAAAACACTGCTGGATGGCCGCTGATTCTGCTGATAAGTCCAAACGAACAGCAGTCACTCAGCTCGTCTCTCTAGTCCCCTGCGGCTGCTTCTTCCGGAGATGGTGCGGCGTCCTCCTCCTCTACCCCAAGCGGCGGCCCGCCGCGTCCGGTGGCGGCAGCTGCTTCGAGCGGAGGTGGCCTGCAGCGGCGCCTTGGAGGAGCTTCCAACAGCGGCTTCCGACGGCCACGGCTTCCAGCAGTGGCTTCGAGCGGAGGTGGCCGCCGCCGGCGGTGGTAGCTTTGAGTACCGCCGGCGGCACCTTCGAGCTCTTCTCTTCTCCCCCGTGCAGCAGACAGCTTGCCCTCCCCGTCGTCTTCAGCAAAGATTTAAAGATCTACTTGTTCAGCTAGTTAATTAGATTGTCTGTGTAAACAAATTTAGACATTTCAAATGATCTATTGCATTCTCAAGCAGTCCATTAGAGATCTTTGCTGCTTATCATAGGATCTATTGCTAGTTTGCTATAGCTATATGAGATTTTTCATTCGATTCATTGCTTGTTCTGTGTTTTTTTCCTTAAAAAAACAGCTAAACGGCTTAGCTGAAGCTATCTCCGGCTATAGCTATGCTTAGCTGCTGTGGAGGGCAACAGCTAAGAGGCTTAGCTGGCGTTTTAAAACCTTGAGCGGAAGGGCCTCCGGCAGAGCTCCACGGCCGGTGCGGACGCCGCCGCAAAAGGGAATGCGTTGCATCTTAGCGCGGGGGCACCGGCCAGCGGCTCGGGTTCCTGACGGGGGCGTTCACGAATATGTGGAGGCTGGACGCCGTCGTCGGGGTAGAACCAGGGGCGGATCCAACAATATGTTGAGCTCTGGCGGCCGCCAGACCTACCCTCCGGTGAACCCCCTGTCCCTGCGGACTGCCTGGGCGAGACACGGAGAGCTCTGCCATGGCCGATGTCTGTTTGCGACGAAGAAGACGATGAGTCGTTTTAGTTTGCGGACGATGCGACGAGCGAACTAGACTGACTGGGCCTATTGGGACATATGTTAGTCTGATGGAAGCCCAGGCCCCGGAAGGCCGGAAGGAACACACATGGTGATTTGGAAGACCATCTGCGCTGCGTTTGTTTTGCTTAAAAAAAACCTACGTTGCGTTTGTGGCTGTCATTCAATTCCAGTATTCCACTGTTTCTGTCTTCCGCGGTTCCGACTTCCACCGAGCGCCGATCCTGATCGAGCGAAGGCTCCACCGGCTAGTGCGACTGCGAGTCTTGGTCACTTCGTGCAGCTCAAAAACAAGCACAGACATGTGCTGCTCATGAACTATAAGCCCAGGCCATTGGTGCTCAAGAACTAGAAACAACTGGAGAATGAAAATGCCACTGTCCTCCACTGACATAGTCTCCATTCACCATTAGTATAATCATCCGTTGTTTAATTTCATATTTTAGTTATCTTTGTTTTTCCACATTAATATCTCTTATTTTCTATATGATCGTCAAGAGTGGAAAAAGAGGCAAATGATGTGGGGAAGTGCATAGAAATGGAATATGGTTCGAATTGAAAAATAGTTTAGGGTTCCCAATACAAATCGTTTATTACCTTTTATTATCTTTAAGTTGATCAAATTTGTCACCGTGCAACGCAAGAGCATTTATCTAGTTATATTAAAATATTCCGGCTAGAAAACTAACCACACACAAGATAACGTGACGTCCATTGGCTAGTTTTGCATGCTTCGTGATAGCACAATCATATCAGGCCCAAAATTATTCAAGTGGCATATCTTCCATCTCAGTAAGCAGAGAACCAGCATTGATATATTTATTTCATTTCTATGCTTTCTTGAACAGGTGAATTCCTTTAGAAATTAGCATGCGTAACAGGATGCTATCATCCTCTTCCTTGTCACGTTTCACGTCAATATAAAAGGCACCAAGCTTGATAAAAGATGGATCTATGAACCACTTTCTTCACATGCTCCTATTCTGTTTGAATTGTGTGAAAACAAAAGTATGACTGTTGCTCAAGCTTTGAATGGTGAACCTATTTTATTCAGAAGATGGTTATATCAGGAGCTTAGAGTTCAGTGGGAGGTGATTTGGGAGGATGCTAATAATTTTCAATTAGAAGATAGTGCTGATGTTGTTTTTTGGAATCTGGGAAAGAATGGGAAATTTTCAGTAAAGTCAGTTTATGATGGCCTCACCAAAAATGATTGTGGGTTTTCCATAAAAGAATCTGGAAAGGAAAAATTCCAGCTAAAATTAAAATTTTTCTGTGGCTTATGTCTTGTGGAGCAATACTAACTAAAGATAATCTGCGTAAGAGAAACCGGCAAGGTGATCCCAGCTGTGTCTTTTGTGATTGTGTTGAAACTATTTCACATTTGTTTTTTTAGTGTCCTATGGCCAGAGTTATTTGGTCCATTGTTGCTAAATGCTTTGGGGCAAACAACATCCCATCCAATTTGCAGCAGTGTTGGTGTTGGTGTGAAGTCTGGCTGCATTTTGGGAAAAAGTTCCATCCTTGGGGGATTGGGGCAATCTGTTGGGCTATTTGGAAGAGTCGCAATAAAGCATGCTTTGAAAAGAAAATCTTAAAGAGCCCTTTGGAGATAATATGTCACGCTAGCGCGCTTATGATTTTCTGGGCAGGACTTTATGCTGAGATGGATCGCGATCAGCTGATTGAAGGGGCCAACCTGATGCTCAAAGTTGCCAAGGAAGTACTAGCCGTGCAGATCGCGAGGCAAGTGAATCAGATGTTACTCCAGGACGATCAGGCGGATGGCATGGATGAAGACTCGGCTTGAAGTAGCAGAAGGGAAGCTGGTCTCCTAGTCTCAATTGTAGGAAGCGTAGTCAGCTTTTGTCCTTTTGTAGGTTCATTCGGTCTGTAGGAATTGATACTGTTGGTTGGCTTTTGATCTGTGTTTCTATGGCCATTATCATCTGGAGAAGCGATATGGTGGTCGCTGGTGGTGGTGGTTGGCGCGTAAATCAGTGTCAGGAACTGTGTGGGTTGGTTTGGCCTTAGCCTCGTTCTGCAGGTTCTTATATGTCGTAGGTTCCCTTCTTGGTTCTGTCAATCTGTAATATCGAATGTTGTATGTCCGTTATATCATAATGGGAATGAGATGTCTCGTGTTGAAAAATAAAAGATGGATCTTTCATATTATTACCTGATAAATCAATTGGAGTTGTGCAATACTTGGATCCTTGTAATTATTTTCAGAAACAATACCTGAACTAACTTGAGGAAAACAACACATATATACTAGAAATCCGAATACATGTTTTGTGATAAAAAAAGATCTAATAGCTAAATCTATTTTAAATATTATACATATAAATTCAACATTTCAGTGTTAGTACGACATGAGTACCTGATTCTTTATGTGTGTTATCATTTTTTGTAGTAGCAGCAATTTCGTTTTCATCTTTGACCAGCTATTTCTATCTCCAATGAAAAACATTTAGTTCAAATTCAGTACATTGGCTTACGAATATTAATGGGATTTGCAGTACCACAGTAGGTGTAGCCTAATTAGCTTTAGTACCCGGTCATAGCAATCATCAATTAATAGCTTACGTGCTTATCTACTAATGCTTTTATCTGAGTTAGCTAATATAGTTTAATTCTCCCTAAACCATTTTAGTTGATCTTATCAAGTTGTATGTTAACCAAATGACCCAAACAAATGGAACTTGCATCCTAGTTAAACAAAGCGATTATGTCGGAAGTGGAGAAGTCCACCTCAACGCAGGTCTTGGTGCAAATCAGGTCCGTGGAAAATGGAGCGTGGATCGCGCAAGAAATGCTCGAGTATGATTTAGCTTTTCCATTTTCATCCTGCGACTCCTTTCTTGATTTTATCAGCACTTGATTCTTCGTTCAGTGAATACGAAACGTATTCTCCATCTCAACATCTTGGCACAAATCAGGTGCGCTGAACTGAACAGATGATCAAGGGATTACATCATCCTACACTAATTCGGTAACCAAGCAAAAAGAAATCAGCTCAGATGTGTCCCTCTTCCGCAGGCACAATCTGATGCCTAGATTGAAAGAATGAATCAACAGGAAATAGGAGCCCCATCGTCATGAAGGGTAGAGCTCCAAAAATTTTGGAGACAGGCAGGGCGAGCTCCTCCAGGTCCTGGAGTGCAGCTTGAGCACCTCATGCGCCCTCTCCTTGGTCCTCACCGCGCACTGCTCGGACCGCAGCGCCGCGCAGAGCTTGGCCACGACGCCGGACTGCGCCATCTCCTGCAGCACGGCAGGCGTCGCGGCGTGGCGCGCCACGGAGCGCAGCACGCGCACCGCCCGCTCGCTCGCGGCCTCCGACACCCGCAGCACCTTCTTGCCCACCACGGCCAGCCCCGCCGCGTGCGCGACCAGCTCAGCGCGACCCTCGGCGCACGTGCACAACCGGTCCAGCGCCACGAGCGCGAGCTCATTGACACGCCTCTCGGGGTCGTCGAGCAGGAGGTCCACGATCGCCGGCACCGCGCCCGCGCCCACGATCTTGACGCGGGTCCGGCCGTAGGGGCAGAGCGCGGCGAGGGCCTGCAGCGCTGCCTTGGTCGCCTGCGTCGAGACACGGTCGCGGACTACGCGGACAACCTCGGCGAGAAGCTCCTGGCTCAGGCCGATCACCCAGGCCGGCCAGGCCGCTTCCGAGAGGGACCTAACGAGCAGAGCGGCGTTCGCGCGCGACTTCAGGTTCGACGAGCGGAGGACGGCCGTGAGTGCCTCCCCCAGGTTGCTGTGCCTGGCCACGACGGCGGCCAGCTCCGGCTCCGGGATCCGCAGCGACGCGAGGACCCCGACCGCCTCCTCGCGCGCCGTCGAGGACGCATCGGCACTGCTCACGACGCGAGACAAGGCGTCGAACACCCAGTCCTGGGACTCGAGAACCGCCCGGTTGTCCTCGCACTCGGCCACCAGCTCCCGCAGCCTCTTGAGCGCCTCGACCTGCGCCGCGGCCGCGTCGGACAGCAGCGCGGCCACCTCGGCGCCGGGCACGGGCCCCCGCAGCGCGGCCACGTCCTCGTCAACCTCCGCCTCGGGGGAGAGGGACGCGAACCAGGCGTGGATGAGGCGGCGGAGGGTGTGGTTGGGCGTCAGCTGGGGCTGCGGCGGGAGCGGCACGCGCGTGACCGGGCACGTGCGGCCGCCGGCGGGCGCGGGCGCGGCCAGCCAGCGGGAGATAGCGGCGCGGTCGTAGGAGATGCCGGTGGGCAGCGTGACGGGTTCCCGCATGAGCTGCAGCGAGATGGGGCAGAGGAAGTGGGACGGCACCTCGCCGGGCGCGCTCGCCATTGTCCACGGATCGGGTTTGACGAGAAGATGTGAGGCGGAAGGAAAGTTTTATACTGCGGGGAGGAGAGGAGGACGGTGAGCGCGCGTTGCGGTAGCGCGGGCGGTTGTCGTCGATTAGTTTAAAGGCGGAGCGCTGGATTCGCTCTCGTCTTGGTGGTGTTCACATCCCTGTGGTGCTCTTCCGGTTTAGACCCTTAGGGCACTGCAAATTACGGTCTACTAGTCCTTCGTTCTCGTATAAAGGCCGACTTTGCTGCATAAACAGAGGTAGTGAAATGTGTGAAGGGTGCATGCTCGACTTCTTCTTGTTTTTATGAAAAGTTTGACTCGCGACGCAATCTAGGTAGTTTGATGAATACGTCTACGAAGAAAACCAAACATATGGCATTGCAGTTGTTTTGCAAGAGGGGTCAGAGCTAAACTCGGGCGGATCTATGTAAAGTCTAGGCGGCACGCCAAAACACAAAAGGATCACCACATATGCATCCTCAATATACAAATTTATGAATCAATGACACCCGCTCTAATTTGCTCTAGCTCCATTCCTGCAGCTGAAACTCGAAGAACACCTTCCAACTTCTTGCTAGGAATGGTTTGTTCACGTATTGCTTTTTAATTTTAATTGTTCATGTATATCTTTAACACAATAAGTTAACAAAAATTGATGCCTTTGGCTATTAGTATTTCCCGTTAAAACTGCAATTTCACTTAAATCAAGCATATATAGTCAAGTCATTGCTTTGAATCATAGTCCAGCAGTCGCTGTCCAAAGTACTGCTAACACTGTTTGCCGGTGCCATCTGTGAGGGCTAACCAATGGTCGGGTAACCTCGCTCCAATCTTGTTGGAAAGTCAACCATCGGGGGCTCTAAGCACAAATAAGCCCAACTCCAGGCGTCTATTCGCAAAGTTGCCTACATGGGGATGGATTATTGGACGAGTGGGGAGGCTCAACAAGTTGACCTGGGCAACGTTGGGATTAACAAAGCCGAGAAAGCCAGGCATAGCAATTGGCGCCCTGGCTCCCATCTGTTGACGCTGTTGTTTATTCAGATCTCTGAAACACTGCCATGTTCCAGCCCTAGAGATGTGCGCACCCTGCCCGCAGTTTGGGGCTTGTTTAGTTACCCGACTCCGGGGCGGCCGATTTGGCACAGGATCACCCATGAGCACTGTAGCACTTTTGTTTTTTATATTAATTGTTTAAATCTTGATTAATTAGGCTCTAAATGTTCGTCTCGCAAAGTACAACAAAACTGTGCAATTAGTTTTTGATTTCATCTACATTTAGTACTCCATATATGTGCCGGCATTTTGATGTGATGGAGAATCTTCTTTTTGCATAGTGGAATTTGAGGGTGAATTCTGGAATCTAAAAGGCCTTGGATGAGGGTATCCGGCGTGCTGGCGGTGTCTGCTTGACCTGCAAATTTATGTTCATTGTTTTAATTGTTCACCTGACTGGACTGAACATCTGATTTGCAGGTGTGTTTAGTTTGTGAAAATTTTTGGCTTTGGCTACTGTAGCACTTTCGTTTGTATTTATCAATTAGTGTCCAATCACGGACTAATTATGCTCAAAAGATCCGTCTCGTGATTTTCTACCAAACTGTGTAATTAATTTCTTTTTTCGTCTACATTTAATACTCCATGCATGTGTCCAAACATTCGATGCGACGTGAAATCTTGAAAATTTTTGGGAACTAAACATGGCCTGTTTTATGTGTGTCATTGCTCACATTTTTTAGTCATTGCCTTCTGAATCTTTCGTTGGCTTCAGGCTTCCCTCTATCAGTGGGCTATGGGCTATGGCTGCCTAGGATCTACTCGCTCCGTCCCTAAATGTTTGTCGTTTTCGCTTTTCAATAAATAACTTTGACTAAATATATATTAAAAATATTAATATTTGTGATACATAATTAGTATCATTGAATAGATATTTGAATTTAGTTTTTTTAATAAATTTATTTGGAGATAAAAACGTTGTACATATTTTCTATAAACCGAGTCAAAGTTATCGGCACGTAAATCGTGGCGACGAACATTTAGAGACAGAGAGAGTATCTCCGCACCCTCCGAGTCATTGCTCAGATTTTAGGCCATCCACAATGCTATAAATTAGTTGCTATCTCTAAATTGACTTCTTCAATGCTAATTTTTAGCATGTAGCTCGTAACATGGATAGCCGACATGATACTCTCACATGATCTTCAAATGTGTGTATGGGCTTATCTCTTGTCAATAACTAGCTTTTCTCTCTCTTCTTTTTAAAAAATATAGAGTCACCTTGAGTCACCTATTACGTGTGCCCTTAGTTTTTCCAAATCTAGGGGTGGGATTAGTAGTTGTATCATCAGACGAAACCGAGAGATTTACGGGTATCTACCAACGCTCTGAGTCATGTGCACGTACCACGTACCAACATGGTATCGTTGGAAGTTACCTATGCAACTTACCTCGTCCAGTCGTTCGTGCACTTTAGATCCACTATTATATAAACTAAACAGACCTGATGTCAACGATATACTTTTGAGCTCTATACTTTTAAATCTGCAAGGTTCTCGCGGGAAACTCGTACACAACGATCGATAAAGAACTGTTTGAATCGCAAAGCAAGAATAACCATCGATTATTCCGTCCTGCCCCAGCATTATTTAGCCAGATTTTGTGGTGGGCAAGAGGGGTGGCGCCTACTGTTATTCTATCGAGTTGACCTTTTTTTGGGGTGTGGACACAGAGAAGGATTCCCATAGTACGTACTGTATTTCCCCGTGTATCATCGGTTGATCGTAGTGCTCGTCGAACGCCGACATCACCGTTTACTTTTCGCCTTCTCTTTTTTTTTTTTGCTTTATTCCTTCCTCCTTTTATTCTTACTCGTACACAGTAGTATTGATTCGTTTGGGAAATTGCATGGGGAATTTGCCTTTCTCAACGCTCCTGTGGGGACGCACGCGGCGTTGACCTGGGTAGCTTTCACCATCACCAAGTTGGAGTATGTGAAGAACTCGCGCGCTCGTGCTGATGGCTTAGCGAGTTTTAGCTTGCAAAGTGCTGAGTGCTGACCGGTCCGAGTGCAGAGTGCTCACTGCGAGTCACTGTCACGATGGCCGGTGCTGGTACACGTTGATGTTTGATGTTATGCTAATGGCGTAATTATGTTAGTAGTTTTCAGTCATATGAGTTTTCAACGATGGTATAGTGCGCCGGGTGAAAAATTTTCCTCCCTAAACTACCGGGTGAAAATTTCTTCCCTAGCCTAGCACACCGGTGGAGAGACGGATCTAAGATTTTACCTAAGGGTATACCATACAAAATTTTTCATATACAGTACAATAAACTTATTTACCAATTCGATAAAAGATCACAAAATTTGCAGCATAACTCGGTATACATTCACTAAATAATATGATAAGTCTTAAATTTAAAGATTAAGTTGGAAGCTTCCACGTATTACAATTTAAATAGTTTAACACCATGCTGATGATTTAAAATGAGACATGAAAGAGAATAAAAAAACTTACAATGCTATTTGTCTAACTTTTTAAGCCGACGCTTTCTAAGAGATATCAAATATGATTGTCTTGATTATTAAAAATAGAAGCAATGTCTTCGCTTCTCTTCATATGTAAGTAAACAATTCTAAAAAAAGCAATGTAAATCCCATGCGATCGGGATGATAGAATCATACTGAAAGCATCTAGGCTCCTAGAGTGAGTTTCGATGATGGATGACAACGTAAAATTACTATGACTAACGTGTGTTTTGTAGAAATTTTGGTAAGTTAGGTCATGGTAATGGTGATTGTTTGGGTACTATGGTTTTCATGCCCCTATCAATGGAAATCGTTTCGGTTTTCAAATGATTGACGACAAGGTTAAGGACAAACTAGTTCTAAGTGCCGATTGGTGTTGGAGAGGCATTTAGAGTAGTTTAGGACTTTGTTTTTCCTTTGACCGTACTATAAAGGGGGGTATGAGCGCGTAGCTTGACCTAGGTGAGTCCAATTGTTTAGGTGTGGTGCACACTTGTCAAAATTAGCACTATGTAGCTTAGGTGAAGCCCAAAGATCATCTGGAACAAGTTTCGTTCAAGTCGTGTCGCGATCCGGAGTGGTTTGTGATCTTTTCGCTTGACCGAACGCGGTCCTTTTCTTGACCGGACGCGTCCGGTCAGTGTACTGGACTGCAGCAACAAACTACTTATCTGACCCGACGCTGGTGAGTTCGTGACTGGACGCGCAGGTGGCGCTGTCTGCGGTCAACACTGCCAGGGTTAGCGACCAGACATGATGGGCTATTGATCGGACGCGACTTCAGTGCGTCCGGTCAACAGTGAAGAAGAAACAGAGAGTTTCCAAAGAAGGTTTCGAGCGACCAGACGCGTCCGGTCACCCCTGATCGGACTCGTCTGCGCGTCTGGTCACTCAGCGCCTTTGATTTTAAAATCGACCGTTGCCACCGACCGGACGCGTCCGGTCACATCGACCGACGCGTTCGGTCAGTACGAAAAATGCTGAGTTGGCACATAACGGTTGGGATTGAATGAGGGTGTTATAAATACATTCCCTACTCGTCCATTTGAACTCTCTTGCTCATTTGTTCAGCTTAGAAACATCTTTCATGTGCAAGGGAGTGCAAGAGTCTAGTGAGGAGATTGTGATTTGAGAATCCAAGATTAAGGACCTCATTAGTGTATAGGGAGTAGCAAGTGTGCATCCACCTTTCTCATTAGGCTTTCCATGGTCAAGTGAGAGTTCTTGCTTGTTACTCTTGGTGATCGCCATCACCTAGACGACTCGGTGGTGATTAGGAGTTCGGTGATCATCCGGCAGAGCTTGTGGATGATCCAACTCATCTTGTGAGCGGTTGTGGGCGATTCACCGTCATGGAGTGTCAAAGAATCAGCCCGTAGAGAGCACTTGATCCTTGCACAGATCAAGGGGGAGCTATACCCTTGCGCGGGTGCTCCAACGAGGACTAATGGGGAGTGGCGACTCTCCGATACCTCGAGAAAACATCGCTGTGTTCCTTGCCCCTTTACTTTGAAGCAATTACTTTCTAGCATTACTTTCATTACTTGTTTATGTTCCTAGAATTGTCATGCTAAGCCGGAGATGTCACAAATCAATGGGTTAACTAGAAAGCAAGAATCAATAGGGGCTCAAGAGGAGGACGGGAGAACGGGACAAGGGCATCACATGGCCTAGATCTCATCAGACTAGCTAGTATGGTTGTATTCGTTGAATATTTAGTCATTTTACGGCATGCTTTAATCCAGAAACAAGACATAGCATACAACATGACATAAATGAGCATGAGGATATAGCATATCCTACCAACAGATCCATAATCCACATAATAGAATGCGCTAGAGATAAGTTCAAATTATACCCATGAGTGGAACCCAAGCCGGAGGCAAGGGAACACTGTTACCATCATGAGACCTGGTCATGATAGCCTGCTCAAAGTAGTCGATCTAGACTCAATGCAGGCATAGGTATGCAATGCAGTCCCACTTTTCGCTCAGGGAAGAAAGCATCTGCTGGATCGAACGCCTACCCGTTTCGGTACACAGACGGGCGGAGCTTTGGAGGCCTGCTCACCCAAGCCCTTGTGCGCGCAAGGAGCTTAGGCCAAAGATTGCAGAGAGCAGCTCAAGATCAAGAACTTAGTGGAGAGAGTGATGAGGAAGAAGGTGGAGTGTTGGCTTTTGCAGGAAGGAGAGGAGGCGCAACCCTTTGGGATGAACCTAAACGCGTCCCAGGAGGGGTAGAAGTGTAAATATGCGCCTGGCTTGCTGGCAGTGTTAGGCCCACACGTTTTACTCATTTTACCTTTTGCGCCCACCCGTTTAATCGTTGTGCCCTCGCTGACCGTTGCTTTTACACCTTGTGATCGTTGTGCTGATGGCGGTGCGCGTGTGTGGTCCCCCCTACTCTCTCCTTCTCAGCTTGTCTATAGGAACACTAACTAGCTTTCTATTTAAGTTGAGCACCTTTCTAGGTTTTTTAGAAGAAGTTTAGCACCTTTCTAGTGAGTGTTTCATGTTATACTAGTTTCAGTTAGCACTTATTGTGTGCCTTTAGAATTTTTAATTAATTGCTAGACTAATTATGGGTCGAACCCATGTAATCCAATAGTATGTGGATGTCGAAAAATGTAGGATAGAGAAGAAATAGATCCACCGTTAAATTTTAATATTAGGATTCAAAAATTCGAATATGGAAGGAGGTTGTTGCACTCAATCTCAACGTAGAGTCTCTTATTGTTTTTTTTTCCTTTCCCTTTATAACACTTTGATGCACGGGAGGAAGGCCGGGGGCGTCTGTGCCGTGACTTGTTAGTAGGAGGGGCGGCTAAGCTGTGAGAGAGATGGAGTAAAATGTCTAGTGTTGCCCCAACAAAGAGGATGAGAGAGAAGATGCACAATTTTAAAAAAAGCTTACATGTGCAACCCTAGAAATGAAGTGGCATGGAATAGCTAGCAGCTGCCTCTCAACATGAAAATCGGCAAAGAACACTGGTCACTTAACAACACAGATGTCTCTGTACTGCACTGAATACCGAAGGGATCTCAAAACCGAATACTGAGCCATAAAACTAAAATATTGAAACGTTTTTAACACATGAACAGCAATTTAGGACTGAACCTTAATCTCTCTACAATAACTAGGTCTCTGAAACTGAAAGCTAAAACTGAATGAAAGCACCATTCCCCAACCCCGCACGTAACCTACGCGATTATTATGGAAATTATAGTGGAAATCAAAGCAACATATAACCTAGCTAGAGCAAAAACCTGACACCTGACAGAGCAAAACAAGATATTCATGTATGGTGTGTTTAGTTCCGCGAAAAGTGTAAAAAAAGTATTGTAGCACGTTTTGGCTTTATTTGGTAAATAGTGTCCAATCGTTGACTAATTAGGTTCAAAACGTTCGTCTCGCAAAGTACAACCAAGCTGTACAATTAGTTTTTGATTTCATCTACATTTAGTACTCCATGCATGTATCGCAAGTTTGATATGACGGGGAATCTTTTGTTTGCACAGTACTTTTTTTTTTTTAGGAACTGAACACAGCCGTATTCAATGATTCAGGCACTGCAGTTAGCCGGCAACACAGTCTGCCCACATGTGGCGTCTCTCTCCACTAGCACAACTGCACAAGGAACAACTCCGTCTCCTCCTGTCCTCCAGTCCAGTCTGAGCAACAGCTATCGCCTGTCCGAAGCGCCCGAAAAAACATTTTTGAAAAAAAAGGTTATTTGAAACAGAACATGACGTGCCAGCCCAAATAAGTGGAGTTCAAGTTACCTCTCTCAATTTTCGCGAAAGTCCAATTTTCTTCTCTGAACTTCAAAATCGGGCAAAACATCTCCCTCAACTTTTAAAACCGTCCATCTTACCCTGGTTATAAGGGGTTTTCAAGTCGTTTTGTCTTTTTCTTTTTTATTTATTTCGGCTGAATCTTTGGAAAATCATAATTTTTTTGAACTCCATATGAGTAAATCTATACAGTGAACATATAATATGGTATGTTTTAGTACAAAATTTTTGTTGTAGCTTTAGATCTATGTTTTTTTAATTAAATGAAATAATTCATAGTTGCAGTTTCTATGGTCCAATTGTGGTGAAATTTTTATGGTGGGCTAATTATTGTATGATTAGACTGTTGTAAAAATTTCATACTCATTGGATCATGTATAACTTAGTTATAGATTTTATTTAGATTTATGCTTGTTAAATATAAATAAATCTATAACTAAGCTATACATGATCTAATGAGTATGAAATTTTTACTACAGTTCAATCATATGATAATTAGCCCACCATAAAAATTTTATCACAATTGGACCATAGAAACTGCAGCTATGAATTATTCCAATTAATTACAGAAAAGTATAGATCTAAAGCCATAACAAAAACTTTGTACTAAAGCATACCTTATTATATGTTCACCGTGTAGATCTACTCATGTGAAGTCTAACAAAATTGGATTTTCTATTTTATGATTTTTCAAAGATTCAACCGAAATAAATTAAAAAGAAAAAGACAAAGTCAACTTCAAAACTGCTTATAACAGGACCAAGGAGGTAAGATAAACGGTTTTAAAAGTTGAGGGAGGTGTTTTGCCCGGTTTTAGAGTTCAGGGAGGAAAAACAGGCTTTCACAAAAGTTGAGGGAGGTAACATGGACTTTTTTCAAAATTATATCAGAAAACAGGCCAATAACACAAATCTCGACAAGAACGGGCCCCTCCAAAACCGAATGAGAACAACACATAAAATCCCGTTCTCTTTTGGCCCGCTTGACTCTTTGACCTCTAGCGGGGTTTGCAGGCTTGCAGCCGTAAGTGGAGGACTAAGCCCGCTTCATCCGCAAAGCGGGGCTTGAATTTGGTTCCAGCGACAGAATCTAACCAGAGCCCACTAGTAGCCTTCTTGGTTTTCCAGCTGGCCCATGAACGCCTTTTTATATATATTTTGGGAAATTAGCCTCCAGCTTGTCGGCGATGAACAGTGAGTTGAAGCAATCGAATTCTCAGAGTCAAAGCCCCGCTTACAAACTACGACAGGCCTAGCAAGAAACGAGTCAAACAGTTGGGATCTTGGACCATAGCATCAGCCGTAATCATTCCATCCCAAACAAGTTGCTTCGCTAGCTCTGATTCCTTCGGTTTTCATGGCATTGCTAGAACAGAGATTAAGCCATGTTCACTTTTCTTATAAACAGTACTTTTTCAGCCAACGAATAGTGTTTTTCCCTCACAACAAATCAGCGAACAGACTTTTCAGCCAATATAATAGGGCGAACGAATGGCCGGCGGAAAGGCCCCCGTAAGACGAGTGAAATGTGGCGGAGCACGAGTTTAGTCAACACATAAGCTACTTTATTCCAAGTCTCATTAGCGCGGGAATAATGCATTGCAAGTGCATGGCGTCGTTCGATTTGGGCTGCGTGCGGCGAAGATAAGGCACCGTTTACGTGTGGGAGTAAGCGACGCGCCAATGGCAGTCGAAGAGAACACATGCACGAGGGCCTCCGTTGCTCATGCCGAGGCACCATCTCGGCGACGACGACGACGTGCTCACATAGAGTTGAACGAGCGGTGTGATCGATCGAGTTGACTGTGCAACATACAAGTGCTTTTATGTCCTCCGGTACGACTGGTACGAGTGATCAGTCCCTCGCCGGTCATGCATCTTCCTCTAGCTCTAGCAGTATTTTTCGGTCCCTGACTGATGATGAATATACACGCCACTAAGGCCTATTGATCGGTTCACGTAGAAACGCACGCGATTCTCTCTGGTGCCATAAACGGACCGTACTAGGAACCAGCTGGACTCCGGGCATATATACTCCGGGCATTGGTACTGGTAATTTGACCCTCTAAAACCACATGTGGCTCTGTCGATCTGCACTGCAGTAGATGACAATTTTGCAGAGTTCTGTTTACTGAATTCGTTAGCGACAGAACACGTCCCGCAAAAGCCAAAACTATAGATGTTACTATGTTAGGTTCCCATGAGGTCGATGTCACTTATCTCCGATCCTCTCTAAACCACAAAGCTAGCTCGTGCGCGCAGCTGAAGATCGGCCCACTTGTTTACGGCGATCGAGTGCAATTTGGTTCTGACGGCAAGCTCCTCCATGATATCTTGCGCTGTTGATCGCCACCAATTTGCCATGAGTGTTGCACCCATCGCTCCTTGGATCATGGGCCAGCGGTTTGTTCGTCATCCCTGATCTCTCTGGGATCCAAACCCATGTGCGTGCGACCCGAGCTAGCCAGCAATGCCCCCTGTTTTCTGTAGATGAGAGATTCAGAGGGGAACTCCCAAGTCCCAACGTTGATCGATCATTACTGTCTCAGCTCGGACAGACGGACGAGCAGTGGATGCCAAGCATAAGATGCAAAGGGAGGCGGATCGGACGCATGCACACATATGCCATGCATGTAGAGCTCTAGCTCCTACGCTATCCGTCGTGAGGAGGCGTTGACCCTGTAAAATATTCCGCACACGGGTAGTGCAGTGTGATCAGCCAGCGCTGGTCCCGATCTGCCTTGGTTAACCAAATTCTTTCTAGTATTCTTCTTCCCAATGCAGTTTTATTTCCCTGAGATCTTTTCTCGATAACTGCAAAAATATGTACTCCCTCCGAATTGGTAAAAAAAACTCATTTTAGATAGCGACACGGTCTCCAAATCATAACTTTAATTTTTTTATTTTTATAAAAATATTTATTGAAAAGTGATATATATATATTTTTGTGAAGGTAAATTTGAAGGCAAATCTATTCATATGGTTTTCACATTTCCAAACTCAGAGGTTGTTTGGCTACCGGCCACCCAGTGCCACACCCTGCTGTGGTGGCGCCACACTATGTGGCGTAGGAAAACAACGCCACAACTGTGGTGACAATTGGGCTGGAAATGAACTGAAGATCGTGTGGTGTGCCGCAGATTAATTACGAACCAAGCAGCCGCCTGCTTTCCTGTGACCGTCGAAGCCTAGGCGAGGCAAACCAAGGCCGTCAACCAAACAGTCTCTCAACAACTTAAAAGTTATTCATGATTTATATTCTCAATGTTTGACCCAAATTTTGTTCAAAGCGACTTCTTTTACCAACCTAAAGGGAGTATACTCGTATTTAAATATAATTATCTGTGATTCTTCTTGTAATTTTTTTGGGCGATTTATTTGTTTTTCTTTGTGAGGACATACTTTGGATATATAGAGTAGTATCACTATCTGTCATAAATTATAGTTCGTTTTGATTTTTCTAGGTATGTAACTTTTGTTATGCACCTAGATATGCGATGCGTCTATATACATAATAAAAGTTGTGTGCGTAAAAAATACCAAAACGACCTTTAATTAGAACATATGGGGTAGCCTAGAGGCACGGTGAAATTGTAAGCGATCATATAGTCCAATGCAACAGAAGATGTTGACTGTTGAAATATTTTTTTCAGTTATTTATATATATATATATATATATATATATATATATATATATATATATATATATATATATATATATATATTACCTACAGCTAGCTACAAAATAACTTATTCTGTAGCCACTTTGAGTTACGATAATTGCTATGCTAATTCACGAGATTATAGTAACTCTTTACTATGTGATTTACTATAACATTATGGTAAATATCCTCATGTGTTATAGTAATTCAACTATCATAAATATATACTGACATTGTCATAAATTAGTATATAAAATTATCATAAATAGAGGTGGCTACAAAATAACTTATTTTGTAGCTAGCTATAGAGTATACTCTCCCTATATATATATATATATATATATATATATATATATATATATATATATATATATATATATATATATATATAGGAGCCTAGGAGTATGCACGTAAGGTCTGGCAATCAAGATAGTTAATTACTCTTATCTTGTGGTAATGGTAGGCATTAACAACTCTGTAATGGACAACTAAACGTTTACTAATTCAACAGGGCACATGCTCGACATATGCCGCCATTGGTGAATTATTATACTGCTACAGTGCTGCCTGTTATTCATATGAAGTGCAGTATGTCAGCCAAGTGCTACAAGGTTGTAATAGTAAAGGGCAGACCCAGTGCCAGAAGCTCCCACACGAGTGGGGTCTGGAGAAGAGAATAACCAAAGCAAAGTCTTGAATTGATCTAGCTAGCAGCTACAATGTTATTTTATTACTTTATATACAAAATATGAAATGAAATGTTTTTTCCAATCGGCCAGGACTATGCTTAGCAACTGAATGAACAGTTCGACTATAACGTCTCGACCCGGGAAGACGGCTAAGGCTCACTCTACACGTTGAATGAACCACATCTGCTAATTAATTCTCTTGCACTTTCGTCCTCGCTTCGCGCAAAAAGATCGATCCGAACTTAACGGCCTCCCAGGTCCAGGCTTTTAAGCGGGCTCAGCTCTCCTCCAACTTAGATGGTACTAAACTTTGCGGCTACAGTGTTTTCAGTAACCCCGAAATTCAGCTTAGCCCATGGGCTGGGTCTCGCATCGACTAAGGCTCATTTGGTGGAGCTCCGATTGGCTCTAGCTTCTTCGTGCACTATAGCAAGGAGTTGCTTTTATCATTCATCAAAATGAACAAGGAGGTTGTGTCGCCTTTTGTTTCACCAGCTCTGGTTCCTTCGCGCATTATAGCAAGGAGCCATAGCAGTTTGAGGTCATACCAAACAAGTCCTAACAATAATGTTACTACAAACCGTTACGCATACGAAACGCAGTAAGCTAGCCAATTGCTAAGTTGTTGTAGTAGTAGTGAAGGGTTTTGTGTATCCTTGGTTGATCGTGCGGCTACAATAATTTTTTATTACTTTATCTAAAGGAATATGAAGTGCAGTGTAGCTTACTGCTCTTTTTCAAATCTGCCCGAGCAGGAATATTCTTACTAGTATAGCTACTGAATGAACAGCTGGATTAACTACTAAGTACTGCCTTTAAATTACGTCAACCGTGGAGCATAAAAAACACTTGTAGATTATTGATGAAATAGGAGTAGTAAATAGAAATAAAAGAAGTCATCATGAAGGTGAATTGGATGGCTCTGTAGAAGCAATTCTCTAACAATTTAGGCAATGGCAGCTACTCCTCCCCTCTCAGTTGATCACACTGCTTTTGTTTGACTAACCATTTTGGACGAGCAGACGGGAGACAAGGGACACATGCCCTGTTCAATACTTGGGATGCAAGGTATTATTTGCTTCGGAAGCTAAGCCTACTCTCCTAACCAAGTCCATTCGCACAGTGTGATGATGCTGACCAAAACTCCAAGCGAATCAGTTTGCCATGCTTATGCTTCGCAATTCCAGTTTTCGTCAGTAAGTAGTACGAGTACTATCAAATTTCCTGCAGACTCTCTAGCATTTCCGGTAAGCAGTGAACATTTCAACTTCCATGTTATGCATTCATCAACGACCACATTCATGTAAAACCTGAAGATTGTAAATAAACTCTGCACTGGCACAGTAGAAAGACTGATGCTAGTAACAGTGTAACACCATATGTTATATACGAGATGCTTATAGCGATTAGCAGTTCCAAGCTTCATTATTGCATTGCCTCGATCTATCTCACAACTATACCGAATCCTTAATTCAATTACATGTGAGACTTGTCCCTCACTGTACCCCTCTTCAAAACATACATCTCTCTCTATATATTTTTGAAATTTTGAGAATATATCTCTCTATATATATTTATCTCCCAAACCGAATTGAATGAAAGAAAGAGAAAGAGGAAAAAAATGTAGGAAACCAATCACAAGAACAACATCAAATTAGCAAAAAGAAGAAGAATTATGATCATGCATATGTGTAGTTACGGCATGTAGAGAGCCTCCAATCCTTGGCAATCCACGCTCCAATCATGATCAGCCCCGCTAATCATGCCCTCGTGAAGGCTGAGGGCGTCGTCAGGGAACGAATCCAACGAGTCATACTTGGCGTCCTCTAACGTCGACAAGCCTGGCACGATCGAACACCACGACGACGAGAGGTTGCCGACGACGTCGTCCGTGGGCAACCCTAGCGAGTCGAAGCAGCTCTGATCCATGGCGAAGTTGAGCTCGCCAAAGGCAGCTTGCACGCTCACGTCAGCGCACAGCATGGTGGTTGCGGTGGTAGTGCTAGCCGTACTCGAGGGGCCAGTGCTGCTCACAGGCCCGCCTGACCACTCACCGAACCCGTCGTGGCACGGATCGAACTGCAGCGTTGCCAGAACGGCAGGGCTCAGGTCGCTGGACGCGCTAAACGTGTCGAACGCCTCGTCGACCTGCCCTGCCGACTCCGGCGTCACGGCACTGACACCTTCCTCCGCCGGCGGGTGGTTGAGAAACTTAGCGTACAGCATTGCGAGATCAATGGTGGAGCCATCGGCAGCAGCGGGCACGCCACCGGACATCGCCTGGCCAGCTGGGTTCGACGGGTTGCCGACCATGCCTTCCAGGACCAGGTCCGGCCGGACAGGTCCCGGGAACCGGTGACCGAACGCCGCATCGCGGCCGCCGCCGTTCGCGATGGCATCCGCCGCCGACCGCAAGGACGACTTGCCCCGGCGGTTCTTCCGGCACCCGCCGCCGACGGGCACGTTCCGGAGGGAGCCGCCCTTGGTCCAGTAGCGGCGGCAGCCCTTGCAGAAGTAGCGCGGCTGGCTGAGGCTGTAGTTGTTGTAGTAGCAGAACTTGGTGTTGGGCGAGTCGCAGCGCGGGCAGTTGGGCGCCGCCTCGCCGCCCTGCTTGTACCGCCGGTCCACCAGCAGCGACGGCGGCGGCCCCGGCACATACGGCAGCATGGCCTCGTGGTGTGAGGACAACATTGGTAGCTAAACCACCACGTATGCGCGGTGGTCAGAGCTGGAGCTTGGAGCGAGCAGCTGGGAGGATCTTCGCCAAGAATGTTGTGATGTGAGTGGGATCGGAGGTGACCTGCTTGGAGACGCCAGGGATTCGATGAGAGATGGAGGTGGGGCGATCGAGGGCGAGAGGGAGAGGAGGTGGTGGGGTTTTTATACGGTGATCGATCGTAGCTCTGGCGGGGAGCTTTTCCTGGTCCAGCTCCAGCCGTGCATGTGCATGTGAGTTTACGCCCGAGTCGAAGTGATGAGGGGTGTGTTCACTTCGCGAAAAGTAGCTGAAAAGTTACTGTAGCACTTTCGTTGTTATTTGGTAAAATTTGTCCAACTATGGATTAATTAGACTCAAAAGATTCGTTTCGAACTTTACAGACAAACTATGCAATTAGTTATCTTTTTTACCTACGTTTAATGCTCCATGCATGCGTCGAAAGATTTGATGTGATGTGTGTAAGAGGAAATATTTTGGGTTGGGAGGGGGAAGTGAACGCGGCCGAGATGAGGCGGCTACGGGACGGGCCTAGGCGTGGTCGGTGTGGCGGAGCCGTACGTTGCGCCCAAGTGACCGCCGGCCGGACCAGGGCGGAGCGGAACACGGGAGCGCGCGCGCGCGCACCGGGCGCACGGTGCTGTGGCCTGCATGCGCCGTGGCCGGGCAGTACGCGCGGTGCCCCGGAGCTCACGTGGCGGCGCCACGCACCAGCGTGCCGTGTGAAATCCTAGGCGCCCTCCGGACTGGTGGGGTGCGGGGGAAGCAAAATCCCTCGGGATCGCCTACGACTTTGTTATTGGTTTCCCGAGGGAGAGCCCGCCCGTCCGCCCTTCGACGGGTACGCTGTGCCGCTGTGGCCTGTGGGGGGCGGGATCTGCTCGATCGCACACACGGTTAGGGTGTGTTTAGTTCCCCACCTCACCTAAAAAATTTTAAGTTTTGATCTATCATTTTACAAAATAGAACTAAACATCGTGCAAAATTTTTAGTAAAAAGGTATCCAATCTCCATTTTGGATTTTGGCCTCAAGGGGTCGAAAAAGGCTACAAAGTCAAAAAGCTCCCACCCGCACCATAAAAAATTTGGTATTTTGGATGGAACTAAACACACCCATTAAAATTTTAGCATTTTGCATTTCATCATTCCAAAATAGTTAGCATTTTGTATTTTGCATTTCATGGAAAACTAAACACAGCCTTACACCCTATTCGTTACCTATTCAATGGAATCAACAACCATCCAAGGTAGATCCAAGGTACATGCATGGTGCTTTCATTTGATCACGTAATGAATCGGTGGTTTTCAATAGGCCATGGAGTATTAGATACCAGTCATTATTACACCGAGGTAGACCCGAGCTTCGAAACATACTGTATGCATGATGTAGAAAGAACAGGACTACAGGAGCAGGATCGATGAACTTGACAGGAGCAGACAGTTACGTCCGCTGCTGATCGCCTGGCGCCCGGCGAGGCCGTACGTCGGCGGGGCCTGCAGCTAGCCCTGATACAGTAACCTGATACCACGACACGGCATCTAACAAGGGAAGGCTGCCGCGTACGCGCACAGTGCACAGCGAGCGAGCGCGACGTGACAACTCACTGCTGCTCCGATCGATCCGTTGCGATCGTTTCCTGGTGATGGTTTGGTGCGCGTACGTCCCGGCCGTGTCCTGAGTCCTCGCGGCGTGGCCCGCGCACACGGCTCTGACAGCTGAATGTGCGCACCCGTGGCCCGTGCGGCGTCGACCGATCACCGGGCGGCCACCGTCGTGCGGTGCGGACGCCGGACGGCTCCCGGGTCTCGGCAAGCCACTTGCTGCAGCGCTGCCCAGGCCCGTGTGTTTACCCGGCCGGGCCCGTAGCCTTTTGTTGCATTGCAGTTGCAGCAGGTCGTCTCTGCTTTCGATGGG
The DNA here is from genome assembly GCA_038087645.1 of Saccharum hybrid cultivar R570. Classification (NCBI taxonomy): domain Eukaryota; kingdom Viridiplantae; phylum Streptophyta; class Magnoliopsida; order Poales; family Poaceae; genus Saccharum; species Saccharum hybrid cultivar. The sequence goes on from JAQSUU010000139.1 coordinate 19,740,145, forward strand.
GATAGCCGGGACAGTACATTTGGATGGACAGTCCCGGTCGCCGGCCGGTTGTGCGCATGGAAAAACTGGGGCCAGTCCCCCATGTGGCTCCATGAGGTACAGTAACCGCTACGCGATCCATCCCATCATCTCCCTCCAGCAGGTCCTAATCATGCGCCATTAAGGGCGTAAACCGAACCATCAACTGCAGATTTGACTTGCTTGTGCCGTTGTGCGTGCGAGCAAGCCTGCTAGCTCTCCGGCTAGCCGCTACTAGCTAGCTCTGAGACTGGGACAGTGGGACTGGGAGTGTGACAAGTCGACAAGGCCAAAGGGAGCCCGGGGTTCGCAGCCAGAACTCCAGAAGCTAGCTACCCTGCCCCTGCCTGGATATGATACACGGCTGTGCGTTTCGTCCTGCTGTGTGCTGTCTAGCCGTAACCCGCAAGCACGCGAGTTAATACTGGCGGATCCGCCGATCCATCGGCCTCGCACGACGAGAATGGATTGCTTGCACGGCCTCCCGCGGCCGTGCTATCATTGGGGGCCGCGCACTGTTACGGCTCGTGTACCGTGTCCCTGTGATGTGCTGTGAACGCCGCGCGCTGCTCAGCTCAGTCCGTCCCTAGTCCTGACGGCGACGCTGCCGGGATCGCGCGGCGACGACCCAGCGACGTACTGGCACGGTGGACAGGGATCGAGACTGGTATATATGTTTATACTGTACATTGTACCATTCTGGCTGGATAGCACTTGATGATGATGATGATATACCGAATGCAAAGTTGCATTGGTGCAGAACCGTAGTATATTGTGTGTGCATTGAGTACTGGGTATAAGGACCACTTACCAAATACATACTGATTTAGTTTCGTTTGGTGCACTCGTGTCATACTGCAGAAGTCGCAGACTCGCAGCAATGCATTTCCCAGAAGAATGATGGAATTATAAGCTGCTTTCTGTCTTTAAAAAAAAGGGAAGAAAGAGATTAAGCTGCGTTCTGATGAGTACTAGCAGTAATTGGCAGGCAGAAATACAAGCAATTCCCTGAACTACACAAAACGGTGATGATCGTAGGCTACGGCAAAAGAAAAACGGTGATGTACGCACTGATTGAATTGGTAATCCTGGGCCAGATCAGCTCAAAAGGGAAGTGTTCGTGCAGTCGACAGAAAGTTGAATGTTCTGTTCCGGGGAAGAAGCGTACCGAAGGACGCGCCAACAACAGTACTGTGGCCTAGGAGATTTCAGTCCGTTCATACAGCTAAAACATCGCCGAACGGTCGATGCACTACAATGTCAGGCACACACGACATGAATTATCCTAAGCAAACTTACTTTGCAGGCTTCTTCTCCCTCTTTGTTTTTTTTGTAATGGCTGGTAACAATCTTTGTTACTTTTTTTCTACTCTTCAGTAGGGGCTTTGGCCCCTCCTGTTCTCTCAAAAAAAAACTTTGCAGGTTTTTAAGTTGCAACAACATTTTATCAATTGGCACAAGTGATCATGGTGCATTCTTTAGCACATCGCATAGGTGACGATAGTCTTTGACAGTGCATATATAGAGCACTAGGCTCTCCTTCAATTTGTTGTTTTGGCACAACCCGAAGAAGGATTTCTAATTATTACAATAGTTACAAATCAATAGTAGAATAAAAACACAGCACATGAATTGGCGACTGGGCGACGAATCTACACAGGACTGATATACTAACTTCATTGATTGTCTGACAGGCGGCAGAGTACATATACACAGGACTAAGACCTCGTTTGGTTTGGTTGCTAAAGTTTAACAAATACTGTAGCACTTTCGTCTTATTTGACAAAAAAATTTCAATCTTGAACTAATTAGGCTCGCTTAATAGATTCGTCTCGTAAATTACTCCTAATCTGTGCCGACATACATACAATTAGTCTACATTTAGTACTTCATGCATTTGAGGGAACATTGATATAATGGGAGTTAAATTTTAACTCCTCCTAACCAAACCGGGCCTAGCGATGTTGTTCGTTCAATCATGCTGTCGTCAGGTCGGGGAAGCCCGGTGTACTTTCTCTATACGATCACTTACCAATGATTCGTGCATTATTGATGTCCCACTAACGTTGTCGGTATACGTACTCCTGTAGCTGTAGTAGTTTTCCATGGACCAAGTCTGACAGACGGCCGTATGTTGAGTTTTAGGGCGTGTTTGGTTAGGTTTTGTTAAAGTTTAACTCCTATCATATTAATGTTTCTTTAAATGCATGGAGTACTAAATGTAGACTAATTGCATGCATGTCGACATAGATTAGGAGTAATTTACGAGACGAATCTATTAAGCCTAATTAGTCCAAGATTGGAAACTCTTTGTCAAATAAGACGAAAATGCTACAGTGTTTGTTAAACTTTAACACCCCAAACCAAACACCCCCTTAAAAGATGACCACTTTTAAGAATGTGTCCATGCAATCAGTAGCTTTAAAAATATGACTATTAAGTTTTCCAAAAAAAATAGTGATTGTTCGTCTAACCATCTTAGGGCCTGTTTAGTTTACAAAAAATTTTGCAAAAAACAACTGTAGCACAACTGTAGCATTTCATTGTTATTTGGTAATTAGTGTCCAATCATAGACTAACTAGACTAAAAAGATTCGTCTTGTAATTTATAGCTAAACTATGTAATTAGTTTTATTTTTTATCTACATTTAATGCTTCATGCATGTGTCCAAAGATTGATGTGACAGGGAATCTAAAATTTTTGGAAAAATTTTTATGAACTAAACAGGGCCAGTTTACAGTGACCATATAGAGGGCAGCAAGAGTAACGTCAGATGTACCTGATGGATGGATGGATGGATTCAGCAGCAGTGTTTCTTGTGTAAAACTAAAAGGACTGCAGCTTTGACGCTGTTACACTACAGAGCAGACACACAGATGGAGACGGCATGGAGCCATAGCTCAGTCGTCCAGTCTCACTGGTGGTTGCTTCCATGATTTTGTTCTCGCCTAGCGCTGTGACTGCGAGAGGCTACGTCACTAGTAGCTTTTGCTTAAGCTACACTCTCAGCTTTGAGCTGCACCGCAACAGCCTTGACTGTTTTTGCACGCAGGCGTAGATATAGAGAGCTAGCCTGAACAATCACGACTGGGCCATCGGGCGTCTTCCATGGTCCCCACTCTAGAAAGAATTTTATGGCTATCAATAAGAGAGATCAAATAACTAGCGACTTCTAAATAGTTAGTCTAGCACGATCTATCAGAAACACCTCTTTCACAGCTTACATAGCTCTCCACTATAGTGTTCATTTTTTATTATTTCTAGGCCTCATCTAGCTGACTATTTGCAAATTGTCATTGCAAACGCCCTTATACATTCCAATTGATTGCTCCGTGGGGATCGGAGGAAAAATGGGCAGGCAAAGCAGTAATGCAGGCCGGGATGGATCATGAGTGGCTACACACCGCAATGGTTGGACGACCACACGCATTGATTGGGCCGTTGAAGGACGTACGTGCATGGACGATGTCATGCACGATGGATTTGTTGGAGCCAACAGGACAAGGGCGATGCGCTGGCATTCGTGCATGCACGCAGTCCGCAGACGACGGAGCCCGGCCGGGCCAACTGATCATCGATGATCATGATCATGCACGGAGGCGGCAGGTGCAGTGCGTGGGCGCGCAAGCAACAAACCTGCTGGCCTCTGGATATTCATTTGTTCCCTAGCGTTGCACTGGCACGACAGATTAGGATGTGGAGGATGGAGGAATAACTTGTTCATGTTATTGTCTGCAATATATGTAGGGATCAAAGCATCATGCAGGCGCGAAAAATCGATTGTTCTCTGGTCTCTGATGCTGTACTTTCAACGCCAGCGTCAGCTTCGCCGTCGCTCTTATGCTTGGCAATCTGCTCATGATGAGGCCTAGCAGGGTGATACATAATTACATGCTAGGAAAATTATCATTTCCATGGAGGATCTGTCAATACATAAGACATTTTTTGATGATCTTGCACTAAGACTGAAAGTGACGTCTTTCTATCTATGACACACTAGATATCCCCAATGCTTCATTATCTAAAAAAAAAGATATCCCCAATGCTTAGCAAAGCAGAGTCTCCAACTTTGTCAATGTAGTAATCAGCACCTTGTAATTTGCAGCACATGCTCTAGCCTCTAGGTTTCCAGCTTGCCAAAATGGGAATATATATCAGTTTACATTTGTTTATACTAATCGATCAACTCATGCTTGTGCACGGGTACAATCAAAGAGAGATGTACTCACTCCCTCCCTTAAAAAAGAGTCACTATAGAAACCGTGTTGGTCAAACTTTTTTAACTTTAACTAGTTTTATATAAAATGCGTGCAATATTTATATCTCTAAATAAGTTTATTATGAAAGGATATTCAACGATCTACCTAATGGTACTAATTATGTACCATAAATATTAATATTTTGTTAAATGTATTTGGTCAAAATTAAAAGTTGTTGTCTTTTTGAAAAGCGAGAATGACTATTTTTTAGGGACAGAGGGAGTATGCATTAGAGAAGTTGGAGGATGGAGGATAAATATAGACATATATTATAATAATTAATTATTGATGTAGATACTATTATTTTTTTGCTTACCTATCTGGGTTACAAACTTACCAATTGCTCTATATGTATATATATGTTTCATGCATTTACTTTATCAAATAATAGAGCACTTACAATAATAGAATCTCCACATAAATTCTAATAGGACGCACTGGAAAATCAGATAAATATAATTCTAGAAATTCTCCCAAATGTCTTCACATAAATTCTAATAAGAGGCACTGAAAATTAGATAAGTATAATTCTAGAAATTCTCATAAAAGTCTCCACTTAATTCTAATAAGACGCACTGAAAAATCAAATATTCTCATAAAAGTTAGAAACCGCCTAGTTCAATTTACTTTATCAAATTACTATAGTAGTATTTGTTTTACAAACAATTGAGCAGTTACAATTATACTATAAATGTAGACATGCATAGACTTATCGAAGGTAACAATTTATACAATATAATGTGCAATGAGTTGTTAGTGTCACTAGTATTAGTACACCACTCTTCAAGGTAACATTTGTTTGACAGCTAGATTTTTCTGTTTTTATGAGAATTTTTAGATTTTATTTTTAAAACATTTCGTAGAAAAATGACGTCGAAGACTCTGTTAGAAATCTCCTATTCATAATGACACTCCCTCTGTCCAAAAAAATAAGTGCACATCTCGTATTTCGAGAAGTCAAACAATCATACGTTTACCTAGTTTATAGGAAATATAATTAACATTTATATCTCTAAATAGTTTCACTACAAAAATATATGGCGTGATTAATCTAATGGTATCTATTTGGTATCACAAACATTAGTTTTATATATATTTGATTCGATTTTAGATTGGTTGATTTTTCTAAGTGTGAGGTTGTAAGGTCCTAGATGGCTACAGGGGGTGAATAGCCTATAAAAATTCTACAATAAACACTAAGCAAACTTGTTAGAGTAACAAACGGCGTAAAGCGAGTTTTGCTTAGCCTACTGTTGTGATGCAAGCCTCTTAACCACAAGTCTAGTAGATTATGATCTCTAGTTCACACAAGGGCTAAGTCACTAAACTTACACTAGAGAGGAAGCTAACAACTACTAGCAAAGGCTAACACTAGAGCTACACAAGATAACTAGTAAATGTAAATGCGAGAGAGAGGATTGTGAATCTTATACCGACGGTGAAGTGAAGATATTGCCAATCACCAAGATGATATACAATCAATCAATATTGGCAACAACACAATATGAAGACCAATCACCAGGAGATAAGAGACACAATATTTTTGTTCACCCGGTGTTCACTTGTGCACCGACAAGCTACGTCACCGGTTGTGTCGACCAACACTTAGATGGTTCCTCGGTGTGACCCTCAAGTCACTTGCCCCTCAAGGCACTGCAAGAGTCCACTCTCAAGTGAGGTAACTCAATGACACGCGCAATCCACTAGAGTTGCTTTTGGCGCTCCGCCGAGGAAAGCACAAGAACCTCTTACAATCAACCGGAGGTGGCCAAGAACAATCTCCTTCGCTTGCCAACGCCTCCAACAATCTCCAAGCCGGCTAGGAGCAGTACTCTCCAAGAGTAACAAGAAATCCACCAGTTAAACCACCCACAAGTGCCACTAGATGCCCTCAAGCTATGCAATACACTTTGGGATCACTCAATCTCACTTTTGATTTGCAATCAAGCAAGAGAGGTGAGTAGGAGGGAGAAACTCTAGCTCAAAGAATGCACAAGAGTGTTAGAAATCACGAGAGACCTCCCCAAGGGCCGGCCAACAAGTATTTATAAGCATCCCAAACGAATAGAGCTGTTGTACCCCTTTACTGCACGCTTTTCGGGACGACCGGACGCGCCGGTCGAAACTGACCGGACGCGTCGCACCGCGTCCGATCGCCCTACGCCGTCCACGTGTTCTCCTGAATCCAAACGCGACCGCTTGATCCTCCAACGGTCACTGCGCGCCAACGGTCAAACGCAATGATCGGACGCGCCGCTCAACCGACCGGACGCGCCGATCGCACAGCACCGCGCGCCCGCGAAGCAACGACCGGACGCGCTCCAGACAACGACCGGACGCGACAGTGCCAGCGTCCGGTTGGAGTCCAGTAAGCTCCCTCAATGACCGGACGCGTCCGATCGCGTGTGACAGGACGCGTTGTGTATCCAATCAGCTTTACGCCACGCGCTACACTTCTGGGTGCCCGACCGGACGCGTCGGTCCCGCGAGTGACCAGACGCGCCGGTGCAAAACCCTAACACCCGCACGCCTGACTGCTGCGTTGAACTGACCGGACGCATCCGGTCAAACCGTGACCGCGTCCGGTGCAGCGTCCGGTCACCTCTGTGACCTCTGTTCGCCTCCGTTTCTTTTCCGACTTTCGGTGTAGTGGAAAATAGGCATTTCAAGTCCTCGAAAACGCCTGAATCCCGCCTCGCAAGCTCGGCGGGAGGGAGAGGGACCCAAACCCTCTCTACCGCTCAAACTTCATCACCTTTGTAAATGTGCTAACACCAACAAGTGATCACCACCTTGTGCACGTGTGTTAGCATTTTCATAATCATTTTCGAAGCTTTTCAGTTAGCTCACTAGGCCCTACATGCAATGCACTTCATGAATTCACCTAGTGGCACCCGTGCGTCGAATAACCGATAAGACTTCCCCTCTTAATAGTTCGGCTATCGATCCTAAACCACTCACACCCTCTATGGTATCTTGAGTGCAAAACGAAATGGCCCTATGGTTATACCTTTGCCTTGAGCCCATTTTATTTTTCCAAAAGATATGATCCACTTCATATCATCACATGACCGTCTCGATCCATCGACCTTGACTTCACTTGCTCTTCACCGTTGCATCGGTCTGTTGGCGCCAAGTCTTGCTCAAGCTTCACCATCGCATGGTCCTTCGCTTCGAAGCCTCGACTTGCCCTTCACCTTCACAACCGGTCCATCGAGCCAAACATCATCTTGGTCTTCATCATCTTGGTCACATGAGTCAATGTCATGTCTCATATTCACTGACCACCTTTATCTAAATCATCCACCTAGATACAAAGGTTAGTCCTAGGTTTTATCAATTAGCTAAAACCAAACTAGGGACTTTCAAACTCCCCTTTTTGGTAATTGATGACAACCCTCATAAAGATGATTTTGATAATAAAAGTTTTGAACTTGTCATACTTGTCCAATCATTTTGCTCAAAAGTAAAGTTCGGATAATTATCACAAGCTCAATTTTGGTAGCATTAGCTCTCCCTACATATGTGCATAAAGTTTGGATTGAAAGCTTTGCACATATGCATGGATAGAAGTGTTGAGAGAGTAATTCTACCAAAATGATGCTAAGGTGTAAGAAATGGACCTTTAAAGCGTGATACCAATCGGAGTTTCCTTTTACACCATCCTTAGCATCATGAAGTAACTAGACATCCATCACAACTCAAGAACCCCGTGAGATCAACATTATATGTAAAGGTTATTAGACCACTTGTAAAGCTTTAAGCAAGTCTAGATACCACAAGTAAATTATTCCTATACATGCTAGTAGATCATTTCATCATTCAAGTCCTATACTAGCATTGCACCACACAAGCATGTATATTGAATTTAAATACATGTGCAATGAGCAAGTCATATGAGAATGCACAAACAAATGCAACAACTTTGTCAACTTTGTTTATGAGCTTGCTCCCCCTACTTGTGTGCATCAAAATTTTATTTACCCCTTTATCATGTTGAATCATCTTTTTCTCTCCCCCTTTGTCAACAACTTACCCAAAAATGGGATCAAATTGTAGAGAGAAAAATAATGTTTGATGGAGTAGGTTAAAATTTATCAAATTTGGTTCAACCTAGAACACTTGCCAAAGATATTTAATTCGATTTGAACCAAAGACAATCTTCTTCACACCTCATAATAAGGGTTATCTTGCCTATGTTGAATTAAACACGTATAGCAAATCTTCTAGATTCAACACTAGGTTTGCAAGCTCACAAACATGTCATATGCCATCACTAGATCAAAACAAGCATAGAAGCAATAGTGGTAACATATATCCATCAAATTCATTTGATTTATCATGAATACTCATGCATACCACTTATTATGTCTACATGCTCTAGCAAGTCCTTAGCATAGGATGAATGACATGTCAATCAACTTTACCTTGCAATGTCGAAGGAGAGGCATGTCAATAAGTGGGTGGGGTGCATTCAACTCATGTTTGAGAAATAAAGAATGTTCAACTCATTCCTTAGCTTGCAAAACCTCTTTTCATCAAGTGGCTGGGTGAGAATATCAACAAGTTGATCATCGGTGCCAACACTTTCAATGGCAATATCTCCCTTTTGTTGATGATCTCTAATGAAATGATGCCTTATGTCAATATGCTTTGTTCTTCCATGTTGAACCGGGTTTTGTGTCATCTTGATTGCACTTTCATTATCACATAGCAATGACACATTCTTGAAGTTGAGGCCATAATCCTTCAAAGTTGATTTCATCCATAGCAATTGTGCACAACAACTCATCGCACTCACATATTCGGCTTCGGCGGTAGAGATTGCCACACTATTTTGTTTCTTTGAGGACCATGATACAAGTGATCTCCCAAGTAATTGACATGTGCCACTTGTGCTCTTTCTATTGATCTTGCAACCCCCATAGTCGGAGTCCGAATATCTAATCAATTCAAACTTTGACCCCTTGGGATACCACAGTCCAACATCTCTTGTTTGCTTCAAGTACCTCAATATTCTCTTTGTGGCCGTGAGATGACTCTCTCTAGGTGAGGCTTGATATCTAGCACACATACAAACACCAAATATGACATCCGCCCTTGATGCGGTGATCTAGAGTAGACTTCCAATCAAAGACCGATATTCCTTTTGATTCATCATTTTGCCATCAAGATCACTATCCAAATTACCATTTGTACCTATTGGAGTTGAAATTGGCTTTGCATCTTGCATTCCAAATTTTTTCAACATGTCCCTTATGTATTTCCCTTGACTCACAAATGTCACATTCTTCAATTGTTTGACTTGGAGACCAAGGAAGTAGCTAAGTTCACCAATCATAGACATTTCAAACTCTTTGGCCATCATAGCACCAAATTCTTCACAACAAGCTTGATCGGTTAATCCAAAGATGATGTCATCAACATATATTTGCACTATGAATAGATCATTCCCAATCTTCTTGGTGAATAGAGTTGTATCAACCTTGCCCATCTTGAATCCCTTAGAGATAAAGAAATCCCTTAGCCTCTCATACCATGCTCTAGGTGCTTACTTTAAGCCATATAAAGCCTTCTTCAACTTATACACATGGTTGGGTTTCTTGTTATCTTCAAATTCGGGAGGTTGCTCAACAAAGACTAACTCATTGATGATTCCATTGAGAAATGCACTTTTAACATCCATTTGATATAGTTTGATGTTTTGTACATAAGCATAAGCCAATAGAATCCTTATTGCCTCCAATCTTGCCACGGGAGCATATGTCTCATCATAGTCAAGACCTTCTACTTGGGTGTAACCTTGAGCAACTAGTCTTGCTTTGTTTCTCACCACAATGTCATCTTGATCTTGCTTGTTTTTGAACACCCACTTAGTTCCAATCACATTGTAGTCATTTGGTCTTTCTACCAATTCTCAAACTTCATTTCTTATGAAATTGTTAAGTTCTTTTTGTATAGCCATGATCCAATCGGCATCCCTCAAAGTTTCCTCTATTTTCTTTGGTTCTATGGTTGACACAAATGATGCATGCTCACAAAATATAGTCAATCTTGATCTTGTTTGCACACCACTTCTAATATCACCAATAACACTATTAATGGGGTGATCTCTTGCAACATGTTGTGGTTGGAGTACTTGCACTTGATTGCTTGAGCTTGGTTGATCACTTGATGTATCTCGATGAGATGAACTAGCACCATGATCTTGCACTTGAGAGTCACTAGCTAGCTTGAGTGTAGAATTGAGCACTTGATCTTTATCATCATCTTGAATATCAATTACTTGCTTTGCTCTAATGTTCCCAATGTCCATGTTCTTCATTGCTTCCACCAATAGAGTTCCACCAACATCATCTAGATTCTCTTCTTTATCTTGTGACCCATTGGTTTTATTAAATTGCACATCATGGACTTCTTCTAGAATGCCGCTTGAGTTGTTCCAAACTCTATAAGCTTTGCTTGTAGTTAAATAACCAAGTTGGAACCCCTCATCACATCTCTTGTCAAACTTTCCCAATCTAGTGCTCTTCTTTAAGATATAACATTTGCAACCAAACACTCTAAAGTAAGAAATATTTGGCTTTCTTCCATGAAGTAACTCATATGGGGTCTTCGCTAGCAATGGATAATAATATAGTCTATTGATGTAGTAGCAAGCGGTATTGATTGCTTCATCCCAGAATGATTGACTCACATTGTACTCATGAAGCATTGATCTAGTCATATCAAGTAATGTTCTATTCTTTCTCTCAACTAGCCCATTTGATTGTGGAGTGTACTTGGCCGAGAATTGATGTTTAATGTCATAGTGATCACAAAGTTCTTCAATTCTTATATTCTTGAACTCACTTCCATTGTCACTTCTCACTTTCTTGATTCTAATCTCAAACTCATTATGAACTCTAGTGAGAAAGGTCTTGAAGATGTCAAACACTTCACTTTTGTCACTAAGAAAGAATACCCATGTGAATCTTGTGAAGTCATCCACTATGACAAAGCCATACTTGTTGTTGCCTATGCTTGAGTATGTTGTTGGGCCAAATAGATCCATGCGCATCAAATCAAATGCTTTGCATGTGCTCATTATACTCTTCTTTGGATGTGAGCTTCCAACTTGCTTCCCGGCTTGACATGCACTACAAAGCTTATTCTTCTCAAATTCAATATCTTTCAAACCATTGACAAGATTGTGAGTTGTAAGCTTCTTTAATTGTTTCATGCCAACATGACCATGCCTTCTATGCCAAAGCCAACCCATGCTTGATTTGGAGATTAAGCAAGTTTTGAAAGAAGTTTCTCTAGCATTGAAGTCAACTAGGTAGAGATTCTCATATCTAAAGCCCTTGAATGTCACATTTGAACCATCCATACTAATAACTTCCACATCATCAACCCCAAAGATATATTTGTAACCAAGATCACATATTTGTGCCACGGATAGAAGATTGAAATCCAAGCTTTCAACTAGCAACATATTGGAGATACTCAAGTCATTTGATATTGCAATCTTGCCCAAGCCAATAACCTTGCCTTTCTTGTTATTGCCAAAAGTGATAGAATCAACACCACTATCATTGTCATTGATTGAGTCAAACATTCTTGATATACCGGTCATGTGTTGAGTGTACCCACTATCAATAATTCAATGCCTTCCTCCGGCTTTGTAATTGACCTATAAGCAAATCAATAAAGCTTAGGTATCCATTTTTGCTTGGGTCCTTATAGGTTAGTAACTAAGCTCTTTGGTACCCAAATAGCCTTCTTCTTTGGGCCAATAATGGGTGTACCAATAAACTTAGCCCTCACACCCTTCACACCTTTGGTAAGCACATAGCAAGAATCAAAAGGTATAGCATTAACAAGGTTCTTGCTTTGGTTCTTTTTATTACAATTATGCTCTAAGTGCCTGACTTGCTGGCATCTATTACAAAACCGACCATTGCCCTTCATAAAGCTAGGCTTTGAAGTTGCAAAGGCCGACTTGTCTTTCTTGGGGGTGTAGCCCAATCCCTCTTTGTTAAGAGAGAACCTTTGGCTACCCAAGCACTTAAGCAAGCCGGCCTCACCACCATATGCCTTGCCTAGGGCGTGAGTGAGCTCATCCACCTCTTTCTTGAGAGTCTCATTCTCAACCATTAGTGAGGCATCACAAGTGAAACCATCACTAGTAGTAAAGGCAGAGTCAGTGTTGGTGGATGAAGAGCTACAAGAAGGGTTAGCATTTGACATGATGATAGGTTCATAAAAGGATTCATCAATTATATCACATGTAACCCCTATATCACATGATACAATAACCTCCTTCTTTGCTTGTTGCTCAAGTAGCAATGAGTGAGCCTTTTTAAGCTTAGAATGAGCCTTACCAAGATCCTCATAGTCTTCCACTAGACTCTCATGAGCGGTCTTAAGCTCACTAAGAACTTTCTCAAGTATTGCTACTTTCATTGAAAGCTTCTTACACTCCTTGTCCTTAGCAATAGCTATGTTTCTAGTTTGTTGCATCAAGTTATATAGTTGTTCTTTAGTTGGTTTATCGTCATCATTTTCATTATCATTATCATTATCATTATCACTATCATGAACATATTCCATTTCACTTTCATCATCACTCTCATCATATAATACCTTAGTTTCTTTGGCCATGAAGCATGAAGAGGATGAACCAAATAGTGATGGCTTCTTGTTGATAGCAATGGAAGCAAAAGCCTTGTTGGATGATTCTTCTTCTTCATCATCATCACTTTACCAAGTGATCACATAGGCACCATTCTTGCCTTTCTTGAATGTCATCTTGGCCTCTCTCTTCTTCTTCTTCTCAAACTTGTCCTTCTTGTTCTTCTTCTTATCATAAGGACATTCCGCTTGAAGGTGCTCGGTGCTATCACAATTGAAGCACTTCCTTTGTGACTCCTTGCTCTTGAAGTTATCATTCTTTTTCTTGAAGCCTCTTCTTTTGATAAACATTTTGCCAATATTCTTGACAACTAGAGCAAGTGTATCATCATCAATTTCTAATTTTTCATCTTCTTTGTTGTCATCTTCTTCTTGAATTGAAGCTTTGCCCTTTGAGGAGGTGGCCTTGAATGCCACGGTCTTCTTCTTCTTTTTTTCCTCCTTCTCATCAATATCTTGATCATACTTATCAAAGGTCAATACCTCTCCAAGCAAATCATTGGGCTTCATTGTTTCAAGCCCATCTCTTTGTAGCATCATAATCGATATTTTGAATCTTCTTGGTAAGCTCAACAAGAACTTGTGGCAAAAATCTTGATCTTGTGTCTTGTGCCCTAGGCTCTTAAGATCATTCACAATGACTTACAATCTATGAAACATCTCTAAGATTGTTTCTTCTTCTTTCATCTTGAAGTTCTCAAACTCACTCTTGAGCCCATATAGCTTGGTACTCTTTACAACCTTAGTGCCCTCATATGTTTCACTCAACCTTGTCCATACTTCATTTGCCAATTCTAAATCCTTGATGCCCTCAAATACTTTTATGTCAATACCATTGTAAAGTGTATTGAGAGCCATTCTATTGCATGTTCTATTTGCTCTATCTTCAACGGTGAGATGATCGGGATCAATGATAGCAAAATCATTCTCGGTGACTTGCAAAACTCTCTCATGAATAGAACCAAGGTACATTGTCATTTTTCTCTTCCAATGAGCAAAAGAACTAACACCATCAAAGAACGATGGCTTGCTCCCAACATGATTGAACACAATTTGAGCCATTTTTCACACTGAAGGATGTTAAGCCTTGATTAAAATGGTGACCACGGCTCCGATACCACTAGTAAGGTCTTAGATGGCTAGAGGGGGGTGAATAGCCTATAAAAATTCTACAATAAACACTAAACAAACTTGTTAGAGTAACAAACGGCGTAAAGCGAGTTTTGCTTAGCCTACGGTTGTGATGCAAGCCTCTTAACCACAAGTCTAATAGATTATGATCTCTAGTTCACACAAGGGCTAAGTCACTAAACTTACACTAGAGAGCAAGCTAACAACTACTAGCAAAGGCTAACACTAGAGCTACACAAGATAACTAGTAAATGTAAATGCGAGAGAGAGGATTGTGAATCTTATACCGACGGTGGAGTGAAGATATTGCCAATCACCAAGATGATATACAATCAATCAATATTGACAATAACACAATATGAAGACCAATCACCGGGAGATAAGAGACACAATATTTTTGTTCACCCGGTATTCACTTGTGCACCGACAAGCTACGTCACCGGTTATGTCGACCAACACTTAGATGGTTCCTCGGTGTGACCCTCAAGGCACCGCAAGAGTCCACTCTCAAGTGAGGTAACTCAATGACACGCGCAATCCACTAGAGTTGCTTTTGGCGCTCCGTCGAGGAAAGCACAAGAACCTCTTACAATCAACCGGAGGTGGCCAAGAACAATCTCCTTCTCTTGCCAACGCCTCCAACAATATCCAAGCCAGCTAGGAGCGGTACTCTCCAAGAGTAACAAGAAATCTACCGGCTAAACCACCCACAAGTGCCACTATATGCCCTCAAGCTATGCAATGCACTTTGGTATCACTCAATCTCACTTTTGATTTGCAATCAAGCAAGAGAGATGAGTAGGAGGGAGAAGCTCTAGTTCAAAGGATGCACAAGAGTATTAGAAATCATGAGAGAACTCCCCAAGGGCCGGCCAACAAGTATTTATAAGCATCCCAAACGAATAGAGCCGTTGTACCCCTTTACTGCGCGCTTTTCGGGACGACCGGACGCGCTGGTCGAAACTGACCGGACGCGTCGCACCGCGTTCGATCGCCCTGCGCCGTCCACGTGTTCTCTCGAATTCAAACGTGACCGCTTGATCCTCCAACGGTCACTGCGCGCCAACGGTCAAACGCAATGACCGGACGCGCCGCTCAACCGACCGGACGTGCCGATCGCACAGCACCGCACGCCCGCGAAGCAACGACCGGACGCGGTCCAGACAACGACCGGACGTGACAGTGTCAGCGTCCGGTTGAAGTCCAGTAAGCTCCCTCAACGACCGGACGCATCCGATCGCGTGTGACAGGACGCGCCGCGCGTCCGATCAGCTTTACGCCACGCTCTACACTTCTGGGTGCCCGACCGGACGCGCCGGTCCCGCGAGTGACCGGACGCACCGGTACGAAACCCTAACACCCGCGCGCCTGACTGCTACGTTGAACTGACCGGACGCGTCAGGTCAAACCGTGACCGCGTCCGGTGCAGCGTCCGGTCACCTCTGTGACCTCCGTTCGCCTCTGTTTCTTTTCCGACTTTCGGCGTAGTGAAAAATAGGCATTTCAAGTCCTCGAAAACGCCTGAATCCCGCCTCGCAAGCTCGGCGGGAAGGAGAGAGGGACCCAAATCCTCTCTACCACTCAAACTTCATCACTTCGTAAATGTGCTAACACCAACAAGTGATCACCATCTTGTGCACGTGTGTTAGCATTTTCATAATTATTTTTGAAGGTTTTTAGTTAGCTCACTAGGCCCTACATGCAATGCACTTCATGAATTCACCTAGTGGCACCCGTGCGTCGAATAACCGATAAGACTTCCCCTCTTAATAGTTCGGCTATCGATCCTAAACCACTCACACCCTCTATGGTGTCTTAAGTGCAAAACGAAATGGCCCTATGGTTATACCTTTGCCTTGAGCCCATTTTGTTTTTTTCAAAAGATATGATCCACTTCATATCATCACATGACTGTCTCGATCCATCGACCTTGACTTCACTTGCTCTTCACCGTTGTATCGGTCCGTCGCCGCTAAGTCTTGCTCAAGCTTCACCATCGCATGGTCCTTCGCTTCGAAGCCTCGACTTGCCATTCACCTTCACAACCGGTCTGTCGAGCCAAGCATCATCTTGGTCTTTATCATCTTGGTCACATGAGTCAATGTCATGTCTTATATTCATTGACCACCTTTATCTAAATCATCCACTTAGATACAAAGGTTAGTCCTAGGTTTCATCAATTAGCCAAAACCAAACTAGGGACTTTCAGAGGTGTACAATTATTTTAGGATGGAGGGAGTAATTGTTCAATAGGTTATTAACACGTATGCCGCCGTATTACTTTATCAGTATCAGAGTATTATTACTATATATTTTTAGATTTAAGGTGTGGTTACTCCCATATGTATATCTTTATATTTAAGGTGTATTTGGCCCGACGAAGTGTATATTGGCGAAGTATATGATCATACTAGACCATCTATGGTAGTATGTATTTCAAGTATGCAAATATAGTATATGGTTATACTTATTTTGTATAGTACTGTCATAGTATTATAATAACATATTAAAAAATATGGGTTCATTTGAAAAATTTTCACGTAGTATAATTTGGACTATCATAAATTGAGTATATAAACATACTTAAATTGATAAATGAGTATGCAGACATACGTAATATTGTTTATTGAACATGGGAGTAACTACTCCTGGGAGTAGGAAAAATGTACCCTATATACATACATGAACTGGTGTACTAACTTTTTATACCCCAATTAGAATTGCTAGCACACTCCCTCCACATTGCACATCCGTAGCTCTGAATCGTGCTGGTACTATACCCACGTCACTGTCCCTTTTTTTGTCTCTTAGCTATTGCTCTACTATCACCCCGGCCTGTTTAGTTGGTGAAAAATTTTGGGTAAGTTCCTGTAGCACTTTTCGTTGTTATTTGACAAAATTTATTTAATTATGGACTAACTAGGCTCAAAAGATTCGTTTCGACATTTAAAGACAAACTGTGCAGTTATTTTTTTTACCTACATTTAATGCTCCATGCATGCGTCCAAAGATTCGATGTGACGGATACTGCGCAAACTTTTTTGGGTTGGGTGGCCAACTAAACAGGCCCTTAGGGTCTATGGTCTATGGTCTTAATATCTCTTCGCCTGTGTGACAAACCGTGAAGCCAATGCTGGTCTGTTTTCACTGTGCTGCTGCTCTTGAGGTGGAATTGGAACGATAGTTAAACATGGTGTTGCTGTTCGAGCTGAGATATTTGTAGGGATTCAAAAATAAAACTACACCTCTCTTTCAAACCTGATTAGTGGTGGATTAGTTCAGATATTATTATGGCAACATGCCAATATTGAAAAATCAAAATGCAGTAGCTTTTTTACGATTATCGCAGGTGCTCTTAGTTGGGCTGAACCAATTTGATGCTTTGATTATTCTGAGCTCCTGAGGCAGAATTGAAGCAATTGTTTTTTGAAAATTAATTGAAGCAATTGACTTGAATCCTTCACAAGCTGGGGTTAGATGGAGTGCTCGGGAATTGCATGGACGCTGCGTCCTTTTGAATTTGTTCAAAAAAAAAGGAAAAACACTAACTTGTTTGCTGAACCGAATCGTATTGTAAAATTCGGTACTAGTAAAAGATTAAGGACTAATTCATGCGATTACATATCTTGTTTGCTGAACCGAATCGTGTTGTATCATTTTTCTCTATTGTACAAATTGACACTGTACAGTACTCATTAACTTTACAAATGAAAAAGCAAGGTGAGGGAGAGAGAGAGAGGTTTTTTTAGTTCATATGGCAAGGGAGTTAGGGAGGGTGAGAGAGTATGCGCACTTTTGCTGTTTCAGTGTTCACGCCCATACACAGCCAGCTGTTTCCAATTCATTCATCTCAAAAAGGACAAGAGTTTGCCGTTTCATGCGAATTCCTCCTTGGACTGTGTCTAACAACCGCTACCCAAAATACAAGTAAAGGCAAAAGGTTCAATAGGCATTTTTTATCTTCTCCAACAAGACTTAAAAGAAAACCCTTTCTGCAAATGGGTCTCCAGAAAAGATGATACTCAGATTTGGCTTATACCTCTCATAACACCTAAAATGAGTCTTCTAGGTACTATGTTGGAAGTTCTAGGTATTTTGTTGGAGACCTATTTTACGTTTGAGCCTTCTGATGCGTCTCCTGTTGGAGACAACCATATAGACGTGGTTTGGCTTTCGTAACTCACCTCAGCCTCAAGGCTATAGTCATGCTCTCTCGTTGATTGGTCATTTCTTACTAGGAGAGATTTCGAAATTACCATCACTTCTTTTTTATTTTTTTATCACAATGGAAAATATTTTCGTGAATCCACAAAATGGAAAATATTGATCATGGATCATTTAGAATCTTTACAAGCACAAGTAAAACAAAAACAAAAATAACTTTCTCATAGTTTCTTCATCTTTGTACTTGTATTTGAAAATTACTACCAGAAAGATTGAAAACAAAGAAATTAGTCGACAGAGATCCTTTTTCATTTTGTTCAACTCACTCCCTGACCCAACAAGCTAGCCAGATCGAGTCTCCTGGCCCTCTCCTCTCTTGCTTTGCCTTGTTTTTGTATTGTAAATAAACTTGTTCTTTCATTTTCAATAAATTTTCTGTCAAAAAAGCTAGCCAGATCCAAAAAGAAAACAACTCCTGGAAACACACCGATCAGTACCCTATTGGCAGTGTAGATTTCCACCCTATTGAAAGCCAGGCCAGGAACGAAACACCAATGGCCGTGAATGCACACAAGGAGACGCACCGAACCGTGAATGTGCAGAACGCCAGAACCCATGCATGGCCTCTCCGTCATTCAGACTTAGATTCGGGTGTGTTTAGTTCCTAAAAAGAGAGGAAAAAAAATGTACTGTAACACGTTTTGGCTTTATTTGGCAAATAGTTTCTAATCGTTGACTAATTAAGTTTAAAACGTTCGTCTCGCAAAGTACAACCAAACTGTATAATTAGTTTTTAATTTCATCTACATTTAGTACTCCATGCATGTATCGCAAGTTTAATGTGACAGAAAATCTTTTTTTTTACATAGTGCTTTTTTTTGTGTAACTAAACACAGCCTCATGACCAAAGGTCGCCCAGGGAATGCCGGACCCCATGTGCATGCACTTTCCTGCTTTCTTTTTTTTTAACAATTTCCTGCTTTCTTCTTTACCCCGCCTTTTCCAGGTTCTTCTCTCTCCTGTTCTTTGGCACAGACTTCCTTGCTGTCTTGCCGATGGGAACTAGCACAGCAGCGTCGGCAAACATGCACCTACAAGCTCAGTCAGGTGAGCACCACGCCGGAGAGCTCGCGATCTCGGTGCTGTCCGCATGGTCTTCGAGCTCCGCCAAGGTCGAACGGCCACTAGCCAGGCGAACTGCGACCCTCGCGCTGTCCACGCCGGCTGCGAGCTCTGCCCAACTGCGCCGGCGAGCTCCACCAAGGCCGCATGGTCTCGGCACCCGCCGCGTCGCTGCAAGCTCTGTGTCGTTCGTTCCGGCTGCAAGCTCCGCCCAACTGTACGGGCGAGCTCCGCCAAAGCCGCGCGGGCAGCGACCCCTGGCCCTGGGTTGGCCGCGTCGTCGACCTTCCGGCCAGCTCCACCCATCTCCCATCCAGCTCCGGCCTCCGGCTGCTCCGCTCAGGCCTTTCCGGCACAAACTGTGGGATAACACAAACAAAACCAGGTCAAAAAACAAAAAAAAAACAACTAGTAGTTCGGCAAAAATGAAGCACGGCCTGGCACAGTTCAGAGTCCAGACAAAGCGGCAGCAAATGAAAACGCGGCACGAATCCCCTGCGGAAACCATAATCACCCTAAAATCAAACTTGTTTCGATTAATACTGCTTCACAGTCAGTGAAGAAACGAACGAAAAAAATTGTTTTCACGCCACAACCTTTGAATGCGCAGCACCCATGATGTCATCACATTTTTCACAGCAGACGTGATTTCTTAACTCAGGGCCTGTTTAGTTCCAGAAAATTTTTGGAAAACGCTACTGTAGCAAATTCGTTGTTATTTGACAAATATTATCCAATCATGGACTAACTAGGCTTAAAAGATCCGTCTCGTGAATTTCGTCTAAACTGTGTAACTAGTTATATTTTTTATTTATATTTAATGTTTCATGCATGTGTGTAAAAATTCGATGTGACGGGGAATCTGAAAAAATTTGCAAAATTTTTGGGTAACTAAACTGGGCCTCAAACATAAAACGAACAAGTGGCTTCCAAAAAAAAAAAGGTGGACGTACACGAACCCGTGAGTAGGCTGGCAGCACCCAGAAATGATTCTGAACAAGGGGACGATGTTCCCCAGCTGCATGCCTCTTCCCCAAAAGCTAGCTGAGCAAACTGCACAAGAGACGCTGGCATCGTACTACTACCGTTTATAGAGAACGAGCAAGAGCCATCCGATTGCGTTTCTAAGACACGTGTCCATGATCCAGCACCGACGGTAGCTACCACACCCCGATGGGTAGTTACCAACAGTTTCAGAAAATTCACTCTAATATATACTCTATATATATAGAGAGAGTAAATTTTTTCACCTCCCTAGGAGTAGCTACTCCCGACTCCTCCCCAGTCTACTTCATATATATACACACGTATATGCTTCATGCATTTCAAAACTCAGCAAGAAAAAAAAGGACTGCCGTGTTAGAGCATCTCCAAGAGTTTGTCGAATCAACTTAGCATCCATCTATTTTGGTAAAACAGAAAAAATTATGCTCCAACAGTTTGACATCCAACTTGGCAAATTTTAGCAATTTGACAAATCTCCCCCCTCCACGCGCATATTTGCGCGCTGAGCGCGAGCGCGCATCCGGCTTCACGTGCAAATTTAAGCGGGGCTATTCGTTTCTTAACGGGGCTCTTCGTTCGCTTAGCGGGCCTCTTCTTATTTTACCAAGTCCAAATGACAAACTCTTGGAGAGAGTCTATTTTTTCACTTGCCATATATTTTAACGAGTTACCAAATCATGATATTTGTCAAGTGAATTTTAGCAAACTATTAGAGACTTCGCGCGCAGTAAGCAACGGTACCAGATTTCCCCCGGACCATTAACCATACCGTGCGCAGTGACGTGACGGTCTGCGTTTTTCTTAGAACCCAGTCAACATAGGCCTCGTTCACTTCTCATCCCAACCTAAAATATTTCCTCTTTCACCTATCACATCAAATCTTTCGACGTATGCATAGAACATTAAATGTAGGTAAAAAAGATAACTAATTGCATAGTTTGTCTGTAAATGTCGGGACGAATCTTTTGAGCCTAGTTAGTCTATGATTGGACAAATTTTGTCAAATAACAACGAAAGATGTTACAGTAAAAGATGCTACAGTACTTTTCACCTACTTTTGCCCGAGTAAACACAATCATAGACAAGCGAGCGCGACAGACCGGCGCTTTGCAGCAGGATCATCACGAGCGCGTTGACAAACTTCGCGAACACATGGACATGCCACGTCCGACCTCGAGTCAGGAGCCCAGCCAGACACTCAGCCGGGGCGCACGACGCGGCCATCTGGACCACGCTGCGACCGTGCAGGCGACGATGGATCGAGCACCGGCCGCTGGGCGCTGGGTGCCCTACAGGTACAGGATTGGCCGGGTGTTTGGTGTTGGCGACGCCGACGCGGGAAGCTACCGGGTGGAGCGGACGCGCCCCGCGGACCACGCTAGCTAGCTAGGGTCTCCGTCTCCGGGGCCCCGGCGCTCAATGCGCGATGGCGACGTTCTTTTTTGTTTGTTTGGGGCTAACGAACTGTGTGGCACCGCTCTAATCGCGGTCGCTCTCGCCGTGGGCCGTGCCACTGTGCCAAGGTTCCCGTAGCTGAGGTAACAAACGGCTCTGATGGTTTCCGTTTAAAACCGTATCCTCATGAAAATAAAACGAGAAACTCGATAGAATCTTTAATTATCTCTGCTTCTGCTAACATCCGTTTCATAGCTTTGAAGTAGAGAAATTGAAAATCGAAAAAAAAAATCTCGCGGTACGATAATTATGGACGAGTCGGTTATAAGTAGAAACAGCCAACTACGGCAGAAAAATAAATGATATGGCCCAGCCCAGTCAGCAGCCCAATAGAAATCCACTAAAGCCCAACAGGCCCTCCTTCCCTTCGTCACGCTCAATACTTAAAGTACAAGTTCTACTATCAACTTAACCACGAACTCACACCTTACATCACACGCACACCGGCTCTGCGCAAGTTAGATCTATCCTATACATAAAGGCATACACGCGGCTGATTGGTACTCAGAGATCAACAAACTCCTCTAAGCATGACGAGCACGGCACATTGACCGTTGAGAGGTGTCCCCTCCTTCCTAGTATATAAGGCATAAGCACCTCGGGTTCAAAGACCAAGGAGCGCATTTAATTCGACGTACGCGCCTCTAGAGAGAGCACGCCGTATATTGAGCCCGTTCGCTTCGCTGAAAAGCTATGACTGAAAGTACTGTTCGCTGATTTGTGGTGAGAGAAAAACATTGTTCCGGCTAAAAAAACAAGCTGAAAAGTATGAATTATAAGACAAGCGAACATGGCCATTATGGGACATTAATAAAAAAGTGATTACGCCTTATATATTAGGATGGAGGGAGTACTTCAACATCAACGAACTGCTCCAAGCGTGACGGGCACGACACCTTAATCATTGTGGAGCATCCGGGCTTGAGGCTGCAGAGAAAATGAAAAAAAGCAGTGCGGAAATCAAGCACGAGCAGCGCTCGAACCCAAGCTACAGGCTCTCCACTGAGCGTCTCGACCACCGGGCCAAAGGCTCGTTCGCGTTTTCTCGTTCTTACTCTCTCCGTCCCGTTGATTATGCAACTATGGAAAACGTGTCGTTCAAACTATGTCAACTTTGATTAAATTTATAGCAAAAAGTATTAGTATTTATGTCTTGAAATAAATTTATTATGAAAATATATTTCATAACCAATCTAACGGTACTTATTTTGTCTCATAAGAGTTAGTATTTTTATGTAATTTTAATCAAAATTTACGATGGCTGGCTTTTCGGGATGTGAGAATTGCATATTTATTGGGACGGAGGGAGTACATTTTAACGCGTGTGTGAATCCCAATATCAAACCGGCCCAAACACGTTCGGTCCGTCGGCCAGGAGGCGCACGCAAACGGATCGAAAGCGTCTCCATAGTGTCAGAGGACGAAGCCGTGGCCGTGTTTAGTTCCACCGAATTGGTGGCGGCTGATTTCCTGTTGAACACTGTAGCGCACTGTAGCATTTCGTTTGTATTTGGTAAAAATTGTCCAAACATTGACTAATTAGGCTCAAAATGTTCGTCTCGCAAAATAACACAAAACTGTGCAATTAGTTTTTGATTTTATCTACATTTAGTACTCCATACAAGTGCCGGCATTTTGATGTGATGGAGAATCTTCTTTTTGCATAGTGTAATTTGGGGAAATATTTGGGATCTAAACAAGGCCCGTGTTTAGATCGCCCAAATCGGCACCCAAATCACTGTGCAGATTCACTGTAGATTTTTGTTTTTATTTGGTAATAATTGTCCAAACTTTGAGTAATTAGGCTCAAAATGTTCGTCTCGCAAAGTACAATAAAACTGTATAATTAGTTTTTGATTTCATCTACATTTAGTACTCTATATATGTGTCGACATTTTGATGTGACGGGAAATCTTCTTTTTGTATAGTAGAATTTTAGGGTGAATTTAGGTATGTAAACCAGGCCCTGGAAAAAGAGCACCTGGATGGCTGGATCACTTCGCTTGGGCAGTAGCGCATGGCGTGTGGGGATGCATATGCCCGAACGTCTAGATGACACACACGTTCGACGCACTGCACTCTATTTTCCGCACGCGCATCTGCACTCCACGTTCCGTGCTCGCGCCATCACGCCTTTGTCTGTGTTTTCGCGTGCCCATGCGGGGGCCCACGTCGCCCGGACGTCGCCCGCACCCCCTCCCACTTTCTACACGCATCTCATGTGCAACACCTGATCTACTTTTGAAACATCTAAATACAACATACGTCTGAGGACATATGAAACACTTGAAACATGTTTTTAAAACACTTGCAAAAAAAAGACCTAAAAATGCTTGAAAACCATAGCAAACATACAAACATCCAGATAAAACACTTGCACATATGTTTGTGAAACATATGCAACATCCAGATAAACACACTTTCAAATTTCGTCTGAAAATACAGATGAAACATTACGAACAAATGCTTACAACATTTGTGTACAACCATTGCAACACATGCAACATACCGATCTACCTTTGCAACATTCATCTGAAATTTGCAACATACCTCTAAAACATCTGGAACGCTTGAAATGTCCGCTTGCACCATACATTTTTCACCCTTCTTCCGTTCGACGCAGAGCAGAGCGGGAAACGGTCGGTTCTGACCAGCCGACGACCAAGGTGGTGGTGCGTCCTGGCAGCGGCTAGCTGCACCTGCTCTGGGCCCGGCCAGTGACGCCCGCCTCTCCTGGCTGTATGGCCACACGCAGCGTCCGAGCGCCTAGGCGGCTGCTACTGGGTTGGCCCGGCCAGCCAGCGGCATCCACGATTGGCTAGACCCCGGCGGCGGTGTGGAGGCTCGTTGGCTCGGTGTAAGCGGCCGGGGCGAGTGGGCAGCGCAGTGCGACGGTGAAGAACATGTTGCGAGGCGGACTGAGGAAATGTCGCAGCGTCTAGTTTTTTTAAAGCCATCAAAGCGTCCAATTAATTTAGTATAAGGGAACAGGCTTGTTGAGCGGTGCGCAAGCCGCCCAAAAGAGCGCCCGAGCGTACGGACGCCTCCACCGTAGATATGCAATACGGTGGATTCCTCCGGGTGGAAGGACGGGAACCGGAGTACCGGACCATGAGGTTCAGGTCGATATCGGCATCAAAGCCGTGCCCCGGTCACGAAGAGGTGCCGACCGAGGTGGCCCGAGTTCGTTCTGGAAAAAGGTTCCAATCTTGATCGCATCAAAACATGGTGGAACGGGCAAACAAAAACCATCGGCACACACATCTGCGATCGCATGGGGCGTCCAGGTACTTGCTCTGAACTTAATTGTTTAGCGTATCAGCGGGCGTCAAATTGCAGCTACTCTTGCCCCGCCCGCCCCATGCACATCTGAAAGGATGTAGAGAATGAACTCGTAGCCCCTGCCCCTAAGACTATCTGCACTCATGGACTTCTATATTCATCTTCTATATATCCTAGTTATCAAAATTATCTCCTCTATACCCAATTCTCCCGCACTCATCATTCCTCTATCCATTGTGGGGTCCACTTGTCACTTTATCTAAATATATTCATGTGAGATCTAGTTTTGAAGAATTTATTAAAACGAATTTAATGATGTAATCGAAATTTAATTTGGGTTTTTAGTTTGTAAGTTATAACATTTTTTTGCAAGTTAAATAGTGGAACCTGTTAAAGATTCCCTCACCTCTCTCCTCTCCCTCCCGCTGCTGCTCTCTGTTCGCTGATGCTGTGTGGGTCAGTAGCTTTTAGCGGAGGCCCGGTACACGCTCTAAATTTAGCAGATGAAGACGAGGATAGCGGACGTGCGTGGCTGATACCGTACCTCACTGCGGGACTTTTCCTCCGCTAAATCATTTACCGGTCGCAGTTAGCGGACTGGAGTGCAGATAGTCTAAGGCCTCAACGATCGAGGTCCAGCCCACTACTGACGTACGTCCGTTACTTTGTTTAAGCTAATCGCTCTATACAACTTGCAGTAATGCTTGGACAGTGTTTGCTTGCTGTGTCTCAGCGGATTGGAACGACTGACACGGCGCTGCTGGTCACTTCTTGGGTGCCTCTGCGTTTGTATACTAGTATATTTAAAGACAAGAGAGCGTTTGGAGCCGGCGCGGCCTCAGGATGGCCACGTCGTGAATCGATTGTCGGTCGTTGGATTTGACGATGCACGGTGTTGCTGTCTCCTCCCACGCCAAATATATACCGGCTCCAACCTACCTAAACCGTCCGCATCCGCTTCTCCTCCCTCAGCGACGGCTAGGGCGGGCTCCGGTCACGCGTGTCCGGGCGAGGGCGACGCGCCCCCCCCCGGAGAGGGAGGCCCGAGCCCTGGCGCGAGCGGAGGTGCGAGGGTCCTCGGCGCGGTCGTGGGGCGAGGGCGTCCACGGCGCGGCGCTGGGCGCGGGCGAGGTGAGCGCGCGGGCGTGGGCGCGGGCCTAGCCAGCCGGCCGCGGTCGCCGTCGCCAGCCCCGGTCGCTGGCGAGCTGGCCACTGGCCAGCCGCTGCCCACCCGCTGCCTAGGTTAAGGTGCTCTCTCTCTCTCTTGCTCCCCCTCCCCTTCCCTCGCTGGCGCCGGAGGACAGACGTCGATCTAGGCTTGCCTGCCCGGTCTTCCTTGCTGATGGAGGCCCACACCGGCGGATCTGGCGGATCCAGTGCCTCCATGGCCGGATCCGTCCCTCCTCCCGTTGGATTTGTGTAGAGCACCAGGCAGGAAGCCGCCGGAGGCCAAGGACGGTGGTGGCATGGTGGAGGACTGTGGGCCGTCGCCGCTGGCCACTGCCTCCTGCGGGTCTGCTCCCCGTGCCGACTCCGCGCGTCGGCTTTGTTCTTCTCCTGCTCTCCTCCCCATGGCATCTGTACATGTTCTTCCTCCATGCACCGCCCCAGACAAGGCCGTGCAGCCAGACGCTGCTCCAGCCGAGTCGAGGCGTCCATGGGAGGGGCCCCCTCTCTCTCTCGTCACCCATGGGCGTCTGCAGTCAGACTGCTGCTCCGGCGGCCCTGCAGCCAGATCCGCTCGCTTCAATGACTCTTCAACCGAATCCGTCGCTTGTCTTGCCGGATCCATCCGCTCTCCACCCGATCTGTGAGGTACGTGCTCTTCTCAGGCGCTCCCATTTTCGGTTGTGCTGTATAGCAGGCTTAAGCTAGCAATTCATCCCCGTGGTGACCATGGGCATCCATTGCTTTTAGGGTTCCAGGGATTTTAATCTAGCGTGGGTGCCCAGATTTTGGCCATGCGTGTGACTCTGGGATTTCTTGCCTGCGGTTCTTTTTGGCCAGCAGCATTGATTTGGAGCTAGATGATTCGGGTGCTCCTGTTCTTGATTTCTAGGTGTATTTTTGGGTATGTGCAATCTACATGAGGCTGTAATTTTAGAAAGAAAAAGTATATATGTGAAGTAGAGAATTGATGCTTTTGCTATTCCTTGCTTAGGTTCTAGGTTTTTACATGTATTGCATTGGTCGGTTGCAGGAAGGATTTTAAATAAGAGGGAAGAGGCTGCCTGCATAGTCAATCATCGTTACTCAGTGACAGATTACAATTTAGTTACCTTGGGTGGTGTCATAGCTATAACACCTTCTGAATTTTATCTCTGGGAGCTGCATTTTATCATATTCTTTAGAGGTGCTAATGCAGGATTTTAGCTACAGAACGCAATTTTCATGCTGGCTATTGCTGCTTCATGAACCTCCAAAGGTAAAAATTCATCCCTCTTTGGCCAGTTTTCCTTGTCTGCCAGTGCATTTCAGTTTGCTCCTATTTAATCTAATAGATTGCATTTACAGCTCCCAATTCCCAAATGTTTGTTAGTGTAGCTTATTTAGTTCATACTGAAAATTGGCCCTTACTTATTGCAGGACTATTTTTAATTGATAGAAACCATAGCTACATTTTGTGCGCTTGTTATTGTGCTTCATTGTTAGTGATGTCTTCGCATAATTTGTTGGTTGTTCTATTACTGACCATACCCCATTGCTAATGATTTATGTATTCCTATCCATCTCTGTCCACTTTCTTGCAAATCCGCTTTCTTGCAGGTCTGGAACATCTGGAACTAAGGTCTTGTGGATCAGCTAGACTCGAAAGTGAATTGGTGAGTTACTTTGCTTCTATAGGCTGTTGTGGATCAGCTACCCCATTAAATGATTGATTGAGCAATTACTTTGTAGGCTGCCATAAGCAAATTTCTATTTTGCAACACGCTTAAGCTGGTTTATTTACAGGTTTGCATCTGGTTTGATATCCTATTTACAGTAGGAATTTTTTAGCTATTTTCTATTGCAAAAAAGAACATCAGTTTATTACCTCTCACGCTTAGGATAGTTACTAAGCCTCAAATATATTTCTGTTTGTGGCTTTCAAGGTACCTATCTTTATATGACTGTAAGTCTGTAGCCACTACGTGGATCAATAGAATACCACTTCGCAGAATAGTGTAGACATGTGTGTACTGTTCAAATGAATACACAAATTATTGATCTTGGTTTGCTGTTTTTAAATGCCAACTTAAATTACACTCAATGTTGTCGATTTCCTTTGATGACATGTTTGTTAAGCAATAGACTAAAATTGCTCCTTATGTAATGTGTATCTCGGTTCTTCTGGAGCTGTTCTGGTAATAGCATTAATATTTTCTTTGGATATTGATTTGGTTAATACTTTGGCTCCTATAGGATTGGCATTCTTTTTGTAGTTAGTAGTGTCATGTATAGCTGAAGATTATTCTGTAGAGAATGCTATGTCCTTATATTTGGTCAAAATGTTCTGGAATGGTTATTGAATGCTCGTGATTATGCCTGTAGGTCACAAATTGGTTGGGGGTTAAAGATCAGTTTATTGGATTGGCGTACTCATGGTCGATGTTGTTTGAAGACAAAGCAAATAAACTCAAGAATGATATCAATGCAAAAGATGCAGCGCTCCGTGCTTCCACAGCTTCTACCTGAACGGAAGGCATCACCAAGGAAGAAAACATGGCAGGAGAATGTTGCTAATCCCACATCAGTTCTCTACAACCTATCAAAATCCTTGCTGAACGTGCGTGCTGAATTGCTGTCTCTTCTGGGAGCTTCAGTCCAGGATGACGCTCTGCTTCCCAAACAGGCCGAGAGCTCTGTCAAACAGGATGCCCCTGGGCCTGTTAGATAGTGCTGCTGATTTACGACGTCCTTTTGTTGCCCCTCTCTAGCTAGCTATGTTAACATGCTCCTAGAGAGATCAGTGCACATGCAGCTGCAGCCTTTCAGCAAGTAGATGCTTCATAGCACGTATTGGGGTCTTATTCTGAACTATGCAGCGGTGTTCTTATTTCAGCAAGCTTTTGTAGCCTGCAACATGCTTGACATCTATCCAGCTGTTTGCCACAATCTGGTATTGATCTTGAGATGCTGAAATCGAGAGTTTATGGTGCTGCTGTGTGCTTCATGATCAGTCTGTTGTGTATTGAGAACAATGTCTTGTGTAAATGTCTTCTCTCTTCTATAACATGTTACTTCATATTGACCTATTAGATCAAAATAATTTGCCATCACCTAATATTAGGTTTTGAGTCTCTCTATTGATCATATTCATTCTATAATATCTTAGCGTTATTCTATTTGTCAAACAAAATCGCAAGGGTGTTGTGCGGGCACGCAAATTACTAAAGACCTAATCATGTGCTACTGTGACTTGGCTACTTGCAGTATGTTGTGTTATGCTGTCTCAGAAACTGCCTCCTTGGTGCTTTATCCCAAGACTGTTTTATGTATAGTTATGTATGATTTGGACATCTAGCGTCTTGTTCTACAACTGTCTCACGTAAGATATAAGTAGTATCTGGGCAACTATGTATCGTGTAATATGTATGCGGTGTTTGGACATCCCATGGTTAATCAGTTTATTCTTCCTCGGTGCTTATAGAGATAGGGTGTGCGCTTGTATATATAAGCGTCTACGTCTATAAATGGGTCTCGCAAAAAAAAATTCATTCCATCTGGTAGATACAGCAACGGTCATGACTAGCGCGCATGGGCGCGCGCAAATCACTAGTACTCCTATAGCTAAGCTAGGAGTACGCTCTTTCCAGTCCCGCGCATCGTCCTGTACGGCTCCAACTATCGAAGATGGCCGACCGATCCATCTGTGTGGACACTGTGGATGGATAACCTGCTTAAAATCCACTGCCCGGCCCCATTCTGCAAGTAGCCACGCAAGTTGCCTGGATCCGGCATTCAGCCGCCACTCGATCCAGCATTCAGCCCTGTTCGTTTGTCTTATAAGCCGTATTTTTTCAGTCAACGAATAATATTTTTCTTTTACAACAAATCAGTGAACAATACTTTCAGCCACGACTTTTCAGCCAAGCGAATAGAGCCTAAGTCTTATAAATAAACACAATTACACAAACAACACGTGAAATTCGATATCTGAAAGATTGATAGGCCTTCTTATTCGTTTGAGAGTTATGTGATGGCTGGCGACGTATGTGTAAAAGAGAAATAGTTATGGCGTTACAAGGAAAAGGAATCCAGGCCACTATTTGAAAAGGCCTAATTTGAAGCTTATTAAACTGTACGTTCCCACTAGTATTGTTTTGAGTTGAGCACATGAAATCCATCTCACTTTGAAAGAAAGCGTACTTCGGTTCAGGGCAATTTTTTGCAAGCCCATACTGTTTTCTTAATATAGCCCAGCACACAACTCCACAGACATAATAGTCTAATACTATGCTCACGCCCACATAGCCCAAGCGAAGGCAACGGGCAGGAACATCACAGACAGACACGTCGGACGGAGAACAATCCTACGAGGCAGGGACGAACCAGCCGCGCATTGACAAGTCATCGACACCGTGGCGCCTCCGCAGCCAGGTGTCCCTCTCCCGCGCGCCGACGGGTCGCAGTTAGTGGAGGCTCCACTAGGCCGTAAGCCGTATCATG
The DNA here is from genome assembly GCA_038087645.1 of Saccharum hybrid cultivar R570. Taxonomy (NCBI): domain Eukaryota; kingdom Viridiplantae; phylum Streptophyta; class Magnoliopsida; order Poales; family Poaceae; genus Saccharum; species Saccharum hybrid cultivar. The sequence continues at coordinate 19,770,907 of JAQSUU010000139.1, forward strand.
TGTATCGACCATATTTCTGAACTTATATTATTTATTACAGTAGTCGCTAATGATGAGCGTGAGTGCGGTTTGGCGCACGGCCGTCCGTCCTTTCAGCGAGCCGCGCGCTCCCGGCGCATTTTGGTCTTACAAAAGTCTGCTTAAGCACGCAATCTGTGGGTGCTTGTTGAGCTCTCGTCTTCATCTTGTGTACTTAATAACTTTGTGCCCCCCCACTATGCATTGATCACTTACAACAGTGCTCATTGTAGCCGTAGCTTCATCTAACAGTATACGCCCCCTGCTCTGATATACAACAGCGAGCATATTTATTGCTGAGGTTTTTACAGTTCAATCAGTCTGAAAATTAGAGACTATACTGTCAATCTAAATATGAAGCGGGTAAAAAAAATCGTGTGGGTATGAGGCACTTCCTGTTGCAATATCAGATTCTTAACTGTAGTCAAAGAAAAAGCTTTGTCAATCAATGAATTATGCCGCCCAAATGCATGATGGGTTCGTCAGGTGTCTAGTGAGGTGTATCTTATCTCCATGACTCGATGTTATCGCCATTAACCCACGTTCCATTAGTTTAGAATCGATCAACTAGTCCATCAGGTTAAGCTAAACCTCATTTTGGATTTGCCGCTAATAAATAATCCACTGACGGTGGCCCCAAATATCTTTACTGTCTCCTCCCGTTCCTATATAAACCCCTCCCCACGCCGTGCCACGAGAGAACACTCTCCCACAGTCCCACTACACCACCACCACCAACGCGTTTTACGACGCGCCTCCGCGTTACAGGCTTACAGCTCGACAAGATGAGCGTCGAACAGTTGCATGCAAGGAGGCTCCTGTCGCACGCCGCCGCCTCGTCGGCGGGGCCGACGGCGGTGCAGGTGTCTGCAGCGCACACGCACGCAGCAGCAGCGCCCTTCAGCTCGCTGAACACGACGGTGATCACGGTGCTGTCGCTACTCCTGTGCGGCCTGGTGGTCGTGCTCGCGGTGCACGCGGTCGTCCGGTGCGCGTTCCGCGTCACGCGCCGCGTGTGCTACGGCCAGGACGAGGAGCCCCCGGCGGCGGCGGCGGCGGGGATGCGTCGGCGGCCTCCTCCTGGTTACGAACGACGTATGGAATATGAAGTAAAAACGAAATTAATCACAGCGGAGACACGATTTAACGTGGAAAACTCCTCTAATGCGAAGGAGAAAAACCACGGGCACCAGCCAGCAACAATCTCACTATCTCAAGAGTTTTGGGTTACACGCCTATGACGGCTTACAAGAGAATCAAGTCTCCAAGAAACCCTAGCAAGGGTATATATGTACCGTACCGCGGGGGGCTCCGCATCCCGCACCCCGTGTGTGCACGGGCGCGCGGCCTGATGGGCCAGCTTCAGACTCCGCTACGCTCCGCCCCAGCCTTCGGCTTTTACGGGCCTCCGCTTCGCTCCGTCAGAAGCCGCCCTATATCTTGCAGTGAATTTGGAACAACTCCAACAAACTCTACCTTAAGACAAATTCATCTTGTATCATAAATCAACCCATCATCCTGAACAACAAAGATAGAAAACCACTGGTGCCAACAATAGTCTCTTGGACTATTCAATTAAACCAATTAAGCTTGAGCATAACTCAAATTTAGCAACAGGAACAAACTTTGTCATCATATCAGCAGGATTATCATGAGTACTAATCTTGCATACCTTCAGCTTACCTTCTTCAATCACATCACGCACAAAATGATACTTGATATCTATGTGCTTAGTTCTCTCATGGAACATCTGATCTTTAGTGAGGTAAATTACACTTTGACTGTCACAGTGCAAACTTATGCAAGATTCAATTCCACTGAGTTCAGCGTAGAAACCTTTCAACCATATCAATTCTTTGCACGCTTCACAAATAGCCATATATTCTGCTTCAATAGTAGACAAAGCAACAACAGACTGTAACGTAGCCCCCAACTCACAGCACAACTGCCAACAGTAAACACATAACCAGTAATTGATCTTCGCTTGTCCAGATCAGCAGCATAATCAGAATCCACATAACCAATGAGACCTTTAGCAGTTCTTCCAAAATTTAAACAAGAATCTGTTGTGCCTCTGAGGTACCTGAAAATCCACTGAACTGCCATCCAATGTTCTTTGCCTGGATTAGACATATATCTACTAACAAGACTCATAGCATATGACAAATCTGGACGAGAGCAAACCATGGCATACATCAAAGACCCAACAGCACTAGAATAAGGAACCCTTGACATGTACTCAATCTCTGCATCTGTATTAGGACACTGAGCAGCTGACAACTTAAAGTGAGGTGCAATAGGGGTACTAACAGCCTTAGCATTTTGCATGTTGAAACGCTGAAGAACTTTCTTGATGTAATTTTGTTGACTAAGAAATAGCAAACCAGATTTTCTGTCTCTACTAATTTCCATACCAAGAATTTTTTTAGCACTACCAAGATCTTTCATATCAAACTCACTACTTAACAACTTCTTTAACTTAGTGATTTCAAACTTGCTCTTAGCAGCAATCAGCATATCATCAACATATAACAGCAAATATATAAGTGATCCATTAACATGCTTGATGTAAACACAGCTATCATATTTAGATCTTTTGAAACTGTGTGACAACATAAATGAATTAAACATCTTGTTCCACTGACGAGGGGACTGTTTCAAACCATACAAGGAGCGTTTCAACTTGCACACATATTTTTCCTTGCCAGGCACTATGAACCCTTCCGGTTGGTCCATGTATATGTCCTCCTCTAGCTCTCCATGCAAAAACGCAGTCTTCACATCTAACTGCTCAAGCTCAAGATCATGTGAAGAAACAATACTCAAGAAAGTATGAATTGAACTGTGTTTTACCACTGGAGAGAACACATCATTATAGTCAACACCCGGAATTTGACTGTAGCCTTTTGCAACTAACCTTGCCTTATACTTTGGAGGCTCGCTTGGAGATAAACCCTCCTTTCTCTTGAAGATCCACTTGTAATTTATGGTCTTCTTGTTCTTAGGCAAAGGAACAACCTCCCATGTACTGTTCTTCTCAAGAGACTGCATCTCCTCATGCATAGCAGAAAGCCAATTCTCACTATCAGCACAACGAACAACTTCTTTATAGGTTGCTGGCTCATGAGGACATCCTCCACTATTACCCGCTGGCAAAGACGCAATAAAAAAAGGTCAAGTGGCCTAGTTGTAGTCGGGCGGCGATCGTGTGAGCCTCTTAATAATCCCACCTTGCTTAGCTTGGGAGGAGGAAGTCACCTTAAAAGAGAGAGTCACCCTTCCCCTATTAGACTAGTCTTTTAGGGACATTGGGTCTTTCCCTGAGTGGGTGTGCATAAGAACTGTTGGGGTCCGGACAACCTTAATTTATTGGGTCTCGGCCAACCCCACCTGGGCCGGATGCATCATCTTCTTGTTCTTAGGCAAAGGAACAACCTCCCATGTACTGTTCTTCTCAAGAGACTGCATCTCCTCATGCATAGCAGAAAGCCAATTCTCACTATCAGCACAACGAACAGCTTCTTTATAGGTTGCTGGCTCATGAACATTCTCCACCTGTTCAGCACAACTCAAAGCATAGTAGGACAAATTACATTCTTCGATAAGACGTTTAGGAGGTACAACTGTCCTTGTTGACTTGTGTTGAGCAATAGGTAATTCCTCCTGTAGCTGCAAACTAGGAGGAGTTTGCTGAACATCATCATGAGCATCATCATCAGCAACATCATTATTATGGTCATCCTGCTCATCAGCAGGCTCCACCTGCACACCTATATCATCATCAACATGCTCCACTTGTATGCGCATACTCTGCAGCTCTTTTTCTGGAACATGATTTGAGGGCAAACTGTCAGTAAACATCACAGATTCATTGAATACAACACTCCGGCCCAGCCTTCGGCTTTTACGGGCCTCCGCTTCGCTCCGTCAGAAGCCGGCCTATATCTTGCAGTGAATTTGGAACAACTCCAACACTCCTGCCAGGCCGGGCCCAGGAGGAAGCGCGGGCCGCGAACTGGCCTCCCCCCGTGGATAGTCTACTCCCGCGAAGTGGAGCTCACCGGGTGTGGCGCGGCGGAATGCGCCATCTGCCTCACGGAGTTCCTGCAGGGTGACCGCGTGCGCGCGCTGCCGCACTGCAACCACGGCTTCCACGTGCTGTGCATCGACCGCTGGCTCGCCGCGCGGCAGACGTGTCCCACGTGCAGGCGGGCGCCGTTCGCCCCCAAACCCTCCCCCTCCCCGCCGGACATCGCGGAGGCGCCGGAGGTCGGGCAGCTTCAGGTGCACGTTTCAGAGCAGCTAGCAAGCTAACCGCATATGCATGGATCAATGGGCGCCTTCGTGTCGACGGCGCTTGCTGCGCTCTAGGACGGCGCCGACAAGGTCAACCGGTTCATCGTTGTGCCGATTATGTGTCCGTTATTATGATCTTGTTCCTGTACCTTGTAGCTTTCTTTCACTTGTTGGACACCAGATATTTGAGTGATGCTGTGTGTGCGGTGGGCCCTACGAGTTTTGCAGCTAAGTATGTTATGTCCGCGGAAGACTTGTCCCGCAAAGTAGATAGCTTGGTAACTGACCGCAAACCCGCCAATAAACTCTCCGGCAAGCGATGTGGGTTAACGGCCAGCCGCGAACCAACCCGCCTGCAAGCTTACGGTGAGGCGTCATGCGTATTAGCGTATCGCCTTATCATGCGGTCGAGTGCTGAAAGCACCGACGATGTATCACCAGCCCCATTCACCCCGGCTCGGCTCGGTTCACCGGTGCACGTTGCTGTTCCGACGTCAGAGGAAAGGAAGGGGAGCCCGATGGAATCGCGTCAGATCTCCCGGAAAGAACGTGTGAATTATTGCCACTTTGAGGAGCTGGAAAAAGTCAATGATTGGACTTGTTAACTCCCGGGGAGTTTGGTTTCGCGCTTTTGCGGTTCCTAACGAGACTGATTCGGCGGTGGTGCGGGCAGTTTCGGCAACAGATAATTGCCGTCAATCCCACGAGTCTCAAACTATAGCGTTTGGTAAGTACCAAGGCTCCAATTGCTGCGCTCCTTGTTGCGCTCGCGAGTCACGAGGCATGAAACGGTTTACCACTCGGTAATAGGTCTATCTTGAGGGTAAAATTGACGTCGTAGCTTACCTCGTAGCTAGTCGTTTTTTAGGGCACAGGCACCAGACACGGGTGCTGGAGATCGCGATCAGATGATGAGGATCTGTTTGGAGGCGAGCAATGGTCGACGTTGAACTTGCCTGTCTCGTGGCCTCTGCTGACTCTGCTTTGTCTACTGTAAAAGATCTTTGAGCTCAGATCGCACTTCTATACATATTAATAAATCGTGAAAATTTCTACACTCCTTTTTGTTTCCACCTCAAAATTTTTGTCTGCCAAGAATCCGAACAAAGAGAGAGGGAGAGGAGGCGTTGTCTTGAACCAAGAGTCTCCAAGATGTATTACGCTTGGAGAGTCCGTTTCTGCGGTTTCCGTCTAGAATTCTGTTTTTTTTTTCTTTCCTCGTTGGTGTTCCTTTTTCCGTTTTGTGCCGTCAGCTCATGTCGTTCCCGTGGTGTTTTTTCTTTTCCGTTTTTCTTTTTCTTTTCCTTTTCTGTCGGCCTTTTTCCGTTTTGTCCCTTCAGCTCCTGCCATTCCTATGGTATTTTTTTTCTTTCCCTTTCTTGTCCGTGGTTTGTGCATCTTTGTTTTTCTTTTTCTTTTTAATTGTGTTTTTTCTCTTCACCCTTTCTCTCTCTATGCATTTTTGTTTGTTTCCTTCTTCCTCCATCTAGGTCTTTCTTAAATAATAAATATAATAATACATGTCTTTGAATTATTGACTTTTACCAAAAAAAACTTAAAGATTTTTACCATCAAATTGATCCCGTTTTGATTAGGGAAAAAATAACTTTTAGAACTTGGATAGGCCGATGGTCTAGCTAATCAAACCACCAACTAAAATATTGAGCACTTTGTTATTTAATATATAATCCAGTCTAAATAACTCTATTTTGCAACTCTATGATGATTAACAAACAAAACAATACAATCTATAAATATTTTATTCTAATTCAATATTGGTATAATAGGACATTTTGATATTATTGCCACTATTAACTTAGTATTATGTGTGTCTTGTCATCATAAAAAATTATAGAAAGGGTAAAATATAAATTAATATGTATTCATGTTTTTGTTCCCATAAATATTTTATGTTATTTTTCTCTCGTTGCAACGCACGAGGCAAAATTTCCGCCATGTTTTTTTTTCTACCTCTCTCTCCGTATCCGTATTTGTTTCTTCCTTCTGGTATGGTTCGCTGGGTCATGTACGGCTTCTGTGTTCTCTTCTGTCCACGTTTTCTTTTTCATGGGAGTCACAGGGTCCTACGCTAAAATTAGAAGCCATGTATGAGCTTCTTTTTTTTGTTGAGACAAACAGATCTCCAATCTCCGTTAATAGAATAGCAAGTGCGGGCATTGCATATAATCTGCAGATATTATATATATATATACACACACACACACACAAATATTATATATATAATGCCCAAGGTTAGCTAGAAAAATTCACATCCGTGCATGGCAGATAGTCTCGTCCAAAACGAAATGAACTTGATGATGCATCCGTGCACTACATGGAGTCTGATTCTAAGGCAAAAATATGTCCATACAACCATCCGGTATTGAGTCATATTCCAGAAATGAATTAGAATAGATGACACAACATCTCTCTAACTACTGGAGAATGAAAAGTTTCTTTCGTCTCACTTACACCTTTCGTATCTTGTATGTGACATGTGACCCAGACTCATATGACCCATATTCATATCACCGTGCTAGCTCATACGAGCTGGAAAAACTCGCATCTAGCGATGATGGATATGAAGTCCCATTCGAAGACATACTAGGTCGCGCTCTCTATATCTTATATGTGACTCGGACTCATGAGCCATGTTCACACGAGTTAGAACAACTTACGTCTATCGATGATACACAATTTGATTCTAATATGTATTTGGTTTCCCGTTGCAACGCACGGGGCACTTTTGCTATATCTTATATCTGACTCGGACTCATGAGCCATGTTCACACAAGTTAGAACAAATTGCGTCTATCGATGATACACAATTCGATTCTAATATGTATTTGGTTCCCCGTTGTAACGCACAGGCACTTTTGCTAGTTGGTAATAAATGGTGAAAAGAGTTATCTCGAAAGTGGAACGTGATACACGGGTTCCACCATAAACCTTCGAAAATATCGCATGTGAATCTGCTAGTGCTAGAGAAACGATAGTGCGACCTTGCACCGGTGCAGGAACAAGTACCTTCCACCATAAACCTTCGAAAATATCGCATGTGAACCATGTTGAGGTATCCAAACTACTTTTTTTAAAAAAAATGTTCATGTTTTGATTCGGTCTATTCGGGTGCGCTTGTTCTATGTGTAGGTGCTGCTGCGAACACTGTACGATGTGTTTCTTTGCGATCTATTTTTTTGTCGAAACCGTGCGAAAATCTGATGAAGATTTGGTCGGAGGTGAGTAATGGCTGACGTTGAACTTGCATGTCTTGTCGCTCTGCTGTGAATTGTGATAGATCTTTGAGCTCAGATCGCACCTGGTAAAGGGTGAGAGAACTCGAGAGTGCAACGTGATACGGGCTCCTCTGAAAACCTCCTCCGAAGACATCCCATGTGATTCTTCTTGAAAAAACGATAGTGCGATCCTGTTTTCCTGCAGCCTGCAGCAACAAGTCAGTGGGTCTGACCGGACTATTGGATTGGCCGGATGCGAAAGGAAATAACAACCATCGGCCCAGCTCTGTGGACCTGGAGCCTTTGGGCCAGCGGAAACAAATCTGTGGGCCTGAGAAAATTCTACGGGCCTTTTGACCCGAAGTCTCGAGCCTACTTCTTCTCGAGAGGTTGGAGACGGTGACTGGGCCGGACCGGTATCGTTAGTTGGCACCTGCTACTGCCAGCGACGGCTGGGTCCACCAGCCCACGGAGCACGGCCGCCGCCCGTGCCCCACCATCCGCCGAGGACGTGCGCCGGATTCGGCACCGAAAGCTTCGCGGTCCGGCCGCCGTCCGCCTGCGCAGATTTTTATTTCGGCTGTGTTCAGTCACCTGAAAAGATGAAAAGTGTACGGTAACACGTTTTGGTTTTATTTGATAAATAGTATCCAATCGTTAACTAATTAGGTTCAAAACGTTCGTCTCGTAAAGTACAACCAAGCTGTACAATTAGTTTTTGATTGCATCTACGTTTAGTACTCTATGCATGTATCGCAAGTTTGATGTGACAGAGTTTTTTTTTTTACATAGTGCATTTTTGGAGGAACTAAACACAGCCGTCATCTTGCGGCCGCTGCGGTGCTGCGTCTCCATTGACCCGGCACGGGCGAGGTCAGAGAGAGCGAGCTGTTGGCCGGGTCCGGTCGTCCCTGCGCTCGCCAGGGCTGCTGTCATGCCGTGCCGAGACACGGTGGCAGGCGGCTTCCCAACGACGCTGGGCACCCGTAGCCAGCGCCTGCAGACCAGTCCAACCAGGCGGGCTCATATAAAGAGGTTCCCCTGTTCCCCAACTTTGGCTGCCGCTCTCCCATTTGTCTCGTCTCGCTCTCACGCTCGCGTCACCGGAGCTCTCCAGAAGCGAGCCCCAACTGCCCAAGGGCGAGCGATCCGATCCCCTTCGCGGCCTCGTCAACGACGCCGAGGTATAGCCGTGTTCCCCCTTGCTCTGGCACAGATTTGATCCGAGGAAGCGATCAGCTGTAGACAGTCGGTTGATAGATCCCCGCTCGAGCTTCCCGTCGGTGTTGACTTCGATTTTTCATGTTAATTTTGCTGTTTTTGTCATGTTTGTTTCGTCTCTGGAATTCGGATAGGCGGTCTCTGGTATGGTTTAAAGTGATCCAGCATATAACGAGCAGAAACTACCGGCATATGTGTAGTTGTGTGCTCCTACTATGTGTCCTACAATTTCTACAGTACCGCTGTGGTGTTTGATTGGATTCTCTGTTTATGTGATCGAACTTAATGTCCAGTTACTCAGTCAGTTCATAGGAGTATATATGATTCAGCATGTGGTGACTGGTGAGCTGCGTGCTATGCTGATCCGTAGCAGAGTAGCAGAACCCGCAAATTGCGTTCAGATCACTCTGTGAAGAACTGGAGACGATCTCAAGCAGTGAAATCACACTGTTTCTGTCGATGATTGACAGATGGAATGTGACTCAGATATTCAATTAACAAAAAAAAATCAACCAAAGTGCCCCCCGTGATCATCCTACCCAAATAGGAGTGTGGTTTCAGCCGATTCATGTAACTGGTACATACGTGGTATGTTTGTTGGCCATAAAAAAATGAAACATGCATGATATGATGGTAGGAGAGAAATTTGTGGCCAATCAAGTATCAAGATAATGAATAATTTGTATCTATCAGCTGCCACCAAAGTCTGGTCGTCTCTGCGAATTGCTTGAAAACTTATATACTTGTATAAGTCAAGTATCAGTTTTAACGCAAAGTCAAGCAGGGCCGTCCCAGTAAATTTAAGGGCCCTTGGGCAAGTAAGACAAAAGGGCCTAATGATAACTTTTTTATATGACGATTATATATTGTATATATTGTACTACTAATAAGAGTTATTAATTAACCAATATATAATTAGATCATAAAAAATAGCGACTGTATAAAAAATTCATGTAATATGAAATGATTTCAGTTTAGAAATAAATTACTTGCAGCCACTCGCCACTCGATGAATTGATTAATAGATCAACTTCTCGCATGATGCCTGGTTGCCTATATGTGGATTGGGAAGACGAAAGGCAAAATGTTAGCTCAAGCAAAAACTGCACTACTGCAGTCAGCAGGTGCAGGCCTAGCCCTATAAGGCTGTAACTAAAATCACTGCAGCAGCGAAGATTATGCGACGAACGGCCACAGTCAGCAGATCACGCTAGTCAGGAAATCGCGAGGAAGGGCTGCAGAGTCGCGAGGAAGGGCTGCTGCAGACAGCCACCTACGGCGGCACGGAGCCGCGGACTAGTTGTCCGAGAGTGAACTATACCTGGACCTTTGCGCCAATATATATATATATATATATATATATATATATATATATATATATATATATATATATATATATATATATATATATATATATATATATATATACTATGACACACATATACTCCTGGGCCTCCACCAGCAATGGGCCCATGGGCGTCGCACTGCGTGCCCCCCCTCTGGGACGGGCCTGAAGTCAAGTATCAGTTTCTTAATCATGAACAGTTGTTCACATTGGTTTTGACTGATGACTGGGATATTGCAATTCGGGGTTATCATACTTTTTTTGTGGGGGTTTACCTGACTCCTTGGACAGTTTAATGATTTACACCGCTGCTGATAAATCCAAATACATTCTGAATATTGCATTCTGCTGCAGAACACTTTGAGGAATGGCTGAAGAGGATGTCCAGCCCCTTGTGTGTGACAATGGCACTGGAATGGTCAAGGTTGGTTCTCCTGTCCGGCTGTCAATCCTTAGCTAGCATACATGTGTTTCAGTTTCTTTATGCCTGTTTATTCATTTCTGATTTAACAAACTGATGGGCTCTTGATGCCAAACAGGCGGGTTTCGCTGGTGACGATGCACCGAGAGCTGTCTTTCCTAGCATTGTAGGCAGGCCACGCCACACTGGTGTGATGGTGGGCATGGGTCAAAAGGATGCATATGTGGGCGATGAAGCTCAGTCCAAAAGAGGTATTCTGACACTGAAGTACCCAATCGAGCACGGCATTGTCGGCAACTGGGATGATATGGAGAAGATCTGGCACCACACCTTCTACAATGAGCTTCGTGTGGCACCTGAGGAGCATCCTATACTGCTGACCGAGGCTCCTCTGAACCCCAAGGCAAACAGGGAGAAGATGACCCAGATTATGTTCGAGACGTTCAACTGCCCGGCAATGTATGTGGCCATCCAGGCCGTTCTTTCCCTGTACGCCAGTGGTCGAACAACTGGTATGTTACTGCATTAAACCTGTTTCGTGTCAGCATTCGGATAGCAGTGTAGTGAGTGACAACGATCTTTCTTCAGGTATTGTGCTCGACTCTGGTGATGGTGTGAGCCACACTGTCCCCATCTACGAAGGGTACACGCTTCCTCATGCTATTCTTCGATTGGACCTTGCTGGTCGTGACCTTACCGACAACCTGATGAAGATCCTTACTGAGAGGGGTTACTCCTTCACCACAACTGCCGAGCGAGAAATTGTCAGGGACATCAAGGAAAAACTTGCCTACGTTGCCCTTGATTATGAACAGGAGCTGGAGACTGCCAGGACCAGCTCCACCATTGAGAAGAGCTACGAGCTACCCGATGGCCAGGTTATCACAATCGGTGCAGAAAGGTTTAGGTGCCCTGAGGTGCTATTCCAGCCATCCTTCATTGGCATGGAATCTCCTGGCATCCATGAAGCCACGTACAACTCCATCATGAAGTGTGACGTCGATATCAGAAAGGATCTGTACGGTAATGTTGTCCTCAGTGGTGGCTCCACTATGTTCCCTGGTATTGGTGACCGCATGAGCAAGGAGATCACTGCACTTGCCCCCAGCAGCATGAAGGTGAAGGTGGTTGCTCCTCCGGAGAGGAAGTACAGTGTTTGGATTGGTGGCTCCATTCTGGCCTCCCTCAGTACCTTCCAGCAGGTTGTTACTGTCTCAAAACCTCAAAATCTAAATGCAACGTTTCTGCTTGCTTTGCAGTTCTATTGTATATGAAATTTAATTTATTCTTGTTATTGTATTGTAGATGTGGATCTCCAAGGCAGAGTATGATGAATCTGGTCCAGGCATCGTCCACATGAAGTGCTTCTGAATTTCTGGAGCAGTATATCTGTTACTTGTATTTTCAGTTAATTGGGATGCAAGATTGTCCCATGGTTTCTATAGCATTCTTGGTTCTTTCTGGATCATTGAAGGGCTGTTGGCCATGGAGCATTGTGAAAGGTGGTAAAGTCGATTGATGTACTACATAAAGAAACATGTGCAGTACTTCAGCGGTATAGATCGTCAGGTCAGTTTAGTTTTTTTTTTTCAACAGCACCATATCAGGGCGTTCCTGATGTGTGCGGTTGATCTGGGTTTTTACACGACGCAAGGGTGTCGGCTGTCGCCCATGCAGTTTGAGTCTTTGAGAGCTTTCAGTTGGTTTCTGCACTTCAGTACGACAGTACATGGAACAGAGTTCGCATTTGATGGCCAGCGCCCCAGCCCAGCGTGGCATGGGTGTTGATGATTTGTACTTGGAGCTGTTTGTTTTATTCCTTTTCATGAAACAGATGTTATTGTTTGTACAGGGATAAATTGTTTATCCTTCAAATGTTTTAGATACTGTTGGAGCAAACTTCATTTGATTTACTTCTGAGTACCATGCGAGTTTCGGAGTTAGCCAAAAGACAAGATTAGCACGCTTGCATGACGCGGTTAGACAATCTTGCATGTCCTTGAGAACTTTTTTTTTATTGAGGCCCTATCTGTTTTAGCTACGAAGCAGCTTGTAGATCCTATATTTGTGTCAAGACGAGGGTTGAAAAGCCGATGGCAGGCTGGCAGCTTAGCAGGATTCTAACTAATTGTCTCTGTTATCTTGCTCACACGTGAGCACAATGGATAAGTTGGTAAATATGTATGCCACAATCAGGTAAAAAAGCTGCTCACATGTGAGCACAATGGAGAAGTTGGTAAATATGTATGCCACAATCAGGTAAAAAAGTTGGGTTTGAGTGGATTATTGAACAGTAGAATGTAAACTCGCCAGATTAAGGGGCTATTTGGATTGCCCCCAGACAAACTTGTGTGGTTCAGGCGTCGCTCCCAGAAACTTGTGTGGCGTAGGCGTCGCTCCTAGGCATTTGATTTTGAATGTCTCTGCGTTTGATTTTGGACGTTTGGAGCCAGGATTAGTGCTTAGCAGGGAACTCATCTTGGAGGGCGAGAATCAAACAAACCATCTTGAAGGGTGTGAACCAAACAAGCCATATAGAGTTTATGGTAAAAACGCTAGCTCTTGTTTCGGTTAAGAATTGTAATTAGAATTCATAATCTCTAGCCAAAACAAACATGTCATAGAGGAGGATCTGTGTACTTTTTTTGATCAAGATATTTATAACTCCAAAAAATCTTGTATAACTGCAAGACATCGAGAACATTAAGATGGATCACTTTGTTAATACTTTAAATAATTAGACCACTTTGATTTACTCTATAAATACAAGCGTGTGTGTGTGTTTTTGGAGAAATAGGTTTCTATGTGAAGATCAAAGTGTCATCAAAGGTTGATGACAAAAGGAATGGATGACAACTTGGCATATGTGGCTAGTGTATGCTTTGTAGAATCAAGTATAACGTTAGGCCATAATGCGTGAAGTTGAAGACGAAGAGTTGATGACCTCAGAGGTTGACGACAAAAGGAATCAAGAACAACTTGGCATGTGTGGCTAATGTATGATTTGGAGAATCATGAAGATGGAGACATATCCAAGAGTTGATGACAAAGAGGATCAAGAAGTCAAGATTGAAGATGAAGATCAATCAATGGTCAAACAAAGCAATCAATGACTCAAGATCAAGGGCAATGATCTCGGATGAGTAAAGTATTGCAAACGAGGACTCGCAATTGAGAGTTTTCAAGAGTTAGGCATCATCGAGAAGGGGATGTGAATGTGAGAAGCTCAATCAAATGTTCAGTATGCATGGTGGTGTAGTGTTGATGAACAGATGGTCCAATGAGCTTAGAAATGCAACAAGGAATCCAGATAGATAAGTTTCACCTCAATTAGAGCTCGTTTGAAGAAATTGGAGACCACACATGAAGCACGTAAGGGATAGCTTGACGCTGAGGAAAACAAGTTTAGCGGATGAAGGAGAAGGTCATTGATCAATTAGTGGATGCGAGAACAAAGCCTAGGGTTTTTTAGGAATTAGGACTATTCAAGTGGCAATGATGGGCGGTCAAGCCAAGTGGTGTTGTGAGCACCAGATATTTAGCAAGCGAGTGTTGGTTGTTGAAAACTCACTGTACAAATGTGTTCATAGAACAGTGTGGTCATGGGTGCAGGGTGAACACTTGGACAACCATCAGATGATGACATAAGCTAGTCATTCCAGTTTTTCATAATTATCTGGTGGAGGTGCACTATGCAAATGTGCACACCAGATTGTCTCACCAAGACTTGTGGACTGCCCGGTAGCCATTTTCCTGGTGGTCGTCGGAGCACTTTTTCTAATGATTGGTAATGGCTATCCCCAACTTGTGGGCAATAAATACCTCCCAAATGGGATCTTATAGTGCCTTTTTTGGACATTGAATAGGCCAAGGAGCTTAGACAATATAATAGTGAGAGATGTAGTGTTTAGGGCATGTGTTGATATGAGAGACACACGTATGGTATGAGAGTGGTCGTGTTATATGTGAGTCTAGACACCCATAAGAGCTATAGTTATCATGAGCCGCAACACTTGAGGTCTTTTTACAACCTTCCGGTGGAGACAAGGTGGTGGCCTTCAAGGTAGCGACCCTCCATGTGTGATGTGGAGCAGTGTTGTATCAATGTGCGAGGGACAAGAAGCCCTCCTTGTTTGGTGTTTGTAGTGTACACAACGTCATGATGACCGAAAGCAAGCGAAGGTGATGAGACTCGATGACTCACAATCGCATTTGATATGCAATCCAACAACGTGACCATATGGAGTGACAATGATATTGATTGTGAGACTATGACTCATGAGGTTGTCTTTAATTGGCTGTAGTCCAGTACCATGATTGAAGGAGTCAGATGGCATGAGAGACTGTGTGACCTCATTGCTTTTGGTCTGTCATGCAAACACAATGATCGAAAGAGATTTGGTGTCCGAGTGCATACCTCGATGGAGCTCCAACATGAACTATGGATTGTGTTTTGCAACCGATACCATGGAACGAAAACCAGTTGTCTATTTGCCTCGCTTTTATGTGTTACTTGTTCTAGCTTAGAGGTTAGTTCTAGTTTTGTGTGCAAAAACCTTGCGTGACAATTCTAATTGCATGCTAGAGTATGGTTATCTTTTGAGCTTAATTATGCATCTTAGTGTGCCTCTTGCTAAAGACATGTTTACTGTGTTGGCCCTAAGGACTCAGTGTGAATCTTTTAGCCCTAGAACAAGAACTGCAAGCAGGGTGTGATAGAAATACGTACGCTAAGATTTGTTGTGATTAAATTTTTAGAGTCCCAGTTCAATCCCCACCCTCGTGTTGACAGCAAAAAGTGTATGAGGAGTTTAAACACGGTTTTGGAAAATAGTTACAATCAAAAGGGGTTAAAATAGGGCAAAATTGACAAAATCTAATAAAAATCGACTAAGGCAGGTTCTACCATTCATTGGCTGAAAATAGGCCAAACCGACCTAGGCTTGTTTTGGCTCTCTGAGTCTACATCAATCCAAATTCTATGCAAACTTGCCAAATATCGTATGAAACACATATCTCGTTTGGAAAATGTTTTGTACGGGGATAAGACCACCCCTTTTATATATATATTAGGAGATCCGACCATTTGAGGTTACACACACACAATGGATAAAAAGAATCAATCTACTACACCCTTTTTCCTACTTTTACCTCTTGCAACCCCATATTCTCCAGCACCTTCTTGAAGAGACTTGTTAGTATCATAGATGTTCTTGTCGATCTAAGGGCGACTCTGCTGTGCTTCTCTTGGATGGGCCAACCCAACCAAGATGTGTTCCATGGGTCTTCTGAACGAAGAACGAGTGTCAAATCTATGTAGTTGTCTTGTTGGTCGGTCTTGCTGCACTTGATCTCCATCGCTGCATACATAGGCCGTCCTCAATTGATCTAGACTTAGCTGATGTGTGACCACAATTCACGGAACATCTTTGTACGGTTGTATCTAGGACTCGATTACGAATGTTTGACAACACTTGCACACATGTGGCTAAGGGTTTTTTTTTTGGCACAAATGTAGTATTCTAGTTTCTGCATTGATAATTCTAAACGAGGTGAAAGAGTTGGTGGCGAGTTTCACATGTATACAATACAAGATGATCAACGAACCATGCGGCTCATTTACATGCCCAGTACTCTTTAGCTTCTTTTCATAATTTTGTTTGACAATTTTTTCTTAGTTTATTGCAGAATTGTCTACAGTTCGATTGTAATAGTTCATCTTAATGAACGAAGCTTTTGTTCGCAAAGAATAAAGTTTCCGCATTGGTAATCAGTAGTGCATTTTTTTGTTTAGCGGCTGTTTTTTTTTTTGCTAAAAGAGTTAGCAATCTTTTGTAAGATTTTAGCCAACTCGTTGCAAATTAAATATTTTTATTGAAAATAGTTCCGAGACCATGGACGATTCTTAAAAAAATGAATGGACGTTGCGAGGTGGCAAAATGATTTTTTCTTGCGGAGTTGCGGGTGAAAGTTGAAACCAGGCTAGGCTAGCCTTCCACACTTCGCAGCAGAAGCAGACCCGCACCCGCAGTCCGCGGAGCGCGTGAACCAACCAATCACAATGCAGGAATTCCTCCCCACGGATCATCCCCACACCACCCTTCTCTTCATATTCCAGCCAATCAGAACGCAGGAACCTCTCCTTCCCACGGATCGATCCGCGTGCTCACCCGCAAACCCAATCCAGGCCGTCCGTCCTCCTCCAATCCAACGCTCGAAACCCCATTTCCCTCCACGAAGGCCCGCCGCTGCCCCCAAAATTTCCCACTCTCCCGCCCACCCGTCCCCTATTTAATCACCCCGCCGCTCCCCACTCCATCTCACCCAGCAATCTCATCAATCTCCCGAGCAATCCCTAGCAGAAGAATCCTCCCGCGAAGCAAAGTCCTAGCATTCCTCCCCACTCCCCCAATGGCCCGCACGAAACAGACGGCGAGGAAGTCCACCGGCGGCAAGGCGCCGAGGAAGCAGCTGGCGACGAAGGCGGCGCGCAAGTCTGCCCCGGCGACCGGCGGAGTGAAGAAGCCCCATCGCTTCCGCCCCGGCACCGTCGCGCTCCGGGAGATCCGCAAATACCAGAAGAGCACGGAGCTGCTGATCCGCAAGCTGCCGTTCCAGCGCCTAGTGCGGGAGATCGCCCAGGACTTCAAGACCGACCTCCGCTTCCAGAGCTCCGCCGTCGCCGCGCTGCAGGAGGCGGCCGAGGCCTACCTCGTCGGGCTCTTCGAGGACACCAACCTCTGCGCCATCCACACCAAGCGCGTCACCATCATGCCCAAGGACATCCAGCTCGCCCGCCGCATCCGTGGGGAGAGGGCCTAGAGCGTCGTCGCCGTGGAGGTGGAAGTAGTTGTCGTAGTTTCTGTCATTAGTGGATCAGAAGGTGTAGAGATGTGTTGGGTCCTGTAGTTTGGTCAGTCATCGGTCGAATCATGGAGTAGTTGGTTGTTCACTGCTGTAGTTTAATTGTCATGATGAAATGGCAATGAAGTCCTAAGTTATCAGTTCCCAAATTTCTCCGTTTGCATCCTATTTGTTTCCTGTGTGCAATGTATTTTATATTTGTGGGATTAACTCGGAGGAATAGTGGATCGACGTTTTTCTGCAGCTTCGCCATGGTTTTTTTATGCGATGATTGATGCCGAGTTCAGACTATAGAGTTGGTCGTGTACATGATGTACACAAGTTGGTTCTGGGCTGTCAAGCTGGGCCCACTGTCAGATTCATCTACCCCTTCTGTGGGAATCGTCTTGTTCTCGTGCTAGGTAGTGGGGTGCGACCGAATCCAACAGAAGAGGAAAGGGGCGCTTGCTTTCCTTGGCTGCGATCTCCGTCCATCCATCCTGCCGTTTCGGGGGCAAGCCAAGAGGTCGTGTGCGCGCGGATCTCTGCGTGGAGGGGATGAAGATTACGGCGCTCCTGGTGCTGAAGCCGTCGACCTCCGGAGCCGGGAGCTCCTCGTCCGGCGGCGAGTCGGGCCCGGAGGCGGTGGTGCTCGCGAACGCGACGGACGTCAGCCACTTCGGCTACTTCCAGCGCAGCGCCGCCCGCGAGTTCATCGTCTTCGTTGCCCGCACCGTCGCTCAGCGCACCCAGCCAGGCCAGCGGCAGTCCGTCCAGCACGAAGGTAACCTCCTCAGATCTGATCGGCTTTCGGATCCCACGAGGAGATCCGGGGTTCGTACTAAATTGTCCATGGGCAGCCTTCGGCTATAGATCCACTGGTGGTTTGATGGCCGTAGCAAGCAGTATTGAGATTGTTTGTGCAGCGTGTGGGGAAAGAAGTGCTGTCTGTTGATGCATCTAATGTTGCAATTGGTCTTACTACTGAAGCTGTGTTTGTGCTCACTCTTCATCATCTGAAGAAAATTCGAGCAACGCTTGAACCATTTGCACTTGCATCTTGTAGTAGCTAGGTGATCATAACATTATGGCTGACCTTGTTTGCTTTATATATTTGGAATACATTTTTGTTGTGCATTCCGGCATGCTGTTGTGACCTACAATCTCTTTTCATTTCAGAATACAAGGTCCACTCCCACAACAGAAATGGGCTTTGTGCGGTGGCATTCATGGATGATCACTATCCTGTACGAAGTGCATTTTCCCTCCTGAATAAGGTACCGACAAATTTTCCTGAGACTCCCACTTGCCTTTACTTTTGGTTTAAGTTCAGTTTACCAATTGTAAGCTGTAGCCAGCTACTTTTATCCAGTTCTGTTTAAAGTTTGTTAATCTGAACAGGATCTCGTAACATTGTTAGTATAAAAACAGGTTGAGTTGTATGAATGACGCTATTAGTTTGCTGCTTGTTAGCATACAACATACTCCGTAGTTACAGTTGCACTCAACACAGCTACAATGTTCTGTGCATTGGTCACCGGCAATATCAAAACTGTGTGCTCTTTGCTAGTACCTTAATTTTCATTATTGGTTGAAAACTAATAATTATCAAAATGCTGCGCTTCTTTTATGAGACTCAGTAACTTACTGAGCAGTCTTTATCTATTATCAAAATGCTGCACTTCTTTGTAGTCCCTTTATGAGATTCAGATGTTCATATGATGGATTTCATGAAGGTTCTTGATGAGTACCAGAAGGCTTTTGGGGACTCCTGGAAATCTGCTACTGCAGATGGAACTCAAGAGTGGGCTTTCCTGACAGATGCCTTGACAAAATTTCAGGTTCAAACCTTCATGTGAAACACAAGTACTTTCTGCCCATGTATTGATTGATGTAACCTTGTATAAATTATCACCATCTATTGTTTGTGCTAACAACTTTGGGTTGTTTTCTATGAAAAGGTCAGATAAATGGATTGAATTTCCAATAATATTTTTGTTTCTGGTATCTTCATTGCAACATGACGTGTTTGTTTTGGATGCCACAAGATTGTTTTGGGATTGTCTTATTGGAAACTATATTGTATGAGTTGAATGTATAAACATTTGGTTGTTCCAGATTGTCAAATCACTGTGATAAAGAGTTAGTTGTCCAGCTGGACTGATCTGATGACTGCCCAGAAGGAACATGCTAATTTTTTTGAAGTAATATTATATCATGTGATACATCTTGTGAGCTTGTGGTTGAATGATATTGGTTATTGTTGTGTGGCTGATACTGGATTGTGCCTGTATTCCTTTACACCCTATCTGCCTCACAAGGAAGCATATTCACATTACTCATGATATGTTCATCATTTTTTAGGACCCTGCGGAAGCTGACAAATTAATGAAAATCCAGAGGGACTTGGATGAAACAAAAATTATCCTTGTAAGTGTGATGTATTTAAATCTTTCATTGCTTACATATTTTCAGTTTGCAGAATATGTCACATGCACTAAGTACTCTTGGATTACTGTTCATTGCTATAACATAACATATACCTTTGAGTATTGTCTTTACAGAATATCCGCTTTACATTAGGCCTTCTTCTGCTGGCACTATATATATAGATGAGCTTACATCCATGCCACAGAGCATTAGGCCTTAGTCGCTTCATGCTTGTGCTGATACTTGGTCTAGAATGTTTTAGATCTAAAGCCAAAAGAGTGTCTTCGGTAGTGGTTCAAACTTCAACTGAACTTAGTTTCATTGCAATTGGCTAACATAGTTGAGTATGAACAGCTCTTACATCTTGTAAATAAGAAATGCAAGCTTGCTCAAGCATACATGATGTTTCTTTTATGACCTTAAGTGCATACTTTAGTCTGTGTGAGCAAATCTTTGAATATATGCAAATCTGACAGCAATTGCTAATTGTGGGTCCCTTATGCTTTAATATTTTAACAGCATAAAACTATTGAGAGTGTCCTTGCCAGAGGAGAGAGATTGGATAGCTTGGTTGAGAAAAGCTCTGATCTAAGTGCTGCTTCACAGGTAATCCTATCTTTACTTTGCCGGATGAATTATTTTCTTTTATGCTGTTAAAGCGTAAAATATGTTAAAGCTTTGCTATTTGCTGCTAATTTTCACTGTCATAAACGAAGTACTGAACAACTTATACTTTACTAATTCACACACACACACAAAAAGATACTCTTGTACATAGTGGTTCGTCAGGTGTACATACTCTGTTAGATGTATATTGCTGACTTCTCCAGGTAGCAATCATCATCTATGGGAGTTTTAGAAGAAAATTATCGACATGCCATCTTTTATGTCAGTCTCAGTATTCAGTAGTACTCCCTCCGTCCAAGTTTGATGAACTTATAACGCCCAAAAGGGTTTTCAGAATTGATAAGTGCGTAATGCTCAGCAGCTGTACCCAGGTGCTAGTTTTACTCGGGTCATCAATGAGGCACTATTCTCCTAGGCGTCTAGTGTCCTATTGCACGCATACATGAGTTAAAATCCCATGCACCGCTGCTTGGGGTGTAGTAGTCCAATCCCATGCATGAAACAAGCATTTATGAATGCTTGAGTAAACGGATGATGGTGAGAATTTTCCTTCTCCCTGGTCTTGCTGCACTGGCTCTAGCCCCTAGGCCCCAGCAAATATTCTGATCATAGAATAGATGGACAGAGTGAGTTACTCTTAAGACATGCATCAGATAAATAAGCTAAGTTTCCGGCACACTTAATTCACCCCGTTCCTCACAACCATTCATGTCAGTCTAAAATCTCTAATTGAAGTGGCAGTGTTTGCCTGGAATATATTATGATCTCTCTATGGCTTTAGAGGAAGTGGAGTGTGGCTCATAGGTTGTAATGTGGATTTCTTGAATAGCAATTCATATTCCAGAGTAGTTGCAGTTTGCAGATATGCAGAGTATGTGACTTAGTCTTAAAAATTCTGAGTGCTCTTCAGCTTATTTTGTGTTTATAAGTATGCATTATGTCACAGTGTGTTCTTGTGTATTCACATTCTTGAGAAATTTTATTCTGTCTTTCAGATGTTCTACAAGCAGGCAAAGAAGACAAACTCATGCTGCACAATTCTTTAAACTTGGCGCTTCAATCATGGTTGCAAGGTGGTTAATGCTGTTTTTGAGATCTTATTCCATCCATTCATAATTATAAGATGTTTTGGGTTTTCTAGATACATAGTTTTTGCTATGTACTTAGATATACACAATGTCTAGATGCATAGTAAAACAATGTATCTAAAAAGCCAAAACTGTCTTATAATTTGGAATGAAAAAAGTCTACTTAACCCCCTGAACTATCAGCCAGTGTCTAACTTACACCCCCAACTATAAAACCGTTTGTTTTACACCCTGAACTTTTCAAAACCGTTCAAATCACACCCTGGAGCGGTTTTGGACGGCGGTTTTGGCACAGTAACCATGGTTTTGCTACAGTAACAGCGACTTTGACTTTTTCTATTTATTTCTGCTGAATCTTTGAAAGATCATAGTAAATCACAGAAAAGACATAAAATAGAAAATCTAATTTTGTTGGACTCCACATGAGTAGATCTACACAATGAACATATAATATAGTATGCTTTAGTATAATTTTTTTTTCTGTAGTTTTAAATTAGTTAGAAAATCAAATTTTGTCTGTAATTAATTGGAATAATTCATAGCTACAACTTCTATGGTCCAATTATAGTGAAATTTTTATGATGGGGTTATTATTATATGCTTGAACTATAGTAAAAATTTCATACTCATTGGATCATATATAACTTAGTTATAGATCTATTTAGGTTTATGTTTAGGTTTATACTTGTTAAATATAAATAAATCTATAACTAAATTATACATGATCCAATCAGTATGAAATTTTTACTACGGTTCAAACATACAATAATTAGTTTACTATAAAAATTTAACTATAATTGGACCATAAAAGTTGCAGCTATGAATTATTCCAATTAATTACAGACAAAATTTGATTTTCTAACTAATTTAAAGCTACAGGAAAAAAAAATTGTACTAAAGCATACTATATTATATGTTCATTGTATAGATCTACTCATGTGGAGCCCAACAAAATTAGATTTTCTATTTTATGATTTTTCTGTGATTTACTATGATTTTTCAAAGATTCAGCGGAAATAAATAGAAAAAGGAATAGTCAAAACCGTCGTTGCTGTAGCAAAATCATGGTTACTGTAGCAGACCCGCCGTCTAAAACCGCTCTAGGGTGTAATTTGAACAATTTTGAAAAGTTTAGGGTGTGAAACAGACGGTTTTATAGTTGGGGGTGTAAGATAGACACTGGCTGATAGTTCAGGGGGTTAAGTAGACTTTTTCCAATTTGAAATAGAGGGAGCAATTATTATTAGGCCTCATCATCTCTTTTCATCTGATTAAATTCTCAGCCAGTTTTTCTATTCTCCTATTTTTTTCAGAAACAAAAATGGTCGATGTTGTGCTAATTTATTGTAAGTTAAGTCGCCCAAGAAGCGTGGACACGTGGTTGCAAGGCTGGAGCTCAGTGCTGTTGGTCTCAGTTTGGAAGGCTCTAGTTTTCTCCAAGACCTGCCAGAATTGTACTGTTTTCTTGTGAGAATTCATGCTCTCCAAACAGGCCATCTACTATCATTCTTTAGTGATGAAAACCTTGTAGCACCCGCTAACACCATTTATTGTACTATATAAGGCTTGCCTCAAACCGCAGAAATGACCCATATTGTTAAATTCTCAAAGTTTGCTGGAGCACATTTGATGTCCACAGCTTCATGTCACATTCTTACACAACTCTACCAAGTTTGGTGTACGCTTGTTCTTGTTTCGCTCGCACTTTCCTGGTCTTGCTACTTGCGATTACCTGGCCATACGGACACTGTCAAATCGCCACATGGTTTTGTTCCCCCTGAAACCTTTTATGCTGACGGCCACTCGTGCTCGAACTTGCGTTGTCAGGCTAACAAACTATGACTCTGTTCGTTTGAGCTTATGAGCCAAAATCAGTTAGTTATAAAACAATATTTTTTTGTAACAACAAATCAACATCAGCATCAGTCAAAAATACATCCACCCAAACACAGTTCCTAACCGTCTCGATTGGAGAGGAAATGCAAAAGCAAAGCGGATGCGGCCTTGGAGCGTGGCAACCGGAGATGCCACTGGTGGAACCATAGTGCACCGCCCTCCCTCTCTTAGCGATTCTTGCCGATAGTCACTCGAACGGGGAAAAGAAGAAAAACCTTTCCTCACGATTCCTGCTGATAGGTTTATCGTGATTCCTGCCGATAGGTCACTCGGACGAGAAAAAGAAGAAAAAAGTTTCCTCGCAATTCCTGCTGATAGGTCACACGGATAGGGAAAAGAAGAAAAAACAAAATGGTACTTTCATTTTTTTAATTTTGAAATTTTAATTTTGAATTCAAATTTACTTGGATGAAAAAACGTATTGATGCAAATGTTACTACACATGTGTGTACATAGGGTATCTTGGACAATTGATCTCTCTCAGCCATGTATGATAGATAAGTGAAGCCGTTTTGTTAAAATGGTCTCAGCTCCACCGGTGGAGTTGATCGTGAAGCTAAAGAAAAAAAATTCACTAGTGAATTGGAGCCCTGCCAAATAGGGCTATACTAGGATAAAAATAGCTTTCATCAAAAAGCAAGATATATAGAATTATATACTCCTTTGGTTGTTTTTTTTGCTTTTCCGATAGTCAAAGCAGAATTGAAAGCCCAATCAAAGCGAACTAAGACAGCTCCCCGGATGGACCGGAACCGGCATAGCGTGCAGGTGAAGCAGGATGCCCTCGCGGGTCGCGGCCCAGCCATGGCAGTCACTTCCGCAGGCATATTCCACGCGAACGGCAGGCCATTAGTCAGGTAAATGGTAACCGCCATGCCAGCCCCTTATTCGCGCCACACCACACCATCGGAGCCGTCTCGCTTTCAGGCCGTTGCTAACGCCCTGCTTCTGCTTGGTCCTATCCTAATCCCCCCTGCCACGACGGGACAAAGCCTCGCTCTCGTCTCTAATGGCAATCGCTCTCCTGCGCGCTACGTACGCCACCGCACCACCACCACAAAGCGCTCGACGCGGGCGGCCCAGCCAGCCGCAGCGGATAGAGGGATAGGCCTCGGCGCCGATTCCGTTGGAGGTCCGCGCCCCTCGGCTCCCAGCCTCACTTCTAGTAGATATATACCGTGCGCGCGGGGTTCTTCGTGCCCGCGTGATCACCACTGGGTAGAAAGCCGATCGAAGTGAGCGAGGGCGCGCGCGGCCGGGGCGGCGAAGCGGAGGCGAGATGGACCACGCGGCGGACGCGCACCGGACGGACCTGATGACCATCACGCGGCACGTGCTGAACGAGCAGAGCCGGAACCCCGAGTCCCGCGGCGACTTCACCATCCTGCTCTCCCACATCGTCCTCGGCTGCAAGTTCGTCGCCTCCGCCGTCAACAAGGCCGGACTCGCGCAGCTCATTGGACTCGCCGGAGAGACCAACGTGCAGGCAAGTGCATGCGCCGTCTAGGTCGCTCGCAGTAGCAGTCTTTTGTTCAGAGACATTGATCGAGATGTGACGTGCGACAGGGAGAGGAGCAGAAGAAGCTGGACGTCCTGTCCAACGAGGTGTTCG
Source organism: Saccharum hybrid cultivar R570 (assembly GCA_038087645.1). Taxonomy (NCBI): domain Eukaryota; kingdom Viridiplantae; phylum Streptophyta; class Magnoliopsida; order Poales; family Poaceae; genus Saccharum; species Saccharum hybrid cultivar. Next base: position 19,795,940 of record JAQSUU010000139.1, read on the forward strand.
TCAAGGCCCTCGTCAGCAGCGGTCGCACCGTACGAAATCCTTCTTGTCCGTTTGAGTTCCAAGTGTTTTGCTTTCTGTTTCTGATGACTCGGCACCGGTGTACGCATGCTTGCAGTGCGTCCTTGTGTCCGAGGAGGACGAGGAAGCAACGTTCGTGGACCCTAAGCTACGTGGGAAGTGAGCGAACTAAACCTGAGCTGCCTATATATACGTATGCTCTTCTTGCTACCTTGGTGACAAGTTTCTGATGAAATGTATGTATGCATCGCTTTTTTTTTCTACCAAAAAGGTACTGTGTTTGCTTTGATCCCCTCGACGGTTCCTCCAACATCGACTGTGGCGTCTCCATCGGAACGGTATGAACATAAGAAATCTCTGGCCGGTTCTTTATGGAACGTTACAAAAAATCTCAGGACAGCGACATCAAAAGCAAACTAACAGTTCCTTTGTTACCTAGTTTTTCTAGATTTATTTATGGGTCTGAAATAACTGGAAATTTAAGCTGACAGTACAACAACGTGCCTTATCTGTATCTAACTTAATTTGTCATCGCGACCTGACCGTCCACAAATTTTGTAACAAACTGCGCCTTTGTCAATCTTTTTGAGCTTTTCCATGTCTGTTCGTCAGCAGGCTTCATGTTTCGTTACATGAGTTTCCTCCAAGTAAATTCTTTTTGTTTTGTAGATCTTTGGGATTTACATGATCAAGGACAAGGACAATGTCACTCTGTCCGACGTACTGCAACCTGGCAAGGACATGCTTGCCGCTGGATACTGCATGTATGGCAGTTCCTGCACGGTAATCAATTCTTCGAATCCATCTTCTCTGAAGACACTCATCTGTAATGTTCCATCTGAATATATTGACATGTGCAACTAATTTGATGCAGCTTGTTCTGAGCACTGGAACTGGTGTCAATGGCTTCACACTTGATCCTTCACTTGGCGAGTTCATACTAACTCATCCAGACATCAAGGTTACTTTTGAGCTTCAGTCCTTTTCATGTGAAATTGTTCAGGCAATAGAATACTGATTACTGTCACCCATCTCTCTCTTTGTGCAGATACCTAAGAAGGGGAAGATTTATTCAGTCAATGAAGGGAACGCCAAAAATTGGGACGTGCCTGTTGCAAAGTAGGTCTCATTTGTGTTCATAGTGCTTCCTTACTTGCTTAAGAACGCCCCGCCTTTTTTTCAACAAAGCTCCAGCCATAGCTTACACCAAAAATCACAGGTTTGTGGAGAAGTGCAAATACCCCAAAGATGGTTCGCCACCAAAATCTTTGAGATACATTGGAAGGTGAGCTGATCTTTCACTAGATTTTCACCGGTAAAATGAACGTATGCGCCCTTTACATGACGTAGGATGGTACTATCTAGATACTAAAACACACTCGTTGATGTTGATGGTTTACTTTTACAGTATGGTTGCTGATGTGCACCGTACCTTGCTATATGGAGGTGTATTTTTGTACCCTGCTGACCAGAAGAGCCCAAATGGAAAGCTCCGGTAAGCTGACGCCTACTCTCATTTGGCTTTCGTTACCTCCAGTCTCCAGTTGCATAACACTCCTGAACCTGATTCGTTTGGTTTGGTTTGGTTTGGCTTGGCAGTGTCCTTTATGAAGTTTTCCCCATGTCATTCCTAATGGAGCAGGCTGGAGGTCAGTCCTTCACAGGCAAAGAACGGGTAGGATTTTCGCGCCTCTATTTTCTATAGAAAAGAAAGCATTTCTGCTCCCTTGTCAGAACTGCCTCTTGTTCAGTACCTGTACCTTGATGCGGTGAAACATGTTGATATATTGGCACTGCAGGCTCTTGATCTGGTCCCAACCAAGATCCACGAGAGATCCCCGATATTCCTCGGCAGCTACGACGATGTGGAGGAAATCAAAGCATTGTACGCCGAGCAGGCAAAGTCAAGCTCAGCTTGATCGGGGAACCCAAATGAGGTTCCTGGCTCTGCTGTGACCTGATTCAGAGTTTCAGACATTTCTTTCCTTGGTGTCGTCGTAAGTTTGTAACATTCAGTGTAATATATAGTAGGGAGGCCCAGAACAGCTTCACAAGCAACTAAGGGCCTCCGTAAAAGTTACATACTCATATACATGCATGCACATATGCATCTCTAGCACCTAAAATCTTTGTGTTATTACCAACCTAAGCATACTCATAGTTTGCTTCGAGTTATCCACACACGGCACACGCTAAGTACTGGTGAAGAAGAGGTGCTCAAGTGTCATAAATGATGAACCTACTGTCGCAGGCTCTGCGAAATGTATTGCGCATAAAGATCCCTGCATGCAAAATGTGATCATGTCATAGATTGTTCGATACTCTGAAGATAGAGGAAAGTCCATGCTGCGTGAGGCCTGAAACTGATCGAGATGGACACTAACACGGAGTACTGGATGGCATCGCGAGCGGCGCTCGCAGGCTGCACCTCGTTGACGGCAACCTCCTTGTTCTCGTTCTTCTTATCTGAACATTTTATCAAGAGGACCATGGACTCAGCAACAGAAAGATTTCCAAATCTGTAAACAGAAGCAAGCTGAAGACTGGCAGCTTACAATCCTCGAAGAATCTTCGGATCTCTTGGACGCGAAGAGGCGAAAGCTCGTTGAGATCATTGTAGTGGCGGTACTCGGGATCATCGGTGCAGACAGCTATGATCTTGTCGTCCTTCTCTCCCTGTCCTCCCGAGAATCCGACAACAGAACAATCGTATTTCTCACCTAGAACTGACTGGAAATAAAGATCCAGGATTTGATGTGCCATGAATAGATGGTACCTGGTCAATCATAGGCATGAGGCCGATCGCTCTAGCTCGGAGGAAGCAGCCAGGAAGAACTGGTTCCTGCAAGTGATGATCACAAGCGGTTGCATCTTCAGCTAGTACCAGGCTTCTCTTGAAACGACAACTTGGCACTGGTTGTGGTGGTTGGTTAGTCCAGGACTCCAGGAGGCAGGAGCTAGAGTACACACACCTGCATGAGCACCAAGACATCCATGGGGTCGTTGTCCTCGCAGAGCGTTCGCGGGATGAAGCCGTAGTTGTGCGATCGACCTGACAGAACAGCTCAGATTCTGAAGCCTGATGCCGCCATGCCGGTACATGACACTTCTGAAACAGTGACCCTGGCGAGCTGACTTGCAGTTATATATACTGACCTTGATGAGCCCCGTTTTCTTGTCGAGCTCGTACTTGACCTTGCTCCCTTTGGAGATCTCCACGACCTATCTCAACGATCACAGCCGTACATACATGGAACAAAGAAGAAGAAGAAATTGATGGGTAGTACCGAAATCGTGAGGCCAGTGGCGGAACCAGGAGGGGCTAGCAGGGCCGTGCCCCCCCTCCCCCTAAGCACAGTAAACTTATTTAAATACCTATATAAATATTTATATTTATAGCACAAAAAATATTAATTTCACCTATTTTTTAATTAAAATATGATGATTTTGGTTAGAAATTGGGTAGATTTTTTTGAAAATTTGTTGAAACATATAATTATATATATTTTATCACACTAAAAAAATACGATCACATTTGTCCGGGCCCCTTAATTAAAATCGCTGGTTCCGCCTCTGCGTGAGGCTAAGTGTTACTTACAACGTTGAACGCAGCGGGAGCGTCACGACCTGCACGTCAAAATGGGGGTGGTGCGGTTCGGCCCAGCGGTTCGACGAACCGGCCCAAAAAAACGATCCTATTGGGCTCCACATCCAACCCATGAAAGCACTTATGATCTGTGGATCGAAACCCTCTAACCTTAGGGTCGAGTGGTTCGACCCACTCCTGCCTCCCGTCGGTGTGGCGGCGGCGCCTCAGAGCCGCCACCGCCGTGGGCGCCGCTGCTGCCGAGGACGAGGAGGAGGAGGCGAGTGCAGCAGCAGCGCCGCTCTCCAGTGTCCCAGGTTCCCGCGCCGGCCGGGCCGCTTGGCGCGGCCACCTACTCTGCGGATCCGCCGTCCCGAGCTGCAGCCGCACCGGGCTCCGTCCAGGGCGTGGCCGTGCAGCGACCCCACGGAGGTTGCCCGCACAGCTGTCCTGACTAGCCCCGAGAAGGTACTCATTCCCCTCCTAGCTCTCGCCAGATACTACTACACTCGATTTATTGATCGATCTGCAAGGAACTAGTGCTTACTGCAAGATCTAGGTGTTCTCTGCCTTTTCCCTAAATGAACTTTGTGTGTAACTTGATATAGGACATATACGGGCTTTGCACTGTTCGACAAATTGCAGTAGAAAATCACAAGCACTGTGTAACTATGATGCATGGATTGACTATCATAAATTGAAGTATTTTCTTTTGGATCAAAACTAGCCCTACTCATCTGTCTGTCTGTTAGCAGTTTTCTATTATCAGTGCCATCTGACTATGAATTAAGTGCAAAACTATATCTTTTAAGCATCATGACCTTGGTGTTTGTTTCTATATAGTTAATCTATGGTGGTGTCATTATTGTCTACTAAATTAGTATAGGTTAGGCATGTCTCTCCCCATGTTAATCAGCGCTAGAAAACATCAAGTTATGTCCAGAAAAGGCATAGTATTTTCTTTTGGAACAAAAGTAGCTTTGACCATGCAGCTAGTTTTTTATCTGCTAGCTGCTAGCTGCTCATCAAGTAGTTTTTTATCATATTGTGCTATGTGTTTGGTAAAGTAAGAATAGTGGTTCTCAACAAGATTTCATTTGGTCATTGGTAATCACCATATGATTTACCACAGCTGAGGGAATGGAGCCACAGGTGAGAGAGGAAGCAAGACTGAACCGGAGCAGGATTGAAGCAGGTGAAGGGTCCCCTACCTTCGAGGATGAGATTCTACCGCCCGACGTCCTGCACCCCGCTGCTGCTTCAACACCAGTGTTGCAGTCCCTCAGGTGAGAAGTTTGGTTGGCAAAGTCTTACTGCATTACAGTCCTGTTATTACTATTTTTAGTGATCAATTTGTTTTCCAGCAGTGGATCAAGGAGAAAGAGAACTCCAGTCCGCAACGTCCGCTGCTCCCGCTCACCGGCGCCGTCCGCACCAGCAGCCAAGAAGAAGGTCGTCGTGGACACGGGCACATCCGCGACTTCCCCTACTCCCACCCGCGACAATTGCTCCCGCTCGCCGGCTCCATCCGCACCAGCAGCCAAGAAGAAGAAGGTCGCCATGTACACGGGCACAGGACGACCGGTGCCATCCGCTACTCTCCTTCCTCCTCCTCCCAAGGTACATCCCCCGCCTTCCCAGACCCTAGCGCTGGTGTTTAGTTCTTAGGTGAAGACAGCTATAGACTTGTTAATGTCAAATTCCTTTGGTCTTGCTCTCCTCAGTATTTCCCTCTACACGGTGAGTGAGCTAGTCACAAGTGTGCAATAAAGAGGATTTCCTGAATTATAAATTTAGCTCACAGTTTGCAAAATAGATGTTAAGAAGATGTTCCCACAACCCTTCTATCCCGTCATATTATATAATGTAATTTTAGTGCTTCGAAGACAGCAGCAGTGTTACTGAGAATACCAAGTCTGAATTCTCCTTTCATTTCTGTCAGCAAACATACTGCAAATAAAAAAATCACATTCCTGTTGGTAACTAGTCCTGCCTTCATGCTATTGTACAAGGGTGTATGTGCTATACTGCTATACATAGTATTCAATTTTTTCGAGTTTGTGTTTTTGTTTAATAGGTTTTTTATTCTTGGTACCGAAAATTGCACATTGCGCCTATAGAAATTGCAATGAACCAAACCTGTATTTTTTTCTTACCAAGGTACCATCCGCATTCTCGCCGGCGCCATCCACACCAGCAGCCAAGAAGAAAGTCGCCGTGGACAAGGGCACAGGACGACCGGCGCCATCCACTGCTCTCCTTCCTCCTACCAAGGTACCATATATGTTTTACTTGCTCTGTTTAATATCTAATTGCATTTAACAGTGATGACAATAATTGGTTTCTACATTTTAGCTGTTGGGTGTTGGTGAAATCCTTTATCAAGGTTATATGCTAATTTTTCACCTCAAAACAGCGAGGCATGCAACTTTTTTATGTATGTATAATAATATTCCTAGAAATTTTCAATTTGGACATCTTTCCTTTTGTTATATGGACAGGCATGACATGTTTAGAGTTCCTAAAAATATTGGTCCTTGGATCCAGAATATTTGTGAACTCCATGCTCACATAAAAATGTAATCTCAAGCAATATTAGTAACTTTGCATTTTCTTCATCATGGAACTGTGACTGCAAGGCAAATTGTATTCTGGTAACACAGAAAGTATGTGGTTAGTTTTGTTCTATATTGTGCAGATTACTTGTCCTTGTATCAAATTTCTGCACAGCCAATTAAGGCATCTTCTTGACCAAATGCTTCACTAGAGATTGATAAACCTGCTAGTGTTATATTTACTTAGATGTTGACATTGGTATTTTCCATGCAATGTCTTCCAAGGTGATCACGAAACTTACTGTAATCTGATGTCCTCCAGGTCTCTCTAAAAGAGTACGCAAAGTTCCAAGCTTCATACGCAACAGTTCTTCAGGGTCCAACAGGGTGTTGTAAAGTCTTTCTTTCTGGTTTTTATCTGAATTCGTGTCTGGGAGCTGAAAGCCTGTGAATACACCTATATAGAGCTGTGCCATCGATACTAGCATTTTGAAGCAGAGTTTTGAGTTTAATCATTATGTCATTTGATTACTGATCCGGCCAATGATCTGAGCACAACTTGGAGTCTGTCTTGTGCCTATGGTTCATGTACAAGTCTTTATTATATATATAGTTGCAGTTGATGTGCCGCATTGCATAGAAATAATGACCGGTAGTAGAATCTCATTTGTCAGTCTTTATTATATGTACGAGTTCACTTGCTTGGTCTGTACAGGGACGAGTGAACGAGCTCACTCGTCCCGCCATGGCCTGTACGTACACTTTGGTGTTTACATACAGCAGCCTTGGCCTTTGACAGAGCAGTCAATGCAGCGGCGTGGAGCTGAGTACGCATGCAGCGGCGAAGCTTTTGGACAGCAGTTACTGCCCGACGCGTGGAGCGAACCGTAAAACCCATTGGAGCTCCAAGGGTCAGTAGTAAATGGAAATGGAGCAACCGGTGCACCTGTGCTACTTAAATGGTTCGGTGGTTCGGATGCGGTTCGAACCATGGTTGAACCACCCCCATTTTGACCTGCACGCACGTACAGAGAAGAGGAACCTCCGGAGTTAGCACTGAGAGCAGCTAAACACCTCTGAAAACAGAACGCGCGGTGGTACTGGTTGTGGAAAGAAGATGATGTCCCACGGGCACGGGAGGGGAGAGATCTCTCACCGATGTCGAGGTCATGCCAGGGGTGCGCGGCCACGGACCTCCGCGACAGGGACGAGAGGATCCTCTCGTTCAGCCGGGGCGCGGGGCGGCTCGCCCCATCGTCCCCGGCGTGACCGTCCGCCTCGCTCATTTTGTCTGCCACCCTGCTCGCTTGTTCGGCTCGGCACGGTCTGCTGCCCCCGCTCCGGGCCCAAGCCGCAGCGTGCAGATGGATCTTGCGTAGTCCCGTGGCGTGCTGCCGTGCTCGTCTTGCCCGACCGGCCGCGCGTGCCCGAGATATATGGGGCTCGGTAGGGACTGGCGCGCGGCGTTGGCTCCCACGGCGCACCGCTTCTCGCGACTTCTTTCGGCTTCATCGACGCGACGCCTATGAGGCTATGACCCCCCCCCCCCCCCCCCCCCGGCACGCTCCAAGTTTCCAGCCGGTGGGGCATAATCGAGTCTCTTTCCACGGTGAGGATTCTCCAGTCGCCCTCGTCACGGCCGAAACTTCGAGCGCTCAGGTACGAGACGATGCCTGTCAGTACACATTGACCTTGCAGCCACCGCGGCGCTATGGAGCTGCGTCGATGCTCCTACACGGGGTACACTAGCAGTGCTACTTGAAAATGAATAAATAAATGTTCTCCACAAGCGCTGAAAGAAAAACCAGAGGGTTGTACTGTCGCGAACCCGCGATGGCCACGATTCAGGTCCAGGTGTCTGAATGCGCCGCCAGTACGAAACTCTGGGCAACAGCAGCGTTTCGATGAACCGCAAGAGAAATAACGCTCTTGCGCCGCTACATTTCTGCTTTGCCCAAAATAAACAAGACCAAGAGCACTACTCAAATCAGGAATTCATTCACAAAGATAAATTGACAAACTTATTCGCTACTGCAAGAATCATGTGGAACTGGCCATAAAAAGGATTAAAGGTACTGCCATAATCATCAAGGCATGGTTGGTCGAAAGTTTATGGGTCCTTTTTGGCTGAAAGATTCCATAGTGTAGCTAGCTCAAACAGAACGACAGGTGAACATATACTTTCATCTCTGTACTTAAGTAGATTAGAGTACTCAATAGATTACTACATAGTTTAACTGAATCATATCATGTCTTCAATGTTTTTTTTTTTTCTTTCTGAAAGATCCGGTTGCTATCCGGCTTATGTTAAGAGAGTAGTGTACGCAGACTGCCAGTATGGTGTAGGAAAGCAGATATAGAGATTATTCGCTCTATGTATATCTACTACTAGAAGTTTGAGATCTTTAGCTCCCAACAAGAATGCTTCACCAAGTATTTCAAAGAAGATCGAGTCCACCGACTATTCCTTGGCGCTGGAAAATTCTCTCGTTCCTCTGTTTCCACAAGGTTCAGATGACTAGAATAGTTAGGGAGTGAGCCGCCTTGCTTCCATTCTTTACCTTGTCTGTAATCCAGAACTGCAGGTTATGTTGTAGGCATCACAACTCAGGGTTCAGCTTCGGTGAGCTGCTCCAAACACTTTTTTTTTGTTGACACCTCTCGTCTAGGTACAGCTGTAGAATCTGTTCATACACATGTCCAGAACTGCAGGTTATGTTGTAGGCATCACAACTCAGGGTTCAGCTTCGGTGAGCTGCTCCAAACACTTTTTTTTTGTTGACACCTCTCGTCTAGGTACAGCTGTAGAATCTGTTCATACACATGCACCCCCCCTCCACCCAACACACGCACACCCCACTCACACACACTGTACGCGTACAAATAGTCCTACAACTACACACAGAACCGAAGACCGTGTCCTTATAGAGATCACCAAAATCATACAAGACTCGTAGATGACGGGCACATCATAATCTCTTTGTGGCTCCACGCGTGAGAGGCCACAGATTATTTGGGAAACACTGTTCCCGGTGAAAAACACCAGCGTCGAACCCGGGGTTCGAACGCTGGTGGGTAGCGTGCCCACTGGCCACCGCTACCAACCCAGCTAAAGCTCGTTCTCTGCTCCAAACACTTTGTGGAGAAGGGGCATTCCAAGATGAGGTGGAACGCCGTTTCTAAGTTTCTTTCACAGAGGAAAGTAATAGTCATCCACCCATTCTCTGATCAACAAACAGGCAAACAGCCCGCTGTCCAAACTCTGTCCTGCAGCAGTAGCGACAAGAAGATCTTGCAGCGTACCGGAGCCCACGGTTTCCAAATCGTAGCCAGAAAATCTGATCGATGTTGGCCACCAAACTGTACTGCATAAGCTGATTTTGCCGTCTATTCACCTGAAGGTTCCAGAGTCCAAATGATCATGTATCCAGTTTTATATCAGCAAGGATAACACATTCATCTTGATTGTGGCATCATCAATCAGGAAAAGTAAATGTTATGTAAACAAGATGCAGTCATCACCCCCACTGCAGACCATGATGCGACCAGATGGCTACAGTAATCCACAAGGTTAAAGAATAAACCCCTTACCCCTACAAGCAAGGAACGACATAGCAACAGTCAAATATCACAATTCGAGGACTGAAAACAACCCTCGCGGAACATTAACAACAATGCTGCAACACAGTCTCGACTCTCAAGCAGACGATCAGGGCAGAAGCACCCAGAACAACACAGAACTGAGAAGTTAAATGCATAGCGCAGATGTTTCTAATCAGTCAAGGATAATATCCTGCAATTTAGCAATTGCATCAGCCACATTATTCAAGCAGATAGTCAATGTAGCAGAGACCACATATTACACAGATGCGTTATGCATAGCTTGACTCAGGGACTAATAGTGCATCAGCATATGTGATCAAACAGTTTTGGGGTGTTAATTAAGCACTTAAGCCTGGGGCTTATCGGCGGCGGGCTCCGGCTGGGGCTGGGCCTGAGCCGGGGTGAGCGCCTTCTTGATGGAGACGGCGTGGATCTCCGCCATGTGAGGCGCCAGCGCGGTGTTCACCATCCGGTGCCTCTCCAGCAGCCGCTTCCCCTCGAACTTCTCCGAAACCACCTCGATCTCGTAGCTCGCACCACACCTTCGCACCGACGAATCAATCAACAACGCAACAAAGATCCGCTCTTTGTTGGTCAGTCAACAACTGAAGACGCTAATTAAAAAATAAGTTTAGGCATTGGGAGCGAGCGAGCTTACCCTCCGGATGTGTCGGTCACCACCTGCAGAGGCACGGGGGCCGTGCGGTTAGGGTTTATGATGGAGATCGATGGATTAGCAGGAGGGGTTTAGAGCGACGAGAGGCTTACGAGATTGGAAGGGCTGAGAGCGGAGGTGATGGCCGCCTCGACGTCCTCCTTGGTGACGCCCATCGCTTCTTCGCCTTCTCTTCGCCGGTGTGTTCAGGTGGGGCGACGGATTGGCAAGCAAGAAGACCTTTTGGCCCAGGCGGCAGTAGCCGGCCCCCTTTTTCGGTTGGGTTTCGAGAAATTCTTGCTGAGCACAGAGTTACCGGATTCTGTTGTTCCTCCAGGCGCCCTAGTGGCTTGGGAATCGAATAGCTGGAAGATTCCTATGGTTGGGAAATTTTACGAATTCATCAAAACACTCGTGAAGATAAAAAGTCAAGCTAGCTGAAGTTTCGCAGCTTGTTCGTTTGAGCTTATCAGCGGAATCAGCAGCCATCCAGCAGTGTTTTTCTCTCACAACAAACCAGCGAACAGTACTTTCAGCCACAACAAACCAGCGAAACGAACAGGCTGTCGGGTTTCAGAATTTTCACATTTCCCGTTTCAACCACATATTTGCTATTAAAATTTTAATTAAGGTTGTGTTTGGTTGAACTTGTACTTTTGTTGCCAAAAAGTATAGAAAGACAATCAAACGGAAAACCAAAAGCTGCTTGTGTCTAGTACAATTTTGTAGCACGTTTGGATCCTGCTTTTGATTTTCCGCTTTCAGTTTTTCTTAATAATATAGGTGAAAATAAAGAGACGTTTTATAGATGTTGATATAGGTAGAGATAAAAGAGAGAACCTAACAAAACAGACCCTAAAGTCCTTCCGACATTAGCTAAGCTATCAGTCGAAGATGTGGCTTCTTTTTTCATTAGAGTTCCATGGACAATGCTCCTGTCCTTTGCATCAAAGCTAAAAGGACGGCAAGAAACAAAGGCAGCTTTGCTCAAAACAGGACAGAACAGCACCAACCTACTCCTCTACTACTCATCCAAGGACAGCAAGCGAGTTCATGAGCCTAACGCAGCTCGGAGGACTCACTTCAATATTATGCACCAGTCTCTCAAGAGATTTGTTCCGGTCTGGAAGCTTGGCCTTTCAGAGCTTGTGTCACCGGTCTGGGAGATCAGGCATTCAGAAAGAAAATGATACGTTACTTGCAGTACCGACTACAAATACTTGCGACAAGTATACTTGGGACGCGCAACAAGTTACTTAAGCAAGAAGTTAACTTTAGCTGAGACTGAGAACAACCACAAGAGATTCGACTGATAATCCAAGCACAAGCAGTTGTTTACACGATTGTATCACATGTTAAACCTACAGCCCATCAGAAAAATGTAGCAGCTAGACCCATAGCATACACTCCATGCAACGCCATCAAATGGCCAAATACACCAGTCATAGTTGACAACCAGCATGACCTAACTTCAAACTTCATGCCGTTCGAAGGGGTGGAGAAACCAATATGACACCATCACCTCGGACAAAAAGGAAGGGGATAGTGCGTTTTGTGGTCTGCAAAGATTATCCAACAAATAGTTAGTGTATATCATAATACACATTTCAAAGATTAAGAGTAAGGTAATAAGTCACTTCAGAGTATGGAATCACACTGTCTTATACAACAGTCAGAACCATAGTCTAAGCAATCTAAAAGTCTCAGATAACTTTATGCTCTAATGTCTTTAACAGATGCCCATCTCACTATAAACACATTGAAACTCCACAATGGAATGAGTTTAAGGATGTAATAACTAATAACATGCACCATACACCTAAGTTGTTAACTCCTCATTATTTGAGGTCTCCTTAATAGCCACTATCCTTGATGAATATCTAACATAACCCAACAAAGTCTGAAGGACAATGAAAATGATAACCTGGCATCCAATAGTTTTTGACTAATTGACTTACTAAACATTTATCAAGAATTACGGGAGAAAAGCAAATGAACTTACGCGCACAATTTCTTCATATGTTTCATCATCTATTTCAACAGTTGTCACGACCTCTTCCACATCTCCAAGTATCATGTTTAAATGTTGATCATACGCCTGCATAAAAAGGGGGGTAAAGGACATGTCAGCAACAACCAACAATTACCCCAGCATGCCAAACATAATACAAGGGGTCTGTTTAGTTGGCAAATTTTTTTGGGTAAATTCCTGTAGCACTTTTCGTTGTTATTTGACAAAATTTATCCAATCATGGACTAACTAGGCTCAAAAGATTTGTCTCGACATTTACAGACAAACTGTGCAACTAGTTATTTTTTTTACCTACATTTAATGCTCCATGCATGCGTTCAAAGATTCGATGTGACGGGTACTACGCAAACTTTTTTGGCTCTTTTTGCCAACTAAACAGGCCCAAGATAGATCTCAACAGACAAAAAAGAATTAACAAACTCATAGGAAAGATGGGAGAATCATGAAAATGCAACTGAAAGCAAGCCACCGCAGGGGAGCATGCAACAGAAAGATTCACAACAAATCATAAGATAATAAATGCAAGCCCTGAAAGGGTATCATAAAAATACAAAATGTCCAGCATCCATAATTGTTATACATCATGGGATTCCAAACAGATTATAATAAGCTCACTATATTGCAGAAGCATTCTTACATCACAAAAGCCAGGAATGCTACTGCTATGTGCCATCTATATACCATGTTACATGATAAAATGACCCACAAGTTATGTTACCAAGATATTTATGTTTAGAAATTAGAATTAAAGGATTGATGCCCCAGTTACCTCCATCACAAATAAAATAATCTCAGACAGCTAAGCCTAATAAATGACAGAATTCAGAAAATGGTGTACAGCTGGGGCAGAAAAATTGTTTGAGCATTAATACGTATGACATTAGGGAACAAACCATTGCATATGCATCGAGGATCTTCTACACGTTCCTCAGCTGAGTGGCTGAGTTAATAAAAGGACTAATGCCACAGTTCCCTTAATCACGAATGGAAACAGAGTCACAAACAACTAAGCCCAACTAACAATGTTCATAAAACAGCTTACAGCGAGGGAGAAAAATTGTTTGAGCATTAAAATGAAATTCTTCTAAACAGAGGGAACAATTCTTAGCTTAGGTCTCAAGGACCTTCTACTCGTTCCACACCCCCTTATTCCATGGAAGCTCTTACACAAAAATGTCTGTTGCCCCTGTTATCAATATATAAATCCATATCAATGGTTTCAAAGTCAAGAATGTTACAATCACACAGTAACATATTCAACCTCCGTGCTCCAATTTTCGTCAAAATTGTTACATTAAGTGAACCCGCTCATTTAGTTTTGACAGATTTAGCATCACATGAAGTGAATATACAATTTAATCACATAACAGTGACGAATTAGCAGCATAGAAGCTTATCATGCAGTCCATAAAAAATCGTTCCCTTAAATCCGAAGTTCCCTACTCACGGCAGACGTACGCACCAGGCCGACGCTACAACTAGCCTAATCTTCTCTACACGAAACTAACCACAAGCACAGAACAAAATACAGCAAAAGGTCCAAAGAGAAGCAGACGGGTTAATTACATGGAGCTTGCCGCGGAGCTCGCGGTCGGATCGGAGCTTGACGTAGATGCGCTCGTCGAGGCTGAGCCGTATCAGATCCAGCGGCTCCTTCACCGCGATCTCCTCCTCCGCCGCAGCCATCGCCCCCGCCTCGTTCACCGCCTACCCTCCTGCCGCTCCGCGCCCAGAAACCTCTAAACCCTAGCTACCCAACGAATCGAACGCTGGGTCGCACACTCGCACTGGCTTCGGCGACGGGATGTGCTTGCGTTTTGCGGCGCCCGCCCGGACCTCTCTGTGCTGCGGTAAAGCATCTTGCTCACCAGGTCCAAAGGGGCTGATGGGCCTTACTAGAAGCCCATATTCATCAGATGGGCCAGACCTCTAATGCGAAAGAGGTGCTCAGTCATGGGCCCTTTCTTATCAGAAATTGAGCCTCCGTCGAGTTTGTAGGCCGCCGGTTCAGGCAGCATAGCGAGACCAATCGATCTGTTTTTTTCAGGGCAATGCATCTGCATTTCTTTTTGTGCATCAAGAGCCAAAAATGGTCCCCCTTCCTCCTCTCTCTCAAACACTCGTCCCCAACAGTTAAGAGAGGCGAATAGGGAGGAGAGCGTCTCCGCCGGCGGAGCCGATGGTCTCCTCCGCCTCCGATGGCCTGAGGGGCGTCGTGAGGTGGTGGAGACCGTTGGTCTCTTGCCGGCTGGGGCTGTAGGTTGTAGGTTAGGTCCTAGCCAGTCTAGGGTTTCGTGTCCGAGCGGCATCGGAGGGGCGGCGGTGGTGGCGTCGCGATGGAATAAATCCTCTTGGGCTCTTCCCCGTCCCATCGGTGCTCTGCTCCGGCACCGGTGGCGAGCCTATGGAGGTGGGCCTCCATGTCTGGAGCCCTTGTACAGGAGTCGGTCGGCGGTGGTGCGTCGTCTTTCGTGGCGGCGGCTGGAGCGATCTTGTGTTTCCAGGATGTGGAGGAGGCTGTGGGTGCTGTGGAGGCCAGGTGGTCGGGTCAAGCTCGATCTCCCTGTGGCGGCGGTGTCCGTTGGCGACGAGCTTGGATCCAGGACCGAGGGAGCTTAGGGTGCGGCCCCCGACCGATGCGTTTTCAGCGTTGCCTTCAACTCATCGTTTGCGGTGTTCCCTTCGGCTACGGGTTCGACGGCGACAGCCGGAGCTGGCGTGTTCCAGCGGCAACGGCGGGGATTTCTGGAATCTTCCGCTTGCAAAGGGCCCAGGGACCTTGCTATAGTTTTCACTTTTCCAAAGGCCCTTTGAGATTGTAGGGTAGGGCAGTTGTCCTCTGTAATCCGTATGGCATACTTGTACATGTACGCGTCTCTGTACGTTTTCTTTAACTAATAATATAGGTACGCTTGATAAAAAAAAGAGCCAAAAATGGTCATGAACTTCTTGGAGCTCTCAGCTTCTCTCTTTTTGGGCATTACGCAGCCTGTTCGCTTGAACTTTCAGCCGTTTATTTTTAGCCAGTCATCAGTGTTTTTCTCTCACAATAAATTAGCCAACAACACTTTCAGCCGCTTATTTTCAGCCAAGCGAACATGCTGACGATTTCTCCGGCTCGACAAAGTGACAAAGGACGAAACCCACTAACTGTTCTTCTCTTAAAAAACAAACAAAAAGGCCATTCGACTTATGGTTTTTGCGGCTGATAAACCGGTTGCGGTTATTTTGTTGTGAGAGAAAATACTATACAAAGACTCTAATGGTAGAACCTTTTAAATAAAAAATTAAACATTCACACATGGAAACGGATCGTTCATCATTTCATCAAACACATCACGTTGTTATGTACCCCTGAGTTACTAATGCAAACAATGGATATTTATCTCCTTTTGGGGGTCCTGCTCTAGTTCTCAAAGAATCCAGCAGCATCTACGTACATGTCAGCAAGGTCGGACGAAAATGCGTCACCCTATTCACTTAAGCTACTTTTCAGTTATAGAACCATACTTTTCTCTCACAATATTTCAGCATAAGTTTCAGCGCATAGTGAACAGGGTCCGCAGTAGTGGAACAGTTCGATGACAGGCAGTAGAGCCGAGGTCAGCAACTCAGCATCCAGATGGCACCCTCTTGTCTCCCTCTCCGTAACGCCTCCCCATTGTACTTTTCCCCACGGACCCTAGCATTCGATCGATGCAGGAATTTTAATCCGAGCTACCGCTTTCGCTGATGTTCCTCTAGCATTTGTTTAAGCATACAAACATGTTAGACTAAACGGCATCTGACGTTTGGCCTGTTCGCTGGGCTGAAAATAAGTGACTGAAAATAATGTTGGCTGATTTGTTGTGAGAGAAAAATACTGTTGGCTGACTGAAAATAAGCCGCTGAAAACTCAAGCGAATAGGCCGGTATACATCCACACACACCCCTTATTATATATACGCTGAAAAAGCAAAAATGTTATCTTATTTGTTGTGAAAATAAACAATCCCTGGACGGCAAAAGTTGTGCCCAGGCCAGCCCAGCTGGATTGTACGTGATAAGTATCTGTACACCCCTGTTGACATTTTCATGTACGCGTGCCGTATATACGACTTTGTTTGTTCCCTCCTCACAAAAGTCCATACAGCTTTACTGGTCTCGCTCCCGAGAAATGTCTAGGCACTATCATGCAGGCCCCAGTGCCCCTGCTGCTGTTTGAACGTTTACCACTCGATCAGGTCACTGGTGCTCACGTAGGAGTACTGCTCTGCTCTGTGCTCTCCTTTCTTGATGCTGCCGTTGAATGAAAAGAAGCACGGTAGCATAGGTCACGTTTAGATTGCAAATTGTTTGAACTTAATGAACAGTATCATTTTCGTCTTATTTGATAAATATTGTTCAATCGTGGACTAACTAGACTCAAAAGATTCATCTCGTGATTTTCAACTAAACTGTGTAATTAGTTATTTTTTTACCTACATTTAATACTCCATGCAAGCGGCTAAAAATTGATGTGATGAAAAAAGTGAAAAAAATTCTAACTCTTAGGTGCATCTAAACAAGGCCCTAACTTTTATTTTTCCGGTGGCGCAAACGTATCGCTGAAAAGGAGGAAAGCTGGGTAAGAATACAGCAGCATGAAACCAAAGCACCCATCTTTCGGTCTGTCAGCATGCGGGCACAAGAGCAGGAGGATTGGACGAGACGAGAGAGCCCAGCAGAAGCACTGGCTGCAGTCGGTCGTCGTTCAAGCACTGCCATCCATTGATCCATGTCTTTCAGGGCAAGAACCAAGAAACTAGATGCAGATAGAATTAGGAACAGAGCTGAGACGATGAAACTGCTAATAATGGCGTTTTGAGTTCCTTGTTCCGTCTGATGATAGCAGACAAATGCGTGGACAGTGGACTAGTACGCACGTAGCATTATCTATATATCCCTTTGGCCTATGCATGATTCATGCATCGGCTGGGTTTAGTTATATGCTGAGGCCAGCAGCCGGATTTGTTTAGGTGGTGTAGTGGTTGGAATGATAACGCCGATGATTTCAGCCTTTATACACAATCTACTTGTACATATTTGACAAATGCTTCTGTACAAGACGGCACGGGCATTATTTCAAGAGTTGGAACGGGCATTCAGATTCAGTACAGCGCTAACCTCTGATTAATCTCGACTAGTGATGCCACCCTGCCATGATTTATTTTGAAACCGTCGTCTTTGCCTGCAGCTAGCAGCAGCTTATCTAACCTCTACAATGCAATATGGAAAAGGATTGTATGCTGGCCACCCAATAAAAACCTTCTAATAATCTTTCAATTTCAATGGCCACACAGAGCGTAATCCGTTCCCTTCCAAATCCGTGAGATGTTTGACTATCTCACCAAGTAGATTAGTGCAACAGGTGAGTTTTATTTTATAGGATGGTTTATCGTCCGTTTCGTGCAAAACTGGTACGGATTTCGGAGGAACGCTGTCCTGCCACTCGGTGGCGCTTGGACGCTCCATTGGTCACGACTGGCTGGCGTCAGATGCCACCCGCGCCGCTGCTCGCTGCTGTGCTGTGCTGCACGCCTGACGCGGCCCCAACCCCAACTGGGCAATTGCCACCTGCGGTGACGTTTGGTAGCTCTCGCGCGCGCGACGGCGACGGCGACGGCGACGACAGCGGACGGACGGAGCCGTGCCCGCTCCCACCGAACACCAGACGGCGCGGGGCCGTGAAGCCAAGCCCCCGCATCCGCATG
The DNA here is from genome assembly GCA_038087645.1 of Saccharum hybrid cultivar R570. Lineage (NCBI taxonomy): Eukaryota > Viridiplantae > Streptophyta > Magnoliopsida > Poales > Poaceae > Saccharum > Saccharum hybrid cultivar. The sequence continues at coordinate 19,814,121 of JAQSUU010000139.1, forward strand.
CGTCACCGTAACGAACCGAACTGCACAGACACAATCACACAACCACCCTACGGGCTACGGCGCCGGAAGGTACCTGTGCCTTCCTTCCTTGCTGTCACGGCTTCTCTCCGTCACCGCTGGAAAGTGAAAAGCGCACCAAGGCTTCCTTTCTTTCTCCCGCGTCCAGGAGGCAGGAGCTGCCTCTTTTTCGCTGTGTTTTCAGAGCCTTTGCGTGCTCACCACCGCCTGTGACCGTGTCCTCTTTCGTCTCCGGTAAAAACGCACCCTGGTCTACGCGTTTCCAGAGTGAACTGCAGGAGTGGACTCTGCCGGAAAACGGCGAGCTCATCGCCGGCCTGGACCCACCGAGAGTTGCTGTTCCAGAGTCAAGTCAGCAGTGGGAACCTGTACAGCGACTCGCAGGTCTCAGCCAACCAAACTCGTAAACGAAACTGCACGAGAAAGTCTGGTTGATGGGACGCTAACAAATGGAAGCATATACACGCACTGTACTCGCCGTTTTCGCAACTTTAAGCGCACGTTTGAGTGCCATTGTATCTCGCCGAATTCTTTTTTCTACGAGTAATCGCTCCACTGTGCACCCGGACCCAGAGAGTGCGCGCACTATGGCCACTGGTCAAAGGACAAGCACCATCGAGTGTCACAGTATGGATACTACGGTAGCGCGATGATAGAACAATCGATTGCCAACGATTCTCCCGTGGGTTGAGCGAGGATCTCATGCGCAGCTGCCGTATCATGTCATCATATGGTAAACGCTCCATGATCCACGCGAGCTGCACGCCCGCACCGTGTTTTGGCGTGGATTGTCCGTATCGAATTTGTTTCCGCTGCCACTAGTTCTACCGCGTGGCAAAAAAGAAAGGGAATGTTACTTTTCCATTCCATAACTACTTGTGTGTAGGAGTACTACCATTGAGATCGTACTAACAGAGTTGAGGACAAGCTAGATGATCGATCAGATCACGGTACCCGAACTGGATGTACTCCCTCTGTTCGCTCAACGGTGCAGGGCTGATGCTCCTGCACGGTGCACGGACTCGACCCACCCACCCCCACCAGAGGCCACCACCACTGCAGGCCCCACCGCCGTGCCGCGTGTGGGGCGCGCGGGGCGGCAAAGCACAAAGGCACTGCCAAAAAAAAAGTATAAAACAAACAGGGGCAGTGCAAGCCCCGCTTTTCATGGCGTGAGCGCCGGGGCAAGGCAAGTAGCCGCTGCTCGGTGCTGCCACCTGCTGACCCCCCGTCCCGGTCCCGGCCCATCCAAACGCCGTTACGAGGCCGCCCTCCCGCGACGGAACGGAAAGGTGCGGTCAACCCACCCCGGCCCCGCCCCGCCCCACCACCGCCGGGGGCCGGGTGGATAAACAAACCCAGCGCCCCCCGGTCCCCTGTCCGCCTCATTCCTTCTCTTCCTCCTCCCCTGCCCCTCTCCCCTCTCCTCGCCTCCAGCTCCCGCCCGCCGCTCCCCCTTCAGCTGCGCGCGCGCCGCGGTGGCCGTGAAGCACAGCCCGACAGACGCGCCGAGCTCGTGGCTGGTGCACTGATCTGAGGCCCGCGTGTCCCCGGTGTCGGGGCGAGGCGAGGCGGCGTCGGCTTCCAGGAATGTGAGTTCCCGTTACACAAGGGGTGGTGGTGAGTGGTTTTTGGTTTGGTTTCGATGTTCGTAGGTTTCGGAGGGTTTGTCTGCTCGGTCAGTTTGTGTGGCGAGTGAAGCTGTGGTGAAGGCGGGGGCGTTCCTGGCCAGATCGGTAGGTCGCATGCTCGATTCGCTGGATACAGTGTTATCCAGGGCAGATTTCTGGGAGGAATCTGGACTTCTATGCCTTTTATTTATTACTTCTGGAGTCCTCCTCCTCTTAGCTTCGCTGGTTACATTGCGCCGTTGACGAGCGAAACCTTTCGATTTCTACAGCGTCCAAATTTATACCAACTTGCGTACACGAAGCAAGCTAAACATTTCCCGGAATACAATAATGGATCCTTGTAGCAGAGTCGTAGCTTGTACGCTTGTACCGTTGGTTCTGTACACGCCGGTATTTCGTTGGCGAAATGGTATGTCAATTAGCCACTGTGTTTTATGGTTCTGCTGCTAGTCCAGAAGCTCCCATGCGAATTGGGCAATCACATGTGCCCATGTTTGTTTAGCTTAAAAAATCCTAGATTTCTTCGGTTCAAAGTGATGCTCCGGACCTAACATAGGTTATGGAGTCGACTCAAAGGTCTCTGCTTGTATCCCGACCAATGATGGATTTGGAATCTGATCTAGTTTCTTTGTCAGGCTATGCCCGGTAGTTATGATGTCTATGTTTAATCAACTAAAAGTTGTGATGATGCGACCATATGCCAGTCAATTCCATCCATGTTAAACATTCTCTCATTAATTCTTTTTTTCTTTTTTCTTTTTTTTTGCAGGGGCAGCTTGTAGCCGCTGTTTCTTTTGCATATGCACTTTCTATTGCTGTTGTCATTTCAAAGGAGGTACTTCAAGCTACCTGTTCCTTGTTCATCTTCTGTCAAGTCAAATTCCTGAAAACCTAGTGTAGTAGTTTGTAACCTTTATTTGTTTTCCATTGTCAGGCCATAGTCTCCTGGATTTTGTATGCCTTGTTATCTGGAATTGGTGACCGTAGATGTCATTTCGTAGCATAGTCCGTGATGTTAGGGATGGCTTCGGCAGCTTGTCGAGGAGAAGCTTCGAGGTGACCCTCGCAAGCATTTATGGCCTTACTGGGCATCACAAAGGGAAGACCCAGAGCTCATCACATGTCGTCGACGACTCACCTTCCATAATTCGTGAAAGTTGCTGGGCGAATCTACCTCCTGAACTCATCCGTGATATCATACGGAGACTGGAGGCTGATGAGAGCACCTGGCCAGCACGGAAGCATGTCGTTTGCTTCGCAGCTGTTTGTAGGACATGGAGGGAGATGTGTAAAGAGATTGTGTTGAGCCCGGAGTTTTGTGGGAAGCTTACCTTCCCTGTGTCTCTAAAACAGGTAAGGGGAAGAAGAATCAACCTACTTCAGTTAGCAATCTTTGAACCGAATGCTGCTGTGAATTAGGTCCAAAGCTTGAGCAGCAGATATCTTTCTTGTCCTTGATACATTGCTTGTTTCTTTGACAGCCTGGCCCTCGAGATGGAAATACAACGATTCAGTGTTTTATAAAGAGGAATAAGTCAAAATCCACCTACCATCTCTACCTGTGCCTTAGCAATGGTATGTCGCATGCTTTGCATACTTTCAAGATTCAATAGCAATGCTCATAAGTTTTATCCTGTTTTATGGAGCATATGGGATAATTATGAGCCAGATATTTTTTTATTATTTGAGTGTTTGATTTCATGATGGAAAAAAGTCTACTTTGTTAGTAAATAATGCAAATCAAGATCGAACACGAGACACAGATTTTTACGTGGAAAACCCTTGCGGGAAAAACCACGGGCGCCAACCGGCGATCTTCACTATATGGAGAGAGTTTACAGAACGCAGGGAATACAATGAGTCGTCAGCTCTTCCCGTGCGGCTTACAAGATGTATTTATAGGACGGACTGACTGCAGTCAAATACGGAAACAAATCCGCTAATAAACATGACCGAACCGTGGGCCCTCCAGGCGTCCCCACAAGACCAACGTTATAATTCGGATCATATTCCAACAAACTCCACCTTGAGACGAATTCCATCTTGTAGTGAATGAAGTATCATCAATCAACTCACTTCAATAATAAACAATCACCGGCGCCAAAAGTCACTTGGACTTAATTTGTAATGCCAACTAAGCTTGAGCATAGCCCAAACTTAGCTCCAGGAACTGGCTTTGTCAACATATCAGCGGGATTATCATGAGTACTTATCTTGCATACTTTAACATCACCTTCAGCAATGACACCTCGAATAAAATGATATCTCACATCAATGTGCTTGGTCCTTTCATTAAACATCTGATCTTTAGTCAGACAAATAGCACTCTGACTATCACAATGTATAGTAATACAAGAAGTAACCCCGCAAAGTTCAGAGTATAAACCCCTCAACCAAATAGCTTCTTTACAAGCTTCAGAAATAGCCATATATTCAGCTTCTGTTGTAGACAGAGCAACAGTGGACTGTAAACATGCTTTCCAGCTAACAGCACAACCACCAATGGTGAAAACATAACCCGTGAGAGATCTCCTCTTATCCAAATCACCAGCAAAATCAGAATCAACATAACCAACAAGTCTATCTCTAGATTTCCCAAACTGCAAATAGACATTAGAAGTACCTCGCAAATATCTGAAAATTCATTGAACAACCCTCCAATGCTCCTTACCAGGATTAGCCATGAATATACTGACAACACTCAATGCATGAGATAAATCAGGACGAGAACAAACCATGACATACATAAGAGAACCAACTGCACTGGAATATGGAACTCTAGACATGTACTCAATCTCATGATCTGACTGTGGACATAAATCTGATGATAATCTGAAATGTGTAGCTAATGGAGTACTCACCGGTTTTGCATTATGCATATTAAAACGACGAAGAACCTTTTCAATATAACCTCGTTGACTGAGGTATAATTTACCAGATTTTCTATCTCTAGTAATTTCCATACCAAGAATTTTCTTAGCTGCACCTAAGTCCTTCATCTCAAATTCTTTACTCAATTGTGCCTTCAGTTTAGCTATTTCTGATTTTTCTTTAGCAACAATTAACATATCATCAACATAAAGGAGCAAATAAATAGCTGAGCCATTAACAATCTTCAAGTAAACACAGCTATCATAATCAGACCGCTTAAAGCCACGAGAGAGCATAAATGAGTCAAACCTCTTATACCATTGCCTAGGAGACTGCTTCAAACCATAAAAAGACTTCTTTAGTCTACACACAAGGTTTTCTTTTCCAGGAATAACAAAACCTTTAGGTTGGTTCATATAAATGTCTTCCTCCAACTCCCCATGTAAGAATGCAGTTTTAACATCAAGTTGCTCAAGTTCATAATCATGCATGGCAACAATACTAAGCAAAGTGCGAATAGAACTATGCTTAACAACTGGGAAAAAGACATCATTATAATCAATACCTGGAATCTGGCTATAGCCTTTAGCAACCAACCTCGCTTTATACCTTGCTGGTTCACTAGGAGAAATACCCTCCTTTCTTTTATAAATCCATTTGCAACGGACATGCTTTTTATTCTTGGGCAATTTCACTAAATCCCATGTACCATTCTTTTCAAGTGACTCCATCTCATCTTGCATAGCGGTCATCCAATTGTTGCAATCAGCAGAAGTAATATCCTCAGAATAATTAGAAGGTTCTGAATTACCTTCAATCTCTTCTGCAACACTCATAGCATAAGCAACATTGCATTCTTCAATATACCTTTTAACAGGCTTTGGCTGTCTTCTGGACCTATCAACAGCAATAGAACGTTGTGGAGACTACACAACTGGAGAAGAATGCTCAGCAATAGAAGAATCATCAACAATTGGAGAAATTTCAGCAATCGGTGCATCTTGGACAATAGCATTATCAACATCTGGTGAATCAATTAAGCGCTCCACCTGCACACTTATTTTCTCTCCCTCAATAGGAGCATCAACAGAAGGATTATCAACAAACATAACAGTCTCATTAAAGATAACATTCCTGCTAAGCATAACCTTCTGAGTCTGGGGATTCCACAATTTATAACCTTTAACACCATGTTGATAACCAATAAAAATGCATTTAACAGCTCTAGGCTCCAATTTACCATTATCAACGTGAGCATAAGCAGTACAACCAAAATCTATCAATTGTGAATAATCAGCTGGAGAACCATACCATACCTCAATTGGAGTTTTCTTATCAAGAGGAATAGAGGGTGAACGGTTAATAAGATAGCAAGCAGTGGAAGCGGCTTCAGCCCAAAAACGCCTATTCAAGCCAGCATTAGACAACATGCAACGGGCCTTGGAGATGATAGTTCTGTTCATTCGCTCAGCTACACTATTCTGTTGAGGCGTATAAGGAATAGTGTAGTGCCTAACAATGCCTTGAGACTTGCAATATGCATTAAACTCATTAGAACAGAATTCCATCCCATTATCAGTGCGAAGCTTTTTAACCTTTTTTCAGTTTGATTTTCAATCATAATCTTCCACTCTTTAAATGCTGAAAATGCTTCTGATTTATGCTTCAAGAAATAAGACCATACCTTACGAGAATAATCATCAATGATTGTCAACATATAACGAGAACCACCAAAAGAAGGCTTACGAGACGGTCCCCATAAATCAGAATGCACATAATCAAGAATACCTTTACTTTTATGTGTAGAGATATTAAATGACACCCTCTTGTGTTTGCCAAACACACAATGCTCACAAAACTTTAACTTACTGATGCTATGTTCATCAAGAAGTCCTCTCTTGCACAATTCATGCAAGCCTTGCTCACTCATATGTCCAAGACGCTTATGCCAAAGATCAGTAGCATCAGAATTAGATGATGAATTGGAAATTACAGCGGCATCACCTGTAATTGTAGTACCACGAAGACGGTACAAATTTGGAGATTTTAATTCACCTTTCATCACAATGAGAGAACCTTTAGACACCTTTAATACTCCATCTCCACCGGAGTACTTGTATCCTTTAGCATCAAGAGTACTGAGAGAAATAAGATTCTTGCTCATGCTAGGAATATGCCTCACGTCAGCCAATGTTCTGACAATGCCATCATGCATCTTAATCTGAATGGAACCAATGCCAACAATATCACGTGGACTGTTATCACCCAATCTAACAGAACCTCCACCTTGGAGAGAATCATAGGTGACAAACCAATCTCTATTAGTGCATATATGAAAAGAAGCAGCGGAATCAAGAATCCATTCATCATCACTATTAGCACATCCAGCAAAAGCAACAAGCGAATCACCATCAGAATAATCTGCCTTAGAAGTAGCAACAGAAGCATTACCTTCATCATTGGGTTTACCTTTCTCTCTATATGTGCCAGTTCTCTTCTCTTTATTCTTCAATTTCAAACAATCCTCGATAAAGTGATTATCCTTCTTGCAATACTTGCAGAATTTATCACCTCTACCTCGAGACTTTGATCGGCCTTTGTAACGATTAGAACTTTTGCCTCTATTGCCATTATTTGATTTATTTTCTGTCCTCCCACGAACAGACAACGCTTCTCCTTTGGAAGCAGAACCTTCAGAAGACACCATCAATTTCATCTTTTCCTTGGCATGCAACGCCTCACAGACCTCATCAAGAGTTAGCGTATCATGGCTATATAATAAAGTATCTCTGAAGTTTGAAAAGGAACTAGGCAAAGAGCACAAAAGAATCAGACCCAAATCCTCATCATCATATTCTACCTCCATAGCCTGTAGATCAGAAACGATCTCCTTGAAGACCGTCAGATGGTTAATCACAGAACCACCCTCTTGTAACTTGTGCGAATACAACTTCATCTTCATATGCATCTTGCTTGTCAAATCCTTAGACATGCAAATTGACTCTAACTTGAGCCATAGAGCAGCTGTTGTTTTCTCCTGTAGACAATCTTGCAAAATATTATTTGAAAGATGAAGCTGAATTTGAGTAAAGGCCTTACGATCCTTTTTCTTTTCATCATCGGTCCAAGATTTAGAATCCTTGTTACCGAATTTATCAAGAGCATCATCAACATCAGCCTGCGTAAGAATAGCCCGCATCTTGACTTGCCATAGAGCGAACCTTGTAACACGATCCAGTTGAGGAATATCATATTTCACTGAAGACATGGTGAATAAATAATAGCAATAACCAGAGGAATAATGATCTGCAGAAATTTAGGTGTAACCCTAACCGAAACCTGCAGCCTGGTACGATCAGCAATAAACTGAAGAAATAAACCTTCTGGTATGAATTCTCGTGTGCACGTAGCACAAAACCACCCGATTAGATTTCACGTAACACAAGGCACCTCCTCGATCCGCGTGCACTGATGCAAGAAACGTGATCACCCAGTACTGCCTGCTTCAGATCGCTTTTCCTGACGAGCGCAGTGTGTAGCAGTCTTGTACAGACTTTCTCCTTCTCGATCTCTGGACGGACAACAGCGGACAGCACCGAGACGAACTCGATCCAGAACTTTGCCTTCTCTGCGTCGCAGTGTGAATGAAACGAACTCGATCCAAAACTCCGCCGTGTCCGCCGTGGACACACGCTGACGCTGGAACGTGTGTCGCCGTTTGGACGGCACGGAACAAATCGCTGGCGGCGGCGGCAAAGAACAGGGACTGAAACCCTAATCTTTTTTTCTCAATCTCGTGTCTGGCTCTAGATACCACTTGTTAGTAAATAATGCAAATCAAGATCGAACACGAGACACATATTTTTACGTGGAAAACCCATGCGGGAAAAACCACGGGCGCCAACCGGCGATCTTCACTATATGGAGAGAGTTTACAGAACGCAGGGAATACAATGAGTCGTCAGCTCTTCCCGTGCGGCTTACAATATGTATTTATAAGACGGACTGACTGCAGTCAAATACGGAAACAAATCCGCTAATAAACATGACCGAACCGTGGGCCCTCCAGGCGTCCCCACAAGACCAACGTTATAATTCGGATCATATTCCAACATACTTAACCCCCTGAACTATCAGCTAGTGTCTAACCTACACCCCCAACTATAAAACCGTATGTTTTACACCATGAACTTTTCAAAACCGTTCAAATTTCACCTGAAGCGGTTTTGGACGGCGGTTTGCTACTGTAGCAAAACAATGGTTGCTGTAGCAAAACCGCTGTCCAAAACCGCTTCAGGGTGTAATTTGAACGGTTTTGAAAAGTTTAGGGTGTAAAACAAACGGTTTTATAGTTGGGGTGTAGGTTAGACACTAGCAGATAGTTCAGCGGGTTAAGTAGACTTTTTCCATTTCATGATTATATCTCATATCTTGTAAACCTCTTAGGTTCAGAAATTGTGTGGTGTTTCAATATCACCTTCATGAGAATATTTGTTTTTTTAACCTAATCACGAGAATATTTGTAGTTAAATGATCAATGGATTGTTTATCTTATTTCACCTTATCAAATTTGTTGACTCATTTTTTCTCTTCTGTGCACAGTTGTTACTTCAGAAAGTGGGAAATTCCTCTTATCAGCTAAAAGACACCGCAAAACCACATGCACCGAGTACACTATATCAATGGATTCTGGCAACATCTCAAGATCAAGCAGGACTCACATTGGAAAAATAAGGTAAACATTATGTCTTTGGAAAAAGTCTAATTGACCCCCAACTATTGAGGGTGGTCTAGTTTACCCCCTGAACTTTGCAAAACTGGCCAAATCACCCTAGCGAGCGGTTTTGGACGGTGGTTTTGCTACAGTAACAACGGTTTTGCTACAGTAACAGTGGTTTTGTCCTTTTCTTTTTTATTTATTTCGTCTGAATCTTTGAAAAATCATAGTAATCACAAAAAAATCATAAAATGAAAAGTTCAATTTTGTTGGACTCCACATGAGTAGATCTACACAGTGAACATATAATATAGTATGCTTTAGAACAAAGTTTTTGCTGTAAATTTTGATCTATTTTTTTCTGTAATTAATTTGAATAATTCATACAACAAAACTTTGTACTAAAGCATACTATATTATATATTTACTGTGTAGATATACTCATGTGGAGTCCAACAAAATTAGATTTTTTATTTTATGATTTTTTTTTGTGATTTACTATGATTTTTTAAAGATTCAGACGAAATAAATAAAAAAGAAAGGACAAAACCACTATTACTGTAGCAAACCACCACCGTCCAAAACCTTTCGAGGGGGTGATTTGGCCGGTTTTGCAAAGTTCAGGGGGTAAATTAGACCGTTTCATAGTTGGGGGGTAAACTAGACCACCCCCAATAGTTGGGGGGTCAATTAGACTTTTTCCTTATGTCTTTTAAAGATACACTCTAGTTTTTTTTAGTCTGTTTGACAGTTTAACAACAAGCATAGCATTGCTAATTTTCAGGTCGAACTTCCTTGGCACAAGGTTTTTAATTTATGATACACAACCCCCCTATAATGGAGCTGTAGTTCCTCCTGCCGGAAAGACCAGCAGGAGGTTCAACTCCACAAAAGTCTCTCCAAAGTTGCCTTCTGTTAGTTACAACATCGCGCAGGTGTCATATGAGCTCAATGTTCTTGGCACAAGAGGTCCTAGGCGGATGCGTTGCATCATGCACTCTATACCCGCCTCATCAGTGGAGCCAGGTGGCATAGTGCCTGGACAGCCAGAGCAGATTGTACCTCGAGCTCTGGAGGATTCATTCCGCAGCACGGCTTCCTTCTCGCAGTCGTTCCGTAGCACCACCTCATTGTCCAAGTCCATCATGGACTCATCCATGGATTTCAACAGCGCTCGCTTCTCTGACATTGCTGGCAGCAGTGCTCGCTTCACGGGTATTCCTGGTAGCAGTGCGCGCTTCACGGGCATTCCTGGCAGCAGTGCTCGCTTCTCTGACATTGCTGGCGGCAGATTGGACATCGAAGAGGAGAGTGAAACCAAGGAGAGGCCATTGGTGCTTCGTAATAAGCCACCTAGGTGGCATGAACAGCTGCAGTGCTGGTGCCTCAACTTCCGTGGCCGTGTGACAATTGCCTCAGTGAAGAACTTCCAGCTGATTGCCGCGCCAACCCCGCCACCTGCAGGCGCTCCAACCCCCTCCCAGCCTGCTCCATCAGATCCAGACAAGGTGATTCTTCAGTTTGGAAAAGTGGCAAGGGATATGTTCACAATGGACTATCGGTACCCTCTCTCGGCTTTCCAGGCATTCGCCATTTGTCTGAGCAGCTTTGATACAAAATTGGCCTGTGAATAAAATGGAGAACAGAGGTAAAAGAGAACAGGTTGCCGGCATTAGGCCATTAGTGTACCTCTTTCCATTTGACTCGTGTTATCTTGGTTGTAATTGTGCTTGCTGTAGCCATGAAGTGGTCATATATGGTGGACGCATGTGTTGTTGGCCCCTCTCTTAAAGTGATTACAAGTTGCATTTGGACCACATGTTACCCGATCTGTAATATACTTCCAGTGGCATTGCCGCGTGATAAAGTTCCCATTGGTGATTAGACTTGTATGATTTCAGAAAAGGGCAGCAAATAAAGCTTGGTACGGTGTGCATTATTTGCTCGTCTCTGGATTGGTTACTGTTTAAAGTTCACTGCATCTCGTCTTTCATCCTTGTGTGTGCCTTGAGAAGTGAGCGAGAGGGCTTTACGGCTTTGTCTCACCTCAGAAGGGAACGCTAAGTGCCAAACCCCACCCATCCTTTTATCAGTGGTTATGAGCACGCCTATGTGTAATCATCATTGCTTGCATTACGTACAAGCGTATGCGCATCCCTCACAGCGTTGCGCATTAGATTCAGACGGGGGAGCAGTAGCTGTGTGTGACACGGGAGCACGAGCATCATCTCACATGAACCTGCCTGCCTGCCTGCCTTTTCGGCCCGAATAAAGTCGGGTTCTTTCGGTGTGGCCCTGTCTTTTGTTTGGAGTTGTTTCGGGGGGTAGACGCCGGAACAGCTGAGCTAGCTGAAGCATGGCGAGAAAAAAGAAGAGACCGAAAGCGAAAGGTCACCTGGACCCATGAGCGCGACACGGCGAGCGGAATATTCGCGCCGACCTGGAAAGCACCACAGAAACGCGAGATCCGCGTTCCTTAGCGCGCGCGCTGCGCGCACAAACATACTATTCATTTCGCTACCTTTCTTCAGAGAAATAATTGTGTATCGCTGCCTAGTCTACGAGCAGCAAGCTAGCTATAGGCCTCGTTGGTTGGCTGGTGGCTGATGGCTGGTGCTGATTTATTATGAGAGAAAAATACTGCTGGCTGGCTAGTGGCTGATGGTTGGTGCTGAAATGATGTGATAGAAAAGCACTGCTGGCTGGCTGGCAGCCAACCAGTCGAACGAGGCCATAGCTCTCGGCCTTTCGCTCGTAGTGCTGGGTGCTCCACGCCTCCACCACGGGTGAGAGGGACGGCGTCAGCCATGGCCTCGCCTCGCGCGGCACGAGCCGACACCATCGTCTGCTCCCTCGTTTCAAATTGAAAGGCATTCCAAGAATCTCGAAGAGTTAAAGCATCTTAGGCCCTGTTTGGTTCATGAATGTTAAAGTTTAACTCCCATTACATCAATGTTGCGGCAAATGCATGGAGTACTAAATATATACTAATTGCATGCATGTCGGCACAATTTATAAGTAATTTACGAGACGAATCTATTAAGCATAATTAGTCCCAAATTAGAAATTTTTTGTCAAATAAGACGAAAATGCTACAGTGTTTGTTAAATTTTCCTCTAATCAAACAGGCCTTTAAATTTGACCAAAATTATAGAAAAAAATTATAAAAAAGTATAACATCAAATAGGTATACTATAAAATATAATTAATGAAGAATCTAATAATACTTAATTGGTATTATAAATATTATTATCTTACCATATAAATTTGTTAAACTTGAGATCCTTTACTCTCTAAAATTCATTCCTGGGATGTCTTATAGTTTGGGATGGAGGGAGTACATCGCAGCGACGACAGCTTGCGCGCGCGGCGCGAGCTGATGTCCCGTTCCACTCTCGTTCGATCGATGTGCGCTAGCTAGCTGGTGTGGCAGGCACGGCGAGCGAGTGGTCGGTCTTCCACTCGTCGGCAACGTGTGCCGTCGCGGTCGTCGGGCGTGACCCGTTCACTGACGGTGCATCAATGCGTGATATATCTGGCGCCTGGCTTGTGCATTACTACGTGTGGTCTAGTGCGGACGTGGAGCCGTGGTTTTCAGCCGTGCTCTCGCTTCGCTGGCGTACGTGGCGCGTGAGACGTGGACAGTGCAGTAGGATATTTCGTGTACGTTCAGGCTCAGATAAGCATCGATGGGATGGGGGTCTCACCAAACAGGCCGCTACGTGTTGTTTCTTGCCCTGTTAGGTGTTAGCTAAAGCCGGCAAGGAACATGGCTATACCTTGGAATAGTAATAATGGTACGCGCAGCAGAGATGCCCAGTGTCGGAGGGAGATCGGCAGCGGAATTTTGGCTGTAACAAGTGGACTGAGAGCCTAATGGATTGTGGCGGTGTCGTCCCGTCCCGACTCGTTTACAGAAGCGATTGGAAGAGTTTGAGACGTTCTTGTACTGAACACAAACTGCATGCAACCATGACCATCGAGTCATGTGCGGATGGTCCAGATTGACCAGTGAAACTATAACCCGAACGTGGCCTTTGCGTACAACGAACGTTTTAACTGTACCATTCACCTGTTTTCGTTTTCAGACTGAATTCTTGCATCGTGCTGGATGTCTCCAGGGTCTACTTACCAAATACAGTACTACCTCCCATAAAAAAAAAGGTACAGTACTACTATGTTGCTTATTGGGCCACATCTGAAATGGCCATGGCTTGATGTGTTCACGCCCAGCGTGGGCTATTTTGCCTGGACTTTTGGGCTGCTGGCGGTAGAGACGCACTTTTTTTTTCCTTAGCATGTGCACGAGATGTATGCACAGAAGTCATGTGTAAAAGAGAACATGTCCTTAGGTAGCTCCAACAATTGATACTTAAGCTAGCTCTAAGCATTTTTCTTATATTTTAATAGAAGAGAGGAAAAAGCTAGCACATGATCAAGAGCTAAGCTCTTGCACATATTTCGAGGTTACGTGAGAGTGTCATGTTATCCATGTTAAAAGCTATGAGTTAAAAGTTAGCATTATTAGAGAAGTTGTCTTAGAGCTATTAATTAGCTTTAACTATTGCAGCATCTCTAATAATTTAGTACTAAATTTACTCTTAGTTTAGTACAAATATACTCTTAATTTTAATAATTTAGTACTAAATTTTCTCAAAATTTAGTGCTAAATTTACTCTCCAATAATATAATAAGTAAAAGGGAACATGTCGTCAGCTACAATAAAAGAAACAACCATTACTATTTTCCATTAAGCGTGAACCATCTTAGAACCATTGCAACCGATAACAAATTATCATATAGCCATTAAACTTAAAACACCAACATAGAACGAATATTAACACGGTCTTACTATAAACCCGAGCAGTTCAAGAATGAAAGCACCCTACGCATCATATATGTATGTATAGCAACCCATCCATGTCCGTCTTTGCTTCTCATCACCGACAAATCAATCATATCTCGTCCATGAGCTCTTGGAAGGCGTCCATCGCGGTGGCTGGCAGGCCGAGCAGCACGTTGATGCTCTTCCTCTCCTTTCCGTGCGCGAGGAAGAGGATGACCTCCTTCTCAGGCAGCGTGACTGGGCCCGACATGACGGGCTCGCCCCACCCGAAGTCGGCGCCGTGGAACTCGAGCCGCGACCACGTGGTGATGAGCATCGTGGACGCCAACGACGGCCGGGCCCGCGTCGCCTCGAAGTAGTCCACCGCCGACCGCATGTACTCGTCGGTCACCATCCGCACGGCCTCCTGCACCAGCCCGGCCGCGCGCGACACGGGCGCCGACAGCAGCTCGCCGGCCGTGGCCAGGGCGTTGGTCAGCACGATGCCGTTGCCGAAGTAGCCCCGCGGGAGCGGCGGCGAGAACCGGCGCCGCCCATCCACGGCGAACAGCAGCTTGGTGCGCTGCTCGGGTGCCAGCCCGAGCGCCTTGGTGCGTGCGCGCCACACGAGCCCCGACAGCGCCTCGAAGGTGGTGCAGCGGCCCAGGGCGCCGTCGGCAAGCGCCAGCCCGCGGACGCGCTCCAGCCGGTCCGGGTCGAAGCAGAAGGAGCGGTACAGCAGCTCCTGAGAGCCGTAGAGCGCCGCCGTGTCGGAGACGTCGGGGATCTCGGCGAACTCGTGGTGCGGGAAGGTGTGCACGGGCGGGTCGCGCGCCTTCAGGACGCTGCGGTCAAGGAACGGCGGCGCGGTGAGTTCAGCGACGCCGCGCGCCGTCTCGGCCCACGAGTTGACGAACTCCATGGCGCCAATGCCGTCGAACATGCAGTGGTTCATGGCCAGACCAAGCGCGAAGCCCCCACACTTAAACCTCGTCACCTGCACATCAATTAACCCATGGTAAAAAAACATTGCTTGTATGAGCAATTCCACATCTCTGGTTACCGACAAATCTCAGGAAAATTTTGGAAAAGACGTCTTCTGACTTTGAATAGCTCTATGCTTGATTGGAACCAAGTAATTTGTGATTTGTCACTTGAGTTGGTGGAGAACTAAAATCACGTGTGAATTTACCTTTCATCTTGGGATCCCACATGTCGGAAAATCACATTTGTTGTGTTCATTCATGGGTATAGAAGACAGAAGATGGAAGTCGGTGTAATTGGTTTGATTTATAGGTAGAGGTCGGTGATCTACCAGAAAAACAATTACAAGTCATTGCAGACAACCAGAGTGCTTGAGTTGTCTCGGTCTAACTGAAAAAACTAGACAGACTATATGTGTCGACCATAACCACCCCCACCTTCAAATCAACAAAATTATTGACAGAAAAAACTTTGAACAAACACTAAGATAGAGAGAAAGGTCGCAGTTGCTGGATCAGGTGAGTACTACAGTGATGCATAGACAAGTGTACAGTAGTACTACTCCACTATAGTCAAGAGAACACTCTGGGGCCGGTAACAGGCGGCTAACCATGTTTCATGTTTCTGGGGTTTTACCAATGCGAGTGTCGGTTGACTAATACGGCGACAAATTTAAATAACTGAACCCAAGCGTGGACCAAACAAATTTAAATTACTGAACCCAAGTATGGACCAAAATTTTTTTTTGAAGACATCACCGGAGGGGTGAGCGCCCCACCTGAATAATTTTCCATTGTGCCCTCCACCACTCCTCGTAGCTACGCCGATCCACTGCCGCCCTCCATCCGAGGACCACTCCATGCAGCAGGATGGGGACTAAGAGTGGCGATGAACACGCAAACCCCGGATCATCGGACACGACGACCTCCCTTTGAACTGATGATGACATCCTCCAGCATATCCGGGCCCACATACCATCATTCAACGCCATCCACGGGGAGGAACCCTTGGAGGGGAATGACGGCAGCGGTGGAAACACCACCCGGCATTTAATATTTTGACACCACCAAGGAGAGCGCCGACGGAGCAGAGGCGCCAGAGAAGGACACTCGTCGAGCGTCAGCAACAACCAACAACCCGAGCCAAAACTCAACCAAGAGGGGGGCAACAACAACAAGATAAGAAGGGGGAGCGACGAGGAAGCAATGGCATGGCAGGGTGCAGATACCAGCAGGCAACTGAGCTGACCCCTCTGCAGTGGCGCCCTCAAGAGGGACACGACATTGTTGATGCCGCCGCCACCGGCTCCAGTAGGTTTTCACCAGGAGGGGAGCAGCATGCGACGGACGAGTGGTGGGGGATACATCAACGCCTCCAAGGAGGTATATGGCGCCGGGTGGCGTCGCCGTCGATCGCACAGCAGCTGTGCACAGCTTTCGCCTAACCCCCTAACCATGGGTAGCAGCCCATCGTCCGGCCGCACCAGGATCAGGCGTGGCCTTGACCAGCCACTGCCTGGTCAGGGGCAAGCCCGACCAATCCGCAGCGGACCAAGGTGTGCTGGGGCCTCGAGCCGTCACGGTGCAGAGCGCGAGCGAGGGACGAGGCCCAGGCCGCTGCACCTGCACAGGTGTAGAAGCCATAGCCCACCGCCGTCTAGGGGGTGGTGGGGCCCCAGCTAGCACCCGACCAGGACGCCGGCGGCCGCGCTCTGGTGCGCCGCCCCTGCAGCCGTGCGCGCCAGCCCCAGGTCCGAGACCGGAGACGCCGGGCGGCCGGCCTCCGAGGCACGTCAGGGAGGCACACGGAGGAGAGACCGCAGAACGCTCCATCCTCCTCCATGAGCATCAGGGCGCCGCTCTAGACGCGCGGGCAGCGGCACCACACCCGCCGGGGCAGGGACCGACGGGTCCGGGGCAGGAGGCGTGGATGGCACCCCCTACTGCCTATATGTGTCGACCAGAGTGCTTGAGTTGTCTCGGTCTAACTGAAAAAACTAGACAGACTATATGTGTCGACCATAACCACCCCCACCTTCAAATCAACAAAATTATTGACAGAAAAAACTTTGAACAAACACTAAGATAGAGAGAAAGGTCGCAGTTGCTGGATCAGGTGAGTACTACAGTGATGCATAGACAAGTGTACAGTAGTACTACTCCACTATAGTCAAGAGAACACTCTGGGCCCGGTAACAGGCGGCTAACCATGTTTCATGTTTCTGGGGTTTTACCAATGCGAGTGTCGGTTGACT
Source organism: Saccharum hybrid cultivar R570 (assembly GCA_038087645.1). Classification (NCBI taxonomy): domain Eukaryota; kingdom Viridiplantae; phylum Streptophyta; class Magnoliopsida; order Poales; family Poaceae; genus Saccharum; species Saccharum hybrid cultivar. The sequence continues at coordinate 19,831,421 of JAQSUU010000139.1, forward strand.
AATACGGCGACAAATTTAAATAACTGAACCCAAGCGTGGACCAAACAAATTTAAATTACTGAACCCAAGTATGGACCAAATTTAATCTGTTTTAAAAAATGAATGAAGAAACGAACAGAGTTTTCATTTGTAGCAAACAAAAGAAATAAGAAAGAGACCAGAAAACCATTTATCGTTTTTTCTAGTGACCACCCGGTTATTTATGCTTCTAGCCGTTCCAATTTCTCGCAAGACGATGATGCCCTATCACCAGTTTGGAGCGCAGTAATCCACAAAACAAAACGTGGAACTTGCCCGCGTTCCAAACGAGGCCAGTTCCCAAGGTGGAGCAGTAAATTTTCCATTTCCGTTCTTCAATTTCCTATGCTAGCTAAAACCAAAGCGGCGTCTCATTGAATCCATCTTTCAACTCCCCCCGTCAACTTCCAACCAATAACTCCACAGTTCCTTTGCTGCTGCTGCACGCGGCGGCAGTAAAAGTAGGACGGGTGCATGCATTCATGCGTGCACGAGCGAGCTTTTCACCAAAATGGCGCACGGAGCCAGGCCGACATTAACGGCACGGTTCGTTGGTGGCAACCCGGGCTGGTCACCTCGGCCGCCGGACACCCAACCGGAAACGTGCAAGAGAAGCAGTTAATGTACCTGCGCGGTCATGGGTGGCATCTCGAGGATGTGCTTGGCGCCGGGGACGGAGTAGACGAGCTGGCCGAGCGCGGCGGGGTCGGGCTTCGTGAGGTCGCCGACGGCGGCGAGGTCGCAGGCGGGCCGCGTCGGCCTCCACGAACACGACGCCCTCGCCGGTCAGCTCCACGGTCAGCTTCATCTCCGGGCTGATCCCCAGCCGCCCCGCCAGCGGGTGGTAGTGCACCAGCACCCGCGCCAGCGCGTCGCGGAGCGCGGCCGCCACGTCGACGTCCTTGCCGCCGCCGCTGGGAGACGGCGAGGGCTTGTAGCAGTACACAGTCTGCACGATCACCGCGATGTTCTGGTCCAGGTTGGACAGGTAGTACTGCTCGCCCGTCGGCGTCGCCTCCGCCGGCGGCACCAGCGTCGGCTCGCCGCGCTTCACGCCCAGCTGCGGCGCCTTCTCGCCCGCCGCCAACGCCACGCCGCCGTTCTCCTTCATCTCGACAACCTGCATCACGCAATGGAAATGGTGACAAGAATGGTGTCACGGACATGCATGTTATCAACATATGCTTGGTTAGCAGCTAAACTGATGTGACACGTCACTCACCATGGTTGACGATGCGCGTCTGAGAGAGAGTGTATGATGCTTTTGTGTTGAGTAAAGAGAGTGGGGTTTGTGACTTGAGTAGATGGGTCGGGGGGGGGCAAGGTTTATATAGCAGTGGAGCCGTGGAGTAGTCGGAGAGGCTGATGCAAAACAGTTGGGGTTGGAGGGGTTGCATAACTACCAATGTTGCTCTGTCTGGGTTTTTTTTTTTTTGGGTACAGATGAATCTGCAGAAAGGGAGTGTCTACCGCCCATTCGGGTGCTTTGTGACGACCGGACACGCCCGGTTGTTCAACAGCCTCCAAACAACCGAAGAAGCAGATAACGAAAAGATCGCGTGTGTTCTGTGTAGACCTGGCACACGAAACCCAGATACCAATCAATATATATATGCGTTGACATAATCGATATGGATGATGTAATTCGAATCAGTACGTACATTACTCTTAAGAAGAGTACGCAGCCGTATTTAAGAATTTTAAAAAGTATTTGGACTGCTAGGGTAGTAAGGTTTGGGTGTAAGAATTTCATCTCCTCCACTTTTAGTGGTCGCGTCGTACTTCTACGACAATTGTGCACCGGATTATTGCTTTTGTTGTCTTATTATTAATAACTAGTGGAAATACACATGCAACACGCATGTGTCTATAAAAAGAATCATATATAAATAAAAAATAGCAATATTAGACTTAGATCTTATAATAAATACATGGACTAATAAAAGTTATCAAACCATAAATTTATTAATAGTCTAATATATATCAAATCAAGGTATGACGAACGGTCAATTTCACATAAAATTTCCAAGATGCATTACCTATAACTGTGAACAATTTTTTCCTTATTAATATAATGCAAACTATTGAGACAACACAACATTGAGCATTTTTCTCTCCTACATAGCCTTGCATGTCCAACATAGTCCAAATTATCATTTCTTCGAATAGCGGCCGGTCTTGCATAAATCAAAGACTAAAAAAAATATAAACCAAGGGTCAGATACATATAGATTACTGGTAGTATTGTTGCCTTTGCTAAATCACGATCTTCACTTGGTAGCCTCATGGACAACTCACATCTGAAGCAAGCCTGGCGACGAGACACCCACGCCGCGCGAGGCCGCTCGGCGCCTCGCACGGTTTCTGGACGAGGTGCGGGTTGTGCGGGAGCCACCCCTGATTGCCTCTCCACCACGACAGAGGGCGATAGCCAAGCGGCCCCTGCCTGTCCGACGCAGGAGCACACGGATTGCCGCCCAACCGCTGGCACACATTCCGGCATCCCAACAGGGCGAGGTACTTCTCAAGCAGCAGTTGGAGATTGCGCCGCCGGCCGCTATGGCTTCACCTGCGTCCAAGGGGATACTTGACGACTTGCGTTCTGGGACCTTGTCGTCGAGCCAGGTGGAGGCCCTTGACGCGCTGTTTTCGGCGTTCAACGGGCGCGCATGCGAGCTCTTCGTGGAGGACCCGTAGGGCGCAACAGTGTTCGCACGTTGGTTGTTCCGTTTATGTAATATCGAACCGGAGAGCAGTCTGCTAGGTTGGTCCGGGTTAGACCACCTAGCGCGCTAGAGGCGCGTTGTTTGTTCTGAAAGTGTGTGGGTGGTGTGCGTGTTGTACTTTACAACTCTTCTTCTTAATGCAATGATACGCAGCTCTCCTGCGTATTCGAGAAAAAAACAACTATCTGGTTTCAGAGATTCAATGAAATCAGCTCCGCATAATTAATATGCTGAACCAATTAGCATATAGTTACAAATAATAGAAGCAATGGCAAGCCCTACGTCATCCTCCAAGTGATAGCCAATAATGCAGAAATTAAACAATAGAATAAAGGAAGCAACCAACCCAATATTATGTCATTTGATGGTGGTGCTTTGCTGGGGATCAAAACTCGGTCACCTGCCTCTTGCCCCTTGTTTAACCGGCAATCTGATGTCTCATTCCATCCACAAGGTAGCAAGCATATGATGGTGGTTCGTTTGCAAACCATTACAAATAAGTTAGCATTTATTCAATATAGAAATCAATCAAGAATTATTTTTAAAAATCATACCATGCGTCCGAAACATATATATGCGTGTTTGGTTGGAGACCAAAGCTTGCCATGCCAAAAGTCAGTCATGCCACAGTTTCTTCGACAGCTGTTTGGTTCACTGCCACATCTATGACACGCCAAACTTTCTTAGCACCCTGTCCCACATGTCATAGACAAATTTTCGTGCCAAACCTCGCCACAAGTGTGGCTTCGATTTTGCTCGCCACACTTTCTATGGCAGTCACACTTTGCCGAAGGTTAGGCGTGGCAAGTTTTGGTCGCCAACTAAACAGACCACTATACCGGTAGTATTGTTGCTTTTGCCAAATCACAATATTCACTCGGTAGCGCGTCATAAACGACAACTCACATCTGAAGCAAACACCTGGTTGCAGAGATTCAACGAAATCAGCTCTGAATAATCAATATGCCCAACAAATTAGAATTTAATTACAAATAATTGAAGCAATGGTGAGCCCTACGTCATTGTCCTGGTGACAGACAATAATGCAGAAAATTAAACAAGAGAAACAAGGAAGCAAAGCAACCAATCCAATATTATGTCATGCTGGCGATGCTTTGTTGGGGATCAAAACTTGGTCCATGCCTCTTGCCCCTTGTTTAACCGGTGATCTGATGTCCTGTTCCATCCACAATGTAGCAAGCATATGATGGCGGCTCGTCTGAAAATCATTTACAAATTAGTTAGCATTTATTCAATATAGAAATCAATCAAGCATTCATTTTTAATCATTATATAGATATTTATCAAGCTAATCCAAGATCACGAAGATTAAATTATTTTCCCAATACTTTACTCGTTCAAAAAATTCCATGCCTCGATGCTTTTCTGGTGTCAAACCAGTTCAAAGCTCAGTATCACCGCAGCATGAGAGATTAATCATGATGTGACCACATAAGAACAGACCGAAACGTTACTAATAAAAGGATGAAACATTTAATCAAAGATGTATGTTAGGACTATAGGAGGATAGCATCTATTATTCTAACCAAGGGTTATTAGATAGAACATGGCATGACATTGAGTCAGTGATAGACTGCAGAGAATTAACAAAACAGGGTTGATTAACTGAAAGCAATATGCATGGAAGATAGAAAGCAACATGCATGGAAGACAGAAGGGACCTGCCCTGGAGCACGTCTCGCAGCTTCGTAGTGGCAGATGAGCAAAAAACAAACATGAGGCGCGAGTCAGAGGGGAAGATGCAGGGAGGCTCACCGACGACCGGACAACGGCCGGAGCGGCAGATGGACCTTGAGGTCGGTTGGGTCTTCACGTGCGATGGCGCTCTCTGGCTATGGCGGACGTGATCTCGCCGGGACCGTGTTCTCCACGTCACGGTGATACTCCTTGTGGCGTCGGCTTCCATCGGCAGCGTCATGGTGCGGCGAAACTTTCTGGCCGTGAAGCGTGCGGCGGCGCGTTGTTGCTTGCAGGTTGTGACGGCTTGATACGTCGTCGCTACGGCGCAGCTACGCGCACACGGCGAGGCAGCCGGCCATGCCGATCGCGCGTGGTGTGCGAGTGGGTACGTGCCCATGGAGTACTTGGTCACGTAGGGGAAAAGCAGGGCCAGCGCGCCGTGGCAGCTTTCTCGACGAGCCCGCTCCAACCGGAGCGCAAGTGGTACTCGACTGCGAATGTTTTGGTACCCATATGGCAAGTTACTAAATAGCGTATAGCGGGTTGGTAGCGGATTGACGTCAAGGTAGCGGATTACGGATAGCGGACGATATTGCGGACGATAAATTCCAATAACGTCATCTCGATAGTCCCATATAATTTTAAGTACATATATCATAAATAATGAGTATAAATAATTTTAAGTTTCACAGCCGATGCGTGAGTATTTGAATTTGAGGTATGGGTCATAGTGGGGTGGACTAATTAGGGATATTTGCTTCCATGCTATTGCAGCCTGCTACGCGCAATTGCGGCAGCAATATCGGGCCGCTATTCAAAATTGCGGCCGCAAAGTTCCAAGATGCAAAGTTCAGAGCGCTACCTCATAGCGATAGCGACAATGAACCGCTACCACTATTGCGGGTGCAATTGCGGCCGCTACCACCGCTATTTATTACCTTGCCATATGGGCAGGCCTCGTGGACGCCACGGAGAGTTTGTTCGTGTCGACGAGGTGGAATGGTACGCCGGCCGCCGTCAGAGAGGTGTTCAGTTTTTGCACCTTCGACGATTAAAGAAGCTTACTTGTGGACTTCTAGTACGCACCTTCGACTTGAGGAAGCAGAGAAAAAATATCATATTATTCTAATTGAAAATATGGACCGAGATAAGGCCTAGAGTTTCTATTATCAGAAAGAAGCAACAAGAATAGCACACATTACAGGAAATCGGGACTTTGCCCAGTGCTCAAATCTTCGCCGAGTACCAAATATCGAGCACTCGGCAAATGCCACCTTTGCCGAGTGCCGCACTCGGCGAAACTTGGCACTCAGCAAATAGGACTTTGCCGAGTGTCTGGCACTCGGCAAAATAAGGCACTCGGCAAAGCCAAACTTTGCCCAGTGCCACACACTCGGTAAAGTTGGGCACTCGGCAAAGAGACGCTCGGGGATAATGGTACCCAACGCCGTCCTCTTTGCCGAGTGCCTTCTGTTTGGCACTCGGCAAAATATTGGCTTTGCCGAGTGCCTAGGGTTAGCACTCGGCAAAAATATTTTTTTTTTGTTTTTTGCCACCAACTTTTTTCTTAGATTTGTATTTGTACCATAAACAACATGTTCAAATTTGGCATAATTTTTTATGTTGAAATTGTGCCAAATTTGAACATGTTGTTCATGGTACAAATACAAATCTAAGAAAAAAAAGTTAGTGGCAAAAAACAAAAAAAATATTTTGCCGAGTGCCAAGGTTTGGCACTCGGCAAAGTGAATATTTTGCCGAGTGCTAACCCTAGGCACTCGGCAAAGCCAGGACATGATTTTTTTTAATTTTTTATTTCGCCAAGTGCCAAACAGAAGGCACTCGGTAAAATACTATCTTTGCCGAGTACCCTGGATCTGGCACTCGGCAAAGAGGTTTGAAATGTAAAAAAACCGGACACACGCGCACACACCACGCGGACACCACACACACACACCACACACGCACACACACGCGCGCGCGCCTGCCTCGCCGCCGCGCCGTAGCCGCCGCCACCGGCTCCCCGCGCGCCCGCCCCGCTGGCTCCCCGGCCCGCGTGCTCGGCCCCATGCCCGCCGCGCCCACGTGCCTGCAGTAGGAAGGAGGAGGTAGGAGGAAGAGGAGGAAGGAAAGGAGGAAGGAGAAGAAGGGGAGGAGGAGGAGAGGAAGGAGAAGGGAGGAGGAGGAGGCAGGGGAGAAGAGAGGAGGAGGGGAGGAGAGAAGGAGAAGGGGAGAAGAGGAGAAGAGGAGAAGAGAGGAGAAGAAAGGTGTCGCCTCGGTTCGTCGACCCTCACGCCATAGCGGTCGTCCCCGTTGTCGTCGCCGGCCCTCGGTCTTCGCATTCTCGTTGGCAAGGTATGCCCTAATGTTAGTATTAGTTAGTAAGTAGTAGTGTTAGTAGTAGTAGTTAATTAGTAGTGTTAGTATTAGTTAGTAAGTCATAGTGACAGTAGGAGTTGCAGTTGTTGTTCATAGTTTTAGTGTTAGTAGTAGTTATTGTTGTATGTATGTGGTTGATGGCCTTCGTGCCTATGTTTGGTATACATGTGATTGTTGGCCTTCGTGCCAATGTTTTTTGCAGGTTTTGGGAACCTCTCCATGCAGGTGAGGTGTTGCCGAAATTTTCAATGGAGTCTAACCATTTGCCTTTTCTTTGCAGGACGAGGACCGTTGGGAGGCACTCGGCGACCTCGATCGTCTTCGTCGGCGTTGCGGTTCTGCCTGCACCGTGTTGCCTCGCCACTGCAGCGACTCGCCACCGCCCTACTAGCCTGACCTCACCAACACCATAGGTATAACCCATCTTCCATACTTGTATCTCGTGTAACCCACGTTAGGCGTCTCCCGTCCGAAAGAGATACGGTCGTTGGTATGCAGATCTTTGCATACCAAATTTCGTACCTGTTTCTGATTGTCCACGTTTTTTGGACAGCCTGCGGATGCGTAGATGGGTTGGTTTCCATAGCCTGCTCCTGTTCGAGATAGAGTTTTGGCACCACCTCCTCATTGTTCTCCTGATACACAATCTCCCTACCAGGACGTGTATCGGGAGAACAGCAGGGAGGTGCTACCAAAATTCTATCTAGGATAGGAGCGGACCATGGAATCCAACCTCATCTACGCATCCTTGGGTGGGATTAGGACCTATCCTTCACCTTATTAGATGTATAGTAGGAACGCCTTGTGGATTTACCTATAGTTTTTATTACTCGCTTACATATGCATGTTCCAAAGGATGGATAACCATGAGTGGATGTACACGAGCCACGCAAGTATGACCCCAGAATGGATGACCAAGACCAATGCTTTCCTGGAGCATGCATTTGGCGAGGCTGCTAAAGGGTCAGCCCGGATGCCATGTCCGTGCAGCAGATGTGGCAACAATAAAAGAAAAATTAAGAGGCTCGTTGGGGAAGATCTTATCAAGTATGGATTCACGACAAACTATACCCGCTGGATCCACCATGGTGAAGCCGATCGTATTAGAGAGGAGGTGGTGAGACAGCGTCTCGAGGATTATGATGGAGATGGCGGGGTAGCAGACTGGATGGATGACATTTAGAAGGCACGGTTCGGTGAAGGATTGGAGGAGAAGCCAGAGGAAAGCGCAAAGGCGTTCTATGATATGCTGTCTTCAGCGCAGAAGCCCTTGCATGAAAAGACAACGGTATCGCAGCTGGATGCAATTGGACGCATCATGGGGTTGAAGTCGCAGTTTAGCATGAGTCGGGACAACTTCGATGGTATGTTGGTAGTTTTTGGATCCCTGCTTCCAAAGGATCACATCCTGCCGAAGAACTTGTACAAGTCACAGAAACTTCTTCGTGCACTTAAGATGTCGTATGAGCAGATCCATGCTTGTCTGAATGGATGCGTCCTTTTTAGGAAAGATCACGAGGGAGCAACACACTGTCCAAAGTGCAAATCCTCTAGGTACCTGGAGGTCAACACTAGTGATGGCAAGAAGGAACAACTGAGTATCCCTATGAAGGTCCTACGATACCTTCCTTTCATACCGAGGATCCAACGGCTGTACATGACAGAGGAGTCCACGAAACATATGACATGGCACAAAAATGGCAAAAGGTACAATCCAGACAAGATGGTACACCCATCGGATGGCGACGCCTGGACCCATTTCGATGGCATACATCGTGTTAAAGCAGAGGAGGTTCGCAATGTACGTGTAGCGTTGGCAACAGATGGGTTCAACCCGTATGGATTGTCCACGGCCCCATACACTTGTTGGCCCGTGTTCGTGATACCCCTGAATCTCCCCCCTGGTGTCATCTTTCAACCCAAGAACGTATTTTTGTCACTGATAATTCCTAGACATCCGGGGAATAATATGGGTGTGTTCATGGAGCCTGTGTTCGATGATTTGATCGATGATTGGGAAAAGGGGTACTGACATACGACTGAGCTACAAAGAGGAACTTCATAATGCATGTGTGGTACCACTACTCCCTGCATGACTTCCTGGCGTATGGCCTATTCTGCAGGTGGTGTGTTCACGGGAAGTTCCCATGCCCAATATGCAAGGCAGGTGTGACGTTCACTTGGCTGAAGAGTGGTGGCAAGTTTTCTTCGTTCGACCAACATCGTTAGTTCCTCCCCCTTGACCATCCATTCAAACGAGACATCAAGAACTTCATGAAAGGTGTTGAAGTCAACGATCCTGCACCTTAGATGATGACCGCTGCCGAGATCCGCGCTGAGATAGAGGCTCTCAAAGTTGATAAAGAGAAAGGTCATTTTGATGGATATGGTCAGTACCACATGTGGACTCATAAATCGGGCTTGACTAGGCTTCACTATTTCAATGATCTTCTTCTTCCACATAACATTGATTTAATGCACACAGAGACAAATATCGCCGAGACGCTTTGAGGAACACTCATGGACATAGAAAAGTCAAAGGACAATGTTAAGGCAAGAGTGGACCTGGCAGCACTGTGCGATAGACCAAAGCAAGTGATGAAGACTCCCGCACCTGGCAAGAAATGGAAAAGGACTTCGGTCGATTTCGTTTTGAAGAAGGACCAAAGGAGGGAAGTATGTCAGTGGGTTTAGTTGTTAATGTTTCCTGATGGGTATGCGGCGAATCAAAGGAGGGGAGTGAATGTGTCCACTTGCCGAGTGTTAGGGATGAAGAGTCATGACTTCCACATATGGATTGAGCGACTCCTTCCAGCGATGACTAGAGGTTTCATCCCCGAGCATGTGTGGCGCGTCCTAGCAGAGTTGAGCTATTTCTTCCGCTAGCTTTGTGCCAAGGAGCTATCTCGGGCCGTGATTGATGACTTAGAGAAAGTGGCACCTGTGTTGCTTTGTAAGATGGAGAAGATCTTCCCACCCGGCTTCTTCCTCTCAATGCAGCATCTGATTTTGCACCTGCCTCACGAGGCACGAATGGGGGGCCCGTGCAAGCCCGTTGGTGCTATCCAATTGAGAGATGTCTAAAAGTTCTTCGAAAAAAGTGTAGAAATAAAGCCAGAATTGAGGCATCCATGGCAGAGGCATTCATTCTTGAGGAGGTGTCAAACTTCACAACATCATACTATAAGGATAGCCTTCCCAGCGTGCATAATCCAATCCCTCGTTACAACACCGACGAGAGGTCGTCAAATCTTAGCCTTTTTAAAGGTCAACTTGGCAGGGCAAGCGCTTCGAGCATCAAGACCTTGCGGAATGATGAGTGGCACACTATCATGTTGTATGTGTTGTTGAACCTTGACGAAATGAACCCTTATGTGCCGTAAGTTCTCAATGAGCTTGTTACATATGTCGTCACTATCGTCTATCTATCCAACCCCCTTGTCTCTTGCTTTTTCAGGGAATTTATGAATACATACTGGACAGGAAATAGGGATCCTTCCCCTCAAGAACAAGATAGTCTTCTCAAAGATGGTGTGCCCGATTTCATTTCATGGTTCGAAAAGAAGGTACCATCCAATTTACATCGTTCCATTTGTGGCATCCCACTTTGCTCCTACGAGCGAGTAATGATCTATCCGCCCTCACCTTACAGGCACGCACGGATGCGGAAATGGATGAAGAGTTGAAACAGGTTGTCAAAGGCTTCCCCTATAGGGTCAAGTCATTCACCATATATGATGTGAATGGCTATCGCTTCCACACAAGAAGCCACGAGCTCAGTCGGCTCAATCAAAAAACCACGAATACTAGAGTTCGTACGCTCGGCACCGATGGCCACGACTACTACGGCATATTCGAAGAAATATACGAGCTTAACTTTGAGCTTCGCGGAGGTCATAATCTAGTCGTATTCAAATGCCATTGGTTCGATCCTAATGTCACGAGAAGAGCCCTGAGATTGGACAAGTTGAAATTCGACAAGATTCCCTCTATCAAGGAGACGATGTCTATATTATGGCTCAACAGGCCACACAAGTTTATTATCTTCCATGGGCGTGCCAAAAAGATCCCACTCTTGAGGGTTGGTACCTTGCGCAGTTGGTATCACCGCATGGCAAAGTGCTTGTCCCAAACGATGAGGATTACAACTTTGACCCAAACACATATACAGGGGAGTTCTATTAACCTGAGGGGCTAGATGGCACGTTTGACATAGACATGTTTTCGTTGATGGGCATGGAACTGGACAATGACATTGATGAGGACGATGGAGATGAGGATGATGGAGAAGAGGTGCAAAATGCCAAAGACTTAGCACTGCTTGAGCGATTATGGTTTGGCGTTGCCATTGATGACAACGATGGAGATGAGGCGGAAATGTTAGACAATATTGATAGTGATGACGACACTTATGATCCGGCCGTTGCTGATCCTAAAGATTATTTCTAATTCATGTAATACTATATTATTATTATTTTCTAGTTATGTTTTGTTCATTTTGCATCTCTATATTTGTCTATATTGTGCTAATTGGTTTACTCTTTATATTTGCAGGCACTCGACAAAATGTCAGGCGGAAGGCAGACCTGGACCTACAACTCGCTCTACGCGAGGATGACTCAGGAGGTGGAGGCAGAGGCGTCGGCGAGGAGCTGTCCAGCCTGCCGCCCCTGCGGCCGTTCGAGGAGGGTGGTGCAGTTGTCTGTCGTCCCCCCGTTGAAAGGTCTTGATGGCTAGAGGGGGGTGAATAGCCTTTTAAAATTTTCTACAAAGACAAGTTGAACAAGTTTATCAATATAACAAATAGCGAGATGCGAGTTTTGCTTAGCCTACGGGGTGTTTGCAAGCCACCTAACCAATTCACAATTCTAGTATTTGCACTCAACCGCACAAGTCAAATCAAGAAGGTAACTACAACTACAACTAGCAAGCTACACAAAGGAGCTACTAAAGCAAAGCTAACTAGCTAGCAAAGATAACTAAGAAAGTAATACGGAGTTGAGTTGGGAGAGTTTCACCGAGGGGCGAAGTATTGAGCCAACCAATATGATCAACAATGAATACCAAGATAACCGAACATCAGGATCAATCAATCACAATATGAAAGTGATAACACGAAGATTTATCTCGAGGTTCACGTGCTTGCCGGCACGCTAGTCCCCGTTGTGTTCCTCTTCACCACATGGTTCGGTGGCTAATCGGTCACACACCGAGCCTCTCAAAAGGCGCCACAAGAACCTACCAAATGGCAAAAGGTTGCAAATGACACGAGCAATTCACTAACGTTGCCTTTGGCGCTTCACCGAGGTAGGCACAAACCCCTCACAATCACCGGAGGTGGCCAAGAACAATCACCAACTCTTGCCAACACCTCCAAGCTGCTCCAAGCCGTCTAGGTGACGGCAACCACTAAGAGAAACAAGAATCCCGCAGCAAATAAACCACCAAGTGCCAACTAGATGCAATCTCACAATGCAAAGCACTTGGATCACTCAATCTCACTTCGAATATGCAAAGAAGCAAGAGAGATGAGTGGGAGGGGAGTTGCTTAGCTCGAAGTGCTCACAAGTATGTCAAAAGTTCAAGAGAGAGAGCCTTGAGCTGGCTAATGAGTATTTACAGACGTACCCCTTCGAATATAGCCGTTAGAAACTTCAAATAGCCGAAGTCGCGCTGACCGGACGCGCTGGTCAAACTGACCGGACGCGCCGATCACACAGTGACTATGCTCGTGAACCACTGACCGGACACGCTCCACGCAACGATAGGACGCGCGAAGCTCGACCGGACGTGCTGGTCCCGTAACGGACCGGACGCGCTGGTCAAGCCTGAGCAGCGCACAACGAAACAGTGATCGGACACGCTGCAGAACTGACCGAACGCCACAGTGCCAGCGTCCAGTTGGAGTCCAGTAAGCTCCCTCAACGACCGGAAGCGTCTGATCGGTCATGACCGGACGCGCCACCGTGTCCGATCAGAAAAACTAAAACACGCGCAGACGCTGAACACTGACCAGACGCGTCCGGTCAAACAGAGATCGCGTCCGGTCCAGCGTCCGATCACTTTTGTGACCTCCGTTCGCCTCCGTTTCTTTTCCGACTTCTGACGTAGTAGAAAAAAGTCATTTCAACTCCTCGAAAACGCCTGAATCCGGCCTCGCGAGCTCGGCGGGAGGGAGAGAGGGACCCAAACCCTCTCTACCGCTCAAACTCCACCGCCTTTGCAAATGTGCTAACACCACCAAGTGATCTCATCATGTGTGAGTGTGTTAGCATTTTCACAATCATTTTTTGAGGCGATATTAGTTCTATCCAAATGCATATGATTATGAAATGCACACCTAGAGGTGCTTTGGAGTTCAATAGCCGTGTCATTCCCCTCTTTATAGTACGGCTATCTATCCTATAATGTAACCACACCCACTAGGTGTCTTGGTTACTAAAACACAACCCTTAAGCATATACCTTGGCATTGATCACGTAGGGTTGCGTCCAAATCCAAGTGTGGCCATCATGATCACCATGTCCATCTTGCCACCAACCTTGGAATGTACTAATCCTCATATGCTACATACAACTTAGGCATAGGATTAGTACTTAGGCATTGTCACTAATTACCAACACCAAACATAGGACTTTCAATCTCCCCCTTGTTGGTAATTGGTGACAATCCTTTCACAAAGATATTATGATAAAATTTTTATTGAACCCATATCACGTTGTCCAATATATTACCATGTGTAAGAATTATGGACATGTGATCATGAATTCAAATTGATAGCAATGGCTCCCCCTACATGTATGCTATATGTTTGGATTTTGGAAGCATACATGTTAGATAGGAAAGATTAGGAGCATTGATTACCAATAGGTGCTAAGTGTTTAAGATACCATCGAAGTAGCGATAAACACCATCTTAGCACCTTGTGTAGTTAGATACCACTTGGAAAAGCACAAACATAACTAGAAACCTCGTGAGATCAATATTATAAGCAAGACTCTAGTACCACTTTGAAAAACATAAAGCAAGAAAAATCTAACTACTTCCTATTCATGCTAGTACCTCAATACATCATTCAAATTATACTAGCAATTGGCCACACAAGCAATGTATCAATAAAAGAAATGCATAACTATGCATCATACATATGAAGTGCACATGAAAATACAACATTCATGCTTAAGAGCTTGCTCCCTCTACTTGTGTGCTCAAAATTTTAGTTGATCCCCTTCTTTTATCAATTCTCCCCTTTAGGTTTTTCTCACCCTTTAGAATCTATCTTTGTGAACAATATTTTCTCCCCCTTTGTGCTTCTCCCCCTTTGAGTTCTATCTTTGTGAATAACATTTTCTCCCCCTTTGGCACCAATGACCACAAGGGACCAATTTTAGATAGATTATCATGTTGAATTATGGGGTAGGGAGATCAAGTTTGTGATTCAACCTAGATTGCTTGCATAAATAAAATGCTTCGGTTTGATCTAAGGGCAAGCTTCTTCACACCTCACTAGAAGGGTTATCATGCACTATGTTAAAGCAAATATTTAGACAAGTTTTCTAGATTAAACACTTAGGATCATAAGCTACTTAAACAAGTTATATGCTACCACTAGATCATACGAGTCATAGAAACAATAGTGGCACCATATATACTTCAAATTCATTTGATTTTCATGAATGAGCCTAGAACATGTAAATTATGACTAGATGCACTAAACAAGTCCTTAGCATAGAATGTATGACATGTCAACCAATTGTACCTTGGGGCTCGAAGGAGAGGCATGTCATATCATGGAGGTGCATCAACTCATGTTGGAGAAGTCAAGTATGTTCAATTCATTCTTTAGCTTGTGAAATCTCTTCTCATCAAGTGGCTTGGTGAATAGATCGGCTAATTGATCTTCGGTGCCCACACTCTCAATAGCAATGTCACCCTTTTGTTGATGATCTCTAATAAAGTGATGGCGAACATCAATATGCTTTGTTCTTTGATGTTGAACCAGATTGTTGGTTAGCTTCACGGCACTTTCATTATCACATAACAATGGCACATTCTTGAAATTGATTCCAAAATCCTTCAATGTTGCCTTCATCCATAAGATTTGTGCACAACAACTACCCGCGGCGATGTATTCGGCTTCGGCGATAGATAGTGCAATACTATTTTGCTTCTTCGATGACCATGAGACAAGTGATCTTCCCAACAATTGATAAGTCCCGGAGGTGCTCTTTCTCTCAACTTTGTCACCGGCATAGTCAGAATCCGAATATCCAACTAGCCCAAAACTTGCACCTTTGGGATACCATAATCCAACATCTTGTGTATACTTCGAATACCTCAATATTCTCTTTGTTGCTTCAAATGACTTTCTCTTGGTGAGGCTTGAAATCTTGCACACATGCATGCACTAAACATTACATCGGGCCTTGATGCCGTCACATAGAGTAGGCTACCAATCATTGATCTATATAGATTTTGATCCACCATGTTGCCATTCTTGTCACTATCCAAGCTTCCACTAGTGCTCATTGGAGTAGTGATTCCTTTTGCATCTTCCATACCAAACTTCTTCAGCATATCCTTTATGTATTTAGTTTGTCTTACAAATGTTCCTTTCTTTATTTGTTTAATTTGAAGTCCAAGAAAGAAACTAAGTTCACCAATCATTGACATTTCAAATTCCTTTGCCATCATTTTCCCAAACTCATCACAATAATCTTGATTGGTTGAACCGAATATGATATCATCAACATATATTTGCAACATAAAGAAGTCTTTCCCAATCTTCTTGGTGAATAGTGTTGTATCAACTTTGCCCATGACAAATCCTTTGGATAGCAAGAAGTCCCTCAATCTTTCATACCATGCTCTAGGTGCTTGCTTCAATCCATACAAAGCCTTCCTTAACTTGTATACATGATTGGGTTTCTTGTCATCTTCAAAACCGGGAGGTTGCTCCACATACACCTCCTCTTGGATGTACCCATTGAGAAATGCACTCTTCACATCCATTTGATATAGCTTGATATTGTGAGCACAAGCATAGGCAAGTAAGATCCTAATTGCTTTCAATCTTGCAACCGGGGCATAAGTTTCACCAAAGTCAAGACCCTCTATTTGTGTGTAACCTTGAGTCACTAGTCTTGCTTTGTTCCTTACTACTATCCCATCTTGATCTTGCTTATTGCGAAAGACCCATCTTATTCTAATGACATTATGATCCTTAGGCCTCTCAACTAATTCCCATACTTCATTTCTCTTGAAGTTGTTGAGCTCTTCATGCATTGCATTTACCCAATCTGGATCTCTCAATGCTTTATCAATGTCCTTGGGTTCTTCCATTGACATAAAAGAAGAGTGAGCACAAAATGATGCTAATCTTGACCTAGTTTGAACTCCCCTTTGTATGTCACCAATGATGGAATCCAATGGATGATCTCTTGCAATGTTAGTTGGTTGAAGCACTTGGACTTGATTGCTTAGATGTTGATGTTGATCATGAGTTAGAGATGATTGTAAGGTCCAAATGGCTAGAGGGGGGTGAATAGCCTATTTAAAATTCTACAAGCTTCACTAGACAACCACGTTAGTATAAAAGATGGCTATGCTAATTCTAGCACTAGCTCAACTACACTATGCAAGCCACCTACACAATTCTAGTGAGGCAAGGCTAAGATCTCTAATACACACCAATAAGGCTAAGTCACTAAGCTACTTACTCCTATGTGATAAAAGCTACACTAAGCAAACTACACTAGAACTAGTACAAGAAAGTAAAGAGCAAGTGACTTGATTCTTATACCAACAATGTAGAGAAGCAATGCACTCGAAGAATCAATCACAATGATCAACCACAAGAGAAATCCTCGGCAAAGAGATGACACAAGATTTTTTACCGAGGTTCACTTGCTTCCCGGCAAGCTACTCCTCGTTGTGGCGATGCACCCACTTGTCGGTTCACGAGCTAATCGACTATCAAGAGTCGAGTCCTCGGTGGGCGCCGCACAATCGCACACAAGATGGGGATCCTCCAAGCCACGAGCTCCACTAGAGAATCCAATTTGCGAACTCCCGTGGGGAAGGATCAAGAACCCCTTACAACACTTGGTGAAGGCTCCAACAATCTCCAATTGCGAGCTCAATCACCTCCACTGCTCCAAGTCGTCTACCGTGTCAGGAAACACGGAAGAGTAACAAGAAATCCGCAACAACTCGAAGATCAAGTGCCTCTAGAATGCAACTCTCAAGCAATGCACTTGAATCTCACTCAATCTCACTCAAGATGTGCAACTATGCAAAGAGATGAGTGGAGGGGTTGTTCTCTAGCTCAAAGGATGTCTCTAGGTCTCAAAATGTGCAAGAGTTACCCTCAAACCCCGGACACCCTCTATTTATAATGAAGGGGTACGCAACTAGCCGTTACAGACGACGCAGTGAAAATCGCGCTGACCGGACGCTCCGGTCAGGGTGACCGGACGCGTCCGGTCACCACACGACAGCAAGAAACAGTGCGTGTCAGAACTAGCCGTTGCCGTGACCGGACGCGCTAAACCGATTGACCGGACGCGACAGTGCCCGCGTCCGGTCGCGTTCCAGTATGCTCCCGTTGAGACCGGACGCGTCCGATCGCACATGACCGAACGCGCCGCGCGTCCGATCGTCACTTCGCTTCGCTCTGCCCCTCTGGACGCCTGACCGGACGCTCCGGTTCCGTGAGGGACCGGACGCTCCGGTTCCGTGAGGGACCGGACGCGCCGGTCGCGCGCTCTGATTCGCTCAGGAGAACTGATCGGACACGCTGGTCAGGCCAGACCAGCGTCCGGTCACAAACCCTAAGCGCGCTGCGTTGAGCTGACCGGACGCTCCGGTCAAACCGGGACCGCGTCCGGTGTAGCGTCCGGTCAACGCAGTGACCACCGTTCGCCTCCGTTTCTTTTCCGACTTCTGGTGCAGTAGAAAATAGGCGTTTCACTTCTCCAAAAAGCGCCGAATCACGCCTCGCAAGCTCGGCGGGAGGGAGAGAGGAACCCAAACCCCTCTCTACCGCTTAAACTCCACCGCCTTCGCAAATGTGCTAACACCACCAAGTGTACACCACCATGTGCATGTGTGTTAGCATTTCACAAACATTTTCTAAGGCGTTATGTTAGCTCTCAACTAGATCCTAATGCATATGCTCAAGACATTGATCTAGTGGCACTTGATTCCCGAGCTAACCGTGATTGCCCCTCTTGATAGTCGGCTATGTATCCTAAACCCGATCAATCACTTCTCTACTCATCTTAGACCGGCAAAAGGAAAACCCTATGGTTATACCTTTGCCTTGCGCTCTTAGATCCTTCTCCTCCACTTGATCATCATGTCCATCATATTATGTGCATCTCCACCATGATCGTCATTTCATGTCCACGCACCATTTCTTTGTGATCTTGTGGCCACCACTCCTTGCCACGTACACCTTTATCACATGTGTTGCTTATGCCTAACTCAAAATACTTAACACATAGCATTAGCAACTTGGTGTCATTAATTACCAAAACCAAACTTGGGCTTTCAATCTCCCCCTTTTTGGTAATTGATGACAACCATCACAAAGATATGAAATGAAATCAATTTTCAATTTTGATAGTATTAGCTCCCCCTACATATGTGCTTCCATGAGTTTGGTTCAATTGAGCACATATGTATGGATTTGAATTTTGAGAGAGTTAATACTATCAAATTGATGCTAAGGTATATAGAATGGACCTTTGAAGCGTGATATCAATCGGAGTTGCCTTTATATACCATCCTTAGCATCGATGTAGCTAGACACCACTTGTAATACATCACTTGTAAAGATCACAAACACTAAAGTACCCCGTGAGATCAACATTATAAGCAAAGGTGTCTAGATACCTGTAACGGATCAACGTAATTATATGAGATTAAGTCAGAAAAATCTTCCACCGAGGCGGTTAATTTACCAAACTTAAACCCGTATAACTCGAGATTCCGTGAAATCACGCGGGATTTCAAACCAACCAACATACAACCAAGATCGTACTGATTTAGCAGCCACAGTTCACATGATACATATAGTTCACAATAAAAGTGGAGTACATCGGAGTTCGGAATAAAAGTTATTACAACATAGTTCAGAATAACATAGCGGAAGCAAGTAGTTTTACACACACACTTAGTTCAAATACAGTGCCAGTAGATAGTCATGGTCCACAAAAGCAGTAGATAAGACGAACAGAATGACCCTTGCCCAAGGTCCTAGTTGTCGCCCATCGCCAGATACAGACAGTTGGAGCAGTACCCAAAGTACATCTGACCATCTGCAACAACAATGGGAACAACGCCCTGAGTACGAGAATGTACTCAGCTAGACTTACCCGTCAAAAACTAGAAATAAAGGACACCAAGGATCATGCAAGGCCTTATAGATTGGACTGGCTTGACTCATTTGCGAAAAGCATAAGTTGTTATGAAAAACTATACCAGTACTTTTTGCATCACTTTTTAGTATAACCTATTCAAGCTAGGTAAGCATCTATTGCTAGAACAATCACTTGATTCATCATTAACAACCTAGATTACCATATCAGGTTTAGCATTTCCAACATCATTCACTTAACCATCAGTGTTCCTTTAATGTTACTACGATACCATAGCTTGAGTCAAGTGCTCACTAACCGGGAGCGACGACGATTCGAATCGAATTCCTATCCAGCTGGAGATTTATTCCTCACACAAACCCTGCTTCCCCCGTCAGGGTCGCGTAGATCACCAATAATACTTTCCAAGAAGCCACGGGATAACAATCATGGATCGCACTACCCAGGGACCGCCCGACTGCCAGGACGCACCTTGGGCTCACTCTTCGTGTCCCCGTTACATCCACTTCAACACCAGTCTGCCAACCCGAGTTTATCCCAGCTCGAAAAGTGTCACTAGCTTCGCGGTCGAAAGGTACTTTATTCGGCCAGCTAAATGTGAGGCATGCGTTCAACATGACAAGAGGGACGAGCAACGATCGGTCCTTAATCGACACAGACGGAATCACTATAGTCCAAAACCCTATAAAACTCCGCCCGGTCTTTGTTTATCCATCAGCACTTGGTTACTTTCCATGATCACAATTACAGCTAACCATAATCAGGTATCCACCTATAGCTCGCAGGTGACAGGAAATCACCCGACTTCTATCGGTCTAAGCATGGCTAAGCAATTAACTCGTTCCTGACCTAACAGGGTAAAAGGTAATCCAGGAGCCAAGGTACTAATGCAACAACGGTTTCACTCAACTCCTATAACTTAATGCAACAATATATATATAACTATAGTTCATGTAGTAAGGAACAACTTTTATAAAATAGGAGACTTAAAATGCTCCGGGGCTTGCCTTTTTCGAACGAGCTAGGATGGTGGTCAACGCACTCTGGCAATTCCTCGCCGGACTCTTCTTCCTCGGGCACCTCCTTTGCCTGGGGTTCCTGCTGATCCGTCCAAACTTGCTCCTCCGGTACTGCTACCTGCGACTCCTCCTGCGATCCTATATGATGCAAGTGCATAAGCAAACATGCGAAGAATGCATCGAATTGTGGTGGAGTGCTTTGATGACATGAGATGCAGATGAGCACATGGAATGAGCAGTTCGAATATAATTATTTCTTCTACAAGGTAGTCAACGTCATCCAAGAACATGTACCCTAAAACATGCACCTTATCCTTCTATTAGTTAGCCTATCATCTACACATACAAGTGAACCTAAGCTACCAAAGCTTACCAACCTAACTCATCCATAATATCAGCAAGGCATAATGATGCTTCAAAGATACACCAAACATATTTTATTTCTCTTAATTTCTCATAAAGAATAATATTTTATTTCTTATTTAACTAGGGTTACACACCAACACCTATTTATGGTGTAGATAAAAATCTACAAAAATTACAGTAGATTACTCTTACCCTAACTAACCTACTACTAAATTTTTATGAGAATTGAATAAGTAACACTATCTGTACAAAATAAACAAGGTATAGCATAATAATTAGCATGAAATTATTTTGTACTAGAAAAAGTATCAAACAACAGATTTCACATTTTTCCTATGTTACTAACAGTAAACTAACATACTACAAAAATTATCATATGTATGTTCTATATAAATTTAGCTCTCTACTAAAAATAACAAAGATTATCAATTAAAAGCATTTGAACTACACTTCAAAAATTTCTCACAGAACATGCTTCACTAATATTTTTTCTAGAAAGTACATCACTAATAAAGATTCAAGCAACAAGAATCACATTTTTCCCTTTATTATTTTATTTACTACATATTTTCTAAGATATCAGCATTTATAACAATTAAATAAAGCTACACAGAAAAGTGTCACAATTTTATCATGAAATATTTTTAAACTGTAGATCTATTCAAGAGGAACATTTCAAAATTTGTTTCATCATTTTTAGAGCTATAAATCTTGAGATATGATTTTTTAAAGCTGTTTCAAAATTCTGAGAAATTATTTTCCTTAATTCTTTTAAAAATTCGCCGGTGAAAACGCTGAATACACCCGGTGCAGTGCACCCACACACGCTGACACGCGGGACCCACGGGTCAACGGACCCCACCGGCCAGCCAGAGCAGCGCGGGGGAGGCGCTGACCGGTGGCGAACTCGCCGCCGGTGAGGTCTCCGGCGACGAGGAGGACACCAACGTGCTCCCCGCACCGAGACGCACCCAGCGCACCAACTCCGAGCGGCGCGGGAGCTCCGGAGGAGGCTCGCCGGCAGAGATGGCGGCATGGCGGCGCGGGAGCTCGTCGGCCGGCCAATGCAGGCCACGGGGGCGGCCGAGAATGCGAGCGCGAGCACCGCTAGGCGAAGGGGAAGCAGATGCTCGAGACCGGAGGAGGCATGAAGGGCCAGGGAGCTCCGGCCATGCGCGCCGGCCAATGGCGGCCATGGCGGCAGTGGAGGAGGGGGGCGGCCAATTGGCCCTCACCTGAGCTCGAGCGGCGGAGTGGAGGCGCGCACGCGGTGGAGGGAAGCGGGGCGGAGCTGAGGCCGGGAGGAATCGGCCGGAGAAGGAGCCACGAGCGCGAATGGCGGTGGCGGAGCTCCGGGAGCCGGTGATGGCGCGGCGGTGCGCTGCTGCTGCTGGCGGGGCGAGAGGAGGAATGGAGGGCGTGCTGAGGATGGAGGAGCGGGCGCGAGTTCAAGGCGCGGGGCGCGGGGGACGCGGGGGCTACCCGGGGCGCGTGTCGCGCGGCGTCGCCGTCGCTCGGCCACGCGGCGGCCGAGTCCTGCCGCGGCGCCACGGCGCTGCGCGCGGGCGCGCGCGCGGGGAGGAAGCCGGCGCGGGGCGCGGGCCGGGCTGCCAGCGCTGCTGGGCCGAAAGGGTGGCTGCGGCCCACTAAGAAGGAAAAGCATTTTTCTTTTTCTAAATAAATTTTCAGATTTCTATATTTGTTTCAAATTTGAATTTGAAGATGAAAAAGAGGTTTTCAGAACTTTTGCCCAAAATAAAAGCTGTTCAAAATTTAATTCTCTACAACTTTCATGTAGGGCACTTTTCAAAATTCTAAATAGATTTTGAATTTGGGATTTAAAGCTAAATTTTTAAGTAAAAATTCATTTTTCTAGAATATTTTTAAAAGCAAAATTTGAAGGAATTTGAATTCAAGAGTTGCTCCAAAAATCATGTTTATTTATTCTAGATTATCTAAAATTGTAGCTACACAAAGTTTCATCACTCTTTAGCACTTGAATGCAGCATTTGGGTTTTAAGTAATTACTTTTCAACTCTAAATTTAAAAGGGTCTATATTGCATACGATGATAACCATGTATGAGATGATTATGACTAGTGCCTTGGATGCTAATGCATGCTTAACACCCAGGGATATTACAACCCTCCCCCCTTATAAGAATCTCGTCCCGAGATTTTGAGTTACGAACCATTTATCGTAAAAATCTTTATACGTGGTTTGAAGATATTCTCCCGTTTCCCATGAAGCATCACTCTCATCATGATGGCTCCACTGAACCTTATAGGTTGTTACCACTTTATTCCGAGTGACTCGGTCCTTTGTATCCAGAACTCGAACCGGTTGTTCACGATATTCCAAGTCCGCCTTGATCCGAATACCCTGCGGTTCTATTCTCTCTTCCGGAACACGCAGACATTTCTTCAACTGGGATACGTGAAAGACAGGAAAGATCGAACTCATCTCTTCTGGCAACTGCAACTTGTACGCCACGGGACCCTTTTTCTCTATAATCTGGTATGGTCCGATATATCTAGCAGACAGTTTCTGCTTGATTCCAAACCGTTTCTTCTTCATGGGGTAACTTTCAAATAGACATAGTCACCCACTTGGAAATCCAATGGTCTTCTTCTCTTGTCTGCATAACTCTTCTGACGGGACTGTGCAGCTTGCATGTTTTGCCGGATAATACGGACCTTCTTCTCTGCCTCATTTACAAAATCAATTCCATAAAACCTTCTTTCTCTAGGCTCTACCCAATTTAACGGTGTTCTACACTTCCTGCCATATAAAGCTTCGAAAGGTGCCATCTTGATACTCTCTTGGTAACTGTTGTTGTAAGCGAATTCTGCCAATGGTAACCAGGATTCCCATGAGCCTCTAGATGACAGTACATAAGCTCTAAGCATATCTCAAGTACAGCATTAACTCGTTCTGTCTGCCCATCTGTCTGCGGATGGTAAGCCGTACTACGAATCAAACTAGTACCCAAACCTTTATGAAGATGCTCCCAAAAATGAGAGGTAAACTGTGAACCACGATCAGACACGATCGTTTTTGGTATACCATGTAATCGGGCAATCTCAGCAATATACTTTTCTGCATATTGAGGTGGTCGGAATGTTGTCTTAACAGGCAGAAAGTGAGCTGTCTTGGTGAGACGATCTACTATTACCCAAATAGAATCGTGTCCCTTCTGTGTGGTGGGAAGACCAGTGATGAAATCCATACTTATATCATCCCATTTCCAATCGGGTACAGACAAGGGTTGCAGAAGTCCTGCAGGTCTCATGTGAAGAGCTTTAACTCTACAACACATGTCGCAACGAGCAACGTATGCTGCAATTTCTTTTTTCATCTTAGTCCACCAATAACGGGGTCGCAAATCTTGATACATCTTACTACTTCCGGGGTGAATAGATAGCTTGGAATGATGGGTCTCATTCATCAACTTGTTCTTAAGCTCTCTATCCTTTGGTACCACCAGGCGATCCTTAAACCATAACACTCCTTGGTCATCCAATCGAAAGTGTTTGGTGGGTTCTCTCTTCATCTTCTCCTTGATATGAAAGATTCCCTTATCTATCCTCTGACTTTCAATGATCTGGTCTTCCAAAGTACAACTGATCTGAAGATTATGCAACACAGCAGGATGTAGCAAATTGAACCCTTCTTCAGACAACGGTTGCACATCAATAGCATGTGATTTTCTGCTCAGTGCATCTGCTACTACATTAGCTTTCCCGGGATGATAATGCACGTTTAGATTATAGTCCTTTATCAGCTCTAACCATCTTCTCTGTCGCATGTTCAACTCAGATTGGGTAAAAATGTATTTGAGACTCTTATGATCTGTAAAGAGGTTACACACATTACCCATTAGGTAGTGTCTCCAAATCTTTAGAGCATGCACTACTGCTGCAAGCTCCAAATCATGTGTAGGATAATTAACTTCATGCTTCCTCAGTTGACATGAGGCATAGGCAATAACCATTCCATTTTGCATTAGCACACAACCTAACCCATTCTTAGATGCGTCACAGAACACATCAAAAGACTTTTCTATATCCGGTTGGGCCAGAACAGGAGCAATGGTCAACAACTTTCGCAAGGTGCAGAAAGCTGCCTCGCACTCCTCTGTCCATACAAACTTATAATCCTTCTGTAACAGGCTTGTCATTGATTTGGCAATCTTCGAGAAATCCGGTATGAAGCGACGATAGTAACCGGCTAAACCAAGAAAACTGCGAACTTCATGCACCGAGATGGGTGACTTCCAGTCCATAACCTCTTGTACCTTACTAGGATCTACGGAAATGCCATTTTCGGACAGCACGTGGCCGAGAAAAGGCACTGTCTTAAGCCAGAACTCACACTTGCTGAACTTCACATACAGTTGATGTTCCCTGAGTCTAGTCAAGACAATCCTGAGGTGCTCTGCGTGATCTTCTTCATTCTCTGAATATATTAGAATGTCATCAATGAACACAATCACAAACTTGTCCAACTCTGGCATGAAAATAGAATTCCTCATATACATAAAGTATGCAGGAGCGTTTGTCAATCCGAAGGACATGACAAGATACTCGTACAAGCCATATCTGGTAGAGAACGCAGTCTTAGGCACATCTTGCGGCCTAATCTTTATCTGATGGTATCCCGATCTCAAATCTATCTTAGAGAACACTTTGGCTTTAGACAACTGGTCAAACAATATATCAATCTGAGGAAGAGGATACTTGTTTTTAATTGTCTCTGTATTCAGTGGTCGATAATCCACGCACATGTGTAAGGAGTTATCCTTCTTCTTTTTCACAAATAGAGCGGGGCATCCCTATTCAGACGAGCTGGGATGAATCAAACCTCTCTTTAGTAAGTCCCGGAGTTGCTTCTTCAATTCGGCTAACTCATTGGGAGGCATCCGATAGGGCCTTCTCGAGATCAGTGTTGTTCCCAGAATTAACTCAATGGCAAACTCTACATCTCGGTCTGGTGGAAGTCCAGGTAACTCATCCGGAAACACATCTAGAAACTCACAGACCACTAGAATCTGGGCTAGCAGAGTAGTTTGGACCACACAAGTCGTGCTAGCTAGGTCTACTTTCCACGGTAGGACCACTCGAAAGGTGTCTTCTCCACTTGGTTCCTTGAGAGAGATACTCCTTCCTCCAACATCGATTACTACCCCCATCTTATTCATCCAGTTCATACCCATGATCACATCCAAAACTAACCCTAGCATGACTATCAGATTAAGCTTATATTGCCGGTTTGATATGTTTAGGGTCACTCCCTGAACTATCTGATTAGTCAACAGATCAGCCCTAGCTGAACTGATTTTATAAGCACATTCCAATTCAACTATCTTTTGCTCATGCCTCTTAACAAAAGCTTGACTTACAAAGGAATGAGATGATCCGGAATCAAACAAGACTACTGCAGGATGATTGTTGATAGAAAACATACCAGCTGTTACCGGTTCTCCTTCAGGGATGTCATCCACGGTGGTGTGATGCACACGAGCTTGATATTGCGTCTGCTGTTTCTTAGGGTAGGGACAAAACTTCGCAAAGTGTCTGGGTTGGTTGCAGTTGAAGCACGGTCCCTTCACTTGAGCCACAGTTCCAGATGAACTGCCTTGTCCTGTCTTCGCCTGAGGCAATGCCATCTTGAATGGTTTCTGATTCCTCTGGGGTTGCTGAGCATTCTGATTCTTTCTTTGCGGTGGCCTAAACCTTGCACCTAGGGCAGGTGATCGATAAGCTGGATGGTTGGCCACTGGGGCTCGGGACTGGGATGAACCTGACTCGAAAGCTCTCTTACGGATCTTAGAAGCAGCATAAACATTGTTGTTCTTCTCTTGCTTCAGACAGTCGCTAACAAAATCATTAAAACCAGTCCTCATATTTGTACCCACATGTTTCATCATCTTGGGATTTAGGCCTCTCTTGAAGCTAGCGATCTTCTTGGCCTCTGTATTCACCATATCAGGGGCATAACGGCTCAGGTTATTAAATGCATGTAGATATTGAGTTACAGTCTTCGAGCCTTGATTCAGTGCCAGGAATTCCCAAGCTTCATCTCGGTCGGACCAGGTGGAATGTACGTTCCACGGAAAGCTTCGGTGAACTCATTCCAAGTGATGTGAGTGTGGGGAGGAAAAGTGGTGCGGTGATGTTTCCACCACATTCCTGCCGGACCGTGAAGTTGATGAGCTGCATACTTAGTCTTCAATGCTTCAGTCATTCTCAATACACGGAACTTGTCTTCCATAGTATTAATCCACTCTTCTGCATCCAAGGGTTCTGCGGCTTCCTTAAAGATCGGTGGACGAGTATCCATGAAGTCCTTGAAACTACTGTACTGGTTTGCTTCGCGACCACCCGGGTTTATTCCTTGACGGGTGTTGTCTACGATACTGCGCAACGCAGCTTCCATATTCTGTTGCATGCTCTCCATATTACGTTGGCTTCCAAGAAATTGTGCGAAAAACTGTTCCGCAGTGTAGGGTGGAGGAGGCGGTGGTGGATCACGGTCATCACTAGCGGATGCACTGCCATCAGCCTCAGCGGCACCATACATGGTACGACGAGTGTTCGGCATCTGCATGTTTCAGCAACAGTAATTATTAGGTGATGTTGTAGGAATTGCGACTGAATAAAGATCATGTTGTACTGAAATTACTGGAGAGAATAAATTCATACAATAAAACAGGGGCATAATAAGGCATTCCAATTAACACAACACCACTAATTAGATTACTTAAAGCGCACACATCGCGTCCATTACAACCAAGTTGCCAGCATACATACACTGGACTTTTTGACGTTTGGATACCGCCACAAACACATCCAAGCTTTCCAACATTACATCAAAGCATTAGTCTTTCTACTCATTATTACATGCCCAACGTGCCAACAAAACAAAAGATCGTGTAGATGGAACCTAGTAGCTAGCGCCACAACTACTAGCCTACTCATCGTGGTCGCTGTCTAAGTCCGAGACGTTGGCTTCGTCACCATTAGCAGCGTCGTGGTGCTCCCCAACTGGTGCTTCGGGCTCTTCAGGATCTTCGTCTTCATTCAAATTCATCTCTGCCGCACCAGGAGGAACATAGGGGTTGAGTTGATTGTTCAGCCGATGAACCTCCTCATGCAGATTGTCATTATATTCCTCTGCATAAGCCAACTGTTGCTCTAGCTCAAACTGTCTAGCCCTCAACACATTCTCTGCGGACCAGGCTTCATTCCTCTGATGGAGCACATGAGTCAACATGCGCTCAGCGTTTCTGTTGGCGGTGGTCAGTCGCTCAACCTGCTCTCTCAGGGCACGCACATCTCCTTCGAAAACCACAGTCCTCTGGGTAGCCTGATCTCTATGGTGAGTCAACTGAGCCATCTCTATGTTGAGCCTCTCAATCTCGGCGTCGTAATCTCTCTGAAGCTGACGGCGGTCATCACGAGACTGACCAAGAGCACTAAACACACGCCTCAGGCTACCTTCCACTCCATCAAAGGCCCTCATCACTGCGAACATGGCACTCATAGCGGGGTTGTCACTGTTCTGTGCTTCTGCGGCGCTAATCTCTAGAGATCTTCCTCTTGCCTGCTGCCATGAGTCAGTGGAGGGGTTGCCCCTCGAAAAGACTCCAACTAAAGCTGCTGCCAACTCCTGAGGAAAGCGATCCATGATATCCCTCAGGATCCCAAAGGCTGCCCTCTCAGCGGCTTCTTCAGGGGTCCTGCCAGTTGACTCAAAATGCCAACCGATCCACTCAGAACCATCACCTCGAGGACGAACTACTGCTTCCACAGTCACCAAAAGTCCTTCCCCCAACCGCTCATTCGACCAAAAGTAGCGGGGCTCCATTCCATCAGGATAGCCTACATCGCTGAGTACTCTCCACAAGAGCGTAGGCATCCCAAACTCCCCAAGAAAAGTATGGCGCTGATGAGTGCGTGGAGCTAGCTGATGACGGGGAGCTCTGCCGGTGGACTTGCGAGTTGTCTGCTTGGTACGTGCCATCTGTAGCAAAATTTTATTACCGCAGTGAGAACAGATTTTTAAGTTGGCATTTTTATCGAAATGAGATAATCAACTTATAAGGGGAGGAACAATGCCATGAATGAAATGCACAACATGATACATGCACGTTCCGTACGTCCTCACAAACTTAGAAAAATAATAACTACTAACGGAATAAACGGTGGCATACAACGATCTCTTGTAACGTAACTAATACGTACTACTCGAAAGCGTTGTTATGTACCTGCAGAAAGTCACTTCAGCCCAAACCTCACAGTATGAAAATATGCAAGAAAGCAGTAAAGTAAGTTACTCGCTCTACACGCATCCCCAGATACGAGTATAACGGTAACAACTACCCGAATCATCGTCCTATTGACGGCATCGTCACCGCATGACGGAAGTCCCCACCAATTGAATACCCTTATACGAACATGCGCATGGCACGTAAGTATTTCGGTATCACATAAGCACTCCCCTAGATCGGCAGTGTATCCGACCATGCTCTCACAACTCTCACTTACCAAGGCGTAGAGGGAATTGATCCATACATTACCACTCAATTGAATGGCACTCATACAATAGCACGCCGTATGAGCGACGAAATTTCAAATATGATGCAAACCTCCAAGTTAGTACTTAATTAAGCCACCTAGAGTCCTTACTGGGCATAAAGGATATGACCACTGGCACACTCTTAAATTTAAAAGCTTA
Organism: Saccharum hybrid cultivar R570; assembly: GCA_038087645.1. Classification (NCBI taxonomy): domain Eukaryota; kingdom Viridiplantae; phylum Streptophyta; class Magnoliopsida; order Poales; family Poaceae; genus Saccharum; species Saccharum hybrid cultivar. The sequence goes on from JAQSUU010000139.1 coordinate 19,860,751, forward strand.
GTTGAAAACACAGTTTTGTTTTTAAATACCCATGTGAACAGTAACATGCTAAACCATGCTCCGATGCCAGCTGTAACGGATCAATGTAATTATACGAGATTAAGTCAGAAAAATCTTCCACCGAGGCGGTTAATTTACCAAACTTAAACCCGTATAACTCGAGATTCCGTGAAATCACGCGGGATTTCAAACCAACCAACATACAACCAAGATCGTACTGATTTAGCAGCCACAGTTCACATGATACATATAGTTCACAATAAAAGTGGAGTACATCGGAGTTCGGAATAAAAGTTATTACAACATAGTTCAGAATAACATAGCGGAAGCAAGTAGTTTTACACACACACTTAGTTCAAATACAGTGCCAGTAGATAGTCATGGTCCACAAAAGCAGTAGATAAGACGAACAGAATGACCCTTGCCCAAGGTCCTAGTTGTCGCCCATCGCCAGATACAGACAGTTGGAGCAGTACCCAAAGTACATCTGACCATCTGCAACAACAATGGGAACAACGCCCTGAGTACGAGAATGTACTCAGCTAGACTTACCCGTCAAAAACTAGAAATAAAGGACACCAAGGATCATGCAAGGCCTTATAGATTGGACTGGCTTGACTCATTTGCGAAAAGCATAAGTTGTTATGAAAAACTATACCAGTACTTTTTGCATCACTTTTTAGTATAACCTATTCAAGCTAGGTAAGCATCTATTGCTAGAACAATCACTTGATTCATCATTAACAACCTAGATTACCATATCAGGTTTAGCATTTCCAACATCATTCACTTAACCATCAGTGTTCCTTTAATGTTACTACGATGCCATAGCTTGAGTCAAGTGCTCACTAACCGGGAGCGACGGCGATTCGAATCGAATTCCTATCCAGCTGGAGATTTATTCCTCACACAAACCCTGCTTCCCCCGTCAGGGTCGCGTAGATCACCAATGACACTTTCCAAGAAGCCGCGGGATAACAATCATGGATCGCACTACCCAGGGACCGCCCGACTGCCAGGACGCACCTTGGGCTCACTCTTCGCGTCCCCGTTACATCCACTTCAACACCAGTCTGCCAACCCGAGTTTATCCCGGCTCGAAAAGTGTCACTAGCTTCGCGGTCGAAAGGTACTTTATTCGGCCAGCTAAATGTGAGGCATGCGTTCAACATGACAAGAGGGACGAGCAACGATCGGTCCTTAATCGACACAGACGAAATCACTATAGTCCAAAACCCTATAAAACTCCACCCGGTCTTCGTTTATCCATCAGCACTTGGTTACTTTCCATGATCACAATTACAGCTAACCATAATAAGGTATCCACCTATAGCTCGCAGGTGATAGGAAATCACCCGACTTCTACCGGTCTAAGCATGGCTAAGCAATTAACTCGTTCCTGACCTAATAGGGTAAAAGGTAATCCGGGGGCCAAGGTACTAATGCAACAACGGTTTCACTCAACTCCTATAACTTAATGCAACAATATATATATAACTATAGTTCATGTAGTAAGGAACAACTTTTATAAAATAGGAGACTTAAAATGCTCCGGGGCTTGCCTTTTTCGAACGAGCTAGGATGGTGGTCAACGCACTCTGGCAGTTCCTCGCCGGACTCTTCTTCCTCGGACACCTCCTGTGCCTGGGGTTCCTGCTGATCCGTCCAAACTTGCTCCTCCGGTACTGCTACCTGCGACTCCTCCTGCGATCCTGTATGATGCAAGTGTATAAGCAAACATGCGAAGAATGCATCGAATTGTGGTGGAGTGCTTTGATGACATGAGATGCAGATGAGCACATGGAATGAGCAGTTCGAATATAATTATTTCTTCTATAAGGTAGTCAACGTCATCTAAGAACATGTACCCTAAAACATGCACCTTATCCTTCTATTAGTTAGCCTATCATCTACACATACAAGTGAACCTAAGCTACCAAAGCTTACCAACCTAACTCATCTATAATATCAGCAAGGCATAATGATGCTTCAAAGATACACCAAACATATTTTATTTCTCTTAATTTCTCATAAAGAATAATATTTTATTTCCTATTTAACTAGGGTTACACACCAACACCTATTTCTGGTGTAGATAAAAATCTACAAAAATTACAGTAGATTACTCTTACCCTAACTAACCTACTACTAAATTTTTATGAGAATTGAATAAGTAACACTATCTGTACAAAATAAACAAGGTATAGCATAATAATGAGCATGAAATTATTTTGTACTAGAAAAAGTATCAAACAACAGATTTCACATTTTTCCTATGTTACTAACAGTAAACTAACATACTACAAAAATTATCACATATATATTCTATACAAATTTAGCTCTCTACTAAAAATAACAAAGATTATCAATTAAAAGTATTTGAACTACACTTCAAAAATTTCTCACAGAACATGCTTCACTAATATTTTTCCTAGAAAGTACATCACTAATAAAGATTCAAGCAACAAGAATCACATTTTTTCCTTCATTATTTTATTTACTACACATTTTCTAAGGTATCAGCATTTATAACAATTAAATAAAGCTACACAGAAAAGTGTCACAATTTTATCATGAAATATTTTTAAACTGTAGATCTATTCAAGAGGAACATTTCAAAATTTGTTTCATCATTTTTGAAGCTATAAATCTTGACATATGATTTTTCAAAGCTGTTTCAAAATTCCGAGAAATTATTTTCCTTAATTCTTTTAAAAATTCGCCGGTGAAAACGCTGAATACACCCGGTGCAGTGCACCCACACACGCTGACACGCGGGACCCACGGGTCAACGGACCCCACCGGCCAGCCAGAGCAGCTTGGGGGAGGCGCTGACCGGTGGCGAACTCGCCGCCGGTGAGGTCTCCGGCGACGGGGAGGACACCAACGTGCTCCCCGCACCGAGACGCACCCAGCGCACCAACTCCGAGCGGCGCGGGAGCTCCGGAGGAGGCTCGCCGGCGGAGATGGCGGCACGGCGGTGCGGGAGCTCGTCGGCCGGCCAAAGCAGGCCATGGGGGCGGCCGAGAATGCGAGCGCGAGCACCGCTAGGCGAAGGGGAAGCAGATGCTCGAGACCGGAGGAGGCATAAAGGGCCAGGGAGCTCCGGCCATGCGCGTCGGCCAACGGCGGCCATGGCGGCAGTGGAGGAGGGGGGTGGCCAATTGGCCCTCACCTTAGCTCGAGCGGCGGAGTGGAGGCGCGCACGCGGTGGAGGGAAGCGGGGTGGAGCTGAGGCCGGGAGAAATCGACCGGAGAAGCAGCCACGAGCGCGAACGGCGGTGGCGGAGCTCCGGGAGCCGGTGATGGCGCGGCGGTGCGCTGCTGCTGCTGGCGGGGCGAGAGGAGGAATGGAGGGCGTGCTGAGGATGGAGGAGCGGGCGCGAGTTCAAGGCGCAGGGCGCGGGGGACGCGGGGGCCACCCGGGGCGCGTGTCGCGCGGCGTCGCCGTCGCTCGGCCACGCGGCGGCCGAGTCCTGCCGCGGCGCCACGGCGCTGCGCGCGGGCGCGCGCGCGGGGAGGAAGCCGGCGCGGGGCGCGGGCCGGGCTGCCAGCGCTGCTGGGCCGAAAGGGTGGCTGCGGCCCACTAAGAAGGAAAAGCATTTTTCTTTTTCTAAATAAATTTTCAGATTTCTATATTTGTTTCAAATTTGAATTTGAAGATGAAAAAGAGGTTTTCAGAACTTTTGCCCAAAATAAAAGTTGTTCAAAATTTAATTCTCTACAACTTTCATGTAGGGCACTTTTCAAAATTCTAAATAGATTTTGAATTTGGGATTTAAAGCTAAATTTTTAAGTAAAAATTCATTTTTCTAGAATATTTTTAAAAGCAAAATTTGAAGGAATTTGAATTCAAGAGTTGCTCCAAAAATCATGTTTATTTATTCTAGATTATCTAAAATTGTAGCTACACAAAGTTTCATCACTCTTTAGCACTTGAATGCAGCATTTGGGTTTTGAGTAATTGTTTTTCAACTCTAAATTTAAAAGGGTCTATATTGCATGCGATGATAGGTTATGTATGAGATGATTATGACTAGTGCCTTGGATGCTAATGCATGCTTAACACCCAGGGGTGTTACAATACCACTTGTAAAGCTACTTTCAACAAATCATCGTTCAAGTTCTATTTCTAGCATACACCATACAATCATGAATATGAATTTAAGTTTTGCAATGCAACACTTCATCATGTTAATGCACATATAAATGCAACAAACATTTCATTAGCTTGCTCCCCCTACTTGTGTCCTCAATTTTAATTGTTCCCTTTCTAATGTCATATCTTTTGTGTGCTCAATTTTAATTGCTCCCTTTCTAATGTCATATCTTTTGCTTTCTTAATTTTAATTGTTCCCTTTCTAATGTTATATCTTTTGCTTTCTCTCCCCCTTAGTATATCTTTCTCCCCCTTTGCAACTTAACTTTTTATCTCTTTGTGACTTCTCTATCTTTGTGACTTTTCTCTCCCCCTTTGTCAACAATCACAAAAAGGTGCCAATTTTAGTGAGAGTCAAGTCAATCAATATGAGGGAGTCCAAATTATGGTTCAATCTAGATCACTTGCCTAGAATATGTAATTCGGTTTGATCCAAGGACAAGCTTCTTTACACCTCATAAAGTATAAGGGTTATCTTGACCATGTTGAATTACACATCATGAGCTCATTTTCTAGATTCAACACTAGGTTCACAAGCCCACAAACATGTCATATGCTACCACTAGATCAATCAAACATAGAAACAATAGTGGTACCATATATACAATAAACTCATTTGATTTTCATGAATGAGCCTATTTGTTATGCAAATATGTCTATATGTTCTAAACATGTCCTTAGCAAAGTATGGAAGATATGCCAAACAACTTTACCTTGCTATGTCGGAGGAGAGGCATGTCATATAAGAATGTGGGGTTGCACTCATTTCAAGTTGGAGAAGTCAAGTATGTTCAATTCATTCTTCAACTTGTAAAATCTCTTCTCATCAAGTGGCTTTGTAAAGATATCGGCTAGTTGATCTTCGGTGCCAATGCTTTCAATGCTAATATCACTCTTTTGTTGATGGTCTCTTATAAAATGATGCCTTATATCAATGTGCTTGGTTCTTGAATGTTGAACCGGATTTTGAGTCATCTTGATAGCACTTTCATTGTCACAAAACAAAGGCACATTCTTGAATTTTACTCCAAAATCATTCAAGGTAGCTTTCATCCAAAGCAATTATACACAACAACTACCGACACTAATGTATTCGGCCTCGGTGGTAGATAGTGCAACACTATTTTATTTCTTTGATGACCATGAAACAAGGGACCTTCCAAGCAATTGATAAGTGCCACTTGTGCTCATTCTATCAATCTTGCATCCACCATAGTCGGAGTCTGAATATCCAATCAACTCAAAATTAGACCCCTTTGGAAACCATAATCCAACATCATGAGTGCCCTTAAGATATCTCAATATCCTCTTGGTTGCTTTCAAGTGACTTTCTCTAGGTGAAGCTTGATATCTTGCACACTTGCATACACTAAACATCACATCCGGCCTAGAAGCGGTGACATAGAGCAAACTTCCAATCATAGACCGGTATTGCTTTTGATCTACCATGTTGCCACTAGCATCAACACTCAATTGATCATTAGTGCCCATTGGTGTACTCATTGGCTTAGCATCTTGCAATCCAAACTTCTTGATCATGTCCTTGATGTACTTGCCTTGACTTACAAAAGTGTCATTCTTCATTTGCTTGATTTGAAGTCCAAGGAAGTAACTAAGCTCTCCAATCATAGACATCTCAAACTCATTAGCCATCATATTTCCAAACTCTTAACAAAAGTCTTGATTGGTTGATCCAAAGATAATATCATCCACATAGATTTGCAACACAAACAAGTCATTTCCAAGCTTCTTGGTGAAGAGAGTGGTGTCAACCTTTCCCATCTTGAACCCTTTAGAGAGAAGAAAATCTCTCAATCTCTCATACCATGCTCTAGGTGCTTGCTTCAAACCATATAATGCCTTCTTTAGCTTGAAAACATGGTCGGGCTTCTTGTCATCTTCAAAACCGGGAGGTTGCTCAACATAAACTTCTTCATTAATGTAGCCATTGAGAAATGCACTCTTGACATCCATTTGATAGAGCTTGATGTTGTGTGCACAAGCATATGCTAATAAGATTCTAATAGCCTCCAATCTTGCAACGAGTGCATATGTCTCTTCAAAGTCAAGACCCTCAACTTGTGTGTAACCTTGAGCTACCAATCTTGCTTTGTTCCTCACAACCATGCCATCTTGATCTTGCTTGTTTCTAAAGACCCACTTAGTACCAATCACATTGTAGTTCTCCGGCCTTTCAACAAGTTCCCAAACTTAATTTCTAGTGAAGTTGTTTAGCTCTTCATGCATGGTATTTACCCAATCGGAATTCTTCAAAGCATCTTCTATTTTCTTAGGTTCTTCAAGTGACACAAATGAGTAGTGCTCACAAAAGGATACTAATCTTGATCTAGTTTGAATACCGCTTTGAATTCCACCAATGATTTGATCCAATGGATGATCTCTTGCTATGCTAGTAGGTTGGAGTATTGGGAGTTGATTGCTTCCACTTGTTTGACCTTGAACTTGCACTTCATCATGAGAACCACTTGAGCTTGCTTGATTTGAATCAATTTGCACACTTTGGTTGATCACATGAATATCATCATCATCAACTTGCCTTGGCCTTATGTCACCAATGTCCATGTTCTTCATTGCATTTGATAATTGATCTCCTCTCACATCATCAAGGTTTTGAGCTTTATTTTGAGACCCTTGGGTTTCATCAAACTCAACATCATGAACTTCTTCCAAGGTGCCATTTGTGAGATTCCAAACTCTATATGCCTTGCTTGTGGTAGAATAACCAAGTAAGAACCCTTCATCACATTTCTTTTCAAACTTGCTCAATCTAGTGCCTTTCTTGAGAATATAGCATTTGCAACCAAACACTCTAAAGTATGCAATGTTGGGCTTTCTTCCATTCAATAGCTCATATGGTGTCTTCCCAAGCTTCCCATGGCAATAGAGACGGTTGCTACAATAGCAAGCCGTGTTGATAGCTTCACTCCAAAATGAATGACTCACATTGTATTCACTAAGTATTGATCTAGCCATGTCAATTAAAGTTCTATTCTTTCTTTCAACTACACCATTGGATTGAGGAGTGTATGTTGGTGAGAATTGATGTCCAATACCAAGATCATCACATAAATCTTCAATTCTTTTGTTCTTGAACTCACTACTATTATCACTTCTAATCTTCTTGATGGTAGTCTCAAACTCATTTTGCACTCTCTTGATAAAAGATTTGAATAGATCATGTACATCACTCTTGTCATAAAGAAAGAACACCCAAGTGTATCTAGTGTAGTCATCAACAATCACAAAACCATACTTGTTGCCACCAATGCTAGTGTATGTTGTTGGCCCAAACAAGTTCCTATGCAATAGCTCAAATGCCTTTGATGTGCTCATTTCACTCTTACTAGGATGTGTATTTCCAACTTGTTTGCCAGCTTGACAAGCACTACATGTTTTATCCTTTTTAAAAGTTACATCTTTCAAGCCTCTAACTAAGTCATGCCTCAAAAGTTTGTTCAATTGTTTCATTCCAACATGACCAAGCCTTCTATGCCATAACCATCCCATACTAGATTTGCTAAGCAAGCATGATGTCAATTGGGTCTCACTATCATTGAAGTCAACCAAATATAAGCTACCATGTCTAAATCCTTTGAATATCAAATTTGATTCATCAACACTTATGACTTCAACATCATCACTACCAAATATGCACTTGAAGCCAAGATCACAAAGTTGTGCCACGGAAAAAAGATTGAACTCCAAACTCTCAACTAGCAATACATTTGATATGCTCATGTCATTTGAGATAGCAATTTTACCAAGCCCCTTGACCTTGCCTTTCTTGTTGTTGCCGAAAGTGATAGCATCAAAACCACTATTTTGACTTATATCAATTGATTTAAACATACAAGAATCCTCGGTCATATATTGAGTGCACCCACTATCAAGCACCCAATGCCTTCCTCCGGCTTTGTAATTGACCTACAAGACAAGATCAATTCTTTTTAGGTACCCAAACTTGTTTGGGTCCTCCAAGGTTAGTGACCAAGCTCTTTGATACCCAAATGACTTTCTTCTTAGAGCCCATCCATGGTGTACAAATAAACTTATCATGAACACCATTTGTACCCATGGTAAGTATATAGAAAGAATCAAACTTAATTGAGGATACATTAGCATTGAATTTCTTGTTCATGCAATATTGCTCTATGTGACCAACTTGCTTGCAACTTTTGCAATAGCTACCATTATTCTTCACAAAACGAGTCTTGTGAGGAGCAAAAGCGGCCTTGCCTTTCTTGGGGTTATAGCCCAATCCCTCTTTATAGAGAGAAGTCCTTTGGCTACCCAAGCACATAAGCAAGCGGTCCTCACCACCATAAGCCTTAGCTAAGGTGTGATTGAGCTCTTTTACCTCCTTCTTGAGATTTTTATTCTCAACTATAAGTGTGGAGTCACAAGTGAAACCATCACTACTAGATGGGGATGATGTAGATGCGCTACATGAAGGGTTAGTGGGAGCAACAACAATAGGCTTATGACAAGATTCATCAATTATATCACAAGATATGCCTATGTTGCAAGTTTTAGATTTCTCCAAAAAGCGCCGAATCCCGCCTCGCAAGCTCGGCGGGAGGGAGAGAGGAACCCAAACCCCTCTCTACTGCTTAAACTCCACCGCCTTCGCAAATGTGCTAACACCACCAAGTGTACACCACCATGTGCATGTGTGTTAGCATTTCACAAACATTTTCCAAGGTGTTATGTTAGCTCTCAACTAGATCCTAATGCATATGCTCAAGACATTAATCTAGTGGCACTTGATTCCCGAGCTAACCGTGATTGCCCCTCTTGATAGTCGGCTATGTATCCTAAACCCGGTCAATCACTTCTCTACTCATCTTAGACCGGCAAAAGGAAAACCCTATGGTTATACCTTTGCCTTACGCTCTTAGATCCTTCTCCTCCACTTGATCATCATGTCCATCATATTATGTGCATCTCCACCATGATCGTCATTTCATGTCCATGCACCATTTCTTTGTGATCTTGTGGCCACCACTCCTTGCCACGTACACCTTCATCACATGTGTTGCTTATGTCTAACTCAAAATACTTAACACATGGCATTAGCAACTTGGTATCATTAATTACCAAAACTAAACTTGAGCTTTCAATGATGAACTAGCCACTTGTTGATCTTGTTCAACTTGAGATGATGTACTAGCTTGATTTTGCATTAGAGAACTCCTAGCTTGAGTGATTGGACTTTGGAGCACTTGATCTTTGTTGTCATCCACATCAATCACTTGCTTTGGTCTAATATCACCAATATCCATTCCCTTTATAGCATTACTCAAATGAGTTCCTTTCACATTATCCAAGTTTTCTTCTTCATCTTGAGAGCCATTTGTTTCATCAAACTCAACATCATGTACTTTTTTCAAGTTGTCCACTAGCTAGGTTCCATACTCTATAAGCTTTGCTAGTAGTTGAGTAACCAATTAGGAATCCTTCATCATATTTCTTCTCAAACTTGCTCAATCTAGTGCCCTTCTTTAAGATGTAGCATTTGCAACCAAATACCCGAAAGTATGCAATGTTGGGCTTTCTTCCATTCAATATCTCATATGGTGTCTTCTCTAGGAACTTGTGGCAATAGAGGTGGCTGCTATAGAAGCAAGCCGTGTTGATTGCTTCGGCCCAAAATGAATGACTCACATTATACTCATTTAACATTGATCTTGCCATATCAATTAAGGTTCTGTTCTTCCTCTCAACTAAGATATTTGATTGAGGTGTATACTTGGCCGAGAATTGATGTTTGATTCCAAGCTCATCACATAGCTCATCAACTCTTATGTTTCTAAACTCACTTCCATTGTCACTTCTTACTTTCTTGATTGTGGTCTCAAACTCATTTTGCACTCTCTTGATGAACTTCTTGAATATGTTAAATACATCACTCTTGTCCATAAGAAAGAATACCCATGTGTATCTAGTGAAATCATCCACAATCACAAAGCTATACTTGTTGCCACCAATGCTTGTGTATATAGTTGGCCCAAATAGATCCATGTGCAACAACTCAAATGCCTTGGAAGTACTCATAATGCTCTTTAATGGATGAGTATTGCCCACTTGCTTTCCGGCTTGACATGCACTACATAGCTTATCTTTCTTAAATGTGACATCCTTCAAGCCTCTAACTAATTCATGCTTTACTAACTTGTTCAATTGCTTCATGCCAACATGACCAAGTCTTCTATGCCATAACCAACCCATACTTGATTTGATGAGCAAGCATGTTGAAAGTTGAGTGTCACTAGCATTGAAATCAACCAAGTAAAGATTCTCATATCTAAAACCTTTGAAGATCAAATTAGAGCCATCAACACTAACTATCTCCACATCATCAACACCAAATATGCACTTGAAATCAAGATCACACAATTGAGCAACCGAGAGAAGATTGAAGTTCAACTTTTCAACTAAGAGCACATTGGAAATGCTATGATCATTTGAGATTGCAATCCTTCCCAAAGCCTTTACATCACCCTTGCTATTGTCACCAAATGTGATACTATCAATGCCACTATCATTTGATTTGAGAGAGTTGAATATTCTTGAATCACCGGTCATATGTTGAGAGCACCCACTATCAAGCACCCAATGCCTTCCTCAGGCCTTGTAATTTACCTACAAAACAATTTAATATCTTTTAGGTACCCATACTTGCTTGGGTCCTTGGAGGTTAGTAACTAAGTTCTTTGGTACCCAAATAGCCTTCTTCTTTAGGCCTACAATTGGTGTACCAACAAACCTAGCATGCACACCTTTCTCACCCTTGGTAAGCACATAACAAGAATCAAAAGGAATGCAATCTATTTTAGCATGAAACTTGTTGTTGTTCTTGTTTATTTTATTACAATTAATCTCTAGATGCCCAACTTGCTTGCATCTATTGCAATAATAACCATTGCTCTTCACAAAGCGAGGCTTTGGAGTAGCAAAGGCTGCCTTACCCTTCTTGGGAGTATAGCCCAAACCTTCTTTGTTGAGAGAGAACCTTTGGATAGCAACCGGGTATCCCCACCATAGGCATTGCCTAATACGCGGGTGAGATCATCCACCTCTCTCTTGAGAGTCTCATTCTCAACCACAAGTGATGAATCACTAGTAGTAGAGATAGAGTTGGTTGTGGTGGATGACGATGAGCTACATGAAGCATTAGTAGGACCAACAAATAAAGAATCATTAATAATATCACATGTTAGTCCAATGTCACAAGTGACAATCACTTGCTCCTCCTTAGCTTCCTTCATGAACTTCTCCAACTTGAGGTCATTTTCCTTGATGAGCTCAAGTAGAGTGGAGTGGGCTTTCTTAAGCCTAGTGTGAGCAATTTTAAGATCCTCGTGGTCTTCCTTTAGACACTCACGAGAGGCCTCTAGCTCATCAAAGGATTTCCTAAGAGCTTTGAGCTCTTGTTCAATTCCTTTGCACTCCTTACTCTTTTTGAGAGCAACAAACTCCTCCATCAAGGAATCATTTTCATTGCTCTTGGCAATGAGCTCTTGTTCCAAGATTTTGTATTTCTTGGTGGTCCTCTTGTAGCCCTTGCTCATTTGATCTATTATGTCCAATAGATCATCCTTGGAGTAGTCCTCATCCTTCTCATCATCACTTCTACAACCATCACTAGCACAAGAATCATCATCACTATCATCATATTTTACCTTGGTAGGCTTGGCCATAAGGCATGTCGATGTAGTATCGAAGATGGATGGCTTGTTGGAGAGGGCGATGCTTGCAATGGCTCGCCGAGTGGTCCTTTCATCATCACTAGAGCTTGCATCATCATCACTATCGGAGTTGTCACTATCCCAAGTGACTACATAACCACCACCCTTCTTCTTCTTGTTGAATGTGAAGTTATTCTTTGCTTTCTTCTCCTTCTCTTTCTTATTCTTCTTGAGCTTCAAGTCCCCATTATAAAATCTCTTATCTTCATAGGGGTAATCCGCCACTATGTGATCGGGGCTATTGCAATTATAGCAAAGGGTCTTTGCCTTTATAGTGTCTCTTCTCTTCCTTACCCCCATATCCTTTCTTCTTCATGAACCTTCCCATCTTGTGCACAAGGAGGGCCATGGTCTCATCATCGAATGGATCATCATCATCGCTCTCCACCTTGCTCTTGCCCTTAGAAGATGAAGCCTTGAATGCAATGGGCTTCTCTTGCTTGACCTTGGTCTCCTTTTTCTCTTCTACCTCATCTTTATCATCATTGTATTGGGCATCGGTCATGATATCTCCAAGCACATCGGCTGGTTTGACTTTGTCCAATCCCTCTCTAAAGATCATTCTTCTCAAGGTAGCAAACTTCTTGGGTAAACACATCAAAAACTTATGTGAGAAGTCCTTGTCCTTAACCTTCTCCCCAAGCCTCTTGAGATCATTGACAATGACTTGGAGCTTATAGAACATCTCTGGGATAGATTCATCATCCTTCATCTTGAAAATGGAGAACTTGTCCTTGAGCATATATAGTTTGGCACTTTTTACCGTTGAAGTGCCTTCATATGTTTCTTCAAGCCTCATCTAAAGCTCATTTGCCTTTTCAAGATCTTTAATTTGCTCAAATACTTTGTCATCAATGGCCCGGTAGATTGTGTCAAGTGCCGCTGTGTTGCATTGTTTGTTGATGCGGTCATTTGGAGTGAGATTTTTCTTATCAAGAATGATGTATCCTTCTTTGGTCACATCCCAAACCTTCTCATGTATATTGCCTAGATATTACTTCATCTTCCTTTTCCAATGATCAAAGGAAGAGACGCCATCAAAGAATGGAGGCTTGCCATTAACATGATTGAACATAACTTGAGCCATCTTACACCGAGGTTGTTAAGTCTTACAAACGGTGACCACGGCTCTGATACCACTTGAAAGGTCTTGATGGCTAGAGGGGGGTGAATAGCCTTTTAAAATTTTCTACAAAGACAAGTTGAACAAGTTTATCAATATAACAAATAGCGAGATGCGAGTTTTGCTTAGCCTACGGGGTGTTTGCAAGCCACCTAACCAATTCATAATTCTAGTATTTGCACTCAACCGCACAAGTCAAACCGAGAAGGTAACTACAACTACAACTAGCAAGCTACATAAAGGAGCTACTAAAGCAAAGCTAACTAGCTAGCAAAGATAACTAAGAAAGTAATGCGGAGTTGAGTTGGGAGAGTTTTATCGAGGGGCAAAGTATTGAGCCAACCAATATGATCAACAATGAATACCAAGACAACCGAACATCAGGATCAATCAATCACAATATGAAAGTGATAACACGAAGATTTATCCTAAGGTTCACGTGCTTACCGGCACGCTAGTCCCCGTTGTGTCCCTCTTCACCATATGGTTCGATGGCTAATTGGTCACACACCGAGCCTCTCAAAAGGCGCCACAAGAACCTACCAAATAGTAAAAGGTTGCAAATGACACGAGCAATTCACTAATGTTGCCTTTGGCGCTTCGCCGAGGTAGGCACAAACCCCTCACAATCACCGGAGGTGGCCAAGAACAATCACCAACTCTTGTCAATGCCTCCAAGCTGCTCCAAGCTGTCTAGGTGGCGGCAACCACCAAGAGAAACAAGAATCCCACAGCAAATAAACCACCAAGTGCCAACTAGATGCAATCTCATAATGCAAATGCACTTGGATCACTCAATCTCACTTCGAATATGCAAAGAAGCAAGAGAGATGAGTGGAAGGGGAGTTTCTTAGCTCAAAGTGCTCACAAGTATGTCAAAAGTTCAAGAGAGAGAGCCTTGAGCCGGCCAACGAGTATTTATAGACGTACCCCTTCGAATATAGTCGTTAGAAACTTGAAACAGCCGAAGTCGCGCTAACCGGACGCACTGGTCAAACTGACCGGACGCGTCGATCACACAGCGACTACGCTCGTGAACCACCGACCGGACTCGCTCCACGCAACGACCGGACACGCGAAGCTCGACCGGACGCGCTAGTCCCGTAACGGACCGGACACGCTGGTCAAGCCTGAGCAGTGCACAACAAAACAGCGACCGGACGCGCTGCAGAACTGACCGGACGCCACAGTGCCAGCGTCCGGTTGGAGTCCAATAAGCTCCCTCAATGACCGGACGTGTCCGGTCGGTTGTGACCGGACGTGCCACCGCGTCCGATCAGAAAAACTGAAACACACGCAGACGCTGAACACTGACCGGACGCATCCGGTCAAACAGAGACCGCGTCCGGTCCAGCGTCCGGTCACTTCTGTGACCTCCGTTCGCCTCCGTTTCTTTTCTGACTTACGGCATAGTGAAAAAATCATTTCAACTCCTCGAAAACGCTTGAATCCCGCCGAGCTTCGCTCAAACTCCATCGCCTTTGCAAATGTGCTAACACCACCAAGTGATCTCGTCATGTGTGAGTGTGTTAGCATTTTCACAATCATTTTTTGAGGCGATATTAGTTCTATCCAAATGCATATGATTATGAAATGCACACCTAGAGGCACTTTGGAGTTCAATAGCTGCATCATTCCCCTCTTTATAGTACGGCTATCTATCCTATAATGTAACCACACCCACTAAGGTGTCTTGGTTACTAAAACACAACCCTTAAGCATATACCTTGGCCTTGATCACGTAGGGTTGCGTCCAAATCCAAGTGTGGCCATCATGATCACCATGTCCATCTTGCCACCAACCTTGGAATGTACTAATCCTCATATGCTACATACAACTTAGGCATAGGATTAGTACTTAGGCATTATTACTAATTACCAACATCAAACATAGGACTTTCACCCGCCCGAGGAGGACCGGACGACGACCACTGACGACAAGGACCAGCAGCTGGCCCCTAGACAGGAGGAGGTGACAGTTCCTCTAGGGGGTGGCGGGGGGTGACACTTCCTCTGGGGGTGGCGGGGGGTTCCACTTCTAGCACCTCATCGGTACCGTACTTGCGCGGGTCCTTGCAGCTCCTGGTGCGGCCGATCCTATTTCAGAGGAGGCCGATGATTCGTCCTAAGGGCGACAAGTAAGTATCCGTTCATTTTGCATCTCTTCTTGTTCATATGCTGAAAACTGAACTACGGACTAACGATTCTTCTTATTGACTCCTGTAGGAGCTAGGAACTTGTGTCCGGGGGCAATCATCGGCAGTGCAATGGGATCCTCGGTGGCCTGATCCGCCTGCACTACCCTGGTTTGGTCACCCACGCCCAAGTTGAGTCACCTCCCTAGACGTGGGACCACTTCAACTCCGCCGTGGACGCCGTGTACGGCACCATACATGAGCGGATCATGCGTGAGTTCTGGGTGAGTCTACATCACACTACATTGCTCAATACTATGAATTCATTAGACGTTCTTGAAATAATGAAAGGACACATGATGTCTGTATGCAGGACTTCTTCACGTTAGAGGAGGGGCATGACCCCGCTTGGGTGACAAAGGTGCAGGACAGGACATGCAGGGGCCGAGTCACGGACCTGTACTATGAGGCAAGGCTGCAGTGCCACATCAACCACTCGTGCGACGTCCTTGGTCGGTACCCGAGGAAGAGCGAGGCCAGGACCATGACACTCACCAGGGAGCAGTACCTCGTAGTAAGTTATAAAACATTGTTACTGACTCATTCCATGAAGAATAGGTATCCTTCATTTTATATTCTAACATTTCTAATACTTGATGGCATGCAGATGTGTCCTTGGTGCGCCACCCACAGAGACTGTTGGGTGGCCATCGTGGACAAGTGGGTCTCCGATGAGTGGAGGGAGAGGCACACCCTCCGCCAGGATTGTTGCCTACAGATGGGTGGGCCGGCGCACCACCAAGGCAACCGGCCCCTCAGTTCGTACGCCCAGGCCTGGGTACACGCTACGCACTTATTTATTTATTTGTTCTAACGCTCAATTCTCATTACTTCTAATCGTCTTTGTGTTTTCCTTGCAGTCCCAGTCGCATGATGGCTAGGAATGCAATGAGTTCATGGCGTACGCCATGGCACACAAGGGCAAGGCGACAGCCCCGGACACCATCTACAACCCGGAGGACGGGCCCGAGGCGTACATGAAAGCTCTAGTTTGGTTTTAGATAATTGATGAAACCTAAGTGTACTAACCTTTGTCATGAGTGAAATGTAAAGATAGGTTGGTACACACCAAGTGATGGAGCTAGAGATGGTCAAGGTGATGGAGGTGACCAAAAGATGATGATATGTGCTCCAACATTGAAAAGAAGAAAGAGAAAAACAAAATAGGCTCAAGGCAAAGGTATAAATCCTAAGGGTCATTTTGTTTTGCCACTCAAGACACCTAGAGGGTGTGAGTGGATTTATGATAGATAACCGTACTATAAAGAGGGGAAATCTTTAATTGCAATGGTTATCTAGTGCCACTAAGTATGAGTCTCATTTGCATTTGCTTTGCATTTAGTGATGTGGTGAGAATGCATGAGAAAGCCCTAAAAATTATTTGTGAAAAGCTAACTCAAGTGCTATATTTAGTTTGGATCTTTTTGGAGAAGTTAGCACTTTTCAAGAGAAGAAAAGAAAAGGAGAAAAGAGGCTGCTAACTAAATATCTGGGTCAGCTCGTCCTTAACTCCGAGCAAGGTGTCTCTGTTGGTTGGAGCAGTTGGCTTATTCGTGCTTCTAACAGAGAGGTGTCGCCTAGAGTTATTTGTTGCCCGAGCCGGAATTTGTGGAGGCAAGAGCTGACGGGCGTGCGTGGGCTTGTCGTTTGTTTTGGGTCGGCCCGTCGAACTGGGCGAGCTGCCGAGCACCAGAGCGAGCGTGTGAGGGGAGCGGCCGCGTGTTGCCATGGAGCGAGCACGTTGTCGTCCTACCATTCGTCCGCGTGGGCGCGTGGCGCTTGCCGTTTCGGCGTAGACGCGTGAGGACGCACGTATGGGCCCCGTTCTTTGAGCGTTCTTTGAGCGAGCGAACCGCGTGGAGCCTGGCCTGCAGCTGCATGCGTTGACCGAAGAGAGGAGGCACTGTTCCGTTGCATGCTGGGAGAAAGTGAGCGGCATGGTCTGCTTGTGCTCTTGCATGTTATCTGCTGTCCACTCGTTTTACTGTGAGAGAGAAAGAAAGCTTCCTGGTAATTTCATTTTTGAGTGGGAGAGAATAATTTCAGCCGCTGCATGTCTATCGTTGCTCTATTTTTGGCATACAAAATATAGAGTGCTCGTGGGGCCGTGGCTATTTTAATCAAGGAAGAGCGCCTGGTGCACTGCTTTGTCTCGCGCGTCGACTCCGTGGGGCTCAGAAGGAGAAAGGGAACCATGCGTCCACACTGTTTGTCCACAGGAGGAGGTAGCTTCGTAGGAAGCTTCATGGGTGTGCTCTGGTCATTGCCGTTCCTGCCGTTGGAGGGGCTGGGCCTGCGCGTCAGTTGATTGGCTACTGCTACCTAGTTCCACCTGTTGGCTCTGTAGCCGTTGGTCCAGGCCACGCCGTGGCTGGCTAGCGTCTGGAGTAAAGGCAGCGCCCCCTCTTCCCTTCGGTTTCCACCTTACAGAAATAACAGAACAGAGAAGCTCTTCCTTTCCCCATCTTGCTAAGAACCCTAAGAGAAGAAAAGCTCTCATCTCCTCCCTCTCTCACTCCCAAGCTTTGTGCTCCCATTCAAGTGAGAGATTGAACTCTAGTGATTGATTCGAGAGCTTCAAGAGCATCTCCTCCATCTCCATAGCTTGGTGCTCTTTGGTGAGAGGATTTGGGGGAAACCCTAGTGTTGTGCATTTGTGATTGCATTCTTTGTGGCACTAGGTGGTGATTGCAATTGTGGATTTCTTGTTACTCTTGGTGATTGCCGTCACCTAGACAGTTGGTGGATTGTTGATTGGTGAGGGGATTTGGTGATTGTATCTGCCCCCAATCAAGGTGATATTTGTAAGGGGTTCTTGGGCTTATTCCCCGGCGGAGCGCCAAAAGTCACTCTAGTAAATTGCTCGTGTCATTGAGCTACCACACTTGCGGTAGGTTCTTGTGGTGCTCTTTGAGAGAGCTCATTTTTTTATTACCGATTAGCTGTTGAACCACGAGGTGTTGGTCGACACAACGGGGACTAGCGTGCCGGCAAGCACGTGAACCTCGGGAGAAAAATCTTATGTTCATCTTGTGTATGATTGGATTTCTCCCGGTGATTAGTTATCATATATTGTGATTGGTTCATCCTCTACGCGGCGGTATAAAGATCACATACCTCTCTTTTACTTTTCGGTAAACTAGTTGCAACAAGCTCTTTAGTGTAATTAGTTTTGAGAGCTTATTTTATCTTTGCTAGTGTAGCTCCTCACCTAGTTGAGCTCTTTAGTGTAGCTAGCTTTTGAGAGCTCGTAGTGACTTAACCATTGATTGGTATAGTGATCATAGCGACTATAATTGTTGGATAGGTGGCTTGCAACCCTTATAGAGCTAGAGCAAAATTGCTTTTCGCCATTTATTATACTAATCTTTTGCTTTAGTGAGTTTGTAGAATTTTAATAGGCTATTCACCCTCCTCTAGCCATATTAGGACCTTTCAGTACAGCAACACGAGCATCCACAGCAAGCTCACCGACTACGCCTCGGCGGCCCGCGAGCGGCATGGGTAGGACTTCGACCCCGCCACCTAGCCCCTTGATACCGACCTCGTGATGAGGCTCGAAGGAGGGAAGCAGCACGACCAGTACTGGATGGCCTCCAACATGGTTGACTCGACCTCCGTGCCCAACCTTGTCCAGATCCGAGCACAGAGCACGAGCTCCTCCATCCCCATTCGACCTCGGCAGGCGAGCACACTGCAGCAGATGGCGGCACTCCAGGTTAGTTCTATTTCATTCGCCGTTCATTACTTTTACACATGTACCTTGCCTTTGCATTGTTTAAACGTTGGTGATTGAATATTGCAGGCCACTGTGGAGAGGATGGAGGCCGAGAGGGAGGCCGAGAGGGTCGAGAGGGAGAGGGCCCATAGGGAGGCTGAGAGGGCAGAGTGGGAGGTCCTGAGGGCCCAAAGGGCGGCCGAGGCACATAGGATGCAGGACATGTTCTCATTCATGTCGAGCCTCGGCACCACTCTCCCGGGTGTGGTGGTGCCCTAGTCGCTGCTCGCTCCAGTTGTGCCTTCTACTCCTCTGGCTCTAGGCACTCTGGTGAGTATATATATGGTTGATCAAGTCCTTTAGCTTGTGTAGATACTAATGAATTCAATTCTCCTTTGTGCAGCAACAGTCGTTGGGTTCGAACTCGACTCCTTTGCCTCACCACACACACCTCGGCTGGACAGGTCCACCACCGCACGAAGGTGCCCCTTCAAGCTCCCATTGGGATCAGTGGCAGTAGGTGGTGCCCCTTCATGTTTCATTGACTTTTCTTGATCTAGGACTTGTGTTGGATGAAGACTTCTTAGATGTTGTCATTGATTTGTACATTGGATGTGCGTGTGATGGATTATGCAGGAGGATGTGCTTGTGATGGATGTTGGATGTGCTTGTGATGTATTATGGATGTATATGATAGATTATGTATGTGTTTTGTGTGATGCTAAATGCCTGTGTGCTGTCTCATGTATTATATATGAGTTTTGCGTGTTTGCGTCGAAGGAAAGCAACAAACAAAAAAAGCAAATTTTTTAGCTTTGCTGAGTATCAACATTGGGCAAAGAAGGCTTTGCCAAATGCCAGGGGTGTGGCACTCGGCAAAGCTGAAAAAAATACTGCAAAAATAGCCACTTCCCCAGTTTTGCCGAGTGCCACAGCTTGACACTCGACAAAGAGGTCAATTTTGCCGAGTGTTAGGTGGTACCACTCGGCAAAGACTATTTTTAAAAAGATTTTTTTTAAAAATGGTTTCTTTGCCGAGTGTTGAGCCCTGGCTCTCGGCAAAAATTCAAATTTTGCCGAGTGCCAGTCCCTAGGCACTCGGCAAAGCCGGCGTCAAATGTTAACGACAGTTATTTTTTTGCCAAGTGCGGGCTTGGCACTCGGCAAAGACTTTGCCGAGTGTCGATTTTTGGCACTCGACAAAGAAATTTTTGCCGATAAAATCTTTGCCGAGAGACCTTTGCCGAGTGCGGCACTCGACAAAGCCTTTACCGAGTGCTTGCTGGTTTTGCCGAGTGCCCCCAGCACTCGGCAAAGAGGGTGTCTGCAGTAGTCACAGAAGAAGAGGAAAAAAAACAAGGGCAACCAGGTCATTTTACGTGAGCCATCCACAAGTTACAACCAATGTGTCGTGCCAGCTCCGTGCAAATATAGCTTATAATTGTGACTTGTTATCTTTTCAGCTACAAAAACATTCAAGGAGATTCGTATGTGAAGAGTTGCCACCGGAAAGATGGTAATAAGGTCTGTTTACACGAATTAGAGCTAGTTCGTAGTTAAAGCTAAAAATTATACTAAATTATTTGGAGTTGGCTATCTGGTTGCCTTATAACAAGTCGAAGACTTTAAAGTCCTTTTAAAAACTTAGTCCGCCTTTTTGGATGTGTTAGAAGTACGTCGGCTAATTCTTAGATAACCTTTTAGGTATCAAATTAGCATTTACAAGAGTTTTTCTTATATCATTCTCTAAATCATAGTCTGAAGAGTTATATCTCAATATATTTTCATCCTCCAATAGTTTGAGTTTCTTCCGTGCGAGAAATCTAAAATAAAAAATATTTTTATTTAGTGATCTAATTAAAAAGGTTGTTGAACTTTTTTTGCCAAAAAAATTATTCCTTTTTTAGTATAAAAAATTATTCCTATGAATGAATGTAAAGTGAATTTGCTTTAAAGGGGTGTTTGGGACTGCTTCACTCCACGTTTTTCAGCTCCGCTCTATATTTTTTAGTCAAACGGTTTCAGCTCCACACACTCTATTCGAGGAAAAAAGATGTAATTATGAGAACATTTAAAGAGATACTCCATAAACTCTAGTTTTTTTAAAAACTGTTTCACGCTAAATTTTGTGGAACAGTCCAAACACCGCCTAAATATCCTCTTCAACTCGGCAACTCCGACCTGGGGGAGACGGCCAGACGGGAGAAGTGGGAAACGGGGAACGGCGACAACACGCGGATTTCGTAAACTCAGATAAACTACGCTACGCATCACATTCACATCCAGGCAAATCGCCGGAGAAGGAAAAAGCATGCGGTCGACGGTGCTAGTGCCGCGGAGCCTGCGGAAGGCGTCCGTCCCGCCGGCCCTGCTCTCAGACCCGACGCCCGGCAGCCTCCAGCCCACCCGCCTCGCCGCCCATGTAAGTATGCCCGCGAGCGGCCGTCCCTGCCCACCGGCACCGCGCAATCTCAGCACGGGCGCCTCGTAAACCCTAAACCCTGCAGCTCGAGTAGTCGAGTTCTTCTGATTTACCTCTTATCATCGGTTTCCCCGCTTGTCAGGTCAACGGTGCCGGCTCCTCGTGCTCTGTTTACCTCGCCTCTGGCTGCCGCGTCTACAGGATCGAGGTTTGCGTCCCCTACTATTGCTCCTCATTTCGTACAACTGAACTGTTTTGCAAATCATGCTCGCTTGTAAACCAGCTAGTTAGAGTGTTCGGCAGTGATTTTGTAACATCACCCCTCTGGATATCATTGTGGTAGATGTAAGGTCCTAAACTCAATGCATTGGGCTTGGAAATTGTGGGTACTGAAATTGTTGTGTGATTGTCCAATTGCTGATTTCCTGTTGATGTTAGAGATTACAGCGGTAAGCGTCTGAGTGAGGTATGTTAGTGGCAGAACGAGAATATGTAGCTGTAGCCCATTTCACTGTTTTTACAGTGACATTTTTGTGAAGTTGATTTTTCCTCTCTTTCCTTGGAGATGAAAGATAAGCCTTGATGGTGCGATGCTGTCCAAAGGAAAGGAGAGCCTTTTGATTCCTGATAATGCACAGGTATGACTCCATCATTCTCAGGTGTTCTGTTTCTCTCCCTCTGTCTTTCAGTTACGCTTATTGAAAAATCAATTCTCTATGGAAGGTCATAAGTTCGTCAGTTGTGGATCGCTGCCCACATCGTTCTGAGATCCAGAGTGTAGCTCTCGCAGAGGGCGAAGGTGCAGTCTTCAGCATTTAATGATAACATGGTGCAGAATCCTATTTCTCAAGTTAAAATTATAAAATGTGGTAGTTGCAATAGTCCTTTGGGAAATGTTATAATATTTGTCCAAGTAGCCACCAAAATCTATGCTGAATGCGTTGACATCTTATTGTACTGCTTTTGAGTTCTTATCCACCTTTACTAGCTGAACTATTATAGATATTAGAGAGCTTGCATGAGTAGCATGCCATACATTATATTATAGCTGGAGGAAATGATATTAGAACAGCGTTTGCTTCAATTTTTTCTAGCAAGCATTGCCTACCATATTTGAAGTTTTCTGATGATGTGGTTTGTTGGATCTTCAAATTTTTTGGCTATTTAGCTGGTTTCAATCCTTTTATGTTTGTGGCATTCCAGATGACTGTTTGATTCTTGGAACGGTTGACTCATATGGTCACCTTATTGTATCTCGTTTGGACATCGTGGCTGATGGTAACTTCACTATCTTGTCTTAAACATGGTGTGAATAAATATGAAAAATATGTAAACCATTGATTATGTTTTTGCTCCTGCCAATAAGAGAGCTTGTTATGTAGTAATGGATCCACTGTTTTAGCCTCTCTTTTTTTGCATTTTGGTCATGGTAGATACCATATGCTCTAATCAAAACATTTCAGTGTTGACAAATAAGTTTCAATGTATGTTTTTACCATCATTTGGAAGTCAAACCTAGTAATTTATCACAAAGATGATCACATTCTTGAATGGTAATATAATTTTTTCTTTCAAGCAAGTACATGCTAGTTTCGTTTTGAAGGTACAGCATATCAGTACTAAACTTGCTCAGACATCGACAGGACGTCCTATTCAGTACCACCTCGTGATTGTGGTGTTGGGGAAGGCAGTTGGGCTGGGATATGCTTTAGTCAGATGCAGCAATCCATGGTATATTTGTATTTTTTATTACATATTTACTTCAATTTGCCCTTGTTGACTTGTAGTTTGTAAAAACTTGTGATACGTTTTCTAGTGACCTTTATTTTGTTTAGCATAAGAACCAGCATGTTCACTGAGTACATAAATTCATGCTATTGATCTTTTCAGGTAGCTGTTGCTCGTGAGCTGTGCAAGACCATTGATATCTATGATCAAGACATTCATGTTCGCAGTTTACGCACGTAAGTTTACTCATGCAAGAGTTTTGGCATTGTGCCAAATTGTCCAACTGCCTTTTTTTTTTCCTCTAAGTCAGATTCCACTGATAAATGACACCCTTCAGATAAAATAAATGCTAACCATGACATTGTTGGCTACAGCTAGTGCCTACATTACAGGCTACAGCCTACCCAAAATGACTCTAGCGTACTTGCTTGTTAACTCTCTTATATGATCTTTGCATGCCCAATCTTTATATTCAGAGAATCAGAGGCTGCTGTGAATTCAACACATAGACCCATAGGTCCTCTAGTATGATCCCTCGAGTTGAAAAAAAAGGTCCTCTAGTAGCATCCATTATCTCACAATTATAGCCTGTAACTTGCATGATTTAGCGGGTAAAACATAAATTGCAGGTTATGGTATCCATCTTCATTTAGCTTTGTTCAATGCTCGCCACAAGTGAATGGAAGTAGTTCTCTCTTGGCAATTGCGGAAGGTTCTCAGGTTAGACTCTAGCTCAGCCTTTGTTAAATTTGCTTTTTTTGTTGTCTTTCCTCATAATAAATAGTTGCAGCTGAGCATCTGGGACTTAAGAATGAATAACAATGGGGGATGCGTACAACGCATTTCTGGATCAGTTGGAGACATTATATACTCCACATGTAGTTCGCCCTCAGGACTGATTGCTAGTGGCGGAACTGATCGTGCTGTCACCATCTATGATCCTCGCAGGTTGTTTTGATTGTTTTCTTTGAATTTTTAAGGAATTGATGAGCAACTGCATATAATCACTCTGTCTGCATTTGTCATCCCAGTATCTTTTGTTCATTTTCCTTATTGTACCCGATACAGAGAATGGACAGAAAGACTGCAATAGACCTTTTGGCCAGTTGTCTGAATCAGTCCAGTTTGATTGATCAGTTGGGTGTCCATTTTTGTATGTAGGTGGTCTGCTCTGTCAAGATGGGTGGGCTGCTCCAAGTATGAGGTTTGATTTAATTCCTTCTGATTTTACTTGATGTATACTCCCTCCGTCCCATAATAAATAAGTTTCTAGAAAATTGCAGACAGATTAAGGACACTGACAAAAGACGCATGTACCCTAGGGCATTATACCCTTATCTTCTTTCCTTTCCGAAGGATATCTCTTGGATTTGGCAGTTATTGTTGGCATGCACCCATAATTAGCTTCCACATTAGGAGACAATATTCCTTGTTTGTGTAGAATGTTATTTATTTTGGGACAAATGTTAAACCTTAGAAAGTTATTCGTTTTGGGACAAATTTTAAGCCTTAGAAAGTTATTTATTTTGGGACCGAGGGAGTATGTGATGTTATAATTTATTCCTGGAAGGCTGGAAGGATCTTGAAGTGCATAAATAGGAACAAGATGTTCATGCAGAAAATCACACGGAGAAGTTTTCAGCTAGTCTATTTGCTCTCCTGTGCAGATTACAGGTCTTTCGTTCTCATCAGTTGACCAATCTTTTATCTACGTCCAAGGTGTTGATTATGAGGTATACGTCTGATTTGTATTCTGTGGACCTTGATCACATACAGCTTCAACTATTAGCAGTCTGTTACTCTGTCATACTTGTGTGAGATTGAAAGTGGAATGTCTAATTGTATTGCAAAAACCTCCATCATGATAGAGCGTCATTTATGTTGAATTCTCATTTTGGCATTGCTGTATCATTGAGGGTTTCATCGAATACTTCTGCTAATTATGGTACTTATGTAGGATATAACTCCATAGCATGGAGATTGTACACCTGTAGCCTAGAGAATGTAGTTAGATTTGGCCCATATAAAAAATCTTTATGCTATTTTAGCTGATCATGGATAATATAGGCTGTGACATACATACTGCAGATTACCTGTGGACATTGGAAACAAAGTGAGCGAGCATTCTCATTTCGAGGGGATTCCAACTGGTTGGGGTTTTCAAAGGTACTCCCGTCTCCAGGCCCCATTTTTAAAGCCCAAACATAATATAAATGCAGAATATAAGCTTGTCAGCAAATGTGTGCATAAAAATGCACGATACAAATGCAGTCAGATGATTCTTGCGGCAAGAGACATTATATGTTTTTGACAACCTTTGTTGTTTTCAAATCGCTGCAGTGTGCCAACAATGATGTGATAGTAGGTTGGTGCGAGTCTGGAAGTATCTTCATTGCTGATGCTAGGCAGCTATAGGATCAATATCCCCTTCATCTGATGTCCTGGAGCCTCCGAAGTCACCAGGGCATTTGTATGTGTTATGTTTTTTCATTTCTGTAAGAACGCGATGTTTACAGGAGGACTTAACTCTCCAGTACCCAGTAGCATGCGAACTCATGCTCATCGGCCATTATGGTTTTTGAAAAACGTGATTATTCCAAATTTCATCCAGCAAATTGAATTGAATTGAACTTAGTCACCAGAAGGTGTATTGGGTTGTACAGTATCAGTATCACCAATCATTTCTATCTTTTATTAAAGGAGTATCAGCAGTCATCAAATCACGTCAACTTCGCACTTTATATTGAGTATTCTGATAATTCATGCACCAACAAACTTCAAATTTCTTTGTTAAAAAACAAACTTCAAATTTCAGAAGAGAAGCGCTAAGTTTTATCAGAGAAAATACATAATTGAATTGTGATATGCTGCCCTACCCAAAGTACACGCCCCTGGAAGCTCCGTAGATTAAGATGTTTCAATTTACCTTTTTTTAAACATGTTTCAATTTACTTAGTAAGCCTGCTTAATTTTGTCTAAGATAAGAGAAAAAAACAGATTTGAATTGTGATAAGGTGGCCTACAAACAGGTAGGTAGGCGCCCCTGGACACTACGTAGCATTATGATGTTTCAGTTTGATTTCAAGTAAGCCCGCTTATTGGAGTAAGACTGTCCACTTCCTTGCTAAACCTACCTGCCAGGTTGACAAGAAAATCTAGAAAATAAACCAGGAAGAATGAAACACGACCAGAGAGGAACAACAACCTTTCTTGTCCATGACTCGTGAGCACTCCAACATAATATGATTTCATTTAAGCTTTGTGTCGGCTAATTGCCCATGCTATTTCAGCTAAGGTACTACAACTAAGTTGGCGCATATAAATAGAAAAATGACATACAGGGGCAAATTCTATGTTATAACTGTAAGGAGACGGCGACTGAGCTTGGCTCCAATCTACCACTGCATTGAGTTCGTTCTTCTAAGATCTCGTGATGGTTTTTTCCTCAGAATGACGGGCGTCACTCGTTCCAAGAGCTGCATCAACCAAATGTATTCTTTAGAGAAACATATAAAACGGCTTCCCCAGGAAAAGCAAATGAACATTGCTCAAGGCAGTAAATCCAAAGCCAAACTGAAGAGCCATAAAAGAGTGTGCTTAGTTAGAAGGCAAGGTTGGATGGGATCATCCTATTCATGTTTCTGGGGATATGTTATGGTAGTCAATTTTTTTTGGTAGGAGGGAAGATGAATAGAATGAGAATAGTTAACTCAATTATGTGTCTTATAAATCCGATATGCTAATATTTAACCTTACACTTATATTTTTTAGGGCCTATTTGGAACACTAGGACTAACAACTAGTTCTATTAGCTACTATAAGTGGACTAATGAACTAACAACTAGTCCATGACTAGTGAACTAACAATTAGTCCACCTGTTTGGATAATTAGGGACTAAAAATTAGTCAACTAGTTGTTAGTTCTATGGATCCAAACATGGCCTTAATGTTAACATCGTCACAATAATTACTAGTTAACAATGAACATATTAATTATCACTAAGAATCCTCTGATTGACCCAGCAGTTGTACACTAATCAGTACAACACTTACCAATCATAATTTCATGATAACAAATACTAGTTAGTACAATATACTAACCATCATTAATCATTTAACTAGTGATCACCTTTAGACAAAGTGGATGGTTAAAAAAAAGGGATGGGATCCCCACCCAAAAAATCCAAATGGAGGTGGAGATGCGATATGCTTCTTTCATAGTTCCATATTTGACCATTTGCCTGAACGGTGTTAAGAAAACGTCGTCGTCCCAACTCCTATTGATAGTGACAAAACTACACGATATTTAATTGCATTCGGCTTCAACTCGACAAATGGGGATGCAACAGAGAAGTACTTTCAGGATTGCAGGCTCCAGCCTTTTTTAAAACACAGGTGTATG
Source organism: Saccharum hybrid cultivar R570 (assembly GCA_038087645.1). Taxonomy (NCBI): domain Eukaryota; kingdom Viridiplantae; phylum Streptophyta; class Magnoliopsida; order Poales; family Poaceae; genus Saccharum; species Saccharum hybrid cultivar. The sequence goes on from JAQSUU010000139.1 coordinate 19,888,267, forward strand.
CAGTTCACCATCTTGAGAAGCAAATGGCCCCAAGAGAAAGTAAAAGATGAAAAGGACAATCTCACACTTGTCACATGTTGCTGCAACGCAATTGCAAGCTATCAACATCAAATGTTATCTATTTGCCAAACCACTTTGGCCGGCCACAAACGAGCCTTAGGCACGTTAGCTCATTGGAGTGTCAAATAGGCAAAGGATACCAAACTTCCAGGTTCGAGAAATCATAGGTCGTTGCTTATTTTAAGCATGAACAGTGTCTGTTATCCATGATTATGGTCCTTACGTGTGTTCTCGTTGAAGACAAATTCTTCTCATATTCAGGAACAGGAGTGCTAAACTGAGATGAAAGGCTGATTTATGCTTTCTGTAGTGATGGTTCAGCCGTTCCAGAGGTATATTATTTGACTAAATACTCCCAAGTAATGTATCCTAGACTGGTTTCAAACGTTATCCAACCAAATTTCAATAATCTTTAAATTTAATGGGCCATATAAACTAACATAATACATATATATATGCACTTCACACCCATTTTATTGCAATATAGTCAAATTATCACGAACCAAAGAAAGTTACCTCTTTAAGCCGCATCTGGTGTCGCTCCTCCTGAAATACATAAACATCAAAAGCTTTATGATAAGGGAATAATAACATCATTTAGAAGGTAAGATGTTTGCGTATAGATATAGATGAACATTCATGATGCACTGGTCTCTGAAAAGAATGGTTTCACACACATTCAGATCATGCATAGCAGAGAAATGAACTGAATTGGGGAAAATAACATAAGGTGAGCACAACGGGTTTTTTTCCTCAAAAATTTCAACCCAGTTACATCACAGGTAAACAGAACTATGTAACGGCCCCCCTATGTAACTATTGCTATACATTTATACTACATGCATTGGGACTTACATGTAGGTTTACATGATTTTTGTAAGATTTTGTATTGCGAGCTTGTTTTGGTGCTGTGCTATCCACTAGTCTAGAAGTCCTCAAAGGTTACTGAAAATAAGTGTCACCACGATACATTTTGGCTGCAGAACCCAGCGCCAAGTGCTGTAAGAATGACATTGTGTTTGAACTCACCTAGTCATGAATACTTTTTTTTAAAAAAATCCTAGAAATACAGTTTCCCATACAAACCCCATGAATGTGTCAGAGTCGAGTGTTACCTGTTCTCTCAACAACTCGGCATTCTCCTCCTCGAGCTGCGTTACCAGCGATTCTAGCTCGGCGATATAGGCCTTCAGCAACCGAGCAAAAGGCAATCAAATTCTCCACTTACATTCGCAGAATTCGAAGCTTAATCACGTTAAATTGCAACATCTGTGCACGGTGCACCCACCTGCTTCCTCTCCCGTGACCGGGCAGCAGACTCGCGGTTTTTGATCATTCGTTTCTGTCGCTGCATCGCGGCGCGATCCACTGGATCCATGAGCTGCCGCTTCCTTCCCCTCCCGCCTCCGCCGCCGGCCACACCCACGCCCTCCGTTCCGGCCAGGAACCCCATGACCGGCGCAGAGGGGCCCGAAATCCTAACCTCATCGTCCTTCATCGCGCCCTCCCTGGCCAGGAAGTCCTCCAGCGTCATCTCCGGGCCGCCTGTGCCGGCGCCGGCGCCACCAGCGGGGACGACAGCCTGAGCTGCCACGGGAGCCACGGCTTCCCCGCTGGCACCTCCGCCAGTGATCTCCTTCCACACCTCCTCCGCCGTCTTCCGCGTGGTGATCTCCGGCGCCGGGGCCGGCGACATCGGGCGTTCGGGCTCCGACGCGGGCGGCGCCGGGGTGGGCATGTCGCCGTAGATGCCGCGGAGCAGCTCCTCCACGTTCATGGAGCCCAGCCCGCTGCCCCCGCCGCCGCCGCCGGGCCTGCTGGCGGCCTGTGCTAGGTGCGCGAGATCCGAGGCCGTGTGCGACGGCGAGGACGACGGCATCACCCTCGAAGACGCCATGCGCTTGGCGCCCCCGCGCCCAGGGCCTCCCCGTCCCCGCCCTCGCCGCGCCCTTGTCGTTTCCGTCGGATTATTTTTTTCTCCCTCTCGCAGCTCTGCTCTCGAGACGAGGGGAAGGAAGGAAGGAAGGAAGGAGAAGGAGCGTTGGTTGGTTCAGTTGGTTGGCTGGCTGGAACTCGGAATGCGAGCTAGGAGGACGGGACGGGAGGCGCTCGGAACGTGGGGAAGCGCTGGTGTCGTGCCGTGTGCTCTCTCGTCTTTGGCCTGCCCCGAGAAGGATCAGAGGTTTGGTGGCGTTTACGGAAGTCCGGTCGGTGAGTGACATCTGACTTGTGCGTGCCCGACGGGATGGGGGAGTTTATAGCCGCGCGGTCACTCGCCACTTGCGCTACGGAGGGCAGCTGGGTGGGCATGCACCGTGGTCCGTGGACACGGCTTGGTTGAGTCTCCAGTGCTTCGCCGCCTTCCCGGCGTCCGACTCGACCGGCAGAGCGGGCCGGCAGTCCGGCCGGCCCGCCGGATTGTTTATTGTGGATAGGTGCCGTGTCAGAGTAATAGAGATAAGACGAGGGATCCCCTGCGGGCGGACTCCTTTCGCTGAGCCGTGTCTGTGAGTTCGAGGCTTTGCGCTTTCAGCATAGCGGAGCACGGTGGTCCGGTGCTAGTGCGCCGTGGTCGTGGCTTGCTGCCACGGGAGATCCCGCGTCCCCGCTCCGTAGCGGACGAATTAATGGAGGTGAGTTGTCATGTCATGCCGAGTCCACACCTGGACGGCCGCCAGAAGCATCTCCACGCGGCGCGCGCCTTTGGCACCGTTTGGATGCCAAATTTTTTGGCAAAACGCTACTGTAGCGTTTTCGTTGTTATTTGGTAAATATTGTCCAATCATGGTCTAATTAGGCTTAAAAGATTCGTCTCGTCCATTTCGTCTAAACTATGTAATTAGTTTTATTTTTTATCTATATTTAATGCTTCATGCATGTGTTCAAAGATTCGATGTGACGGGGAATCTGAAAAATTTTGCAAAATTTCTTGGAACTAAACAGCCCCTTTGAAGCTTTACCTGTGGGCGCCAGCGTCCGAACGATGACTTGGCGGCTAGACACAGGCGGCCTTTTTCATCGCTCGTCTGCTGGCAACGGCAGTTGCTATCCGGTACTAGAATCCACCTCGAACGAGATGCGTCGAGGAAAACACCCGCGACAGCAACTCCTCTCGGCAAAGTTGCAATGACCATTTTCTTTTTCATATAATATAAAGAGTAACAAAAGAGTAAAAACCAGATGCAAATATTGGGGAACCCATATATCCCTAAAATACATTCTTGCAGCCCCGAGCTACGACGACATAATCTAAAAACCATGATCGTTCTTTAAATTGAGAGTATAATTATATTTTTGTTTACGTTTAAGTCTCTAGATAATTATGTTTCTATTTACGTTTATATTTGTGCAAGAAATACAATTTGGCAATGGATCAACGAAGATAATATCCTCCAGTAGCTCGCTGGAAAAAAAAACCTAACTATGACTAGATTGGACGATGGAGGGTCCCCGCTACTCCATGCTACCGGTGAGGCTTGTGTGCAGCAAGGCAACCCAGAAACCTGGACCCTATGGCTGGAACATAAATGATAACTAGGATAGGTTATAGTTATTGAAGTCATGAGATGAAGCCACACGACACGGCGAGAGGATGAGTTAATTCGTGTCAATGTCAAACATGTCTCAGGAGTTTAGCACAAAGGTTCAAACATCCTCACCAGGCTCTATGGCTTTCACGTGCATGCAATTAGGGACAGATCTAGATTCAGGAAGTATTGATGTCACTAACATAGTTATGTACACATGCTGTGTTATTGTCTCTTGTGTCCTTAGTAATTTTCCATTAACTTCGCACAAATCTTTGATGTCAGATGACATCATTGCTAATACCGTGGTTCTGCCTCTGCGTACAATCTAGGACATCGGGTGGAGAGCGCGACAAATAGGAAGAATGCATCTAGGATCATGGTCGAAGTCGAGGGGTATTCCTTGCTATGATAACAATTGAATGTGGTATAGGAGTGGACGAAGAGGGGAGTGGAAGGTACTTGGTATGTTTGGCTTTAGGCTTTGGCGGCTACATGAGGGAAATGACCATAGGAGGAAGAAGAAGAAGGGAGGAAGGAGGAGTTGATCTCAACCATGCAAATTGTTTCAATGACCGTGGGTAAGAAAGTATTTTGTACGTACACGATAGTTTTGATCTGAATAACATGCCAAAATTGTGAGCACGCACTTGAGGTTTTGCTGCCGCCAGCTTACTCAATAGTCGAGAATGATTTAGTGCTCCTCTAATCAATAAATTAGTGAATCTTAAATGATGCCCAGAAAAGAGGCTAAAAATCTGGTTTTGGCCTTGCCCGAATACAAAGAGTCCAATAGTGCCCTAAATGCATGGCCCAAAATCTCAATGGCCCTAAACTCCCTCGCACATCACCTCGTATTTAAGCTCATTCAACACACACCCAGTCATAAAGTTCGCGAGGAAATTGGCTAAGTGTGTCCTCTCTCACGCTATTTCTTCCTCTTGTGACCTCTTCCTCAGCAACCAAGAAATCAATGTCTGTTTCCCACCGATGACCTTGTTAGTTTTCCATGATGCCTTCCCAAGATTCACCCCCCTTGTTGTGCCTATTTTCTTGTTTCTCAGTTTTATGGAATAAGAAGACAGAGGAGGAAGAACGGGGGAGGAAAAAAAAACGGAAGAAGAAAAAGGAGAGGAAGAAGCAAACCCCCATTGCATGATGTAAGGGCGCTATGGTTCCTTTGCTCGTACTGTACTGTTTTCCATTTTACTGTTGCAAAACTGTTTGTTTGGATATCCAGTCGGAGTACCTCGAGGTCTATATGAACAAGTTTTCCCTTCCTAACGAAAGCAAGCCAAATGGCGCTTTTAGGCTAGCAAAAAAACAAATGAATAACTCTTGTATGAGCGAGCAGGACGAAACGAGGTGGCTGAAACAACTAAACATATATTTAAGACCTATCTAGGACTGACCTGATAAAATTATTTGACTCAAATAGCAATCTTATACATTTAATTTTAAATTTCCTTGGTTGAATGCTGGGCGAGGCAATTTTCACAATTTTCTACGGGCTCCGACCAAACATATACTCACTCACACGTTGCGGGGTTGCAACTTGCAACGTCTCAAGGCAAAACCACCTGGGCCTTGTTTAGATCCCAAATTCTGGGTCTCCAAATTCGGCGGGTACTGTTCATGCCAAATTCGGTACTGTAGCAAAAAATGAACATCCCAAATCTGCACATTCCAAAATAGTTCCCTGCATGCATGTCCATTCCCTCATGCATGTTGTTAATACATTTGATATAAAAAAACTGCACTGTCAACATTTATTGGTACAAATTGAAATGGACTGAAAATTGTTTTAGTTTACAAAGACAAATACTCTCAAATCGACCGCAATTTGGTACATGTAGAATTCGAACGCAAATTGAATCACATCCTCACAAATTACATCCTCAGCAAGTATCGCAACAATAAAAGATCCGCACTCACGAATTACATCTATTGTACAAATGCTCAGCCAGCCTGTCTCGGAATGCATTCATGCTTTCCATATCGGCACTTTCTGGCGCAGGCTCTGTTTCTGGCTGATCTAGAGTAGCTTCAACAGGAATGTAGTTGACATTGCTGTCAACTACAAAAAAGTCACTATCAAATTGAGCATGCAACCTGATGAAGTTGTGCAAGGCCATGCATGCACATATAATTTCAGTCTGTGTTTGTGGTGGATATGCGGGGATGTCCAGTAATATGCGCCACTTCATTTTCAACACTCCAAACGCCCTTTCTATCACATTTCTAAGAGACGAATGAGCATAGTTAAACGTCTCCTTCGTACCTTGTGGTGGTTCGGCGGCGTTTTGAAAGTCTTGGATGTGATACTTGGTCTGCCGGTAAGGCGACAAAAACCCGTGTCGGTTTGCATACCCCGAGTCCACCAGGTAGTACTTCCCTACAACATGGAGTACCTGTAAGTTAACAATGTCCAAATTAGCAAACAGTAATGACTTCGCAAAGTTTGTACCTCTAGGTGGCATCGGGAATTTGGTGGCCCAGCGTGTCATTGCATCGTCAAACACTCTCATGTCATGCACCGAACCAGGCCACCCAGCAAGGACAAATGTAAAATACATATCAAAGTCACAAGAGGCCATTACATTTTGTGTTGTCTTGCTCTTTCGACACAAGTGCTGCTGCAACATATCCTCTGCCACTACCACAGGAATGTGAGTGCCATCTATTGCTCCTATACATCTCTTGAATTCTGGGTAGAACCGAGGATTTTGTAGTCTCGGGTGCATAGTGGTAAAATCTGCGTCCCTAGGCTTAATTATGTCCACAGATAGGGCCACCAGACATTTGAGGACTTTGTAAAAAAGGTTATGCACAGTGCCTAGCGACCTCTCAAATCTGTCCTTTGCTTGCCTAACTGACTGTGGTGCGCCACAGATCCATAGGAAGATACCTAGAGCCTCCCTACAGCTAGACTTTGGTGATGCTGTTAGGCCATATTGGGTTGTCAACAAATCATGCAACCTATGAAACATTTCGGGACTCATCCTAAACATGTCGTAGCATGCTGTTTCATCATTAAGCTTATCATTTACCCATTCCTCCCCACTATATGGTGGACTCCTATAAGGTCGTCTACTGCAATACTTGTCGATATGGTGAGCATATTCATACGTACCAAAGATAAATGGTGCTTCATCATCGTCTTCAAGCAACAGGTTCCAGAATTCTTCCCACCAGTCGTCGTCGTCACCCTCATTGTCCACTGGACCATCAGGCTCAGCTTCAATTTCCTACCCATTCCAATAAAGAACATAATCAATAACCGTAATTTATGGCTTAATGAATTTATTCCCATGCCCTCACACATCGAAACATATCAACACATACTAAGCATTACAACTTACTACAACAAACAAGCTTCAAATTAACGGCTCAACCACATAGTTCATCACAACAACCAACTTAAAACACATAGTTCAAATACGAAACACGACAAGCGTACACAAAAGCCAACTACAGCCACATGTAGGTGCAATGCATGGATGGAAGGGGCTGGTTCTACACCATATCAGCATAGGACTGAATCATCGACAGCCTTGCTTCCAGCGGTGTACACGGGTAGATATGCCTCAGGTTGTCATTCATGCAGATTTTGACCACTCCAGTCCACAGCTTCGGCTCCATCTTGTGCACCCCTAGCTCTGTAGCTGATTGTACAACTTGTTTCTGTTCATGTTCTCTTTTTTTCTCTGCCTCTTTCTTGGTGCTCACTTCCATTTGAACACTCTGGTTCTTGTGGGCATAGATGTTCTCAATCACTTCAGTCCTACGATCATAACTGGAGTTGAACCTTGTCATGTTGGTATTCAAGTTTCGGACTGCTGTGTTCCTGGCCTTCTTGCCAGGACTTGTTCCAGTGCTTTGCCAGCTGCTTGTTGTCCTCTTGCTACCACTGCTACCTGGGGTTCCACTGCTAGGGGGCTGAAAGTCCTATGTTTGATGTTGGTAATTAGTGACAATGCCTAAGTACTAATCCCATGCCTAAGTTGTATATAGCATATGAGGATTAGTACACTCCAAGGTTGGTGGCAAGATGGACATGGTGATCATGATGGCCACACTTGGATTTGGACGCAACCCTACGTGATCAAGGCAAAGGTATATGCTTAAGGGTTGTGTTTTAGTAACCAAGACACCTAGTGGGTGTGGTTACATTATAGGATAGATAGCCGTACTATAAAGAGGAGAATGACGCGGCTATTGAACTCCTAAGTGCCTCTAGATGTGCATTTCATGATCATATGCATTTGGATAGAACTAATATCGCCTCGAAAAATGATTGTGAAAATGCTAACACACTCACACATGACGAGATCACTTGGTGGTGTTAGCACGTTTGCGACGGCGGTGGAGTTTTAGTGGTAGAGAGGGTTTGGGTTCCTCTCTCCCTCCCGCCGAGCTTGCGAGGCGGGATTCAGGCGTTTTCGAGAAGTTGAAACGACTATTTTCCACTACGCCGGAAATCTGGAAAAGAAACGGAGGCGAACGGAGGTCACAGAGGTGACCGGACGCGGTCCTTGCATGACCGGATGCGTCCGGTCAGTGTTCAGTGTCTGCGCGTTTTTCAGTTCGATGATCGGACGCGAGGCGCGTCCGATCACTGATGATCCGACGCGTCCGGTCGTTCAGGGAGCTTACTGGACTCTAACCGGACGCTGTCACTGTCGCGTCCGGTCATTTTCTTTAGCGCGTCCGGTCACTGCTTCGTTGAGCGCTGCTCAGGCGACCAGCGCGTCCGGTCGTTCCCGGCGCGTCCGGTCAGTTGGACCAGCGTGTCCGGTCGTTGCTTCGCAGTTAGCCGTTGGGCGACCAGCGCGTCCGGTCGTTTGGACCAGCGCGTCCGGTCAGTACTTCACGAGTTAGCCGTTGGGCGACCGGCGCGTCCGGTCAGTTGGACCAGCGCGTCCGGTCAGCCCGATTTCGGCTGTTTAAGTTTCTAACGGCTATATTCGAAGGGGTACGTCTATAAATACTCGTTGGCCGGCTCAAGGCTCTCTCTCTCTCGAATATTTGACATACTTGTGAGCACTTTGAGCTAAGCAACTCCCCTTCCACTCATCTCTCTTGCTTCTTTACATATTTGAAGTGAGATTGAGTGATCCAAGTGCATTTGCATTGTGAGATTACATCTAGTTGGCACTTGGTGGTTGATTTGCTGCGGGATTCTTGTTTCTCTTGGTGGTTGCCGCCACCTAGACGGCTTGGAGCAGCTTGGAGGCGTTGGCAAGAGTTGGTGATTGTTCTTGGCCACCTCCGGTGATTGTGAGGGGTTTGTGCCTACCTCGGCGAAGCGCCAAAGGCAACATTAGTATATTGCTCGTGTCATTGCAACCTTTTGCCATTTGGTAGATTCTTGTGGCGCCTTTTGAGAGGCTCGGTGTGTGACCGATTAGCCACCGAACCACGTGGTGAAGAGGGACACAACGGGGACTAGCGTGCCGTCAAGCACGTGAACCTCGGGATAAATCTTCGTGTCATCACTTTCATATTGTGATTGATTGATCTCGGTGTTCGGTTATCTTGGTATTCGTTGTTGATCATATTGGTTGGCTCAATACTTCGCCCCTCAGTGATACCCTCCTAACTCAACTCAACATTACTTTCTTAGTTATCTTTGCTAGCTAGTTAGCTTTGCTAGAGTAGCTTCTTTGTGTAGCTTGCTAGTTGTAGTTTCCTTCTCAGTTTGACTTGTGCGGTTGAGTGCAATTACTAGAATTGTGAATTGGTTAGGTGGCTTGCAAACACCCCATAGGCTAAGCAAAACTCGCATCTCGCTATTTGTTTTATTGATAAACTTGTTTAGCTTGTCTTTGTAGAAAATTTTAATAGGCTATTCACCCCCCCTCTAGCCATCAAGACCTTTCAAGTGGTATCGGAGCTGTGGTCACCGTTTGTAAGGCTTAACAACCTCGGTGTAAGATGGCTCAAGTTATGTTCAATCATGTTAATGGCAAGCCTCCATTCTTTGATGGCGTCTCTTCCTTTGATCATTGGAAAAGGAAGATGAAGCAATATCTAGGAAATATACATGAGAAGGTTTGGGATGTGACCAAAGAAGGATACATCATTCTTGATGAGGAAAACCTCACTCCCAATGACCGCATCAACAAACAATGCAATACGGCGGCACTTGACACAATCTATCGTGCCATTGATGATAAAGTATTTGAGCAAATCAAAGATATTGAAAAGGCAAATGAGCTTTGGATAAGGCTTGAAGAAACATATGAAGGCACTTCAACGGTAAAAAGTGCCAAACTATATATGCTCAAGGACAAGTTCTCCACATTCAAGATGAAGGATGATGAATCCATCCCAGAGATGTTCTATAGGCTCCAAGTCATTGTCAATGATCTCAAGGGGCTTGGGGAGAAGGTTGAGGACAAGGACTTCTCACACAAGTTCTTGATGTGCTTACCCAAGAAGTTTGCCACCTTGAGAAGAATGATCTTTAGAGAGGGATTGGACAAGGTCAAACCAACCAATGTGCTTGGAGATATAATGACCGATGCCCAATACAATGATGATGAAGATGAGGTAGAAGAGAAGAAGGAGACCAAGGTCAAGCAAGAGAAGCCCATTGCATTCAAGGCTTCATCCTCTAAGGGCAAGAGCAAGGTAGAAAGTGATGATGATGATCCATTCGATGATGAGACCATGGCCCTCCTTGTGCACAAGATGGGAAGGTTCATGAAGAAGAAAGGATATGGGGCAAGGAAGAGGAGAGACACTATAAAGGCAAAGACCATTTGCTACAGTTGCAATAGCCCCGATCACATAGTGGCGGATTGCCCCTATGAAGATAAGAGATTTCATAATGGTGACTTGAAGCTCAAGAAGAACAAGAAGGATAAGAAAGAGAATGAGAAGAAAGCAAAGAAGAGCTTCACTTTCAACAAAAAGAAGAAGGGTGGTGGTTATGTAGTCACTTGGGATAGTGACAACTCCGATAGTGATGATGATGAAAGCTCTAGTGATGATGAGAGGATCACTCGACGAGCCACTGCAAACATCGCCCTCTCCAACAAGCCATCCATCTTCGACACTACATCAACATGCCTTATGGCCAAGCCTACCAAGGTAAAACATGATGATAGTGATGATGATTCTTATGCTAGTGATGATTGTAGGAGTGATGATGAGGAGGATGAGGACTACTCCAAGGATGATCTATTAGGCATAATAGATCAAATGAGCAAGGGCTACAAGAGGACCACCAAGAAATACAAAATCTTGGAACAAGAGCTCATTGCCAAGAGCAATGAAAATGATGCCTTGATGGAGGAGCTTGTTGCTCTCAAAAAGAGTAAGGAGTGCAAAGGAATTGAACAAGAGCTCAAAGCTCTTAGGAAATCCTTTGATGAGCTAGAGGCTTCTCGTGAGTGTCTAAAGGAAGACCACGAGGACCTTGAAGTTGCTCACACTAGGCTTAAGGAAGCCCACTCCACTCTACTTGAGCTCATCAAGGAAAATGATCTCAAGTTGGAGAAGCTCATGAAGGAAGCTAAGGAGGAGCAAGTGATTGTCACTTGTGATATTGGACTAACATGTGATATTATTGATGATTCTTTATTTGTTAGTCCTACTAATGCTTCATGTAGCTCATCATCATCCACCACAACCAACTCTACCTCTACTACTAGTGATTCATAACTTGTGGTTGAGACTCTCAAGAGAGAGGTGGATGATCTCACCCGCGCATTAGGCAACGCCTATGGTGGGGATGCCCGCTTGCTAAAATGCTTGGGTAGCCAAAGGTTCTCTCTTAACAAAGAGGGATTAGGCTATACTCCCAAGAAGGGCAAGGCGGCCTTTGCTACTCCAAAGCCTCGCTTTGTGAAGGGCAATGGTCGTTATTGCAATAGATGCAAGCAAGTTGGGCATCTAGAGATTAATTGCAATAAAATGAACAAGAACAAGAAAAATGCTAATGTACCTTACATTCCTTTTGATTCTTGTTATGTGCTTACCAAGGGAGAGAAAGGTGTGCATGCTAAGTTTGTTGGTACACCAATTGTGGGCCCAAAGAAGAAGGCCATTTGGGTACCAAAGAGCTTAGTGACTAATCTCCAAGGACCCAAACAAGTATGGGTACCTAAGAAATATTAATTTGTTTTGTAGGTTAATTACAAGGCCGGAGGAAGGCATTGGGTGCTTGATAGTGGGTGCTCTCAACATATGACCGGTGATTCAAGAATGTTCAACTCTCTCAAATCAAATGATAGTGGCATTGATAGTATCACATTTGGTGACAATAGCAAGGGTGATGTAAAGGCTCTTGGAAGAATTGCAATCTCTAATGATCATAGCATTTCCAATGTGCTCTTAGTTGAAAAGTTGAACTTCAATCTTCTCTCGGTTGCTCAATTGTGTGATCTCGGTTTCAAGTGCATATTTGGTGTTGATGATGTAGAGATAGTTAGTGTTGATGGCTCTAACTTGATCTTCAAAGGCTTTAGATATGAGAATCTATACTTGGTTGATTTCAATGCTAGTGACACTCAACTTTCAACATGCTTGCTCACCAAATCAAGTATGGGTTGGTTGTGGCATAGAAGACTAGGTCATGTTGGCATGAAGCAATTGAACAAGTTAGTGAAGCATGACTTAGTTAGAGGCTTGAAGGATGTCACATTTGAGAAGGATAAGCTATGTAGTGCATGTCAAGCCGGAAAGCAAGTAGGCAACACTCATCCATTGAAGAGCATTATGAGTACTTCCAAGGCATTTGAGTTGTTGCACATGGATCTATTTGGGCCAACTACATACACAAGCATTGGTGGCAACAAGTATGGTTTTGTGATTGTAGATGATTTCACTAGATACACATGGGTATTCTTTCTTGTGGACAAGAGTGATGTATTTGACATATTCAAGAAGTTCATCAAGAGAGTGCAAAATGAGTTTGAGACCACAATCAAGAAAGTAAGAAGTGACAATGAAAGTGAGTTTAGAAACACAAGAGTTGATGAGCTATGTGAGGAGCTTGGAATCAAGCATCAATTCTCGGCCAAGTATACACCTCAATCAAATGGCCTAGTTGAGAGGAAAAATAGAACCTTAATTGATATGGCAAGATCAATGTTGAATGAGTATAATGTAAGTCATTCATTTTGGGCCGAAGCAATCAACACGGCTTGCTTCTATAGCAACCGCCTCTATTGCCACAAGTTTCTAGAGAAGACACCATATGAGATCTTAAATGGAAGAAAGCCCAACATTACATACTTTCGGGTATTTGGTTGTAAATGCTACATCTTGAAGAAGGGCACTAGATTGAGCAAGTTTGAGAAGAAATGTGATGAAGGATTTCTACTTGGTTACTCAACTACTAGCAAAGCTTATAGAGTTTGGAATTTGGCTAGTGGTTTACTTGAAGAAGTGCATGATGTTGAGTTTGATGAAACAAATGGCTCTCAAGATGAAGAAGATAACTTGGATGATGTGAGAGGAACTCAATTGAGTAATGCTATAAAAGAAATGGATATTGGTGATATTAGACCAAAGCAAGTTATTAATGTAGATGACAACAAAGATCAAGTGCTCCAAAGTCCAATCACTCAAGCTAGTGGTTCTCTAATGCAAAATCAAGCTAGTACATCATCTCAAGTGCAACAAGATCAACAAGTGGCTAGTTCATCATCTTCAACTCATGATCAACATCAACATCCAAGCAATCAAGTCCAAGTGCTTCAACCAACTAACATTGCAAGAGACCATCCATTGGATTCCATCATTGGTGACATACAAAGAGAAGTTCAAACTAGATCAAGATTGACATCATTTTGTGCTCACTCTTCTTTTGTGTCAATGGAAGAACCCAAGGACATTGATAAAGCATTGAGAGATCCAGATTGGGTAAATGCAATGCATGAAGAGCTCAACAACTTCAAGAGAAATGAAGTATGGGAACTAGTTGAAAGGCCTAAGGATCACAATGTCATTGGAACAAGATGGGTCTTTCGCAACAAGCAAGATCAAGATGGGATAGTAGTAAGGAACAAAGCAAGACTAGTGGCTCAAGGTTACACACAAATAGAGGGTCTTGACTTTGGTGAAACTTATGCCCCGGTTGCAAGATTGGAAGCAATTAGGATCTTACTTGCCTATGCTTGTGCTCACAATATCAAGCTATATCAAATGGATGTAAAGAGTGCATTTCTTAATGGGTACATTCAAGAGAAGGTGTATGTGGAGCAACCTCCCGGTTTTGAAGATGACAAGAAACCCAATCATGTATACAAGTTGAGAAAAGCTTTATATGGATTGAAGCAAGCACCTAGAGCATGGTATGAAAGATTGAGGGACTTCTTGCTATCCAAAGGATTTGTCATGGGCAAAGTTGATACAACACTATTCACCAAGAAGATTGGGAAAGACTTATTTGTATTGCAAATATATGTTGATGATATCATATTCGGTTCAACCAATCAAGATTATTGTGATGAGTTTGGGAAAATGATGGCAAAGGAATTTGAAATGTCAATGATTGGTGAACTTAGTTTCTTTCTTGGACTTCAAATCAAACAAATGAAGGAAGGAACATTTGTAAGCCAAACCAAGTACATCAAAGATATGCTCAAGAAGTTTGGAATGGAAGATGCAAAGAGTATTACAACTCCAATGGGCACTAGTGGAAGCTTGGATAGTGACAAGAGTGGCAACATGGTGGATCAAAAGCTATATAGATCAATGATTGGTAGCCTACTCTATGTGACGGCATCAAGGCCCGATGTGATGTTTAGTGTATGCATGTGTGCAAGATTTCAAGCCTCATCAAGAGAAAGTCATTTGAAGGCAACAAAGAGAATATTGAGGTACTTGAAGCATACATAAGATGTTGGATTGTGGTATCCCAAGGGTGCTAGTTTTGAGCTAGTTGGTTATTCGGATTCCGACTATGCCGGTGACAAAGTTGAGAGAAAAAGCACTTCAGGGACTTGTCAATTGTTGGGAAGATCACTTGTCTCATGGTCATCCAAGAAGCAAAATAGTGTTGCACTATCTACCGCCGAGGCCAAATACATCGCCGCGGGTAGTTGTTGTGCACAAATCTTGTGGATGAAGACAACATTGAAAGATTTTGGAATCAACTTCAAGAATGTGTCATTGCTATGTGACAATGAAAGTGCCGTGAAGCTAATCAACAATCCGGTTCAACATCAAAGAACAAAGCATATTGATGTTCGCCATCACTTTATTAGAGATCATCAACAAAAGGGTGACATTGCTATTGAGAGTGTGGGCACCGAAGATCAATTAGCCGATCTATTCACTAAGCCACTTGATGAGAAGAGATTTCACAAGCTAAAGAATGAGTTGAACATACTTGATTTCTCCAACATGAGTTGATGCACTCCCATGATATGACATGCCTCTCCTTCGAGCCCCAAGGTACAATTGGTTGACATGTCATACATTCTATACTAAGGACATGTTTAGTGCATCTAGTCATGATTTCTTATGTTCTAGGATCATTCATAAAAATTAAATGAATTTGAAGTTTATATGGTGCCACTATTGTTTCCATGACTTGTATGATCTAGTGGTAGCATATAACTTGTTTAAGTAGCTTGTGATCCTAAGTGTTTAATCTAGAAAACTTGTCTAAATATTTGCTTAAACATGGTGCATGATAACCCTTCTAGTGAGGTGTGAAGAAGCTTGCCCTTGGATCAAACCGAAGTATTTTATTTATGCAAGCAATCTAGGTTGAATCATAAACTTGATCCTCACCCCATATTTCAACATGATAATCTATCTAAAGTTTGCTCCTTGTGGTCATTTGGTGCCAAAGGGGGAGAAAATATTGTTCACAAAGATAGAACTCAAAGGGGAAGAAAATGTTGTGGGGGAGAAAATGTTGTTCACAAGATAGATTCTAAAAGGGGAGAAAACCTAAAGGGGAGAATTGATAAAAGAAGGGGATCAACTAAAATTTTGAGCACACAAGTAGGGGGAGCAAGCTCTTTAAACATGAATGTTGCATTTCTATGTGCACTTCATATGTATGATGTATAGTTATGCATTTCGTTTTCTCCGATACTTTGCTTGTGTGGTGACTTGCTAGTATAATTTGAATGATGCATTGAGGTACTAGTATGAATAGGAAGTAGTTAGATTTTTCTTGCTTCATGTTTTTCAAAATGGTACTAGAGCCTTGCTTATAATGTTGATCTCACGAGGTTTCTAGTTATGTTTGTGCTTTTCCAAGTGGAATCTAACTACACAAGGTGCTAAGATGGTGTTTATCGCTACTCCGATGGTATCACGCTTCAAAGGTCTATAATCTAAAACACTTAGCACCTATTGGTAGACAATGCTCCTAATCTTTCCTATCTAACATGTATGCTTCCAAAATCCAAACATATAGCATACATGTAGGGGGAGCCATTGCTATCAATTTGAATTCATGATCACATGTCCATAATTCTTACACATGGTAATATACTTGGACAATGTGACATGGATTCAATCAAAATTTTATTATAACATCTTTGTGAAAGGGTTGTCACCAATTACCAACAAGGAGGAGATTGAAAGTCCTATGTTTGGTGTTGGTAATTAGTGACAATGCCTAAGTACTAATCCCATGCCTAAGTTGTATATAGCATATGAGGATTAGTACACTCCAAGGTTGGTGGCAAGATGGACATGGTGATCATGATGGCCACACTTGGATTTGGACGCAACCCTACGTGATCAAGGCAAAGGTATATGCTTAAGGGTTGTGTTTTAGTAACCAAGACACCTAGTGGGTGTGGTTACATTATAGGATAGATAGCCGTACTATAAAGAGGGGAATGACGCGGCTATTGAACTCCTAAGTGCCTCTAGATGTGCATTTCATGATCATATGCATTTGGATAGAACTAATATCGCCTCGAAAAATGATTGTGAAAATGCTAACACACTCACACATGACGAGATCACTTGGTGGTGTTAGCACGTTTGCGATGGCGGTGGAGTTTTAGTGGTAGAGAGGGTTTGGGTTCCTCTCTCCCTCCCGCCGAGCTTGCGAGGCGGGATTCAGGCGTTTTCGAGAAGTTGAAACGACTATTTTCCACTACGCCGGAAATCTGGAAAAGAAACGGAGGCGAACGGAGGTCACAGAGGTGACCGGACGCGGTCCTTGCATGACCGGACGCGTCCGGTCAGTGTTCAGTGTCTGCGCGTTTTTCAGTTCGATGATCGGACGCGAGGCGCGTCCGGTCACTGATGATCGGACGTGTCCGGTCGTTCAGGGAGCTTACTGGACTCTAACTGGACGCTGTCACTGTCGCGTCCGGTCATTTTCTTTAGCGCGTCCGGTCACTGCTTCGTTGAGCGCTGCTCAGGCGACCAGCGCGTCCGGTCGTTCCCGGCGCGTCCGGTCAGTTGGACCAGCGCGTCCGGTCGTTTCTTCGCAGTTAGCCGTTGGGCGACCAGCACGTCCGGTCGTTTGGACCAGCGCGTCCGGTCAGTACTTCACGAGTTAGCCGTTGGGCGACCGGCGCGTCCGGTCAGTTGGACCAGCGCGTCCGGTCAGCCCGATTTCGGCTGTTTAAGTTTCTAACGGCTATATTCGAAGGGGTACGTCTATAAATACTCGTTGGCCGGCTCAAGGATCTCTCTCTCGAATATTTGACATACTTGTGAGCACTTTGAGCTAAGCAACTCCCCTTCCACTCATCTCTCTTGCTTCTTTACATATTCGAAGTGAGATTGAGTGATCCAAGTGCATTTGCATTGTGAGATTACATCTAGTTGGCACTTGGTGGTTGATTTGCTGCGGGATTCTTGTTTCTCTTGGTGGTTGCCGCCACCTAGACAGCTTGGAGCAGCTTGGAGGCGTTGGCAAGAGTTGGTGATTGTTCTTGGCCACCTCCGGTGATTGTGAGGGGTTTGTGCCTACCTCGGCGAAGCGCCAAAGGCAACATTAGTATATTGCTCGTGTCATTGCAACCTTTTGCCATTTGGTAGGTTCTTGTGGCGCCTTTTGAGAGGCTCGGTGTGTGACCGATTAGCCACCGAACCACGTGGTGAAGAGGGACATAACGGGGACTAGCGTGCCGGCAAGCACGTGAACCTCGGGATAAATCTTCGTGTCATCACTTTCATATTGTGATTGATTGATCTCGGTGTTCGGTTATCTTGGTATTCGTTGTTGATCATATTGGTTGGCTCAATACTTCGCCCCTAAGTGATACCCTCCTAACTCAACTCCACATTACTTTCTTAGTTATATTTGCTAGCTAGTTAGCTTTGCTAGAGTAGCTTCTTTGTGTAGCTTGCTAGTTGTAGTTTCCTTCTCGGTTTGACTTGTGCGGTTGAGTACAATTACTAGAATTGTGAATTGGTTAGGTGGCTTGCAAACACCCCATAGGCTAAGCAAAACTCGCATCTCGCTATTTGTTTTATTGATAAACTTGTTTAGCTTGTCTTTGTAGAAAATTTTAATAGGCTATTCACCCCCCCCTCTAGCCATCAAGACCTTTCAGGGGCTCAACATGGCTCTGAGGGGTCCCAAAGTCAGTTGTTTCTTCTTCCTCACCGCTACTTATGAAGTTCAGGTGACGGCTAGCCCCAGGAACATATGCGGTTTCTCCCGTCACCGCAACTCCAGCAAACATCCGGTCCATTTCATCAATGTATTCTGGCCATCCGTCCTTCAGATCCAACCACTCTTGCTTGCCCCTGCAGTACAATCAACAATGAACATGCTGTTAGTACCTAATAAAACACAAAACTGTGGGCACAAACAAGTGGACAATGGTCATGCACCTTGTGATGGGAGAGGATGTCCTCCCACCACTTGTCATTCATAACAACGGAACCATCTTCTCGGCGTCCTACGCCGGTGGACTTGTGACGAAGTTCCTCGATGAAAAGCCATTGTCTTTTCAACTCTCTGACCCTATTGCCGAACTGCTCACTGTCATGCAACTTACCAGTAGCATCTCGAACCTCTTCTGGATATCTATCCATCCCCACTTGGTCATGTTCCCATTTTTGCAGTTACCCAACTCAATTTGGATGCAGTAGATCTCACAGAACTTCTTTGTATCCTCTGGCGTCCAGTTGGCTCGTGACATCCGATTCAATCGACATTATAAAGGACAAGCAATGCATGAACAAGCAATGTATGAACGAGCATAATTGTTTGATGTTGGACTACAAGAACTGTACTATTAATTCAAGAGCTCAAAAAGGAGCTAGATAGTAATTTTAGAATTTGATCATGATTTGTGTTGCAGTCTGGTCAAAATGGATCTCAAATGAACCTGCATAACTCAGTGATAATGTATAGCATGCACAACCTGACAGAGACCAATGAAAAACAAATTTATGTAAAAGGACACTCAGGCGGCATGGACAGAAAAAATGAACGAGGCAAGGGAGTAACGTGAAGCGAAAGGTACCGGGTCCGGAGGGTTCATGTTGGCGGCGGCCTGACCTGCGCCGGCAGCGCCACTGCGGCCACCGCGCGCCCTCGATGGCCTTCGGCGCTGACGAGGCAAGGGAGTCGCGTCCACAGCACCGCTGCCGGAAGAACCGCCGACAGGAGGGGGACCCCGGCGGCTTGGAGCTCCTCCGTGTTGGTCGCCGGAACGAAGGATCCCTTCGTATTCGTTGAGGTGCGGGTAACCGGCGCTTCGTTGATGTTGAGGCCGGATAGTCCGAGCTGGCTTGGGGTCGACGACGACCGCGGGTGCGGAGTGGAGGCATAGGGGTTGTACCCACCGGATCCGGCCGGGGGGAGCCGTAGTGGTGGTACGCACCGGACCCCAATCCTGGCGGCGCCAGGGAGAAGAAGTCCCTCGTGCCTTGGTTGTCGTCGTACTCGGTGAAGTTGCCGAAGTGGAAGGCGGGCGGGTTGGCGGATCCGCCCGCGTTGAACTCGGACCCGTCCCCCTGGCCGTTGTAGCCGTCCATGGCCGGCGACGCGGTGGATCCGGTACCTAGGTTGCGGCACGAGCACCGGAGGTGGAGGGGAAGAGCGGCGCGGGGGGAGAACCCGGTGACTCCGTCAAGCAAGGTGTGAGGAGTCGGCGACTGGGTGTGCGGCGCAGGGGGGGTTGAGGAGTCGGCGACTGGGTGAAGCGAGGTGGAAACGGAGGTGGTGGATCCACCGGCCTAGGCCCTGGATCCGGTCCCGGAGGCGGCGGGAAGACCACCGGAGGTGCGGGGATGACCGGCGAAGGGAGGGAAGTAGGCGGTGAGGAGGAGACCGACGGCGTGACCGGGCTACCGGAGTTGCCGGATCCGACCGAGAAGGCCGTGGATCTGGTCCCGGAGGCGGCGGCGAGAGGAGCGGAGGAGGAAGGAGACAGCGCCGCAGAGGGAGAAGGCGGCGGCGCGGCGGCAGAGATGCGTCGAGAGGAGTGGAGGAGCTTCTAGATGTGGGCGTCGGTGGGAGCGGAGCGGAGCGTCGCGATTTTGGGCGTCGGTGGGAGCCGGATGGGGCCGTCGCGATTTTAGGCCTGCCTGAAAGCCCGATTCGGGACCAAATTGGGGGCAGGCCGTTTCGATCCCAAATACCGATTCGGGCCGGAAACACTGTGAGAACCCCGAATTTGGGCCCATTTTCGGGCATCTAAACAGGCCCCTGATAATCTTCAGTTCTCCACGGATCATCTTTATACTCCGATGAATCCATGCACCGAAGTCCACCGATCTACAGTCGTTCAACAACCTACGGCAAGGATAGTTCCCAGGCTCCGAGCCCTGAACCCCATCTCCTCTCCAACTTTGTTTAGATGCGCGTATATTCGTATCAATGCACGTGTGACAGTAGAATTCCAGTACTCCCGTGGAACGGCACCCTGTTCCAACCCCCCCCCCCCGGCCTCACGCCGCGCTCGACGTGCTGCCTCCAGTTCCAGCTTGCCAGGCTCGCACGGACTGGCCCCACCCACGCTCCGATCCTTCTCGGCGACACGGACACCTCGTACTGGCACGTCCCCGCCGTGTCTTCTGCCCACCAGCACCAGCGAGTCCACGCTTCCAAGGGTTTCGAACTCTCGGCGGCGCGAGCAATGGCGGCGCGGGGCCGGGAGCACTGGTTGTTTTTCATATCGCGGCGGTTTGTTGCCACCTCGCCATCGCAGATTATGGGGATCAACGGCGAGGAGTGGGAGGAGACGATAGTGGGCGGCGGCGTTCGGAGGCGGAAGGGTGGTGCCGAGGCTGCCGGCTTGGGCGCATCCTCCTCCTTTGCGGAGGGGATGGGGGAATTCGTGCTGAGGTCCATGGACGCCAGGTTCTCCGGATCGGTCGACGACGATGAGTTATTTGTCTCGTCGCGGCAGCCAGGTACGTCTCCGGACTGTTTGTGTTTGGTTCCGGTGGGCTTGTGAATTTTGAGGATTTCAGTAGCAGGATGTGTGTAAACGTGGAGACTGAGATGTTACGTGTGGTAAGTTTCGTGAAGGGAAACCGTGAGATGGCCAAGTTTAGTGCCATGCCAATGCGGGTGTGCGATGAAATGCCTGATATAGAACTGCAATGATTTAAGATTTAGTCAGGTTTGAATGTAGTCTACCCATCTTGCTTGGGACTAAAAATTCACTATTGTAGATGTCACATGTAAGAATGAACCATAGCAAACTTATTTGTGACGAAGGTTGTTGTTTTATGGCTGCTGTCACACAGTCGTGTTGGCAGTTGCAAATCACAATATTGTCTCGGCTCTGTTTTGTCCATGCTAGTCATGTCGTGCGTTGTAATTGCCAAACATCTGTCTCAAAGTTACTATGGTTTCAACAGAGCTAGAAGTGTGCTCCTACATTTTGAAAAAGCAAGCTACTGAACGCTATAGCATCTGCTGCAGTTAATCTTTCAGTCAGCTACGTGACTGCATCATGTTGTAAGTTGTATAAAATGAAAGCAAGGGTGCCATATTTCTAGACTAAATTGCTATTTTGTAAAAATAGAGAGGAATTTGATCTAATAATAGACTAGTAGAATAAATAAATTGTAATGGGAACAACACTACAGTAGAACTCTACTAGAGAGTTCCAAATATGCTTATTTTTTCTGCTCTGAAACATTATCCATTTGTTCTTCTACAGCATTTGGGCATAGTAAATCATCAACTGCTGCTTCTGGTACCTTTAAAGGGCAAGAAGACGTTTTTGTAAGGTCATACTCTGATAGGTTGCTGAAGTGTGACCTCACTTTGGATATGCTATCAGAAAATGAGAAGGTATGCATATTAATGCACACTTTATTTATTTATTTATGAAAAATGCATGTGTATGGATACTGTCTGTTTATTTGTTCATCTCAGTACTGCAGTGGTCCTGTTGATTTTCTGATGCTGAGAGTTGGTCTCTTATGAATACTAGTCTGTACAGGCAGTGTGATATCTAATTGTAATCATCACTGTATTACTACCAGTATACTCCATCTGTTTCTAATGTTTTCATTATGTTGGTGCAAGAAACCAGTTGACTTTAGTATGTTGTCACTATGATTATACTGCCTCCGGCTATGTAATTCTGCTAGCTCTCTCTTATTAATTTAAACCGGTAATGTCCAGGTCTTTTAAAAAAATGGTTATACTGGAGTGTTTTGTTTTAGTTCAGGAGAACTTGTGAAAGCCAGGAACAGCATTTCTATAAAAAAGATAAATTTTGTCTTGAAATTTCCATGCTTCTCCTTTCTTTGGTATTTATTCAGACTTATGTTATACCTATAGCTATTCATTGTTGTTTGGTACTCCAGATAAAGATAACCGAAAGGTTAGTAAAGATCCAGAATGATGGTACAGTGGAGGTAGATGTGACGCGCAGTGCTCTTGTTGCCTCAGAACTCTCGGAGATTGATGCTTTTGGTTATGTACCACGTGATATTGAAAAAGTTACACCTGGAATCACCAAGTCAGTCCCAAAGCTGAAGATTGCTATACTTGTAGTTGGAACCCGAGGGGATGTAGAGCCTTTTATAGCATTAGCTAAACGACTGCAGGTAGGTGAACCTGCAAGCACCTGCTAGAGAGACTAAGGCTCTCCAGAAAATAAAAACATTGTGCAGCATACTGATGTATAATGGGGATTCTGGAAATTGCAGATTTTTAATTCACTTTTTTTGAGCATGCAGTCAAGTATACCAAGAGTAAAGTTATCATTATCTTCTCTGATTTGTTTTAAAATTGGGATTAATCTTGCTTATTGTCCTAAGTTAAGAGCAAATCTATGCCTGTGTTGCTTTCTTCAAAATCTTTAGATGATACAGTGCCCATTAGATATTTTCATGGATTGAACATGGCCTCTTTTTTGTATTTGACTGGATTCCGACCTAGAGAGATTAATCTAGGTATCTTCCACTGTGTAGGCGCTCAGTTCAACCCCCCAGTATGTGTTCACAAAACTTAAAAATATTTGAGTTTACATTCAAAACATCAGAATATCAAACAGTCATGATATGGTATCCTCTAATTTTACTCACCATCAAGAAACAATATGATGGCTTTGTAATATTGTTACACTTCCTTTTCTCTCTTGGAAATAAAAAACTCGAACTTCTGTTTCAAATTCATGGTTTTGTAACTTGAATTGAAGACTGGAATTTTTCTGCAGGAATTCGGTCATTATGTTAGATTGGCAACTCATGTCAATTTCCGTACTTTTGTGAAGTCAGCTGGCATTGATTTTTACCCATTGGGTGGTGATCCTCGGGTTATGGCTCAGTGTATGGCTTAAGTGCTCTTTTATCTTGAATATTGTGTTTTCTACTCAGATAAAGAGCATTCGATACTGTCTAATGTGCTGAGATAATTATAATCACCTCGGTTCCTTCCTCAATTAAAAAAATGTAACCTACTGTAAAGCAGCACTTGATTATTTTTCTTCACTTTATTATCCATCTAAACATACTTGTTTTTCTTCTTAATATAACGGTACACAGCTCACCAGTGTGTTCTAGAAAAAAAGTCAAAATTGTTGAAGAAGAGTCTAAACAATCCTATTGTGGTTTGTTAATGAATGAAATAATAATTCGGACACCTTGTTGTTTATGGAACAAGACATCGATTCTTTAGCCAATTAAACTGATATAAGGATGCTTGTGTCCTTCATAGTCAATTTTGATTAAGGGGTGCACTTTTAACTGCAGATATGACAAAAAAACAAAGGGTTTTTCCTGGCTGCACCAGCAGAGATTGCCGTTCAAAGAAAGCAGCTTAAGGAAATCATCTTCTCACTTCTACCTGCATGCACAGAACCTGATTTGGATACCGGAACTCCTTTCAGAGCTCAGGCAATAATTGCGAATCCTCCTGCTTATGGTGGGTCTGTCCATCATGACACTGCTATTTTACACCAAATTTCAACATTCTTTAATAAATTTTGAAAATAAAAATGTGGTTTTATGGTAATATTTGTCGATTATCCTCGGATCTTTCATCCTAATCTTTCTTGAACCCCCACCTTTAGGAACTAAGCACCTGAGCTGACAATATGGCTGCGCTGGTGGAGTGCACAGAGGACAATGTGGCATTGTGTGTTTGTCCATCTTGTCAGCACTTGTAATTTCATAAGGGTGGGATTTATGAAACACTGTGATGATAAAAATTGTGCTTATGGATCATCAGACAAAGTAACAGGGGTTTAATCAGCTTTGATTACAAATCCAGTGTTTTTCCCCTGTAGCCTACTGTAAATTTATCTCATTCTTGTTTTTAACTTTGACATGCTCTCCCATCTAGTAAAACCATAACTCCCAATATACAGGACCTCTTTTTCTCCTGTACCTGAAGTTGGGACTTTCCTTTCTTCTGATTAATGTGGAAATTTTCGAACTTAGCAACCAAATATAATGCTTCAATTACTGTCGGTGTTTGGTCCCGAGGGGGTCCCAAGCCGACGAGTGAGTGCTGCGTGTCCCTAACCCGGATGGTGATGCAAGGGGAATACGCGGGGATTTATCCTGGTTCGGGCAAAGAAGGCCCTACGTCCAGCGGGGGGAGAGAGTTTTGTATTTCCTTGCACCTAAGTGCTTGCGTAGGGGTTACAAGCTGGCGAGAGAGGGCGCCGAGCCCAAGTCTCAAAGAAAATGAAAGAGTACAAGGGTGGTTGTTTGAGATGTTGATCTCTGAGTTGGGTGCTTTCGCTTGCTGGTACTTGGTTTCTGACTTGCCTCTCCCCCCTTGTAGAGCCCTGACCTGCCCTTTTATAGGGTAAGAGGAGGCCGGGACACCGGGGTGCCTTGAGGTGAAGTTTTGTCGATTCATGTGGAGGTGGTTGTAGCGTCGTGCTTCAGGGATGGGCGGCCATCCCAGGACACCGTGATCACGTTGGGGACGAGGCGGTGAAATGACCCTGAGTCCTGTGCCACGTCGGCCTTCCTTTCCTGCTGACTGGTGGCGGTCGTCGAGGCCGGGTCGAGGCTAGGCGGATAAGGCCGAATCCCCGAGATCGTGGGGTACAGACCTTGTCGTATCCTTCCTCGAGGGCGGCCGGTGACGAAACAGTGTGCGGTAAGGTGAGCATAGTGACAGATTTCACCTCCCATCCCGGGATGGGCGGTAAAAAGTGAAGACTGACACTGGTGTTGTTCCCACGTCGGTCGCGGTGTGTTGCCATGTCGGTAGGTGGTAGCAGGTAATTGCATTGAATGCTCTGATTTTTGTCTCAGAGTAGGTGAATAGAGTGGGTCGAACGTACCGACCCGGGGTCGTGCGAGTCGGAGATTTGCCGGTGGCCGAACGAGCCTCGTGCGAGTCGGAACGCAGTCGAGGTGCCTTATTGTACGGGCCTTGTATGAGACGGGGCGCGGTCGAGGCGTACCCGTCGGGGGTGCCTCGTACGAGTCGGAGTTGGAACGTGGTCGAGACGTCCCGTCGAGCTGGCCTCGTACGAGACGGACCCTGTACGCGGTCGAGGTGCGCTGTCTTTGTTGTGGTTTAATCGTTTCGTTTTTTTTATCGTTGGTTGTGGGTACCCCTATTCTGCAGGTACCGACAATTACCGTCTTTAATTTGATTTATTTATTTACTAATCCATATAAGGCCATGGCATATTGCTGCCTTTTGGTTTAGCAATTCTGGTTTTGTCAGCCCATGAAACTACTCAAGAATCAATCTCATTTGCAGCCGGTACTTGTAGATTGCCCTATTCCATAATATTTCCAAGCACAATATCCCTTCTTGTAGTGCTTGCTCACATTTGAGCATCTGTACCACAATCATCACTGTCTGAAGTTGTCCAGAAAGTTATTTCTGTCCAAATAAAATAGGGTGATGAATTTCATTTCTGGATTGTATTGTTCCATGCTTCTAACAAATCATGTGACTTTCAGGTCATATGCATATTGCAGAAGCTCTTGGAGCACCTCTGCATATCTTCTTCACTTTTCCATGGACGTAAGTCTGTACTGATGAATCTTCCAGGATGAAATATTTATAACAAATTCTAGTTTTTATCCCTGTGAAGATTTCTGCATTATTTTTTATCACTGTGGAACTGGTAACAAATTTCCTGAGCACCATTGATTAAAGCTTGACAAGTAAACAACAAAAGTTAAATTGCCCGTTTACCTAATATTATTTCTTTGTGTTGCTTAAAATATTCCTATGACTATCAGTATGACTGCCTCATGCAGGCTAGCTTCTCTCATTTTGGCATGCTAATATGGTCATCGCAGGATGGAAATAAATGCCACATAGATTCCTGAGTTACATTATAAATAAATATATGTAAATAAATATATATTTTTAGAAGAGAATACATTGTAAAAAATAGAGAAATATCACTTCAATAAATATATGTGAATGCTTGTGTGAGATTGTACATATTTTTTAACTAACGTTTATGAACGGTTCTTCTATGTATGTTTGCCTAACTGCTAGCATTTGTTGATAGGCCAACTAATGAATTCCCACATCCATTGGCACGAATGCCTCAAAGTGCAACTTATAGGGTATTGCCACCTCCACCTTTTCACTATTCTAGATATGCAATTTGAATGTGTGATTTTTCTCTCTTTTGCATAGGAAGGTGCAATTGTTCTATTTTTTCAGAAAAAGATTCTGACATC
Source organism: Saccharum hybrid cultivar R570 (assembly GCA_038087645.1). Taxonomy (NCBI): domain Eukaryota; kingdom Viridiplantae; phylum Streptophyta; class Magnoliopsida; order Poales; family Poaceae; genus Saccharum; species Saccharum hybrid cultivar. The sequence goes on from JAQSUU010000139.1 coordinate 19,914,891, forward strand.
TTTGCACCTCTCACGTTCAGCTATCATATCTTATTCTGGATTTAATAGTTTGGTGGGGCTCCAGGGGATTCATAAATGATTTCAGGAAGAAATTAAATTTGCCCCCTATTGCTTACTTCAGCACATACCATGGATCTATATCACACTTACCTACTGGATACATGTGGAGCCCTCAACTTATGCCAAAGCCAAAAGGTAATCTAATTTTACTTTATTTAGCTTCGTTATGCGAGCTACTTATCAGTTAATTCAATTGAAATTGCTTGATATTTTTCCAAAGTGTGAACGTAATGCACCCCCGTGAATGTAATGCAGGGGGTTTTGTTTTTTTTCCCGGCTTGCTGGGCTTCTTTCTAAATTCAGCAGATCTTGTATTCCTCTATCTTAATGAAATGACACGCAGATATCCTGCATAGTTCGAGAAAAAAGAATGTAAATAAATGCAGATAGCACTGATTGTCGTATAGTTGTACAGGTTTGTTCTTTTTTCCTCTTTTTTATTTAATAAAAAAAATCTTACAGTGGGGGCTTCCCCTGCTGTATTCTCGCTCAAAAAAAAGTAGCACTGAATGTAATGCATCCCCCACAATTGTATCTTAGAAACAATACCATCCGATGATTTTGATAACGATGTGCTTGTGAGTTAAGTCACACAGTCTAGCCAACGTCCAAAAGGGGCTCAAATTTGATACATGTGTAGCCTTGCTGATGTGCCTCTGACAAACAACATTGAGCAAAGACTTAGCATGATTTTTAGGGCATAAAATACGAAGTCGTCTCTCTGCAGAATTTCTGCAGGGGTAAGACTTTACTTCGGTTATTCCCTTCCCCAGACCCCACTCGTGTGGGAGCCTCTGGCACTGGGTCTGCCCTTATGCAAAGCTAGATGAATATACCGTTCTGTAATATTGTACAAAATTGAACAAAAGAGAAGTCATGTGCCATGTTCTCTCTTATCCGGATCACACAGCTTTCTGCATCTATCAATTTTGTTAGATGGATATACCTTGGTGGCATTCAAATTAATTTATGAATTTCATAATTGGTAAACTGTTCCTGTGCTAGCATAGTCTTGTTTACACTAAGCCCTTATTAATGATGTTTTGTCCTCTTCAGATTGGGGTCCTCTAGTGGATGTTGTGGGATATTGCTTCTTAAATCTTGGAACAAAGTATCAATCACCACCAGAACTATCACAGTGGCTTCAACAGGGGCCCAAGCCAATATACATTGGTTTTGGTAGCATGGTATGCACTCTATGAGGGAAGAAGAATTTATCTCAGTAATTCTGGCTGATATATATTGTTTTGAATCGAGGCTGTTCCCCATTTTCCTTATCAAAAATGGAAATACAAGAGTTAGATACAGAAAACGGGGAAAGGAAAGAACAGCACAAGGTGAAAGGAAGGCCTTACTTCCTCCAAACCAACAACTCTGCCTAAGAGTTTGCTGTACTAGGAGAAGGCAGGACAGACCCAAACAGAACAAACTTGTTACAGTCTGAAACACATGATCAAACTGGCAGTCCACAAAGACAACCCACAGAGTTTACAAGTACCACTATATGTATGACCCCATAGAAAACGAAGAATTCATTGAGAATGCAAGATTTTTCTTTAGAAAAGGTTTCCCCCTATTGCTTACTTCATCACATACCATGGATCTATAGCAGACTTTAGAGCATCTCCAGCACACATGGCATCAGACTTGCCATTGCTTTTTTTATCCATCTTGCAAGAATTGAGCCTCCAGCAGGCTAGCCAATGGAATCACCATCCCTGTTGACACTGTCGTGCGAGTGTGGGCAGCCAAATTTTGCTGGTCAGCATGCCTCGCTATCCTCCATTCCGTGAGTCTGACAGCTAGGGCCGGTGCCTGTTTATGTCGTTTTGCTTCAAAATTTCATTCCTACCCCCATCTTTCATAAATTCAAAAGGCAACTATCAAGGTCTTAAAATCACTCCTATTTTTTACTGATAGAACAAATAAATAACAGAGAACCCATTAAATTGGATTTAACTCAAAGTCTCTTACCGATTTTAAATTAAAATTCCTCAAAGTTGTCTGTTTTTCTCGAAATTTGAACTTTAGGGCATCATAAAATCTAGGAAAAATGTATCAATTCATGTTAATTTGAATACCAATAAATATAGTCAATTGGATATGGAGAGCGAGATTTGGCTAGTTTGCTGGAGTATGCTGAAAAATAGGGAGGGAATCTTATGGAGTAGATAGCCATATGAAGATATGAAGGGTAGAATAGAATTTGTAATGTCCGCTGGAGATGCTTTTACCTACTGGATACATGGAGCCCTCAATTTCTGAATGATGTATATATGATGCCATCTATCTTAAGGTCATTAAGGCTATGCAGGTTTGTTAGAGTATAGGCGCCCTCTGGGCAGGCCATGGGCCAGGCGCTCAAGCCCATATGGCTGGGCTGCCAGTTGATTAGGATAGACATGATTGATTAGGCAAGGATCATCGTTGATTGGGTGTTTCTATAAACCCTATTGATCCTTGCCTATATATATGTAACCCATGTATTCAATGTCTATCAATCAATAATCCCGAGACCTAATTGCTCTCATGGTATCAGCCGCCTAGTTTAGGTCTAGGTCCTTGCTTCCGCTCCTCCGCGCGTCGGCCCTCCGCCGCGCAGCGCTCCCCTCGCGCGCAGGACTCCTCCAGCGCCGCATCGATGTCTCTCACTCCCCCCGACTCTCCCAAGTCCACGGGAGTTCACGACAACGAGGTTTCTGCCCGCTTCGCCAAGGAGCAGGCGAATGCCGCCGCCGCAGCTGCCCAACTCCAGGAAAAGGAGCGTCAGGCTGCCCTGGCCCGCGCGACTGCAGCTGAGGCGGAAGCCGCGGCCGCCGCCAAGGAACGTGACGCGGCTGCTGCCCGCGCCAGCGATGCCTTGGCCCGTGCAGCCAAGGAACGCACCGCGGCCGCGGCCGCCGCTCCTGGAGTTGCATCTTCCAGCACGTCGTCACCGACCGCACCCTCGTCCTCAACGTCATCCGCGGCCTCAACGAGCGCTTCAGCCACGTCGGGGCTCTTCTTCGTCGCACCAGGCCCTTCTCCACCTTCCTGGAGGCCCGTGACGACCCCATCCTCGAGGAACTCACACTGGAGAACAAGAAGGACGCCCCTGCCACTGCTCTTGCTGCAGTAGCCCCTCCACCGACGCCCACCTCGGGCTCCGGGGGCACCGGCGGTCCCAAGTCCTCCAACACCAACCGCCGCAGCAAGCGTGGCGGCGGTGGCAAAGGAGGGTCCAGCAGCGGCAGCACTTCTGGAGGCCAGCGCCCACCCTTTGGTCGCGGTCCGCAGCAGCAGCCACCGCCGGCTGGCGCCCAGCAGCCCGGCGCCGGAGGACGTCCCTGGCCCAGCTACTACAACCCATGGATGGGTTCGATCCAGATGTGGCCCGGGGGCCCTCGACCTCCGCCCCTGGCACCAATCCCGATGCCTCCTCACCTCCAGGCGCAACAGCAGGCACAACAGCACGCACTGCTTGCGCAGCAGCAGCAACACTACGCCCAGCAGCAGCCCGGCGCTGCTCCTGATGCTGCCAGTCAGTGGGTTGCTCCTGGGTACTACAACCCGGTGGCTGGCCTGCCCTCCTGGGACCTAACGGCACTCGCCTCCGCCTTCAGCACGACGTCGCTGACCCCCCCTTCGTCCAACGAGTGGTACTTCGACTCAGGTGCTACTTCCCATATGTCATCTCAGTCCTCCTCTCTTTCACATGTTCTATTCCCGCGGTACCCTACTCCTTCATCCATTGTCGTCGGTAATGGCTCTCTTCTTCCTGTGACTGCCACTGGTTCTGCAGAGTTACCTCACAATTTACGTCTTAATAATGTTCTTGTGTCACCACAGATTATTAAGAACCTTATCTCTGTTCGCCAATTTACTGTCGACAATAATTGTTCTATCGAGTTTGACCCCGCTGGTTGTTCTGTGAAGGTTCTTCCATCTCGGACCGAGATCGTCAGGTGCAATAGCTCCGGGCCGCTATACCCCCTGCGCCTACCTCCAGCACACTCTCTTGTCGCCCAGGCGTCCTCCCCGTTGTGGCATCGGCGTCTTGGCCACCCTGGTCACGAGGCTTTGTCGAAGCTTGCGTCTAGTGTCTCTTGTCATATTCAGGACTGCTCAGAGTTGTGTCATGCTTGTCAGTTAGGGCGCCATGTTCGCTTGCCCTTTCATGAGTCCACCTCTCGTGCGTCTAATAAGTTTGATCTTATCCATTGTGATTTATGGACCTCTCCAGTTGTCAGCATTTCTGGTTATAAATATTATTTGGTCATTCTTGATGATTGCACTCATTATTTGTGGACTTTTCCTTTGCGCCTCAAATCTGACACATTCCACACGCTCACTAACTTCGTCGCCTACGCCTCCACCCAGTTCGTCGCACGCGTCAAGGTTGTCCAGTGCGACAACGGGCGCGAGTTCGACAACTCTAGCTCCCGGCAATTCTTCGCTACGTTCGAGGCACACTCCATCTTGGTCTCTTGCTGCGACCGTCTTCTTCGACTGATCTCATCGTCTACACTGATGCTGACTGGGCTGGGTGTCCAGACACTCGCAAGTCCACCTCGGGCTATGCTGCGTTCCTTGGTGACAACCTTGTCTCCTGGTCCTCCAAGCGTCAGAACACCGTGTCAAGATCAAGTGCTGAAGCCGAGTATCGCGCAGTGGCCAACGTAGTTGCCGAGGCCACCTGGCTGCGTCAGCTACTTCTGGAACTACACGCCTCTCTCAGGCGCGCCACACTGGTGTATTGTGACAACATCAGTGCAGTCTACATGACCTCCAATCCAGTTCAGCATCAGTGAACCAAGCACATCGAGATTGATCTTCACTTCGTCCGAGAACGAGTCGCCGTTGGTGATGTTCGAGTACTGCATGTCCCTACTTCCTCACAGTATGCGGATATCTTCACCAAAGGGCTGCCTTCCTCAGTGTTCACGGAGTTTAGGTCCAGTCTAAACGTGCAAAGTGGCTGACGTTTCGACTGAGGGGGAGTGTTAGAGTATAGGCGCCCTCTGGGCAGGCCATGGGCCAGGCGCTCAAGCCCATATGGCTGGGCTGCCAGTTGATTAGGATAGACATGATTGATTAGGCAAGGATCATCGTTGATTGGGTGTTTCTATAAACCCTATTGATCCTTGCCTATATATATGTAACCCATGTATTCAATGTCTTTCAATCAATAATCCCGAGACCTAATTGCTCTCAAGGTTAAATCTCAGTTTCTTTGTTGCCTGGAAGCGTAATTTCTTTCATTTTGTTTTTGCCATTCTCAATAATATTCAATGGATGGTCATCCTGCTTTTTAGCTTTACTCATAATAGCTATATGAGTCTTTTTAAAAAGTAATAATGATAACAAACCTGTATAAATTTAAAGAACCAAAGCTCATTTCAAGCACTACTTGCTGTTTGCTCGACAGGAGTGTACCACTGTGAGCATTTATGTTCTTTCATTTTTTATTACCATCCTGTTAGAATTTGTTGATGTAATGTTCTACAAAATGCTTTCTCTCCCTTTTGTTGTGCTGACACAGCTACCATCTTATTTCTGCTAACTTGGTTTATGTTATGTTCGAAGCCTCTTGATGATGAGAAGAAAGTCACTGCTATCATTTTGGATGCACTTAGAGAAACCGGACAGAGGGGAATCATTAGCCGTGGTTGGGGAGCTCTTGGAAGTTGTAAGTTATCTGGTTTAGTATTTGTTGCATTGCAACTCAGTCCTTTATTGCATATACCAGATCATGATGAAGTTAATGTTACTATTGCTATCTGATGTATGTAGAACAGCATGAATAGCCTAACTTCTTTATATTTCATATATGCCAACTGCAGTTTCAGAAGTTCCAGTTGATGTCTTCATCTTGGAGGATTGCCCTCACGATTGGCTCTTCCCTCAGTGTGCCGCAGTGGTGAGTTTACTATTTCAGACATGCCAGGGAGGTGCTATGCCTTGTGTCAGATATGTATCCGTGTCTGGTACAGGGCATGAAGCTTTCTATTGGTATATATTGACAGTAGTTATAAACATAGTGATCAGATTGTATGAGAAGTCATAAAATAGAATATACTCCCTCTGATTCAAATTGTAAGTCGTTTTAGTTTTGTCATAAGTCAAATTTGTCTTTGACCAATTCTATTGAAAGATATATTACAATCTACACTATCAAAAATTGGCCCCTTATGTGAGCAGGAAATGAGATCATCAAACACATCCTGTGTGTCTGTGTGTTTGCAAGACAAGTGTGGTCTCTCATCTTTCATTGTTATGGGCTGCCTGACTTCTCACCTTTCCCAGATGACAGTATCTTCTGTGACTGGCGGATGAGAATACTTGCTTTGTTTCCTAGGAACAGCAAGGGAGTGCTACATTCTTTGATCACTTTGGTTGCTTGGTCCCAATGGAAACATCCCAGTGTACAAAACTGTTCTTAGACAAATTTTAGAGGAGACTAGTCTCTGGTGCCTAGCTGTTGCTAGGATTGGCTCATCTAGAGGTCGTTGCTTATTAGGGGTTAGTTCTCCGCCTGGTCGGGTAGTTATAGTCTCTTCTAAGGTGAGAATAATAACTATGTGAAATTGCGAGGGGGTGTGTCTCATGTGCATTGTATTCTATAAGTTCTTAATGCGATAATACACTCGAGAAAAGAAAATATATTTCATGGTGTATCTAACGAATCTTGATTCATGATTTTTTTTTCCCGAAAGGGCGGCAAGAGTTTTGCCGGGCAATCTTGATTCATGTTATACACATTTATGCATTTTTTATAGACTTGGTCAAAGCTAGAGAAGTTTGACTTAGGACAAAGCTAAAACGACTTACAATTTGGAACGGAGTGAGTATGTATTAGTATACTGATAACCAAATTATTTATCAATGTATTTAATATCTTCATAAAATACAGTTCTGTTATTACATATTGGAATGAATCTACAGTGATTGCCAGATTTGTCTTGAAGTCCTCAAAAAATCAGTAATGTCAAAATTGTTAGGTTTCATGCACCAACCAAGTGAACCCAAAAGCTTAAGCGATTGGGAAGAGATGGGCAATCCACTAATACTTCACAACACTCCCACTCACGTGCTGCCAGAACAAGGTGCAAACGTGGAAATAAAGAAGGGAGTGGAGGACTTAAAAGATGCCTCTACTAGGACTCGAACTCGAGACCTCTAGCTTTGATACCATTTTAGGTTTCATTCATGCACCAACCAAGTGAACCTAAAAGCTTGGTGCATGAAACCTAACAAAAAAAACTAATGTTTTGGCGTCATGGGGTGCAGGCTCTTTAGCCAAAATATCATGTTGCAATGTTTCAAAAAATCATCACAGAAATCAGGTATGTATTACACATAAAGTTAAGTATAGATGCAACAATTCAGTTTGAAATTCATCTTTGATGTTTAGATTCAAAAAAACTCAAGCGCACTGTCATCACATGATGAACAGTACCAGATTGACTGCTTGTCCATTTTGTTTCTTGACATCTAAGATGAATTTCAAACTGAACTATATGTAACTTTATGTGTACTAGATACATGATTTCTCTGGTGATATTTTGAAGCATTTGGACATGATATTTTGGCTATTGAGTATGCCCACACCCCATGACGCCAAATCTACATTGAATGTCAAATAAAGATCAGTGGAGGGAGTAGTAGGTGGTAGAGCAAGTATATGTTTTTGATGCATCACCAAGGCCATAGCATGTGAAAAAACATTACTTTTAAGCTTTCGCTGAAAACACATTTCTTCCCGCAAAAGATACTTACAGCCATTCGAACCTTGTTCTATCCAATATATTTTCTGTATATGAATACAATTTACTAATCAGATTATATGTGTGATTATTAGGTGCATCATGGTGGAGCAGGTACTACAGCAGCAGGGCTTATAGCTGGGGTAAGCTGCTAATCTATTTTCTGAATGAAATTCTTTGTGCTACAGAGGTTTGAACGAGCATAATAAGGGCCTTAGGATATGAATGCTTTTTTTTTTGTGCAAACATGTTACTTGGTGTCCTGGGGTGTGGGCATCCTCAATATTGGAGGATAGCCAAAACAGGCTTTGATTGTTGAGATGTTTACACAGAGGGTTACAATATATAGAGGCCCAAGAGGCCTATTCACATAGCCACATAGGGTGGCGTACAGCTAAGTAATTAGCAGTAAAAGACTAACACAATAACCAAAGAGATACTAGCACAGTAATCTAACACCCCCCCCCCCCCCCGCAGTCGGAACGTCGCAGCAGCGGACATTCAGACTGGAGCGAAAGTCTTGGAAAACTGAAGTAGGCAGCCCCTTGGTGAAGACATCAGCAAACTGAGAAGTAGTGGGTACATGAAGTACGCGAACAACACCAATGGCAACACGTTCCCGGACGAAATGGAGGTCGATCTCCACATGTTTGGTGCGCTGATGTTGTACAGGGTTGGTGGAGAGGTAGACGGCGCTGACATTGTCACAGTAGACGAGGCAGTCTTTGTCAAGAGGGTGATGGAGTTCCTGGAGAAGCTGCCGCAGCCAAGAAGCCTCAGCGACGCCGTTAGCGACAGCCCGGTACTCGGCCTCAGCGCTAGAGCGAGAAACAGTGGGTTGCCGCTTAGAGGACCAGGAGACAAGGCTGCCACCGAGGAATACGGCATAACCGGAGGTGGAGCGGCGAGTGTCCGGGCATCCGGCCCAATCAGCATCAGTGTAGACGACAAGTTGTGTTGGGGAAGTCCGAGGAATGATGAGACCATGATCAAGAGTCCCCTGGAGATATCGCAGGATCCTTTTGGCAGCAACAAGATGAACCTCCCGAGGATCGTGCATGTGAAGGCAAACTTGTTGGACAGCATATGCAATGTCGGGCCTGGTGAATGTCAAGTATTGAAGAGCACCCACGAGGCTGCGGTAATCGGTGGGATCAGCAACAGAGGGACCATCAGTTGCAGATACTTTGGCGCAGGTGTCAACAGGAGTGGAGCATGGTTTGCAATCAGCCATGCCATGGCGAGCCAAAATGTCCAGTGCATACTGACGTTGAGAGAGGAACAAAGAATCACCTCTTCGCTGAACTGCCATGCCAAGAAAATGGTGAAGAGGGTCGAGATCCTTCATGGCAAACTCCTTCATCAGAGCATCAATAACTCGGCGGAGAAGCTGTTGGGAAGATGCAGTGAGAACAATATCGTCCACGTAGAGCAGCAGATAGACTGTCTCTGAACCACGGCGGTAGACAAACAGAGAGGTGTCTGATCGAGCTTCAGTAAAACCCAGGGAAAGCAGGAATGATGCAAAACGGCTGTACCATGCGCGGGGGGCTTGCTTCAAGCCATAAAGGGATTTGTTGAGTCTGCAAACGTGCTGAGGGAGAGCAGAGTTGGCGAATCCCGTTGGTTGGAAGCAGTGCACAGTTTCTGAGAGGGTCCCTTGAAGAAAAGCATTCTTGACGTCAAGTTGATGAATCGGCCAATCCCGGGAGTGAGCTATAGTGAGGACTGTGCGGACAGTGGCCGGTTTGACAACGGGACTGAAAGTTTCATCGTAGTCAATACCGGGGCGTTGAGTGAAGCCGCGAAGAACCCAACGAGCCTTGTATCGATCCAGAGAGCCATCAGCATGAAATTTATGTTTGAAGATCCATTTTCCGGTGACCACGTTGGCATTGGCGGGCCGAGGAACAAGATCCCAAGTGTTATTGTCCATGAGAGCAGCATATTCCTCTTCCATGGCGCGACGCCAATGAGGATCAGCAAGTGCATCGCGGCAAGTCCGGGGAATTGGAGACAGACCCTCAGCATGAAGAATACTACAACAACAACAACAACATAGCCTTTTGTCCCAAGCAAGTTGGGGTAGGCTAGAGATGAAACCCAAAAGAGACGAGAAACAGGGAGACACATAAAGGGACATAAAGGGCACAAGACAAAAGATGTCACGGTTCAGGCACGTTGATTGCTAATCTCCAAGCGCTCCTGTCCATAGCTAAATCCTTGGGGATATTCCACTCCTTAAGATCTCTCTTAACGGACTCGTCCCAAGTTAGTTTAGGTCGACCTCTACCGCTCTTTACATTATCGGCCCGCTTTAGAACTCCACTACGCACCGGCGCCTCAGGAGGCCTCCGTTGGACATGTCCAAACCATCTCAACCGATGTTGAATCAATTTCTCCTCAATTGGTGCCACCCCAACCCTATCCCGAATATCGTCGTTCCGTACTCTATCCTTCCTTGTGTGCCCACAACACCAACGCAACATACGCATCTCCGCTACACTCAATTGCTGGACATGTCGCCTTTTTGTAGGCCAACACTCAGCACCATATAACATCGCCGGACGAATCGCCGTCCTATAGAACTTACCTTTCAGCTTCTGAGGCACCCTTTTGTCACAGAGAACGCCAGAAGCTTGACGCCATTTCAACCAGCCGGCTGAAATTCTATGCCTAACATCTTCATCAATGTCTCCATCCTTTTGTAGCATCGACCCTAAATACCGAAAAGTATCCTTCTTGGCCACCACTTGCCCATCGAGGCTAACGTCTCCCTCCTCGTGCCTAGTCGCGCTGAAATCGCACCTCATATACTCGGTCTTAGTCCTACTAAGTCTGAACCCTTTCGACTCTAACGTGTGTCTCCATAGTTCTAACTTCCTATTAACTCCCGCCCTACTGTCGTCAACTAGCACCACATCATCAGCAAAGAGCATACACCAAGGGATATCACCTTGTATGTCCCTTGTGACCTCATCCATCACCAAAGCAAATAAATAAGGGCTCAAAGCTGACCCCTGATGCAGTCCTATTTTAATTGGAAAGTCACTGGTGTCGCCATCACATGTTCGGACAAACGTCACCACATCCCTGTACATATCCTTGATGAGGGTAACGTACTTAGTTGGGACTTTGTGCTTTTCCAAGGCCCACCACATGACATTTCTCGGTACTTTGTCATATGCCTTCTCGAGGTCAATAAAGACCATGTGCAAGTCCTTCTTCTGCTCCCTATATCTCTCCATCAATTGTCGTAATAAGAAAATCGCCTCCATGGTCGACCTACCAGGCATGAACCCAAACTGATTTTGGGTCACATGTGTCACTCTCCTTAGGCGATGCTCGATAACCCTCTCCCAGAGCTTCATCGTATGACTCATCAACTTAATCCCACGGTAGTTAGTACAACTTTGAACATCTCCCTTGTTCTTGAAGATAGGTACTAATATACTTCTCCTCCATTCTTCAGGCATCTTGTTTGACCGAAAAATAAGGTTAAAAAGCTTAGTTAACCATACTATCGCTCTGGCGCCTAGGTATCTCCACACCTCAATGGGGATACCATCAGGGCCCATCGCTTTACCTCCCTTCATCCTCTTCAAAGCCTCTCCGATCTCTGCCTCCTGAATTCTCCTCACAAAGCGTCTGTTGGTATCGTCAAATGAGTCGTCCAACTCAAGGGCAGGACCCTCCTTCTCCCCATTAAACAGCTTGTCGAAGTACTCTCTCCATCTGTCCTTGATCTCCTCATCCTTCACCAGAAGTCGATCTGTCCCATCCTTGATGCATTTTATTTGGTTGATGTCCCTTGTCTTCCTCTCGCGGATTCTAGCCATCCTATAAATGTCCTTCTCCCCTTCCTTCGTGCCTAGCCGCTGATAAAGGCCATCATACGCCTGACCTTTTGCTACACTCACAGCTCGCTTTGCAACCCTCTTCGCTATTTTATAGTCCTCGATGTTGGCTACACTCTTGTCATGGTGGAGACGCTTGAAACACTCCTTCTTCTTCTTAATAGCCCTTTGCACCCTCAGCATGAAGAATACGAGGCTGAATGTATCCAGACTTCCCACGAGTCATCATACCATGGTTGTTGTCAACCGGTGCGATGGGTACAGCACCAACCAGAGGACCATCTTTGACATACCGTGGGGGTGAAGGTATGATGTTGGAGCGGCGAGGAGGAGCAGTAGCCGGCGTTGATGGCGGTGGTGGAGGACGCCGAGTGTACACTTGGGTGACCGGCGGCTTTTGAAAAGCTGCTGCCATGGGAGCTGCAGGGGGTGGAGGGCGCCGGGTGTACACTTGGGTGACCGGCGGTGGCGGGAGAGCTGCAGCCATAGGCAGCACCGGAGGAGCAGTGGGCGCCGGGTCTGCAGCCAGGGGCAGCCTGGTGGGCGATGGGGGCGCCGGGGCTATAGCCTGGGGCAGCACCGGTGCTGAACGAGTTGCTGGAGGTGCGTGGAAGTCTTGGGGAGGGCGCCGGGGTGCTGGCCCGGCCAGAATGGGGGGGCCAGAGCGGAACCGGAGCATCATTAGGTACCTCTGGTGCAGCCTGCAGTTGGAACTGAGCAGGGGCACCGGAAGTTGGCAAGGGTGTTCCTGCAGAAGAAGAAGGAGCTAGCAGCTCATTGTTAGTTAGAAAATCAAGCTCGTGGGGAGCTGAGGTCCGGTGTCGAGAGAAGGGAAAGGTCGTCTCATCAAAAATGACATGACGAGAGATGATGACACGATTAGTGTTGAGATCGAGGCACCGGTACCCCTTGTGATCCGGAGAGTAGCCAATGAAGACACACAAGGAAGAGCGAGGGGCAAGTTTGTGAGGGGTGGTGGCGGTGAGGTTGGGGTAGCAAATGCATCCAAAAGCACGAAGATCATGGTAGGAAGGGTGGGTGCCGTAGAGGGCAAAGAAGGGTGTGATCATGTCTAAAGTCTTGGTGGGGAGACGGTTGAGAAGGTGGGTGGCTGTAGCAAGCGCATCAGCCCAATAGGAAGAGGGCATGGAAGCTTGAAAAAGTAGAGTGCGAGTGACATTGTTGGTGGTGCGAATCATGCGCTCGGCTTTGCCATTCTGCTGGGAGGTATAGGGGCAGGACATGCGAAGGACAACACCTTTAGCAAGGAAGAAAGCACGGGCAGCAGAGTTGTCAAATTCACGCCCATTGTCACATTGCACGGATCTGATGGTACAACCAAACTGAGTATGCACATAGGCAAAGAAGTTAGAGAGCACAGAAAAAGTATCAGACTTGAGGCGCAGCGGAAAAGTCCAAAGAAAATGTGATCGATCATCTAAAATAATTAGATAATATTTAAATCCGGATACACTGACAATGGGAGATGTCCATAAATCACAGTGAATTAAGTCGAAATTTTTTGGATGCACGCGATATAGAATGAGAAAAAGGTAAACGAACATGTCGTCCAAGTTGACAGGCATGACAGAGGGAGTCGTCGTCGGGCTGACTACAGATGATGGAGGAAGACCGGGCGAGGCTCTGAAGAGTGGCCTTGCCGGGGTGACCAAGGCGACGGTGCCAAGTAGTCGGAGAAGGGGTGGCCACAAGGGCGCACGTGCCAGTAGGAGACGACGGAAGCTGTAGGGTGTACAGAGGGCCCGAGCTGTCACATCGCAGGAGGGTGGCCCTGGTATGGAGATCCTTCACAGAAACACCAAGCGGGTCAAATTCAACAGAAACTAGATTATCAGAGGTGAACTGTCGAACAGAAAGGAGGTTTTGAATAATGTCAGGAGCGACAAGAACATTATTTAAGTGAAAAGGACCAGGAATGAGGGAGTAGCCGGTGCCAATAACCGGGAGGGTGGCACCGTTGCCCACGACGATGGAAGAAGGAAAAGAAGAAGTCGAGGACATGGTGACCATACCAGAGTTGGAGGCAATGTGGGAAGTAGCACCGGAGTCGAGCACCCAGTCAGAAGAGCTCGGCGGCGGGGTGAGGGAGACGGTGCTGAAAGCGCTCGCGAGGGATTGAGCATCCCATGGAGCCCATGCTGAAGAGGGCGCCTGAGGAGGCGGTGGTGCCCATGCCGGAGGGGGCGCCGGAGACCACGCAAGAGGGGGCGCCTGAGGCGCCGAGTAGTAGTGCCCAGAGCCGCCGGTCAGCAGTGCGTGCTGCTGTGGAGACAGAGCAGCGCCAGTGCGAGGTGGAGGGCCGCGAGGGCTGCCGGTGGTGGAGCCGGGCCACATATGGATGGACCCAGTCCATGGGTTGAGGAGGGAGGGCCACTGAGCAGTGTCGGGAGAGCTGTTGTGGCCTCCCTGGCCGCCCTGGCCACCCTGGCCGCGCCCACCGCGACGGCGCCGGTTGCGGTGGCCGCCGGAAGATGCCCCGCCAGCCGCCCCTCCAGCAGGCTGAGGAGGGCGCGAGGAAGCAGCTCCAGAGGGCGGTGGTGGGGTAGGCAGCCTGCTGGACGAAGAGGCGACGAGGGCCATAGACGGCGCCGAGGTAGTCCCCATTGTGAGCTCGGCGAGGCGCAGGTCAGCGCGAACGTCAACGAATGACGGGAACGGCCGCTGGTGAGAGATGAGCTGGGCCACGAACTGGAAACGCTCGTTGAGGCCGCGCAGAACGTTCATCACCATGGCGCGATCAGTGATGGGCTCGCCAAGATCGGCAAGGGCATCGGCCATGGTCTTCATCTTGCGGCAATACTCGTCGATGGAGAGAGAGCCCTGGCAGTGGTTGCGGAACTCGGCGTCGAGGATCATGGCACGGGACTCACGGTTGTTGAGGAACTGCTGTTCAATCCCGAGCCATGCCACCCGAGCGGTGACACCATCGCGCTCGTGGATGACGTCCAGGAGGTCAGCTGAGACGGTGTTGTAGAGCCAAGACACGACCACGCAATCCATGCGCGACCATGCTATAACAGCAGGGTGGGAAGCGTCACTGAGGACGTGGTCCTTCAGGGCGAATCGACCCAGGACGAGAAGAACGTGGCCGCGCCACTTGGAGTAGTTGGAGGACTGAAGATCAAGAACGATGGGAATCAGATTCTTGATGTTCTGGATGGCGGCGGCTTGGCTGTGCAGGTGAGCGACAGCTGCGGCTTCGGTGGAGGCGTCGTTGTCGTCGTGGACGTCTTCATCCCGTCCGCGAAGACGTTCGCGGAGGGTGGCAGCCTGCCGCTCCAGAGCATCGGCGGCCGCACGCTCCGCATCAAGGGCGGCAGCGGCCACGCGGACGCGTTCCTGGGCAGCGGCGGCGGACTTCAGAAGGTCAGCCTCCTCCTGGAGTTGCTGACTGCGCTCCGAGTTGGAGGCGCGCAGGGAGGCGGCTTCGTCTTCGAGAGCCTTGGCGGCGGCGAGCGCTTCATCGCGGAGCGCGGTCGCGGAGGAGGCCGATCGGCCGGCGTTGGAGGCACCGGACTCGTGGGCAGCCATGGAGGCAGCGGCCGGGAGGGACAGCGCGGCGGCTGGGAGGAGGAGGGGCGCGCGCAGCACGAAGGGCGCGCGGCGGCTGAGAAGAGGGAGGCGCGCGGGCGCCGAGGAGGGAAGTGGAAGGTCACAGGACCAGATTAGTCTCGTGATACCATATTGGAGGATAGCCAAAACAGGCTTTGATTGTTGAGATGTTTACACAGAGGGTTACAATATATAGAGGCCCAAGAGGCCTGTTCACATAGCCACATAGGGTGGCGTACAGCTAAGTAATTAGCAGTAAAAGACTAACACAATAACCAAAGAGATACTAGCACAGTAATCTAACACTCAATAGCCAAAATATCATGTCGAAATGCTTCAAAATATCATCAGAGAAATCATGTATCTATTACACACAAAGTTACATATAGTTCAGTTTGAAATTCATCTTAGATGTCAAGAAACAAAATGGACAAGCAGTCAATCTGGTACTGTTCACATGTGATGACAGTGCACTTGTGAGGCGGCTGGCCGGCTATAGCCTGCTATAGATAGATTGATAGGATGATGCAGGGTCGCAGGGAGGGGACGAGAGGAGAGGGTGGCGCGGACAGGCAGGCGGGCAGGCTCAGACACAGGAGAGGGTGCCCATATAAGGTTCAGCTGATTATATAATCTAGATTGTTTATAAAGCAAAAGGCTTACAGCCTAATGGACGCATGCAATACAGAGTTTCAGCTGACTATATAATCTGCAATGAATAGCAAGAAGTTGCCAATTAGCATCTATAGCATTGACTACCATCAATCCTTTGTAAGTGCTCTTGACAACTCTTTGTACCCTTGACAGTGTCCTACTACCGTAGTGCCATTTTTTGGAGACCAGTTCTTCTGGGGCGAGAGAGTTCATGCACGAGGAGTGGGTCCTGCACCTATACCTATTGCAGAACTTACTGTAGAGGCACTATCAAATGCAATAAGATTCATGCTTGATCCAGAGGTAGTACTATTTCTTATGCTTTCACTGTATGCATCTGGTTATATGTGATGCACTTATCTGATTCTTCTATGTACATTAGTATGCCAAGAGTGTTTTTGATGCAGAACTCTGCTTTGGTAAGGCCACATTGTGCTAATTAATCCATTTATGGTCCTTTGCTGAAGGTAAAATCACGAACAATGGAACTGGCGATAGCAATAGGCAATGAGGATGGTGTGGCAGCAGCTGTAGATGCATTTCACCGTCACCTGCCTTCAGAATTGCCACTGTCGCCACCCGCACATGTGGAGGAAGAACGCATAGACTTCTTCCAATGGGTTTCTCGAGCCCTGGAGAAATGTTGTTTCCCATTCAATTTGTAGGTACAGTGGTCCATATGCTAGGCATAGGTACGATTTATTCATTTATGGGTTGAAAAGGTCGATCACACCAATTTTCTAAAATTGAAATAAATGCTGGTATAAGCCATTGGTAATTGGTTTCGTTCTTATCGTATTGAGGATGCAATAAAAAGGATTGACGCCATTGTAAATGTTTGGGCAGCCACAGTTGTATTCAGAATTTGCTGGTAGGTCTGAAATTTGTGCCCCGATGTGCCATTCCAATATAGGTGTATGGCTACAGAACTGCATGATCACGACTGCAAAAATGTGTATAATTTGCTACATTTGTCTAAAGAATATATATTTTTTTGAAATAAAAGGCAGGAGCTCTGCCGCTCAATTAAGTAAGGATAAAGAAGTTTATGTACAGAAAGCACCCCCTGGCGCCAAACACTACGGTCCTAGACCGGAACAGGACAAGCCTGTCGCACCACTAATGGTGTTTACCCATGAAAGGATACAGCCCTACGTCTTTGCATGATATCCTCTTTTGTCAATGAAGCCACCTGCTGGACCGTTTTGTATTCGTTTTCGAAGATCCTCCTATTCCTCTCATTCCACAAGTTTCATACAATGTAAATGAGGATTCCATGGAACCGCCTTCGATCCTGCTTTGGCACCTTGCTTGTTGTCTCCTCCCACCATTTGGCAATGCATGTGGGGTCTTGCTGTGGGAGTTGGACTTTGAAGTTTTTCCAGGATAGCACTTGGTCCCAAACGGCTCTTGTAAAAGGGCATAGTAAAGAGAGGTGCACTCCTGTCTCCAGAGGCCCATTGCACAAGACACAGTGCTCCTGATGCGGTCATCCTCTCTTCTGTAGATTATCCGCCGTTAGGAGTTTATCATGCATGAGGATCCAGGCGTGGACTTTGCATTTATTTTCTGCTTGCGCCTTCCAGATGAGGTCATGCTGAAATTTCCGATGTGAACCTCGGAATTGTATCCTATATGCGGAGCGAGTGGAGTAAATTCCATCAGCCGTCCACTTCCAAGTGATTGAGTCTTGCACATCCTCCTGCAGTTGCACATTTAGCAACCTGATCCACAGGTCGATGAATTCTCGGATTTGTGCAGCTGTTGTGATTCGCATCCGCAGCGATCTGATCCAACTCCCGTTGTGTAATTCCTGGCTGACCGTCCTATTTTTCCTGCGTGCCAGCTTGAACAGGTTAGGCGCCAGATATCTAGGCGCTTCACCTTCTAGTCAGGCGTGATGCCAGAACCGGGCTTTGTGGCCGTTCCCGATTGTGATCGTGGTGGAGGCGTTGAACAGGAGACGATCAATGTCCTTACATGGTACTTCTGTTCCCACCCATGGTTTGGAGTCATCTGTCCATTCCTGCCATAGCCAACGGAGGCGCAACGCTCTCCCAAATCTTTCCAAGTCTGGCGCTCCCATGCCCCCCAAGTCCTTGGGCATGCAGACGGTTGGCCAATTGACCAAGCAGTGACCCCCATTAGCGTTTTCCTCTCCTTTCCAGAGAAATGATCTTCGTATCCTGTCAATTTTCTTCCTTGCCCAAACCGCTAGCGGGAACACGGTTAGGTGGTAGGTGGGCATTGAAGATAAAACTGTGGTGACCAAAGTGTGCCTGCCCGCTCTATTTAGCATTTTGCCCTTCCATCCTGGCAGCCTCTGTCCGATGCGCTCAATTAGAGGTTGTACGTGGACTTTCTGCAAGGATCTCGTATGCAGTTGCAGTCCCAAGTAGCGGCAAGGGAATGATGCTCTTGTTCCTGTGAAGGAGGCCAGTTCATGATCGAGGTCAATGTCTTGGCATCTGATCGGGTGGACTGAGCTCTTTTGCATGTTTATATGTAAGCCCGAGACTATGCCAAATTCATGCAGGATGGCCGTGATGGCCTCGAGGTCTTCTTTGAGCGGATTGATGAAGATTGCTGCATCGTCAGCGTACATGGATGTTCTCCATCTTGCCGTTGCCAGGGGTAGAGTGGTGAGTACGCCATGCTGTGTTGCCATGTCTAGCAGTCGTTGCAGTGGATCCATGGCGAGTATGAACAGCATGGGTGACAGAGGGTCACCCTGACGGACCCCCCTTCTATGACTGAAGACTGGCCCTTGCAGGCCATTTAGCAGCACTCTCGATGAGGTGGTGCGGAAAAGGATCGACACCCACTCACGCCAGCGTGGTCCGAAGCCTATCGCCTGCAACACCTCCAAAAGGTATGGCCAACTGACTGTGTCAAAAGCTTTGTGTATGTCGAGCTTTAGGAAGATGGCCGGCAACTTCTGTTTCTGGAACATGCGCACCATGTTTTGGACATAAAGGAAATTATCGTGAATGCTTCGTTTTTTAATAAAGGCGCTTTGGCATTTGAAGACCAAGGAGTCCAACAATGGTGCCAATCTGTTTGCAAGCAGCTTTGCGAATATCTTTGCGATGCTATGTATGAGACTGATTGGTCGGAAAATCCGTCACTCGCATTGCATCCACCTTCTTTGGGAGGAGTATAATGTTTGCTGAGTTTAACCTGTCGAAGCCTTGAGAATTTAGTGAGAACATGCTGTTAATTGCAGCTGTTATGTCGTCCTTAATTATGTCCCAGCAGGTTTTGAAAAAAAGGCTCCTGTAAACCCATCCGGACCTGGCGCCTTATCAGACGACATGGAGAATATGGTGTCCTTGATCTCGTCCTGTGTGAATGGTGCCTCAAGTGCTGAGAGGTCTCTTGGGGCGTAACCAAGCGCATCCCAGTTGAAGGTCCTCTCCCTCTGTGCAACCGAGCCCAAGTGCTCTGAGAAGTAGCCGGTCACTACTTTTTCCTTATCATTATGCGCAATAGCTACACCCTCGTCCGTGTGCAGTGATTGGATGTAGTTTTTCCTCAACCTTGTGCTGGCTCTAATGTGGAAGAATTTTGTGTTTGCGTCGCCACAACGGATGTATGTCAGTCTAGAGCGTTGTCTGATCCTGGATTTTTCTATGGCTGCGAGTCCGGTGCTCCTTGTCTTTAATCGGTGGCGCAATTCAGTTTCCTGGCTCGTGAGCAGCCTTGTCTCCTGTGCCGCTTCTAGTTGCAAAAGGACCTCTTTGACAATGGCCAGCTGCAGCCGTGTGTCTCCAACTTTCTCTTTGCGCCATCTCCTGATGCCCTTTGCCACCCGCGCTAATTTCGTGTTCAGTCGCTTGAGAGGCATGGTGGAGTGAACCGGCTTAATCCAAATCTGCTGCACCACCTCCTTGAAACCATCTATATGCACCCAAAAATTCTCGAAGCGGAAGGATGTATTTTGGTAATGCTCGATCTCCCCTTGCAGAAGAAGCGGGGTGTGGTCCGACATTAGGGAGGGTAGGGAATGGAGGAAGCATGCTGGGAATAATAGTTCCCATTCCGGGGTGCAAAACAATCTGTCAATCCTTGTTAGAGTAGGGCTGTCCTGCTCATTACTCCAAGTAAAGCGACGGCCATTTAGACATATTTCTTTTAGGTTCAATTCGTCGATTGCAGCTTTGAAGGCGCCCATTAGTCTGCGGTTGAGGTTTGAGTTGTTTTTGTCTTCCGCCTGGTAGATCAAGTTGAAGTCTCCAAGGATCAGCCATCTTCCATGTGCTGGTCTGGGCAGCGACTTGAGTTCCTGGAGGAATTGGAGCTCTTCAGCATCACCTTGTGGTCCATATACCACAGTGAGCTGCCATTTGGACCCATCTGCCCTCATGGTGCAGGTTGCCGTCACAGCGTGTGTAGATAAGTGGTGGTCTGTGAGCTGGAAAAAATCCTCATGTGCCGCCAGTAGGATGCCACCTCTTGTTTGGGCTGCAGGAAGGACAATGAAATTGCTTGTGAATTTTGCACCCACTGTACGCCTGACAACTCCCAGGTCCATGTTCTGAAGCTTCGTCTCTTGCAGGCATACAATGGAGGCGGCTGTGTCTTTAACCAGCAAGTTTACCGTATCTTGCCTGACCACGTCATTGAGACCTCGCACATTCCAGCACAATATGTTACAGTTTTTTTTTTGCGACATGGGAAACCAATTTCCTCCCAACTGTAGGTAACCAGGGGGCCTGATGAGGCAGCACAAGCATGGAGAGGCAAAAGAGCCGGCTCTGAAAGGCCACAACTTTGTTATTTGACTGAAACAAGAAGCAGACGGCTGACTGAAGGCCCCTGGCCGCTGGTGGTGATGGGTGCAGCCTAGTTGTGGGTGCAGCAGTACATGGACGCAGCTGAACATGACGACACAGACATTGTGGAGGTCGCTTTGGTGACTTTGGGCCCCTGGCCAACACCCGTGCATCCTTCACAGGCCACAAAGTACTGAAGACCACAGCCCACAAGGAACTGGAGATGACGACACTACTGGAGCTAAGAAACATGGTGCTGAAGCTTAACATGGATGGCATATTGTAGCCCTTGCGCCGGGAATTGGTGGCTAAGCCAGGGAGCTGCCTACGCCAGTGTCGCCGTCGAGGCCGCACAGCGCCATCAGTGCCTTGATCACGGGTTCAGAAAGTGGGCCGCCGAAGAGCTTGAAGTAGCTAAGCAGCGCATCGTCTGCCGATCGGTCCTCGTCCTCCATGAAGCCGAGCTTCTTCATGAGCACTTGGCGAGCTTTCGCCTGGGCGTCCCCACGTGGCCAGGACGTCGCCGCAATGCGCACACTCTTGCGCTGTGGAGCAGCAGCCTGCCTCTTCCTGCGTCTTGTCGCCACAACCCGCTGTGATGGCCCTTGGAGCAGCGGCCTGGCGGTCTGGTATGTGACCGTGTTGATGAAGCTGGTTGCCGCGCTCTGCTGTGCCGGTGTCGTCTCCGACGCTGAAGTTGTGGGGCGCTGCTTGCGTGGGTTGCGCCTGGAGTAGACGCAGTTGGGGCGGAACATCTTGTTCCGGGGTAGGAGGGTGTGGGACGTGCTGTGGCTGGGACGAGGAGACTGCCTGGGTGTTGCAGCAGGTGCAGCTTGTTGCGTCGCTGGTTCACTGCGATCTGTGCTTGGCCTCTGAAGGTTGTCATTGTCGACCGGAGGTGCTGGAGTTGGTGTCGCCGGCGAAGTAGGTGCTGCAGTCAAAGTAGCAGATGGAGTTGCCTTGGGAGGAGGCGAGACGGCCCCTGCGCCCGTCCCCCCAATGGCTGGCGATGGCGTCACGTCCAGAACGCCCTGGGCCTCTGCTGCAGGCGACAGGCTGCTGTTGACAACTTCCTGGTGCGCCATGGGGAGCAGCTGGGCGCACGACTGGGCCAGGACGCCCTGGGCCTCTGCTGTAGGCGACAGGGTGCTGGTGACGACTTCCTGGTGCGCCAAGGGGAGCAGCTGGGGCTCAATGTCCGCTGTTTCTGTGCCGCTGGGGGTCACTTGGCCGACATGCGTCTCCGCCCCACCATTGACATTGGCATGGCAGGTTGGGGTTGCTGGGAGTGGGGACTGGGCCTGGCCGTCGCCAGGGGCAGACCGCGCTCGTCGTGCTGGGGAACGCGATCCGCGACGCCCAAGCCTGATGTTGTTGGTGTCATGGCCTGCATCAACCGAGGGCGCCTGCTGTGCATACCTGCGACATCCATCCGGCGCAGTTGACCTATCGCACCGGCCATGCCTTGAATCAGACCGTTCCCTCTTCCTTGCCCGCTCCGTTGCACGAGAGAGGCATCGGTGCTCGCTCTTGCCATGCCGGTGGCCATGGTGTTCTTCTTCGTCATCATCAACGCGGCGGCGCCCATGCCTGGCTTCTGGATTGGCTTCTGGAGGCGGCAGGTCATGGCGTTCATGCTGCTTGCACTCGCCGTCAACAATTCCGTAGTGCCAGGTGAAGTCCCTCGACTCGATCCGGCCATGGCTGTCCGGGGGCAGCTCGAGTAGGTCTAGGTGGACGATGACGCGGAAGGTTTGCCTGCGCCGGCCACGAGGGGGAATGGCGCCATCATGAACTTGCACTGCATTGTCAGTGATTGTGAGCCATGTTACCTTGGGGATGTCAGAGGGGTTGTCGGTCCAAGCCCAGAGGCACAAGGCCATGGTGTCTAAAGAATATATAAAATGAATTTATTTTTGCATGCGATCATTTCTTTTGCAGGTCAAATAAAGCCGAAATATTGTAGTTCAAATTTAACAGTTAGTTGCATAGCTCTTGCGGGTGTCGTACCTGCCAGTAAGACACTTTAATTTGCATATGTCTAATGCATGATTGAAAAGTTTTCTAAATTGATAAGCGAAGAGTTAAGTTAATAACAGAACAAGGATTTGAATGTACTATGGATGTGCACATGTATGTGGCATTACTGGAAAAACATCACGTCTACTGTCATGAAATAATTTTTTTTAGACCACACTAGAATCATAGACAACGATTCAGAGTTGTAGCTGATTACTGAAACAATTTGCTTAGAGTTAAGTTATTTTTTCATATTGGATTAACAACCAATTACTTCAAATTGTATTGGTGCTTTATGACAGGTTAGGCCACTCAAGCGATTCACAAAGAACAAAAAATCTTCACTAACATTTCGTGTAAGTTCATGAGCTCATTGGCAAATGATATATGCAAACAGAATTAGGTCTGTGAACTAGAGTATCCAGCAAACTTGTAATGAATATAGATTCTAAATAGCAAATTTGTGTGCAAAATGCATGGACCATAACCTACAATTTTTAGTTTTTTTTTATCTTAGAATGGAGTATTCTCATTCTCTTTGATTTTTTTGGTTGTGCTGCATTAACGTCAAACTGAAGAGTTTTTAGATCTCGAGTCCCTTTTTTTTAAATCTTTTGGGCCCTAGAAACAGGCCTATAACTAACTATGTTTGAGATTCTATCGATTTTTCCAACAGTGACGCTGATGTCCAGGTTCGCTTTCCGCTTTCTTAGCGGCACCGGTCAGCCCTTTTGGCTCCTACGGGGCTAACGCTGCTAGGCTATGGTGTGTGTTGCTCGCATTCCTGGCCAAGCAGCGCTTTTTACTGTAAAACTCCATCTTCTTCTTAATGATATGTATATGCTAAGCATGGTCGCGAAAAAAATGTCCAGGTTCGCTAATGAGCCACTAGAGCATATATCTTTGGAAGTTGTGATTTTGCTGATGTTCAGGTTAGCTAATGGGCCAGTAAAGTATATCTCTTTGGAAGCTGCATACACAAGTTATTTCTGTTCATGGCACGCGAAAACAGCAGAACGTGCAATTTGATGAGAACCCAAGTTTTCCAAGTTTTCCAGGAGAGATATGCTCCTCTTTTATCTGATTTTGCACTGTTATTTATCTATAAACATAAATATATTCATTTTGTATTTTTTATCATAATGTTTCGTAGTTCCCTCACGTATATGTTACCTCTAGTGGCTGTAACATCCAGTCTCGGCATACATGGCCCAGGCCCATTCTACCGAGAAGTGGTCCTACCTGCGTAGCAACCCGCTTGAGTTTTCGTCCTTGCTTCGCTCAAAACGGTTAACCGAAGGTTACTACGCGTCCCTGGCTCTGGTATTTAAGCTGGTCACACGATCCTTAGACTCACGGTATGGTAATAAACTTCTGATTACACAGTGTTTCGCGATGACCGGTATACTAAATTTGGCCCGACCAATTCGGTAGCCCCGCACGCTGCCCCTGCTACAGTAATATCAGACCATTCCGCGATTTTGGCCCATTTGGGGCTGTTACAGTGGCTAAGTGGTTGTGGCTCATTTACTCAGTGACTGAGTCAAGACCGTGCCAGCAAAAGTTAAGACCCTGATCTAAACTTTAAAATAGACCCTAATAGTCTAGAAAAATAAACAATAAGTATATACAATACTCTAGCACCAACCTATAACTTTGAGTAATTAATAAAAAGAAAATATTTTCTACAATAATACAAGACAAACAGCCAACTACCTACCCTTTTTTATAAAAATTACGCTACTTGCTTGCGGAGTGCTAGCCTCCAAGTACCAATCATCTCAAAATTTTATTGATCCGTGACACTACGATATATAGTCTAGCATTTGCCAATACACCTCATAACGCTTTGCAATTTGCACTTTGATGTTAGCAATTGAGTATTGGGCTCGAGATTCCCTAGCTACCTAGCGGAGACATTACTCAGCAAGTTGGATTGGAACGGAGTAGCCAGTCGAATGGACAAACAATATAGATTAAACTGCATAGTATCAAATAAAAAAATTGTAGTGATTTCTAGAGTTAACACATTAAATATTGATTACTAGTTAGCTATGTATAAACAAAATTATTTATTAGCTATAATTAGTTTAGGGCTCGTACAATCGCATGGCTCGCACACCTATGTGCACGGCTTCAGACTAGTAGCCAAACGACCTGAGTGACTTAGTGGCTTAGTGATTGAGTGGCTAAATGACTAGTTCACTGAGTGACCGAGTGACTAAACGTAAGCGGTCAAGTGTCTGATGGTTAATTAATTAAGTAGCCGAGTGATTGAGTGTCCAAACATAAATATGTGCGTGCCACATGTGCATTTTCATTGGTTTTCACTAAAATAACATCAATTAAAAAATCGAGAAAGCCTAGACCACCAACAGTCTATTTGTTTCGCTGGTTTATTACGTCTGAAATACTGTTCGCTGATTTATTATAAGAGAAAAACACTACTTCTGCTCGTAAGCTCAAACCAACGAGGCGCGAGTCACCGACGCTTCGATCGTACGGCCGCTCACGGCCTTCACGGCTTAGGCACCGTTTAGATGCTAAAATTTTTGGCAAAACGCTATTATAGCGTTTTCGTTGTTATTTGGCAAATATTATTCAATTATGGTCTAATTAGGCTTAAAAGATTCGTCTCGTCCATTTCGTCTAAACTGTATAATTAGTTTTATTTTTTATCAATATTTAATATTTCATGCATGTGTCCAAAGATTCGATGTGACGGAAAATCTTGAAAAATTTAGCATTTTGGGTGGAACTAAACAGGCCCTAAGCAGCCGAACCCACTCACGTGACCTCGCATCTCCCTCCTCGCTAGGCTAGTCGCTAGTAGAGATGGCAACGGGTACCCGAAACCCGAGTACCCGACGGGTATTACCCGATAAAGAGGCGGGTATGGAATGAATTTTCTACCCGTGGGTATGTTATTGGGCAAAATCCTATACCCATCGGGTATGCGGGTACGGGTGCGGGTGTATACTACCCATACCCGCATACCCGCGGGTAAGACATACCCGCAAAAATAACTAGCCAACCTCAGTTATTTTAGCGCATATAAGTCATGAATTTGGCCCATTGAGACATCCACTATATTTCTAGTAGATTGCCTTTGTTGTAATGATGCTAATAATATTTGTTAGCATGTTTGTAACTTGTTGAAAGCTTAGAATTATTTATTTTTGTATGTGACTATTTGATATTTTTAGGTAATTTTCGGGTATGTTATCGGGTACGGGTTACCCGTCGGGTGAGAATTACCCGGCGGGTACGGGTATGGAACTATTTTTTTACCCGCATGCGGGTACGGGTAACCCGACGGGTAAAATTTTGCGGGTGCGGGTACGGGTACGGATGAGCACTACCCGTCGGGTACGTACCCGTTGCCATCTTGAGTCGCTAGCGCAACGCCCACGCCCACGCCGCAGGCAGGTCGGCACGCACCCGCAATTCGCAAACCCGCACCACCTCCCCCAACCCTCCCGCGAGATCTCCCACTGCCCCCTCAGATCCGCCTCCCCTCGCCGGCGCGCTCGCGCGCTTTCCGCACGCCCGCCGCCATGTCGCACAACCACGGCGACACGATCCCGCTCCACCCCTCGTCGGCGCAGTCCGACATGGACGAGATCGAGAGCCTCATCCACGCCGCGCCATCCCCTGCCACCGTGCTCCCCGCGCGGCCACCGTCTCCGACGCGGGCCTCCATCCCCGTATCCTCCTCTCCTGCGCCGGCGCCCGTCCCCACGAAGCCGCCTCTCCCTGCCGCCTCCATCCCGATCTCCGTCTCCGTCTCCCCCGTTCCCGCGTCCGTCTCCGTCCCCATCGGCACCGACGGGTTTGGACCTCCGCCCAACACGCTCACGGAGCCGGTATGGGACACCGTCAAGCGAGACTTAGCACGCATCGTCAGCAATCTCAAGCTCGTCGTCTTCCCCAATCCCTACCGCGAGGACCCCGGCAAGGCGCTCAGGGACTGGGACCTGTGGGGTCCCTTCTTCTTCATCGTCTTCCTTGGCCTCACGCTCTCCTGGTCGGCTTCCGTGAAGAAGGTACCCACTTCCTCCTGCAGCTAGATCTGGTGCTCTCTTTTATATGGATCTAGTTATTGCGTTGGTAGTAACTGTTCTGAAGGATTTCATTGTATGCCACCAGTTCACACTGCAGTTCTCATTTTCCTCAAATATACCAGAAATCAGGTTGGACTGTACATTAATTAAACTAGGTATATGACAGCATGTGAAGTTGTCTTAGGGGTGGACAATTACCATCTACAAGGTCTATGATGTCTTAAGAACATATAATACCCGTGGCCTGTGGGGATGGGTTGAGACTTGAGAGCAATAACCCATAGTGCTGTATTCTATTGACCTTGTCTTCTGATTTGTATGGTTCAAAGCAAGGAGGATACTTATCGTGTGTTTTTGTAAGTGGATGCATGCTGAATGTTGCGTGTGAATCACTTCTCATACCTCTACCCTCTTAATTAGTTTCTTATACTAATAATCAGTTTCTTCCTTGCACCCATGCAAGTTAAAGTGTCAATCTGATGTCATTTACTTTGCTTGTGGTGAGTTTTCAGAATGTGTCATGCTGTTAGTTCCAAAATAATAGGGAACTGGGAAGCATCACATACAATGGTTAAAATTAATTGTGCTCTCTACTGTTCAAGCTTCATATGATCCTCTCTCTGTACCCTTTAGTTGTCAATACTGACAAAAAATGTTTTGTTTATTTCCTTGTCCCAGTTTCTAACCAAACTATGCCTTCATACCTAACAAAAAAAAGCAGAGGCTGGAACTTGTTTGATGATTCTGCATTAGTTAGTAATGAGTAATGACAACAAATTTCCTAAAGAACTATTTCATGCATAAACTACAATCCTGGTCATTACATGAAAGGCTTCACTGGTTCTTATATAGTTACATATACTTTTTTTTTGTGTGTGTTAGTAGTGTTCCCCCCTTATTATACAATTTTATGGTCGCCTGGAGGACAACAACAACAACATCAACAACATAGCCTTTTGTCCCAAGCAAGTTGGGGTAGGCTAGAGATGAAACCCAAAAGAGACGAGAAACAGGGAGACACATAAAGGGACATAAAGGGCACAAGACAAAAGATGTCACGGTTCAGGCACGTTGATTGCTAATCTCCAAGCGCTCCTGTCCATAGCTAAATCCTTGGGGATATTCCACTCCTTAAGATCTCTCTTAACGGACTCGTCCCAAGTTAGTTTAGGTCGACCTCTACCGCTCTTTACATTATCGGCCCGCTTTAGAACTCCACTACGCACCGGCGCCTCAGGAGGCCTCCGTTGGACATGTCCAAACCATCTCAACCGATGTTGAATCAATTTCTCCTCAATTGGTGCCACCCCAACCCTATCCCGAATATCGTCGTTCCGTACTCTATCCTTCCTTGTGTGCCCACAACACCAACGCAACATACGCATCTCCGCTACACTCAATTGCTGGACATGTCGCCTTTTTGTAGGCCAACACTCAGCACCATATAACATCGCCGGACGAATCGCCGTCCTATAGAACTTACCTTTCAGCTTCTGAGGCACCCTTTTGTCACAGAGAACGCCAGAAGCTTGACGCCATTTCAACCAGCCGGCTGAAATTCTATGCCTAACATCTTCATCAATGTCTCCATCCTTTTGTAGCATCGACCCTAAATACCGAAAAGTATCCTTCTTGGCCACCACTTGCCCATCGAGGCTAACGTCTCCCTCCTTGTGCCTAGTCGCGCTGAAAACGCACCTCATATACTCGGTCTTAGTCCTACTAAGTCTGAACCCTTTCGACTCTAACGTGTGCCTCCATGGTCGCCTGGAGGAAACCAAATTTATTTGCATTCTCCTGTTTACTCAAAAAATAGCTGTGTTGGTAGTATAGCTTGTTAGATACTTGGTAGGTATTAACCCCTCGTTCTTATAGAACAAGGTATCCTTAATGAACAGAAATATTCCAAAAGTACCATTTTCTTTTGCTGCTTCTTGTACTTGTTCAAATACAAGACATGGCACCGAGGCTCTGGTTGATCACATCCGCATGGCACATCATATAGAAGAAAACATGCAGGGAGAAAATTGTTGTGCATAAGGGAGACTGAATTGGATGATTATATTGAAGCTCAATGATGACTATATATGAAGTACATAAGCTCGTGTTTCAATCTCTCAGTTAACACGTTACCACCTTTTACTTTACTTTAAACACACACAATGTGTGTTTCTGTTGCGCACTATCAAATCAATCATTAATGGAATATTTGAATTTTATATCTCCTAATGTGCAAATTAATGGTCTTGTTTTGTTTGTCCTTGTAGTCTGAAGTATTTGCTGTTGCATTTGCTGTCCTGGCAGCTGGGGCTATAATTCTGACCTTGAATGTTCTGCTTCTGGTAAGACCTTTTTCTTCTACACTAACACGGTCACACATGCACATGACTGTTGGAGATTCAGTTGCCTTTGTGCTAATCAAAGTGCCTTCCTAGAAGTTCTACAATTATTTATTCAATCATTTTTCAGGGTGGACACATCATCTTCTTCCAAAGCCTGAGTCTTCTTGGCTATTGCCTGTTTCCACTGGATGTTGGTGCTCTAGTTTGCATGCTGAAGGACAATGTCATACTTAAGATTGTCGTGGTGACAATCACATTGGCATGGAGCTCCTGGGCTGCCTATCCATTCATGAGTGCTGCTGTTAACCCAAGGAGAAAAGCTCTGGCCCTATATCCTGTCTTCCTCATGTATATCTCAGTTGGTTTCCTCATAATTGCCATTGATTAATGAAGGGAGGCAAGCTTTGTAGTAACATCTGAAGAGTTGAGACTTTCCTTGTGGATGATTGAACCACCAGAATACATACAAGTTCGAGTAGACAATGCTTCTACCCTCATGGAGTCTTTGTGATTTGTCTCGTGGGGATTTTGGTCTTTACATGGGCAGGAGGCTTAAGGTTGTAAAATTAGTCGAAAATCTATATCTGTTGTAAAGGGCATGAACTTTGGACCACTGAATTGGCTGTCAAGCTTTCTTATACTACCATATAAGCTGTTTGGAACTTAACTACTCAAGTATTCGATTATTCCTTGAATAGTCTTTTGAGGGTGCATCGTGCCTTAATAAGGCAGCTAGGGTAACCATCCTGGGCAATGCCCTTGTTTCTAGGCGCTTTCTCTAAATAAAAAAAATAAATCAAAAGTAGGGATCAAGAGAGGATTACATATGCTATTTGTTTTGCCCTATAATCTGTCGTAGAATTCATGAGATACCCTATATTTCAAGACGGAGAGAGTATCAGGGAGTTAATCCCTTTGGAGTTTGACGGGAGACTTGGTGAGATGGTTGGGATACTAGGATGGAAGAACCGAAGCATACCGCGGGGAGAAAAGTCTAAGTGACGTTATTAACTGTCACCGCATGGTCCCATCTACTCCTGAGTCCTGACTCATTTGCCCCAACCAAAGATGATCCTTAAGTCCAGGTCCTATTCCTGCCCCTTTGTGCGAGGCATTTCTTGAGGGCGCAATGATCATGGAACCATCAAAGAATATAGTATGGTTAATTCTTGTTCAAGCTCCGCACTCTGACTTCATTCTCCAGATGCAGAATATATGTCATTATTTCTTCTTCCTGATAAATTGTGAAACAAGTTTCTGAATGGATAAAGATTACAATAACTTGTGCATAATCCGTTCCATGCATGTCTTAATCGTGAGTTTCACGTGCATGATGTTATATAGTATGGTTAATTCTTGTTCAAGCTCCGCACTCTCAAGACTTCATTCTCCAGATGCAGAATATATGTCATTATTTCTTCTTCCTGATAAATTGTGAAACAAGTTTCTGAATGGATAAAGATTACAATAACTTGTGCATAATCCGTTCCATGCATGTCTTAATCATGAGTTTCACGTGCATGATGTATACTTTACTCCATTGCTATTGCCCAAATAAGTAGCTCGGAGCTTACTGCTCAGGTTGCCGGCAGGTTTACTTGACTGAACAGAGAAAGTAGCTGGTTTAGAGAGAGAGAGAGAGAGGGGGGGGGGGGGGGGGGGGGGGGGGGAGTAGCTGATATGGCTGCGAGCAAAGTTGCTGCTAACCAAGGGAGCGGCGAAACAGCGGCTCCCGCCGTCGCCTGCGGCCCTTTCGAGCCCTGCGTGTGGGGCGACTTCTTTGTGGCCTACACCCCTCCTCCCCTACAGGCAGGCGGACATCTCGATCGATCCATTACCAAATTAATACTGTATATATATAATCGTATTAGTTTACATTATACTAGTATGTTTAAATATTACTTAGCTCTTTGATTGTATATTGTATAGATCGTGCATGCATGCATAAGCAGAGGACAGAGGAGTGGATGAGAGGGAGGGCGGAGCAGCTCAAGGGGGAAGTGCACCGGATGTTTGAGGCCGGCAAAGCCATGAACGACGCGTCCGACACGGTGAGTCTAGTGGACGCGCTGGAACGCCTTGGCATAGACAACCACTTCCGCGAGGAGATCGACGTGGCGTTAAGCCGGATCCACGGCGAGGACGACACGGACGTTGGCAGCTCCCACGACCTGCACACAGTTGCGCTCCGGTTTTGCCTGCTTAGGAAACATGGCTTCTGGGTACCTACAGGTATCGATCTGCTAGCTACGGAGAACTCATCTGATCTTTGCAAAGAAAGAAACTTCTGTAAAGATTTCCAGCATGAGTAATCTGAATTTTTATTCATGCAGATGTGTTTGACAAATTCAGAGATGGTTTGCCTCAAAAAAAAACAAATTCAGAGATGGCGTGGGAAGTTTCAACAAAGAACTGAGCCGTGACCCTAGGGCCTGCTTACCCTGTACAACGCCACTCACATGGCAATCCCAGGAGAGGCAGTCCTAGACGACGCCATCGCCTTCGCCAGGCGCCACCTCGAGGACGAGGCTGCAAGAGGCAAGCTCAGGTCGCCGCTGGCGGAGCAGGTGTGCCGTGCGCTGGAGACCCCGCGGCCCCGGTTCATGCGTCGACTGGAGACCATGCACTACATCAGCGAGTACGAGAAAGAGGAGGGCCATAACGCCACTGTGCTCGAGCTCGCGAGGCTGGACTTCAACCTCGTCAGATCTCTCCACCTCAAGGAGCTCAGATCGCTCACCTTGTAAGTCCATAAACATTTATTAATAATAATAAATATAATATCCTTCGATCTTTTTCTTTCTTGTAACATAAACTCTCTCTTTTTAATACAATGATATATGCAACGCTCGTGCGTATTCGAGGAAAAAAATTAGATATGAAAATGGAATATTATCTTTGATTCTCATCACATGAATGATGGACACGGCCTGGTTTAATCAATGCAATTTAGTCTGATCGAAGATGGTGGAGGAATTTGTATAACGATGTGAAGCTGCCCTATGCTCGCGACCGCATCGTGGAACCGTATTTCTACGCTTGTGGCATTTTTCATGAGGAGGAGAATTCGCACGTACGAATCATTTTCACCAAGGTGTTTGTGCTGTTGGGTTTGATGGATGACACCTACGATGTCCACGCCACCTTGGAGGAGTGCCAAATGTTAAATGAAGCAATGCAAAGGTATATATGCATATATAGTTTACATCAGGTTTTGGCTAATACAGTAGTATTTTGTATGAGTCCACACTAGTGATGATCGATCCATAGCTGCGACAGCATATTAATTAGTAATTACATGCTAGTTGTTGGGCATTGATATTCATATATAAAACCAGCATATTATATTAATTAGTAATTACATTCTAGTTGTTGGGCATTGATATTCATATATAAAACCAGCATATTATATTAATTAGTAATTACATTCTAGTTGTTGGGCACTGATATTCGTATAGAAGTTATGTCTCGATCACAAAGATTGACGCATGAATAAAAGATTCTTTAGTTCATGATTATAAATAATTACACTAGCCAAACTAATTCAATGTATATGTCACTATTATCTGCAGATGGGATGAAACTGCTGCCTCTTTTCTACCGAAATATATGCGCATGTTGTACATCAAAACACTGAGCAACATCAATGGAATCGAGGATATTCTAGAACCGTTTGAGAAATACCGCATGATGGCTCACATACAAAAACAGGTATGTCACCTCACCGAGTAGTCGTGGTGTCCACTATCTACTAAATCTAAGAGGTTCTGTTGTTTCCTTGACCATATGTCTTAATCGTTCGTCCCCTTCCGTGTGGCAAGCCGTGGCTTGCGTTCTGTAATCGTTTTGCTATCCTCTTAGTGAAAAACGGGCTCGCGCGATCGCGAAAAATATGTCTTAATCATTTCATTGTCTGTATATAGCTGTTATGTCCTGTTTTGGTATATTTTCTATATTCAACCACAAATTTCCTAAATGGTGTTTTTGAATGACCTAAACTGCTAACCATAAGGCATATTTTAATTGTGCAGTATAAATTAGAGTCGAACAATTACCTTCAAGAGGCCAAATGGTCCAATGAAAAGCATATCCCAAGCTTGAAGGAGCATGCGGATGTGACGCTTATGTCGACGGGTCTACCGTTCCTGTTCTCCCTGGCGCTAATGGCCGCGGGCCAAGTGGTAACCAAGGAAGCACTTGAGTGGGCGCTAGGTGTGCCTAACATGGTGCGTGCTAGTGGAGAAATAGGTCGCCTCCTCAATGATATATCTTCTTATAAGGTAATCTATGTATTCCTAATCCCTAATATTAAAGAGTTTTCTCTCTCTCTTTTGTCTAAAAGAGTCACCCATCTCTCTGCATCCGAGTTGAACCGCATTATCGTTTATTGTAATCTCTGCCCATCAAGACAAGTTTGTACATGATTAGGGGCCTGCTTGGTTGCTGCCCTGGTGAGCAAATGCTGGCCACCGGGCCATCAAAATCAATGGTCATGCAAGCAACCAATCAGGCCCTAGGTGCACATGTAAGAGCTTCATTTTTATTGTAGCAATTTGGTCACTTTGCCATAACACATGCATCTATTTGCGCAGAGAGGAAAGAACAAGAACGATGTGGCCAGCACCGTGGAGAGCTACATGAAGGAACATGGTGTGACGGGGGAGGAGGCGATTGCGGCTATCAAAACAATGGTGGAGCAAGCATGGAGGCGGATAAATGGGGCGTGTACGGAGCTAGGCCGCACCATGCAACCAGCGCTGCAATGGTTGGTGGACATGACAAGGATGCTAGAGATTTTCTACCTTCATGGGAGGGACGGCCTCACCTGTGGCTATGGCATCAAGGAGATTGTCGCCTTCCTCTTCCTGAAGCAAGTCCTGGTTTAAGCCTTAGCGTTGTTGTCTCCTTTTTCATTTCTTAAATTCCCCTCTCTTTCGCCCTCCTTTTTTGCTTCTGTTCGTGTAACTTTGAACTCTACTTTTTCTAATTAATTTCAAGTAGGAGCACACAAGGACCAATCCCAATCCATGAGATATACTCCACAAATCCGTATCTCACAATTGTTGTATACTGGTACCACTTGGTTCTAGTAATAAAACAAATATGCTCGCCTAGCCTGTTGAGCCTTGTCACTTGGCTTAGCTCCACTATACGAAAACCTCAAAAAAATAGTGATAATAACGGCACATGTTCTTTGGTCATGGTCTAGGTAAGGTCCGCCACTTGTGACTACTGAAAGTGACGGTTGGTGTTAGCATCATCTGCAACTTCTCATGGGGATGACGATCCTTAGTTATTTATGTCTGTCACTTTTAACTGAGAAACGATAACGGGCTTCCATATTTGCCCGTCACCTTTTACTTGACGCCTATGTTAAAAAGCTTATATTCTCTCTCTTCCTCTCTCTCTCATCATCCTTCCTCTCTCTCTCACCATGCACGTGTCACAGTGTTTATGAATCAATATAAAAATCGTACATGTATTTCATAAGAATTAATTCATTTTTATAAAAAAATGCAAAATTTAGGGGAAATCCAGCATTTCAAAAGGTCCTTCTGTTAACAACAGATTTAGGAGGAGGATAGTTTTTTTTACAACAGGAGGAGGATAGTTTGGGCAGGCTAGAAGAACAGCACGCGCCAAGGCATGTTCGCAAAAAAAAATCTTTCTTCCACTCTCACGAACGATATATAATGAATACACGACGGCGGCACAAGCAACTATTCTATTCTCTTAGGATACCCTTAACAATAGTGTCTTGCTAATTCATGTGGATTTTTTTAAAAAAATAAAGAAAAGTAACCTAACATGCTACTAGTATAGAAAAATTTGTAACCATAAACACAAGTATGTGAGCTTAGCTCTTCATGGAGAGCTAGCTTATTATTATCCCTCATACTCAATAAAATATTCTATGAGCTAACTCAAATAACATTGTTGGAGCTGTTACGGCGTTGATCCAATTGGGCCCAAATGCACACGTGCGCCTTCTCATCCGTTTCCATCACGAAGTATATATTTGTATCATATATGACTAAAAGTATCACCTATTAACCCAGTTGCTTAACAACCTCATTTAACAAAAAGATACTCAAGACGAAACAAATCCATCCTGTGCATACTTCAGTTCTCCATCCATTCCAAATTATAAGATATTTTGGCTTTTCTAGATACATTCATTTCACTATGTATCTAAATATAGTGTATATATAAATGCATAGCAAAAACTAGGCATATAGAAAAGCCTAAACATTTTATAATTTGGAATGGAGGGAGTGGATTAATAGCAATGGATTTCTGCATAATGCTGAGTCAGCTAGTCAGACACGTTACACGATAAATAAACAAATCAACAAACAAGAATGTTAATCTGAAAGAAGAAATCTGGTCAGAGTTGTGTGCTCTCTTTGTGACGTAAGATGTTATACAGCTCACAGTTGTAAACGAATTCAATCACTCATACACCTCAAGCATAGACGTTAACATTTTGGACAAGTACTAGTCAGTGCACAAAGAGTAGCACAACAAGAGTGAGACAATTGTATCCCAGAGCATCAACACGATGCTTCCCCTGCACTTGGAATGCCACGATGGCTCAGCACAGAGTTGCTCCTCTATCCAAATCACATGGTAGGCATACGGCCAAGGCACCCGAATCGTGCCCCACAGGTCATGCTATCTGCTTGATGCACCAGCCCAGTATCAGTAAACATGCCAAACACACCAGCTGAGGTTGTATAGGTTGGAAACTTTTACCTTGTTGCATATGTGACTTGTGTTACATCACGTCATTCTATTTAGACGAATGTTCTGGCTTTTCCGCGGCATAGGCTCCAGTGATGCAATCACCTGAGGCATGGTCATTCCTCCTGAAACAATTATTTCTGCACGAACCAAAAGAATGAATAATATCTTGGTTTATCAATCATAGCAAGCAATAATCAAAGGATTTGTTTTTGTAATGCAAAATTGACTAGATGGGAAAAATAAGTACCAACAGTTCCAAGGAAAGTTGCCACATGGCATAATAATATAGAAGATAGGCATCATAGGAACCAAACTACCATACCAATTCCTTCTCGAATGGATAAATTAGGTCTTATGATCTCCTCAGAGTTCACCAGAAATATGTCACCGATGTATAGATGATTTGTTGGCACATACACACTACACAGTTCTTCATCGCCTTTGTCAGTCTGCAATAAGAAAAGTACGTCCACATCAAAGGGGAGCATGCATGTATGACATCACAAAATAAAAAACTAATATCATGTAGCAGTTCATTTTGCTTCAGCAACTTTTCTATATATAGAATATGAATTTTGCTTCAGCAACTTTTCTAAATATAGAAGATCATCAAGTACCTGAAGGACCACCGTTGATGTTATGAATCCAAATGCATATTCACCAATTCGCGGATGACGAATTATTGCAACTTCTTTGAAAGCTGTTGTATTTTGATCTGTCAACAAAATAATTACATAAGAAATCTTCTTGTGCAAAATATCTTCAAATATATACTTATAACAACAGAATCACATGCAATAGAAGCTGCCTAACCTGGTGAAATTGCAGTGCTCACTTGCTTTGACGCTGAATATATATGCCTTACAAATGGCATTTTCTTTATAAACCACTCTCCCACCCAGAAGATGGTTGAACCAACCCATGAAGAAACAAATATTCCAACCAGAAATATGAATACCAGAGAAGTCAAAAAACCAAGACCTGCAATCGATCATGAAGATAAATAAGCATTTGTGAAAATAAATAAGCATTTGAGACAATGGTATAGTTCTTCTGGACACCGTAGCAAGAATAGATGAAGTTTCATCAAATTATTTATATAGAAGAGGATTTTAAGACAAAATTGTATTCCGCCAAATTTTCCAAAGAGCCAAAGTTTCAATACTATTCTCAGCATCATAATGTGGGGTCCACATACTACCAAAACATAGTGCAAACTATATTGTTAACTCTGTTGAGGGGCTGATATTTCTTAGGATTATGGGTGATCACATTCATGGCACCACTATATGGGTGACATGTCAACAAAATACCCTCAAGGATACAATAAGAGATAAAAATATAGGCTTTCCTTAGTTTACAATCACCATATACAGCAAGTTTGAAGTATTTGTACAAGGATTACCAAATATGTCGACTCCAAGTTTTGCATATAGGGGACTGAAAAAACCATCAACAAATTGAATAAACCACCATGTGATGAAGAACGTGACTGCAACAGGGAAAAGCACTACACTGCATACATAAAACACAAGAAATATATCATGCATAAATAAAGGTGATCATAGATATGGCAACAGGTTTAGTTCAGTTCTTGCGAAGGGCGTACCATCCAGTCATAAATTTTCTTGAGACCCAACTTTGAAGAACAGCACAGCATGCCTGCACAAATTATACCAGGTTAGCCATGAACAATTGTCACTCAGTCTGCGCATAATAAAGTTATGTTTGCAAAATAGTTAAGATTTATTCAATATGTCCTGGAGATGCAGAGGACCAACATGTGTGTTGTCATAGTCCAACTGACAATGTAAATAGCAAGCCACAGGGGCAAAAAAAACATTAAGCAAAGTTTTTTTTTAAAAAAAAAACAAGTTTGACCTCCAAAGATGAAGAACTATACATTTTTCTCATTCATGCATGACAGATTTCTTTCCAAGGGCAGGCACATAGTGCAAACACATCTTTGGGTGCGGAGTTAGAACCAAACGACTGATTCGACCTAGATGCTTTATTTTCAATGCCCTTAATACATAAATGCTAACCTCAGATCATTACAAGTGTGCTTCTTGGAGCGAATGAGAATTTTTTTTTAAAAAAAAAGGAGCATGCAAAACATGATACATTTCTACAACATCCACATTTCTCTATATACCTTAGATCATTATAAATTTCAAACTAGATCATGTTATACCACCTCATAATAGAGTAAAAAGTAAAACAATACATAATTTCACGAACTATCTTGTATTTTAAAAATTTTGGGCTACAGTAAAAGACTGGGCAACAATGCCACAGCAATTACACCAACTCAAGCTCAATCACACACAAAGAACATACAATCACACTGCAATACATAACTATGCAGCAACCATGCAACAACAATCATCTTCAGACTACAGGTGGACTCTAGAAAACATGCAATCCATCCCATAGGAATATCCCCGTTTGCTGATGACGTCCCGTTCACACTGATGTCAGATAAGTAGTTCGATCAAACTAAAGCAAAATACCTAAATCTGTACCTGCCGACAGCAAAATCGACGAATTCGAGGCTCGCATCATCGAATTGACAATCATCCCGTAAGCCCGGAAGGGCCTGACCACTGGGAAGCACGGGGAAGCACAAATCTACTCGTCGAACGGTCAGCAAGACCCTAAGTCCCTAAAAGGGCAGCACAGGAGCGCTACTAGCCCAATGCCACCGCAACTCACGAGGCGAACGAAGGAGCGTAGAGGGTAGATCCGGACCTTGCGTGTGGAGGTGGTGGGCGAGCTGGGTCGCGGCGGCGACTTGGGCGGGTCCTCGGGGTCGACGGCCTCCGCCGCCTGGCTGAGCGGGATCGACGTCGACTCCTTCTCCTCCGCCATGGCTCCGCCGGGGTCTCCCCCTTCTAGAAGCTTCTCGCGGGGCGGGATGCGGGTGAGGCGTCGCTTCGGGCGGGCGAGCTAGGGGGGGCGCGGCTGCTTTTGGCTGGCGGCGAGTAGCAGCAAGCAAAAGCGGTTGGTGGCGGAGTACGCAAGGGAAGGGACGGGGACGGCCGGACGGGCCGCCGAGAGAGAGACGACGAATCGACGACGTCAACCCTGGCGGGGCGGAGTGACCAAGCTGCCCCTCGAGACCCGCCTCTGACGTTTTGTCCCTACCTGTCAGAGTGTCTCCCCGTTCGGGGGCCATCCTCCACGCGGCGGTCAGCGTATCGGTTGGACCGCGGGGACCACGCGTGACGCGGATGCCTCGTCGGAACGGGTTCGGGTGGGGTGACGGCGTCATCGGGGAAGCGCGTCCGTCCGTTGGGGAAAGAGCGATCGGCTTGGGCTTTGGCCCTTCGGGTCATGCCCGGGTGGCCGTGAGCTGGCTCGAGTGGGACGGGCGGAACTCGCGCCGGCCGGCGGGGTTCCTTCGAACCGAAAGTCCGAAACAGAGGTTGGTCGGCCCGAGCCAGTTCAGCGATCGTAATCCATGGACCCGACGGGCGACGGCTCGATCTGGAAGGATGGTATCTGCCTGTCTGGAACTCTGGGCGCAAGGAATCAGTTCGCCTGGCAGTGTTCAGTTTCTTCAGAATTCCAAAAATTTTATAAGATTCTCTGTCACATCAAATCTTTTAACGCATGCATGAAGTATTAAATGTAGGCAAAAAAATAACTAATTGCATAATTTGTCTGTAAATGTCGAGACGAATCTTTTGAGCCTAGTTAACCCATGATTGGATAAATTTTATCAAATAACAACAAAAAGTGCTACAGGAACTTTACATACACTTTACAACCATCTAAACACACCCAGACTCAAATCGCCGGTTCTTGTCCATAGGATCAACTATCTTTTGAGCCTAGTTAACCCATGATTGGATAAATTTTATCAAATAACAACAAAAAGTGCTACAGGAACTTTACATACACTTTACAACCATCTAAACACACCCAGACTCAAATTGCCGGTTCTTGTCCATAGGATCAACTCTCTCTGTCCCAGAAAAACAGTCGTTCCAGCGTTTAAGGGCATGTTTGGTTCACTCTGTTAAAATTTAACAGGTGTTGATCATAGGATTGATCATAGGGTATTCAGATATTAATAATAGACTAATTAGACTTAATATATTCGTCTCGTAAATTAATCTCAATCTGTGCAATTAGTTTCGTAATTAGTCTATGTTTAACACTCCATGCATGTGTCCAAACATTCGATGTGATAGGTATTAAAAAAACAAGTGGAACCAAACAGGGCCTAAATTTTGTCTCGGAATAAGTGTCGTTTTGGCACTGTACGTGGTCCGACACCTACTACCATCTAGTCCTGTAAGGTTGTAACATCACGTCACTGGTCACCCCATCCCACCTCCCTCTGTCCCCATTGGCTGGATCAGGCGAGTGAAGGAGTGATGAGAAACAGGAGAGCAGAGAAGGTAGGGGTACGTAGGCCATTTGGCATCTTCGTTGGTCTGCACGCCGAGGTCTAAAACGACTGTATTTTTGGGACGGAGGGAGCAGGAATCTAAAAGATGGGTTACTCGAAGCCGCGAAACTAAGAGCATGTTTTGAATTTACTTCTCTAAACTTTAGAACTCTAAATTTTAGAGCTAATAAAGCTCCAAACAAGTCTTATAAAGTTAACTCTAAATTTTAGCCCACCTCATGTTAGAGCTTTAGAGCTCAAAAAGTAGCTAAGGTTTCTCTAAAGCTTCTATAGAGCTCTAAAGTTTAGAGTAGAGGATCCAAAACACGTCATAAATCTATTTACGAGTTTACAATAATCAACGTCGCATCTCGTGGACTAGGGCTGGATGATATTCAAACCAGGACCATGGTCGAAATGCTCGTGTAATTGAGCGTTGTAAGCCTAGAGGTTGAGTATGAAAAAAATTATAGGGTCGATTTTAGAGACTTGTGTATATAATAATTAGGTCATGTTTGGATGCATGGTCTAAAGTTTAGTAGGTTAAAATTAAGTAAACTTTAGAACACTTCTCACTCATGTGGTCTAATGAATTAATGGTCTTTTGTGTAGGCTTTGATCCCATGGTGTTTGAAAGCCTAAGTTTGGTTTTGGTAATTAATGACACCAAGTTGCTAATGCCATTGTGTCAAGTGAATTGAGTTAGGCATAGCAACACATGTGATGAAGGAGCAAGGAACATGATGGTGATGGCCATAAGATCACAAGTGCATGAAGATAAAGATGATGATGAACATACACATAGGTGATGGACAAGAAATGAGATGATCATGGCAAAGGTATAATCATAAGATTCTCTTTTACCGGTCTAAAGATGAGTAGAGAAGTGATTGACCGGTTTAGAATTGATAGCCGACTATCAAGAGGGGCAATCACGGTCATCTCATGAATCAAGTGCTACTAGGTCTATATTCTTGAGCATATGCATTTATGATCTATAGTGAGATGCTAACTCCTTAAAAAATATTTGAGAAAATGCTAACACATGAGCACGGCGGGATTCAACACTTTTTATGGAAGTGAAATGCATATTTTCCACTACGCCGGTGTAAGGTCCAAATGGCTAGAGGAGGGGTGAATAGCCTATTTAAAACTTCTACAAGAATTACTTAACCACAAGTTAGTACGAAAGGTGGCGAAGCAAAAGCACTAGCTCTAACTAATTAAGCAAGCCACCTACACACGTCTAGTACAAGGCTATCCACTAAACACAACAACTACTACAAACTAGAAATAAGAAGTAATACGAGAGAAGAGCTTCGAGTGATTATACCACCGTGTAGAGATGAGAAGTACCAATCAATCAATCACACAAGAGAAATCCTCAGGAAGAGAATGACACAAGAATTTATCCCGAGGTTCACTTGCTTCCCGGCAAGCTACTCCCCGTTGTGGCGATACACCCACTTGTCGGTTCGCGAGCTAATCGACTATCAAGAGTCGAGCCCTCGGTGGGCACCGTACAACCGCACACAAGATGGGGATCCTCTAAGCCACAAGCTCCACTAGAGTATCCAATTTGCGAACTCCCGCGGGGAAGGATCAAGAACCCCTTACAACACTTGGTGAGGGCTCCAACAATCTCTAATTGCAAGCTCAATCACCTTCGCTGCTCCAAGGCGTCTACCGTGTCGGAAAACACGGAAGAGTAACAAGAAATCCGCAGCAACTCGAAGATCAAGTGCCTCTAGAATGCAACTCTCAAGCAATGCACTTGAATCTCACTCAATCTCACTCAAGATGTGCAACTATGCAAAGAGATGAGTGGAGGGGTTGTTCTCTATCTCAAAGGATGTCTCTAGGTCTCAAAATATGCAAGAGTTATCCTCAAACCTCAGACATCCTCTATTTATAGCGAAGGGGTACGCAGATAGCCGTTACCAGACGACATAGTTCAAAACGTGATGACCGGCCGCACCGGTCAGGGTGACCGGACGCGTCCGGTCACTACAGGACAAGCGTGAACAGTACGCGTCAGAAGTTACCATTGCTATGACCGGACGCGCTCTAACGTTTGACCGGACGTGCTGCTCCTGGCGTCCGGTCAGAGTCTAGTAAGCTCCCAGCATGACCGGACGTGTCTGATCGTACGTGACCGGATGCGCTGCGCGTCCGATCATCACTCCGCTGTGCTCTGCCCCTCTGGACGTCTGATCAGACGCGGCGGTTCCGTGAGGGACCGGACGCGCCGGTCGCGCGCTCTTCTTCTGCGCACTGGTGAACTGACCGGACGCGCTGGTCATGTCAGACCAGCGTCCGGTCACAAACCCTCGTGCCTAACAACTGCTGAGAACTGACTGGACGCGTCCGGTCAAATCGTGATCGCGTCCGGTGCAGCGTCCGGTCACCACAGTGACCGCCGTTCGCCTCCGTTTCTTTTCCGACTTCCGGCGCAGTAGAAAATAGACATTTCACTTCCCCAAAAAGCGCCGAATCCCGCCTCGCAAGCTCGGCGAGAGAGAGAGGAACCCAAACCCCTCTCTACCGCTTAAACTTCACTGCCTTCGCAAATGTGCTAACACCACCAAGTGTACACCAACATGTGCATGTGTGTTAGCATTTCATAAATATTTTTTCAAGGCGTTATGTTAGCTCTTTACTAGATCCTAATGCATATGCTCAAGAT
The DNA here is from genome assembly GCA_038087645.1 of Saccharum hybrid cultivar R570. NCBI lineage: Eukaryota > Viridiplantae > Streptophyta > Magnoliopsida > Poales > Poaceae > Saccharum > Saccharum hybrid cultivar. The sequence continues at coordinate 19,957,812 of JAQSUU010000139.1, forward strand.
AATGATCTAGTGGCACTTGATTCCTGAGCTAACCGTGATTGCCCCTCTTGATAGTCGGCTATGTATCCTAAACCCGGTCAATCACTTCTCTACTCATCTTAGACCGGCAAAAGGAAAACCCTATGATTATACCTTTGCCTTGCGCTCTTAGATCCTTCTCTTCCACTTGATCATCATGTTCCTCATATTATGTGCATCTCCACTGTGATCATCATTTTATATCCATGCACCATCTCTTTGTGATCTTGTGGCCACCACTCCTTGCCACATACACCTTCATCACATGTGTTGCTTATGCCTAACTCAAAACACTTAACAATTGACATTAGCAACTTGGTGTCATTAATTACCAAAACCAAACTGGGGCTTTCAATCTCCCTCTTTTTGGTAATTGATGACAACCATCACAAAGATATGAAATGAAAACAATTTTCAATTTTGATAGTATTAGCTCCCCCTACATATGTGCTTCCATGAGTTTGGTTCAATTGTACACATATGTATGGATTTGAATTTTGGGAGAGTTACTATTATCAAATTGATGCTAAGGTATATAGAATGGACCTTTGAAGCGTGATACCAATCGGAGTTGCCTTTATATACCATCCTTAGCATCGATGTAGCTAGACACCACTTGTAATATATCACTTGTAAAGATCACAAACACTAAAGTACCCCGTGAGATCAACATTATAAGCAAAAGGTGTCTAGATACTACTTGTAAAGCTACTCATAACAAATCATCATTCCAATTCTATTTCTCGCAATCACCATTCAATTATGAATAAGAATTTAAGCTTTGCAATGCAACACATCATCATGTTACAAATGCAACAAATCATTCATGAGCTTGCTCCCCCTACTTGTGTGCTCAATTTTAATTGATCTCTTGATTTCTCTCCCCCTTATTTTATCTTTCTCTCCCCCTTATTTTATCTTTCTCCCTCTTTGCAACTTAACTTTTTATTTTGTGAGTTTTCTATCTTTGTGACTTTTCTCTCCCCCTTTGTCAACAATCACCAAAAAGGTGCCAATTTTAGTGAGAGATAAGTCAATCAATATGAGGGAGTCCAAATTATGGTTCAATCTAGATCACTTGCCTAGAATATGTAATTCGGTTTGACCCAAGGACAAGCTTCTTCACACCTCATAAAGTATAAGGGTTATCTTGACCATGTTGAATTACACATCATGAGCTCATTTTCTAGATTCAACACTAGGTTTGCAAGTCCACAAACATGTCATATGCTACCACTAGATCAATCAAACATAGAAGCAATAGTGGTATCATATATACATCAAGATCATTTGATTTTCATGAATGAGCCTATTTGTCATGCAAATATGTCTATATGTTCTAACCATGTCCTTAGCAAAGTATGAATGATATGCCAAACAACTTTACCTTGCTATGTTGGAAGAGAGGCATGTCATATAAGAATGTGGGGGTGCACTCATTTCAAGTTGGAGAAGTCAAGTATGTTTAATTCATTTTTCAACTTGTAAAATCTCTTTTCATCAAGTGGCTTTGTGAATATGTCAGCTAATTGATCTTCGATGCCAATGCTTTCAATGCTAATATCACCCTTTTGTTGATGGTCTCTTATGAAGTGATGCCTTATGTTAATGTGCTTGGTTCTTGAATGTTGAACCGGATTTTGAGTCATCTTGATAGCACTTTTATTGTCACAAAACAATGGTATATTCTTGAATTTGATTCCAAAGTCATTCAAGGTTGCTTTCATCCAAAGCAATTGTGCACAACAACTACCGACACTAATGTATTCGGCCTCGGTGGTAGATAGTGCAACACTATTTTGTTTCTTTGATGACCATGAAACAAGAGACCTTCTAAGCAATTGACAAGTGTCACTTGTGCTCATTCTATCAATCTTGCATCCACCATAGTCGGAGTCCGAATATCCAATCAACTCAAAATTAGACCCCTTTGAAAACCATAATCCAACATCATGAGTGCCCTTAAGATATCTCAATATCCTCTTGGTTGTTTTCAAGTGACTTTCTCTAGGTGAAGCTTGATATCTTGCATACTTGCACACACTAAACATCACATCCGGCCTAGAAGCGGTGACATATAGCAAACTTCCAATCATAGACCGGTATAGCTTTTGATCTACCATATTTCCACTAGCATCAATACCCAATTGATCATTTGTGCCCATTGGTGTACTCATTGGCTTAGCATCTTGCAATCCAAACTTCTTGATCATGTCCTTGATGTACTTCCCTTGACTTACAAAAGTGCCATTCTTCATTTGCTTGATTTGAAGTCTAAGGAAGTAACTAAGCTCTCCAATCATAGACATCTCAAACTCATTAGTCATCATATTTCTAAACTCTTCACAAAAGTCTTGGTTAGTTGATCCAAAGATAATATCATCCACATAGATTTGCAACACAAACAAGTCATTTTCAAGCTTCTTGGTGAAGAGAGTGGTGTCAACCTTTCCCATCTTGAACCCTTTAGAAAGGAGAAAGTCCCTCAATCTCTCATACCATGCTCTAGGTGCTTGATTTAAACCATACAATGCCTTCTTTAGCTTAAAAATATGGTCGGGCTTCTTGTCATCTTCAAAACCGGGAGATTGCTCAACATAAACTTCTTCGTTGATATAGCCATTGAGAAATGCACTCTTGACATCCATTTGATAGAGCTTGATGTTGTGTGCACAAGCATATGCTAATAAGATTCTAATAGCCTCTAATCTTGCAACGGGTGCATATGTCTCTCCAAAGTCAAGACCCTCAACTTGAGTGTATCCTTGTGCTACTAATCTTGCTTTGTTCCTTACAACCATGCCATCTTGATCTTGCTTGTTTCTAAAGACCCATTTAGTACCAATCACATTGTAGTTCTTTGGCCTCTCAATAAGTTTCCAAACTTGATTTCTAGCAAAGTTATTTAGTTCTTCATGCATGGCATTTACCCAATCGGAATCCTTCAAAGAATCTTCTAATTTCTTAAGTTCTTCAAGTGACACAAATGAGTAATGCTCACAAAAGGATGCTAGCCTTGATCTATTTTGAACACCACTTTGAATTCCACCAATGATTTGGTCTAATGGATGATCTCTTGCAATACTAGTAGGTTGGAGTATTGGGAGTTGATTGCTTCCACTTGTTTAACCTTGAACTTGAGCTTCATCATGAGTACCACTAGAGCTTGCTTGAGTTGTATCAATTTGCACACTTTGGTTAGTCATATGTATGTCACTATCATCATCAACTTGCATCGGTCTTATATCACCAATGCCCATGTTCTTCATTGCATTTGACAATTGATCTCCTCTCACATCATTAAGGTTTTGAGCTTCATTTTGAGACCCTTGGGTTTCATCAAACTCAACATCATGAACTTCTTCTAAGATGCCATTTGTGAGATTCTAAACTCTATATGCTTTGCTTGTGGTAGAATAACCAAGTAAGAACCCTTCATCACATTTCTTTTCAAACTTGCTCAATCTAGTGCCTTTCTTAAGAATATAGCATTTGCAACCAAACACTCTAAAGTATGCAATGTTGGGCTTTCTTCCATTCAATAGCTCATATGGTGTCTTTCCAAGCTTCTCATGGCAATAGAGACGGTTGCTACAATAGCAAGCCGTGTTAATGGCTTCACTCCAAAATAAATGACTCACATTGTATTCACTAAGCATTGATCTAGCCATGCCAATCAAGGTTCTATTTTTCCTTTCAACTACACCATTGGATTGAGGAGTGTATGTTGGTGAGAATTGATGTTCAATACCAAGATCATCACACAAATCTTCAATTCTTGTGTTCTTGAACTCACTACCATTGTCACTTCTAATCTTCTTGATGGTAGTCTCAAACTTATTTTGCACTCTCTTGACAAAAGACCTGAATAGATCATAAACATCACTCTTGTCATAAAGAAAGAACACCCAAGTGTATCTAGTGCAGTCATCAACAATCACAAAACCATACTTGTTGCCACCAATGCTAGTGTATGTTGTTGGCCCAAACAAGTCCATGTGCAATAGCTCAAATGCCTTTGATGTGCTCATTTCACTCTTACTAGGATATGTATTTCCAACTTGTTTGCCGGCTTGACAAGCACTACATGGTTTATCCTTTTAAAAAGTCACATCTTTCAAGCCTCTAACTAAGTCATGCCTCAAAAGTTTGTTCAATTGTTTCATTCCAACATTGTAACAGAACCATCCAAATTATAAGAGCACAAGTTCAAAAACAATCGCCGAAACGATCAAATTCTCAAACTTGAGCCCATATAACTCCGGTAGTCCACGAAATCACGAAGGATTTTAAACCAAACCGAGAGCAACCAAGATCATAGTGATTCAACATAACACAACACTTGTTACAACAGTTCGTAAGTAGCTCTCATACATCGGAGTACAAATAATTTATTACAAAACTAAAATAAAGATTAGCGGAAGCAACATAATTTCTGAAACCATTTAATTTCAAATACTGCCAGTACATAGTCACATCCTGCAAAAGCATACCAGAAGAGATACTACAGAGACCATGCCCATATGGTCTAGTCTTCATGCCAACAAGGCGAAGACAATACTTGCAGCAACAAGTATGAATCTGCTACCTACAACAGGTGGGAATAAACCCTGAGTACGAGAAGGTACTCAACTAGACTTACCCGACAAAAACCTGAAACAACGGTGACACCAAGGAGTATGCAAGGCTTTATAAAGTGGGCTAGCTTGACTCATTTGCATAAAAGATTATTACAGATAAGTAATCATTAATGCTTAAGCATCAAGTTAATAATCATTAACCTATCATCTAGATTAGCACCTATACTAGAGCAATCACTTTATTAGGAGCACACAATATTAACCATAACAGGTATAATAAGGCCATCATCATCATTATCATCAATTCCAAACCATCATTAATAATTAGTGTATCTACGCTTGAGATAATCAGTCAAGTTTCTCACTATCCGGGAGAGACGGCGACTCGAATCGATTCCAACTCAGCTGAGGGGGGTATTCCTGACACTCACCCGGCAAACCCCGCTAAAGGCAGCCGTAGATAACCTTTGGTACAACTCAGAGTGGGCCCGAACAATGCCGTGTTCTCAGGGATACCAGTGGCCAGGATGCTCAGGACTTTTAACTCACCTGCCCTTGGACCCTCTGGCTCCCTTCCGAGACGACTTTCACTTTTCGACTTCGCAGCCTAAGTTGAGCTACTAGGCTTCGCAGTCGGCAACCTTAGGCCGGCCAACTAAATGTCAGTCATGTGTTCAAAATGACATAGAAGGCTCTAGGTCTCGGTCCTTAATCGACACAGACGGGGATAGATCCACACCCAAGACCTCCATGCCTTGCTGCTTCACTATCGTCATCCCGCTCGGTCTGATTTCATTTCATTAACACATGGTTCATTTCCACGATAGCAAATATAGCCAATCGTGACCTGACAAAGCCCTATATCTCGCAGGTGATAGGAAATCACCCGACTTCTACCGGTCTAATTTAGCAGGGCTAAGCATAGATACGATCCTGTCTACATAGGATTCAAGGTTTGAATTGCTAGACAAGGAGTGTTATCAATGCAGCAAGGGTTTCCAACCAACTCCTATCACGTAATGCAACAATACATATAACATGTATATAAAGATAATTGCTTTGAAAGTAGGAGGCTTAAAATGCTCCGGGGCTTGCCTTAACCGAAAGAAGAGGTATCAAGGTTCGTCTTCAAGAACGGTTCCCACGTCTTCTTCGGCTTCGTCGGACTAGACCTCCGGCTCCTGAATGGACTTCAACTTCGGGTTCCACGCCTAGCGAGACTTCGCTCTAGACACGATCCTCGACACACCTATTGCATGTATATGCATCCAATGAATTTCATGTATGCACCAAGGATGACATGCTGATTTATGAACATTCATGAATGATGTGAAGATGGATGTAATGACATAGCAACAACATGAGCACAAAACCAAGTCATGTGGTGCTCTACTCAAATCACTTCAAGCTTAGGTGCAAATTTCCTCTCTGGTATTAACATGTTTGAACATCTCTAAGAAACCACTAAGTGCCACAAGGTAAGACTAAACACACACATAACAAGATTCCAGCAATTTAGTATTTCCAACAAGTTATCAGCAGTAGCTAAGAACATTCATAGCTGGAGTTCTACAAATCCAAATGACTTGCAAGAAGACATTATGGAAATCTTATGAAATTGTCTATATTTCATTTATAAACATCTAAGCATGATTTCATCATTTACCAAGTTAAAATAGCACATGTACAGAATCTGTTCTAAAAGACAGAGAGCACTTCCAAAACTGACCTCAGTTTGGGACAGCTGCCATTTCTAAACTATAAGTCCAAATGCTACCAAAATTTACCAGCAACTAGTTCATGAAATTCTCAACAACTTTGTTATAGATCACCAAGCATGAAAACCTTATTAACATAGCCTAACTTACTTAACCACCAAATCTGTCCTGAAAAGATAGATTTGTACAATTAAATATTAAGTGATGTTGAGAACATCACAATGACCTATCCAACTTCACTAATAGTTAGATCATGTTTAAGTAACACCAAATCAAGTCATGGCACTAGCATAAACATTTATGTAATCCCTCTTTTCTATTTATTTAGAGTACCCCATATTATATTTTCTAAATAAACTAGACCTCATACAGAGCACAACACAACTTGAACCATATCATTTGGAGCTACCAATCAAGAGATATGAATTTTTGAATCTAGCATCAATTCTGTGAAATAAATAAAAACAAAAACCACTTCCTAAACCTAACTGGGCCGGCCCAGCTTAACCGCTCGGCCTCGCACGTGGCTCAGCCCAGCTCGCGGCTCGGCCCAACTCGCTGCTCGGCCCAGCTCGCTGGCTCCCGCCTGATGGCGCTGACGCCTAGGTCCCACCTGTCAGGGAGAGCAGAGACAGGGGAGCGGCCGTGGCCGGCGTTTGCTCACCGACGGCGATAGCTCCGATGGTGCTAAAGGCATCGTCGTGCTCGCCATGATGAGACACACCCATGGATGCCTCGGGTTTGGCTTCTACTAGCGTCTACCTACGGTAGTGATGTGCACAACGGACGACGGCGAGGTCGCGGCGAAAATCCGGCAACGGCGAGCTCGCACAGTCCTACCTAAGCTCGGTACGAGCTTCGCGGTGTCAAGGTGAAGCCAATTGCGAAGAAAAGGGAGAAAAGGGAGCCTCTAAGTACTCCGGCCACGGTGAGCTCGATCTCCGGCGAGGTCGAGTCATGTCGGCGGCAGCGAATTAGGCAATATGCCCTCACCTTTGGCCGAAAGATTCAATGAGAGGGCGAACAGGGTAGAGGGGATGATGGCGAAGCTATGGGCGGGTTTTTGTGGCTGGCGATGCGGTGGCGCTCGCACATGAGCTCACCGAAGCTCGCGGTGGTGATGGTGCGGTGTTTTTTCGCTGCGGTGGAGACAGCAGAGAGGGAAAGGAATGGCGAGCGAGAGCGAGGGGTGAGGTGTCAGCTCGGCCTTCACATTTGTGCATGCACTCGCGACGTGGAGGCATCGGCAGAGCGTGAACGCCACGCGGTGGCTCGGCTCTGAGCCGGCCGCCACGACAGCGCCTGCTCTCTGAACCCATGCCCGATCGGAGCAACTGACAGGCCAAGTTGGGAGCTCAAGATCTCGCAAACGAGTTCGAATTGGGCCAAAGTGCTAAATACAAAGCTGTAGTTCTAAGTAAGATCTCCAAGTTTGTCAATAGGATCATGAGCTAACTCGTCTTGGTTAGTGAGATACAGTGTCCCAAAGTAGGTCACATGGAACTGAACTGAAAATTCAGCGAAACCCCGACTGAACCCGATTTTTCCCCGCTCTATATTTCCTAAACCAGTGAGAATTAGATTATGGTGTTATTGACAATATTGTAGAGCTAAGTGAGTAATACAAAAGTGTCAATATGGGTTAGAGCTGGTTTGGTCTGGTTTTCAACTACAAGCTCCCAAATATGGTTAGATGAAACTGAAATCCATTCCAGACTTAGCTGATTTTTCAGTGCTGAAAAACAGCCCCTACACCTGACTTGTGGGCCATGTTAGGACATGTTCCAAGCATTTTCATGAGTTGACCACTGAACAACTTTTGTTCCTCATGAAATTTGGCACAAACTTTGTTAAGGTGGCACAGCCATGCAAAAACTCTAGGCTATACTTTTTGTTAAGTCAAACAAGGAAGATCCTAATGGTCAACTAGTCAAAGCATGAGTTAAGATGGAATTAGGGCATGGCATAAACATAAACCCTAGATCAAATTGCTTAACTAACAAGATACACATATTACCAAGGCCTTAAACACACATTAGCATCACCTATGCATAAGAGTTACTCAAGTAGGCATTGAAACACTATTGCTATAACTAATGAAACATCACTAACATAATTATTGAAACCTAATGTTGCATATGTTTCAGGAGCATGTTTCACATGTTTTCAAGCATAACAAAACTAACACATGTTCTAGCATGGTCCAGATACAAGATATTATCACTACCACCCATAACATACATATGCTGCAATGTTGCAAGGTCATGTTTCAAGCAAGGATGCACATGAAATGATGATGCTTATAGTAATGCCATGCTATGACCATGCTCAAATGATGCTAAAATGCAAGGCAAACACCTAGGGTGTTACAGCCCTCCCCCCTTATAAAAATCTCGTCCTGAGATTTGAAAGTCGTACCATTTTTCAAAGAAAGCAGAATAGTTGTCTTTTAAATAATCCTCTCTTTCCCAAGTTGCATCACGTTCCTCGTGGTTACTCCAAACCACCTTGTATAATTTGACTACTCGATTTTGAGTCACCCTTTCCAGAGTATCCAAAACATATACCAGTTTCTCCTCATAAGAAAGATCGGATTTCAACTTGATGTGTCTCACTTCTACTCTTTCCTCAGGAAGACAGAGAAATTTCTTCAATTGAGAAACATGGAAGACTAAAAAGATAGCTCCCAACTCACGAGGTAAATTGAGCTTATAGGTGACTCTTCCACTTTTCTCGATGATCTGATAGGGTCCAACATATCGAGGCTCAAGCTTTCTTTTTATTCCAAAACGCTTCACTCCTCTCATAGGGGACACCTTCAGGTAGACATGGTCACCTACTTCAAACTCAATAGGTTTTCTCCTCTTATCTGCGTAGCTCTTTTGTCTAGCTTGAGCGGCTGCTATATTTTTCTGTATAGCATGGACTTGCTCCTTGGCTTCTTTTACAAAGTCAATACCATAGAATCTTCTTTCTCCTGGTTCCACCCAGTTCAAAGGAGTTCTACACTTGCGACCATATAAAGCTTAAAATAGAGCCATCTTGATGCTCTCTTGATAATTGTTGTTGTAAGAGAATTCAGCGAGAGGCAACCATTTCTCCTAGGAGCCATTACAAGAGATGATGCAAGCTCTAAGCATGTCTTCAAGAATTTGATTCACACGCTTAGTCTGTCTCGACGTCTATGGATGATAAGCAGAACTACGGACCAAATTAGTTCCAAGATTCTGATGTAGGCGCTCCTAGAAACGAACAGTAAATTGTGGCCCTCTGTCAGAGACAATAGACTTAGGCACTCCATGAAGACGTATAACTTCTTAGAAGTAGATATCAGCATATTGGTGTGGGTGATAGTTACTCTTCACGGGGATAAAGTGAGCAGACTTTGTCAAACGATCTACTATAACCCAAATAGAGTCAAAACCTCTTTGGGTGGTTGGTACTCCGACGATAAAGTCCAAAACAATGTCGTCCCACTTCCAACCTGGAACAGATAAAGGCTGGAGTAAACCAGGCTTCATGTGAATGGTCTTAACTCTACAACAATTATCACACCTAGCGACGTAGGCTGTAATTTCCTTCTTCATCTTGGTCCACCAATAGTACGGCTTGAGATCCTGATACATCTTACTGCTGCCAGGATGGATGGATAATTTAGAAGAATGGGCTTCAGCCATGATTTGGTTTCTAAGTTCCTTGTCCTTGGACACAACAAGTCTATCGTTGAACCAGAGAATTCCTTTGTCATCCACTCGAAAGTGCTTAGTGACTTGCTCTTTCATCTTTCTCTTGATGTGAAATACACCAGTATCAATCTTTTGTAACTCAATGATTCTACATCTCAAAGAATAATCTACAGTGATATGATAGATTACAACGGGATGCAAGAGATGAGACAAATGAAAATCTTCTTCTATCAGAGAGTCGCAATGAGATTTTCTACTCAAGGCATCGACAACCACATTTGCCTTACCAGGATGGTAGTGCACTTGAAGGTTATAATCCTTGATCAACTCTAACCATCTTCTCTGGCGCATATTTAACTCAGGTTGAGTAAATATGTACTTAAGACTCTTGTGATCTATATAAATATTGCATATATTTCTAAGCAAATAGTGTCTCTAAATTTTCAGAGCATGCACTACAACAGCTAACTCCAAGTCATGAGTTGGATAGTTAACTTCATGTTTTCTTAACTGACGTGAAGCATATGCAATAACTCAGCCTTCTTGCATAAGTACGCCACCTAAACCAGTACCCGATGCATCACAATACACATCAAACGGTTTCTCAATGTCAGGTTGTGCTAATACCGGAGCTAATGTCAACAAAGTCCACAGAGTGTGGAAAGCTTGCTCACACTCCAGAGTCCAATCAAACTTTTTATCCTTCTCAAGTAGTCGAGTCATAGGCTTAGCTATCTTAGAGAAATCTAGAATAAAATGACGATAGTAGCCAGTCAATCCAAGAAAACTTCGAACTTCATGGACTGTAGTTGGTGCCTTTCAATCCAAAACTTCCCATATCTTAGTCGGGTCTACTGAAATCCCTTCACCAAACAATACATGACCGAGAAAAGGTACCTTCTTTAACCAGAATTCACATTTGCTGAACTTGGCGTAGAGCTTATGTTCACGTAATCTGGATAAAACAATTCTTAAATGCTCAGCATGTTCTTCTTCATTTTCAGAATAGATGAGGATATCATCAATGAATATCACCACAAACTTATCCAGCTCTCTCATGAATACTGAATTCATCAGGTACATGAAATATACAGGAGCATTAGTCAGACCAAAAGACATGACAAGATATTCATATAACCCGTATCTGGTAGAGAAAGCGGTCTTTGGTATGTCTTCTGAATGGATTTTAATTTGGTGATAACCAGATCTCAGATCAATCTTCGAGAATACCTTTGCTTTAGATAACTGATCAAACAAGATATCAATACGAGGCAACGGATACTTGTTCTTGATAGTGACTGCATTAAGTGGTCGATAGTCTACACACATACGTAGAGACTAGTCCTTCTTTTTCACAAAGATAGCAGGACAACCCCATGGAGAAGAACTAAGACGGATCACCCTTTCTGTAAAAGTTCACTAAGTTGGGTCTTGAGTTCAGCTAACTCATTCGGCGGCATTCTATATGGCCTTTTGAAAATTGGTGCGGTACCCGGAATTAACTCAATCTTGAATTCTACATCACGATCTAGAGGTAATCCTGACAAATCATCAGGAAAAACATCTAGAAATTCACACACTACAGGAACTTCTGTAATCTCTTTTGCTTTTGCTATCATAGCGTTAACTGTAGTCTGAGGACTAACATCCCGAGGAAGTTGCACTAGAAAAGCTTGTTGATCTTTTGGATCCCTCAACATAACCACTCTTGTAAAGGTATCGATCAGAACACCATTTCCACTCATCCACTTTATACCTAAGATTACATCTAGGCCCAATCCTGGTAATACCATGAGATCTAGATCATACAGATGTTCTTCTATCTCGATCTTTGCTCCTAAGACCAACTGGTTGGATGAAATATTATTTCTGGCAGCGCTAATATTATAACCACTATTATCTAAAGTAACAACCTTCATATCATGCTTGACTGCAAATGTTGAACTGATAAAAGAGTGGGAAGTACCTGAATCGAACAACACAATTGCAGGATGTTGGTTCACTAAAAATGCACCGGCAGTGATAATCTCACCCGTAGGAATGGATTTCACCGTGGTGTATTGAACCCATCCTTTACACACATCTGCCTTATTACCATTTGATTTCTTCTGTGGAAGAGGACAATCTGAAAGGATCTAATAGGCCTAGAGGGGGGGTGAATAGGAGGATCTAAAAACCTGAAACTCAAAACTCAACGCGGAAGTTAAAACACTGACCGGTACTACCGGTTGGTTTGGACCGGTACTACCGGTGAGGGATCACCGGTACTACCGACGTAGACCACCGGTACTACCGGTACCCTACTGAAACTAAGAAATCAGAGATTTGCGAGTTGTGATTTCAGATCTGAGTTTTACCCCACTACCGAAGATGATGTTGATGAAGTTTATGAACTCTCCTTTCTTGTTCCTTCACCAAGTAGTAGATCGAGCACCCACAACCTATGAAAGAGATATGAAAGAGGGAGAACACAAAGAACAAGTAATATCTCGAGAGAACACAAATAACAACAACAACAAGCACGCAGAACACAAGATTTAACCCGAGGTTCGGCAACCCCACTAAGGAGTTCCTACGCCCTCGTTGTTGAGGTGACCACTAAGGTCGGAGTCTCTTCCACCTCCTTGCCTCCCTCAAGCAACCACAAAGGTTAGCCCAAGATTTCCACTAAGAAAACAAGGGTGATACAAACACTTCGGGGTGCCCTCACAAGTAGAACAACACGGGCAACCACGAAGAACACCTAGCCGGCTAGGGTTCCAAGAACCCAAGAGTAATGAACACAAACCAAGCCAACTAGGAGGGGAATCAAGTGCTCAAGATGTGAAACGAAGCTTTCCACTCTTAAATCTCTCCTCTATGCACAGATCTGGCAAGGGATTCGATTTGAGAACAAAGAGGAAGAGAGAGAGGGTGAGTCAATGCTTGAGAGCTGTTTGTCTGAAGGTTGGTGGGAGTAAATGGTGTGGGCAACGGTTAGAAATGAAGGGGAGAGCTATTTATACTCTTATCTTCGAAGCGGTACCGGTACTACCGGTGAACCCACCGGTACTACCGATCCTAAGGGTTTCGACCGTTACAACCAACCTACTGAAGACTATTATGAGAAAATAGCCTACCGGTACTACCGGTCTTTCACCGGTACCACCGGTAGTACAGATTTTGGCGAAGACAAGTTTTGTGGGAAAAAGACTTACCGGTACTACCGGGCTTTCACCGGTACTACCGGTCAATGGCCGGTACTACCGGTCCACCACCGATACTACCGCTAGAACAAAAACTCGCAGAACTAAGGCGCTGACACCGGCGGGATTTATGCCTACCGGTACTACCGGTGGTTCACCGGTACTACCGGTACTCCCAGGCATAAAACACTTCTCTAAGTGTCCGTGAGTGCAAAGGTGTCTCTCAAACGCTTAAACAAACACAAATTGAGCACAAGTTTTCCTTCTAGATAGCCTAATTTGTATCCCTCTTGATAGTGCGGCGTTTCCTATATCTCAAGTCAAAAGATAAGATCTAATCGACCCACTTGAGACGGAATGCTTTCCAACCAAAGGAATTGAGGGTGCTAACATCACCAAATGTGACCATACAAATTCTTTCATTGAACTAACACCTGCATATTCACTTAGATAGACATGTTAGTCCCTAATTTGATTGTCATTAATTATCCAAAACCCACAACGGGGGCGAATGCACTTACAAACTCCCCCTTTTTGGTAATTGATGACAACCAACTTAGGCTTACATAAGATGTAGAGTAATGAAGATTTTTGAATTTCAAACTTTACGAGAGGCTCCCCCTCAGTGTATGCATTGAGCTTGAATCTCAACATTGATCATAATCAATATGCATACATAAGGGAAGCTCCCCCTAAATTTTGCAATTCGTGGGGTGCCTAAAAGTGTGTGACAAGAATTATATCGTGATGCATGAGACATGACTTATCACACAAAAACAAGAAAGGCTAAGGAAGAAAGAAAAGGACTTAAAAAAACAACACAGCCAAACTAAGCCAACAAACAACACAGGAAATAACACTAGGCAAACATAACAAATAAGCATAAGTGAATAGCCTACAATCATCTATCATCACACAAATAGTTCTTAGTCCACCATACATAGTTTACCACAAGGTTTGGAAAGATTACACGACCATTAACTACCTATTACATAGATGATAAGCCTAACACTCCCCCTTTGGCATCAAATGCCAAAAAGGGTAGGCACAGAAAGAACCAAGGTAGCGAAGTCTAATAAGGCTCCGAGAAGTCACGGTCATCGTCACTGTCGTCGCCGTCGTCGGTCGAGTAGTCAACCAACCCTGGCGATGGAGGGACTGGCTGCTTACCACGAGGGTCATCGGACGGGCCAGCCTCCTCACTAGGACCAGAGGCAGGAGCACCATACAACTCATTGTACTCGACAAAAGGATCCCGAAACTCACGGAGAGGACTCTCAGGAGGATCAAGCTGTAGGTGCTGCTCAATACGCCTTAGGCGACGATCATCCTTCTCAGCCTTGTAACAGAAGGCCTCCCAAAGCTTCCCCAAAGCATACTTGATGACACCGCCACCACGCCGACGACGCTCCGAGGAGGAGCGAGGAGGAACAGTAGCAGTACCACCACGGTAAGCACCGCGGGAGGAAGTACGAGTGGCCGGACCATGAGTGGGAGAAGGAACGGAACCACCACCAATACCTCTGGGGCCCAAATGATGCACGGAGTAGGACTTGTGCACAGAATTATGATGGAATGAATGACCCACCACTTGCTCAATGATATACATGAGATATGGAGCATAAGGCACAGACTTGTGGGGATCATTTGCAGCCTGCTCAATCTTACGCCACAATGAAGTCAGTGATGGAAAAACGATCACCACCAGTGCCAAAACGGCAAAGGACCTTAGGAGCATCAAGCATGAGATGGATAGAATCTCCAATCTTCGGGTCCAAGGTGAGACGAATGAGATTATTGAGGACATAAAAGTATGGCTTCAAATGAGTGGTAGTGAAATCAACAGTCGCACCAGGCTTGTAAACCTCAGCAGCCTCTAAGTCATCGTGAGAGACAGAATCTGGAAAAATATCAAACAGACTAGAAGCACCCCTGTCCTCAGCAGTAAACCCAAGAAGGCGTGAAAAAGTCCGATAATCACATCTGTAATGGACGCCTTGGGTAAGCCAATGTAGTACAAGATTCTGAGAATAAATCCACAGAGTTGCATAAAACTGACAGATAATCTCATCATTCCAATTATGCTGGAACGTCATAAGAGGAAGCAGACGACAAGCATCAAGATCAGCAACCAAGCGGTGAATGTCAGGATTGTTCAGATTATCAAGAGAGGCGCGCTGCACCCACTTGTGCTGGAATATCGGTGGAGAAGACCCACGCTGCCCACTCTTGAAAAGAACCTTGTAATAATAATCGGAATGCATGCGGCTCCAAAAACGAACATCCACACTAGGATTGCGGATGAACTGATATGGATTCTCACTACGCTGCACCCTTAAGTCACCCGCTCTCTTAGAATAATCAACAGGAAGAGAGGGTTGATAACCACCTTGATTTTGAGGACCGGACATACGAGGATTTGCATTTTGATGAAATAAAAGCATCCGGTTAGCAGTGGCAAGACCAATTTGAATGGGGGATTGAGCCACAATATTAGGGTCAATAGAGCGACCCTCAATTTGCATAGCGGCAAGTTGTGGATTCTCACCTGCCGGACGCTGACCTTGCACTTGCTCGCTATGACGACGCGGAGGATTGGGTCGTCCCATACTCGAGAGAGGAGCAGGCACACCCTGGGGCTCAACATCATCGTCATCTCCAATGCCACCACCACCTCCATGGGGACGAGCGGCAGTCCTTCCACGGACAGGCCGGGAAGCACTACCACCATCACCTCCACTGGGACGAGCGGCCCTCTTGGGGTTCTTCCTTTGCATGCTTGAAGATGAAAGAAGATCGAATCACAACAAAGGAAGAGGTTTGGGCAACTCCAAAGCACCTCCACGCGATCCCCACGACAAGGGGAAACTTCTCCTCAAAGATCGGTAAGAGTGATGGAGTGAGGAGGGAGATCGAGTGGGGGGTTGGAAGGGGCGGCGCCGTCGGTGATGGTAGGATGCGGGCACGGGGAAGACGAATAAGGGAAGAAAGATCACAGCCCCTATTTATACCCGGCCGTAACTTACACTACCGGTACTACCGGTGGAGAAGCACCGGTACTACCGGTCAGGTCGACAACGGCAGCCAGGCGACGCGAGAAAAAGAACTACCGGTGGTACCGGTGTCTAGTCGGTACTACCGGTCATAGACCGGTACTACCGGTCACCCAGCGGTACAAACGGTGGTTCCAGTGTAGAAAGAAATGAGTGAGAGATGGTGAACATATATGATGAACTAGAACCAACTCAAGCATGACCAGATTTCATAGAAACAACACAAAACTATGAACATGCTTAAGAAATGAAAATAGATTTTGAAATCTCATCCAAAAAAAATTTTAAAGAGTTTTCGCCTAGCTAGAATCAAACAAAATATGTCCAAAAAATCAAGCCACGTTACGAGAATCAATGATATTTAGTTCACTCCTCAAAGCACAAAATCTGGACTCATCTAGGGGCTTTGTGAAGATATCGGCTAGTTGCTTTTCGGTGCTCACATGATGTAAAGCGATATCTCCTTTGGCTTCATGGTCTCTCAAGAAATGATGCCGGATGTCTATGTGCTTTGTACGAGAATGGTTTATGGGATTGTTAGCCAATTTAATGGCACTCTCATTGTCACACAAGAGGGGAATTTTGGTTAGCTCACAACCAAAGTCTTTCAGGGTCTGCTTCATCCAAAGTAGCTGGGCACAGCAAGCACCGGCCGCCACATACTCGGCTTCGGCAGTAGACAAGGCAACACTATTTTGCTTTTTAGAGCTCCACGACACCAAAGACCTACCAAGAAATTGGCAAGTCCCGGTAGTGCTCTTTCGATTTACCCTGCAACCGGCATAATCCGAATCGGAGTAGCCAAGTAAATCAAAAGTGGAGCCCTTAGGATACCACAAGCCAAGATTAGGAGTGAGCACTAAATATCTCAAAATTCTCTTAACAGCCACTAAGTGACATTCTTTCGGATTAGCTTGAAATCTTGCACACATGCACACACTAAGCATAATATCGGGCCTAGATGCACAAAGGTAAAGTAAGGATCCAATCATGGAACGATATACCTTTTGATCGACGGCCTTTCCATCCTTGTTGAGATCAAGATGCCCATTGGTTGGCATCGGTGTCTTGATGGGTTTTGCTTTGTCCATGTCAAACTTCTTGAACATGTCAAGAGTATACTTCGTTTGACAAATAAAGGTTCCTTCCTTGAGTTGCTTGATTTGAAAACCAAGAAAGAACTTCAACTCTCCCATCATAGACATCTCGAATCTATTCGTCATAATCCTACTAAACTCCTCACAAAAAGTCACATTAGTACTACCAAATATTATGTCATCGACATATATTTGGCAAATAAAGATATCATTATTGACTTTGCGAGTAAATAAGGTTAGATCGGCCTTGCCTATCTCAAACCCTTGTTTGAGTAGGAAGTCCTTAAGACAATCATACCAAGCTCTAGGGGCTTGCTTAAGCCCATAGAGTGCTTTGTTGAGCTTATAGACATAATCAGGATTCTTGGGATCTTCAAAAACCCGGTGGTTGCTCTACATATACTACTTCGGAGAGGGGGTCGTTGAGGAATGCACTCTTCACATCCATTTGATATAGCTTGAAGTTGTGATGGACGGCATAGGCAAGTAAGATCCGTATTGACTCAAGCCTTGCCACCGGTGCATAAGTTTCCCCAAAATCCAAACCTTCAATTTGAGTGAATCCTTGAGCTACCAACCTCGCCTTGTTTCTTGTGACCACACCATGCTCATCTTGCTTGTTGCGGAAAACCCATTTGGTTCCAATCACATTTTGTTTAGGTCTTTCCACCAATGTCCAAACTTCATTACGAGTGAAGTTATTCAACTCTTCTTGCATTGCAATCATCCAATCCTCATCATCAATGGCTTCTTCAACCTTTTTAGGCTCTTTTAGAGACACAAATGAGAAGTGTTCACAAAAGCTTGCAAGCCTTGACCTTGTGACGACTCCTCTTTGAATGCTTCCCAAGATGTTATCAACGGGATGATCTCGTTGAATGGTATGATGTACTCTTGGGTGAGGCACTTGAGTTCTCCTTTGGATTGGACCTTCATCTTCATCATCCTTGTCTTGGTTGATTGAAAGGTCAAGATTAAGATCTTGTGTGAAGTTGTCTTTATTTCTTATTTCGATCATCAACTTGGTTGCTATCTTCGACTTGTGGTGAATTTTGAATGACTTGAACACTTGAATCATGTCCATTTCTTGATGTAGAACCATCATCATGGACATTTATTGACTCATGATGCATATGCGGATCATGAATGGTTTGCTCTTGTTCATATTCATCATCTTCTTCAACGGGCTTTACTTCACCGGTAGCAAGCTTCTTGATCACTTGAGAGGATGGTTCTTCTTTACCTATAATGTCAACATTGACTTGCTCCTTTTGAGAGCCGTCGGTTTCATCAAATGTCACGTCAATCGCTATTTCAACTTGACCGGTTGTCTTGTTGAAAACACGATAGCCATGTTCGTTAGTACCATAACCAAGCAAGAAACCTTTATCAACCTTTGGTGCAAACTTTGAGCTTTTGGATTTCTTGTTAAGTATGAAACACTTGCATCCAAAAACTCGAAAGTAATGCACCTTAGGTTTGTTACCGGTAAGAAGCTCGTAGGTGGTCTTTTTCATGATTTTATGAAGATACAAGCGCTTGATTGCATGACATGCCGTGTTGACCGCTTCCGCCCAATACTTGTCCGGAGTCTTGTATTCATCCAACATTGCTCTTGCCGCTTCTATGAGTGTTCGGTTCTTTCTCTCCACAACACCATTTTGTTGAGGAGTATAGGGAACCAAAAACTCATGCTTGATTCCCTCTTCATTAAGGAACTCTTCAATATTGGTGTTCCTAAACTCCGTCCCGTTGTCACTTCTCACTTTCTTGATCTTCACTTCAAATTCGTTTTGAGCTCTTCTTGCAAACTTCTTGAAGATTACTTGAGTATCACTTTTATCTTGCAAAAAGAATACCCAAGTGAAGCGGGAATAATCATCAACAATAACGAAACCATATTTGTTACCTCCAATGCTTATGTAAGCATTGGGACCAAATAAGTCCATGTGAAGTAGCTCAAGTGGTCTCATTGTTGATACAACATTTTTGACGAGATGCTTGGCTCCAACTTGTTTGCCCGCTTGACATGCGCTGCAAATCCTATCTTTCTCAAAAGAGACATTTGTTAGTCCAAGGATGTGTTCGCCTCTTTGAAGGTCGGCCAAGTTCCTCAGTCCAACATGGGCTAGTCGGCGATGCCATAACCAACCCATGCTAGATTTTGCCACTAAACAAGTCTCGGGCTTCACTTTACTAGATGTGAAATCAACTAGATAAAGTTTGCCTTTCAAACGACCCGTGAAAACAATAGAGGAATCCTTCCTTTTAGAGACTTCCACACCCACATTGGTAAAGAGACAATTGTAGCCCATCTCACAAAGTTGTGAAACGGATAACAAATTGTATCCTAACCCTTCCACAAGTAATACATTTGAAATAGAATTATCATTTAAGATAGCAATTTTACCCAAACCAAGGACGTCTCCTTTACCATTATCACCAAACACAATGTGTTCACTTGTACTTTGATTTGGTTGAAAGGAGGTGAACATATTCTTCTCTCCGGTCATATGATTAGTGCATCCACTATCTAGCACCCAACTTGTTCCACCGGAGGAGTATTCCTACAAAAACAAATTAAGCCTTGGTTTTAGGTACCCAAATTGAATTGGGTCCTAAGGGGTTAGTCACATAGGTCTTGGGCACCCAAACACTCCTTATGATTTGCTTCTTCTTGAGTGCACCAACATACTTCACAACAATCTTGCCATCCTTGCCCCAACAACACATATAATCACTAGCATAGCTTCGTGTAATGGGTACTTGTTGCTTGGAGGTAAGCACTTGCTTCTTTTTATTGTTGGCCTTGGTCTTGACAAATGTGCTTGGAGGTGTGGCAACGTTGTTGACCTTGTTGATAAGATCATCTAGAGCCACACCCTTGTTGAATCTCACACAAGGCACTCCATTGATAATGTTCCTTCCATTTGCTTTACCAACATACCTATTGTAGCCAAGTCCATCCTTGATGTGGGGGTGTCTTGATGACTTGTACATGGTTGTTGTTTGCTTCTCCTTGCAACCATTCTTGATAACCATGTTTAATCTTTAAATCTCCTTATCTTTCTTTTCTAGCTCAACAAGGTTAGTACCACAAGCACTTATGTCATGATTATAACATCTTTTACATCCTTCACTAGTTGAAGCATTGGAATCACCGGATTCCTTATCATGGATGAAAGTGCTATTCCAAAGAGTTTCATAGCTAAGTTCAAGAGTATGATATTTATCTTTGAAGCTTGTGAGGCTTTCTTGAACCAAGCTATGTTGACTCTTTAAACTAGCTAAAGAGTCATTAACCAAAGAATGTTCCTTAGTCAAATGTTCGTATAGATCTTTGGCTAAAGATAATTCTTTGTTTAGTTTCTCAACTTCCTTAGAAAAGCATGCTTCAAGTTCAAGGTTCTTCTCCCTTTCCACTAGGAGCAATTCCCCTTGCGACTCGATGCATTCTTCCCGCTTTTCTAGTTCATGGATTAGCTTTATTATTTGAGAGCCGGCCGATTTGCCGAATTTCTTTATCATGTTGTTTGCAAGTTCATCATCACTTTCATCACAACTACTATATTCATTACTAGAGTGAGTCGGAGAGTTGTGTGGTACCTTCTCTCCCTTTCCCATAAGGCAAGTAGGAGTGTAGTAGTCGTTGTCGATGAGGTTTTCGAAGAGCCTAGGTGATAGAGATAAGTCGGTGAACAATGATGGTGACGAAGAATGATTGACGATGCGCTTGGGTTGAGAAGAAGAAGTCTCTTGAATAGCAATAGTTGCAACACCCTTCTTCTTCTCCTTGTCTTTGTCATTTGAATCATCACTTTCATCGTTTGATTCCCATTCTTCACCAAGATGTGCTTCACCTCTCTTCTTGCCTTTATGCTTCTTGTCATCATTTTTGTTGTGCTTGTACTTCATCTTCTCTTTTGGACAATCGGCAATGAAATGACCAATATCTCCACAACCATAGCAAAATCTTTTCTTGTATGGCTTGGCTCCACTCCTCTTCCTCTCCTTCTTCTTTTTCAAGTATTTTTTATAGTTTACAACTAATAGAGCTTCTTCCTCATCGGAATCTTCATCTTGTTCTTCATCACTTGACGGATCATAAATATCATTCTTCTTGCTTCTACCATGAGATGCCTTGAGAACAATATTCTTCTTTTGACTTGATGCTTCTTTTGCTTCATCTTCTAAACACTCATGGTGTTTCAACTTGGCAAGCATTTCTTGAGGTGTCATTGTGTCATAGTTAGGTCTTTCCATGATGACCGAAGCAAGAATGTTGTTCTTTTGTCTATACACTCTACACAACTTTCTAGCCGCCGAGTTGTCATCCCAATACGTGTCACCAAGAGCTCTTATTCTATTGATCAAGGTCATGAATCTATCAAACATAGCTTGGGTAGTTTCACCTTCAATCAGTCCAAAGTTCTCAATCTTGCCTTGAAGTAGCTCAATGTTTCCCTTTCTCACACTTTTATCACCTTCAAATGAAACCTTCAAGGTATCCCAAATTTGCTTTGCACTTTCCATGCCGTTTACCTTGTTGTAATCTTCTTGATTTAGGCATGATAGAATCAAGGAAGCAGCTGTAGCATTTTGTTGTATGTCAAGGTAATCTTCGGTTGTCAACTCATCATCTTCTTCCAAAGCTTTAACACCCACTTCCACAATCTCCCAACATCTTGCGGCAATAAGATGCATCTTCATTCTATGAGCCCAATCGGTATATCTAACTCCATCAAATTGAGGTGGTTTACCGGGGTTGATGATAGGCAAGTGTGTATTAGATTTGCTAAAAGAAGAGTACTCATATGGAACACGAGTAAACCCTTTAGATGACTTGATTGCTTCATTCTCACCATCTCCATCACCACCACTTGCCACATCTTCAATCTTCTTACTTACGGCTTCCTTCAACTTGTTCATCTCATCTTGCATCTTGTTCATTTGCTCTTTTTGTTGCTCTATAAGCCTGTCACTGAGTTTCCCGGCAAGCAACTCAACTAGCTTGTTCAAGGTGTCATCATCAAAGGTGGCCATGCTATTTCCTCACGCGGTGAAGCGCTAAACACGAGGAAACCTGCTCTGATACCAATTGAAAGGATCTAATAGGCCTAGAGGGGGGTGAATAGGCGGATCTAAAAACCTGAAACTCAAAACTCAACGCGGAAGTTAAAACACTGACCGGTACTACCGGTTGGTTTGGACCGGTACTACCGGTGAGGGATCACCGGTACTACCGACGTAGACCACCGGTACTACCGGTACCCTACTGAAACTAAGAAATCAGAGATTTGCGAGTTGTGATTTCAGATCTGAGTTTTACCCCACTACCGAAGATGATGTTGATGAAGTTTATGAACTCTCCTTTCTTGTTCCTTCACCAAGTAGTAGATCGAGCACCCACAACCTATGAAAGAGATATGAAAGAGGGAGAACACAAAGAACAAGTAATATCTCGAGAGAACACAAATAACAACAACAACAAGCACGCAGAACACAAGATTTAACCCGAGGTTCGGCAACCCCACTAAGGAGTTCCTACGCCCTCGTTGTTGAGGTGACCACTAAGGTCGGAGTCTCTTCCACCTCCTTGCCTCCCTCAAGCAACCACAAAGGTTAGCCCAAGATTTCCACTAAGAAAACAAGGGTGATACAAACACTTCGGGGTGCCCTCACAAGTAGAACAACACGGGCAACCACGAAGAACACCTAGCCGGCTAGGGTTCCAAGAACCCAAGAGTAATGAACACAAACCAAGCCAACTAGGAGGGGAATCAAGTGCTCAAGATGTGAAACGAAGCTTTCCACTCTTAAATCTCTCCTCTATGCACAGATCTGGCAAGGGATTCGATTTGAGAACAAAGAGGAAGAGAGAGAGGGTGAGTCAATGCTTGAGAGCTGTTTGTCTGAAGGTTGGTGGGAGTAAATGGTGTGGGCAACGGTTAGAAATGAAGGGGAGAGCTATTTATACTCTTATCTTCGAAGCGGTACCGGTACTACCGGTGAACCCACCGGTACTACCGATCCTAAGGGTTTCGACCGTTACAACCAACCTACTGAAGACTATTACGAGAAAATAGCCTACCGGTACTACCGGTCTTTCACCGGTACCACCGGTAGTACAGATTTTGGCGAAGACAAGTTTTGCGGGAAAAAGACTTACCGGTACTACCGGGCTTTCACCGGTACTACCGGTCAATGGCCGGTACTACCGGTCCACCACCGATACTACCGCTAGAACAAAAACTCGCAGAACTAAGGCGCTGACACCGGCGGGATTTATGCCTACCGGTACTACCGGTGGTTCACCGGTACTACCGGTACTCCCAGGCATAAAACACTTCTCTAAGTGTCCGTGAGTGCAAAGGTGTCTCTCAAACGCTTAAACAAACACAAATTGAGCACAAGTTTTCCTTCTAGATAGCCTAATTTGTATCCCTCTTGATAGTGCGGCGTTTCCTATATCTCAAGTCAAAAGATAAGATCTAATCGACCCACTTGAGACGGAATGCTTTCCAACCAAAGGAATTGAGGGTGCTAACATCACCAAATGTGACCATACAAATTCTTTCATTGAACTAACACCTGCATATTCACTTAGATAGACATGTTAGTCCCTAATTTGATTGTCATTAATTATCCAAAACCCACAACGGGGGCGAATGCACTTACACAATCTTTGGCCCAATGACCTAACATCTTGCAATTCTAACATGGCCGGTTACTTAGCGGTGCCTTAGGCTTTCCTTTCTTAATACTGCTCCTCTTGATCGGATCCTATTTCTGATATGGGTGATATCTGGTAGATATGCGAGGCGAATAATACTGAGGTGTAATCACCACAAGAGTATTGGTCATAGGTGCATTAGATTCATGAGATTTCTCGTGGCTCTTAGAAGCAGCATACACAACATTACAGTTCTCTTGAAGGATAGTATCACTGATAAACTCGTTAAAAGTCGCACACTTGCTATTGCACATGGCCTTCATCAATTTGGGACACAGTCCTCTTTTAAAACCTGCGATCTTCTTAACCTTCGTATTAACAAATTCCGGAGCATATCTTGATAAGCTGATGAAAGCATGTAGATATTCTGTTACGCTTTTGTCTCCTTGGGTGAGCTTCATAAATTTGGTGTGCTTGATTGCCATGAGGCCAGCAGGAACGTAATGTCTCCGAAATGCTTCCTTGAACTGATCCCAAACTACTTCCATATTCTTAGGCAGGGTATTCCGATGGTGACACCACCAAACACCTGCAGGTCCTCGCAACTGTTGCGAAGCATATTCTGCTTTCATATCATCTGCCACCTTGAGCACACGGAACTTTTGTTCGATAGTGTTCAACCATTCGTCGGCTTGAAGTGGTTCTTCTGCTTCTCGAAAAATAGGAAGCTCAGTATCCAAGAAATCCTTATAGTTGCTGTATTGGGCAGGCTCATGTTCCTAATGGACATGGTTTTTGACACTCTCGTCCAAGGCTCGCTGACTTTCGGCAAGCATTTGCAGCAAATCAGTAGAGGTAGGTTGCAGAGGAGACGATGACGGTTCTGTATTGCCACGACTTCGACTGCTAGAGCGAAACTGACGAGACATCTACAAGTAGGTGAAAACTAGTAAGCATTGATGACATCGGAAGGCTGCTGACGAATCATATAAGCATGAGGAAGAGATTGTATCCAACTATCCAAATTCCAATCTCAAAAGGGAGAAATTTCTTGGTTTGAGGTACGGATCTTCTGACAAGAGAATGACATCCAAGGAAAAAGGTTCACGAGAAGATAACACATTGGTGTAGCTCCATAATGGATCATGACTAGCAATCCTTGATACCTGCGCGTGCCGAGCAGCACAACCTTGTGTCGCGCGCCACAGGAGGCTCCTGATTTCGTCGCGGCACCATGGAGTACTAATCGCAACACCATTACCGAACACACACCCATGAGGAATCCTCACGTGTCAGGAATTAGGCATGTAGAAACAGTATCATCCAAAGAGAGGGTAGCAAACAAGGATGGATACAAGGGTAGAAGCAATGGAGAGGTGAATTGCAGATCAAAACACATCCCAACTCGAGGAGATACATCTTGAAATTGTATCTTGTTTTCCTTCATGGGCCAGGTATGAATTGGGTTTCAAGGCTGACACTACTGACCACTCCACTAGGTTGGTCGACTACCACAATTCTTCACGAAAGAAATGCAACTATTTATGGGACAACTATTTGGGGGAAAGAAAATTTTTAAAGAATGAAATAAGCAATTTATAAGGGAGGGAGTAATGCAGAATGTAATGTATGATGCGAACATGGTGCATGCACGAACCGTACGTCCTCACAAACCTAGGAAGAATTTGAAATTTCTAGCGTATAGTTTGGTGGCATACACACGTTCTCTCAATAATGATAACTAGTCGCTCTACAGGGAACATTGTTAGTGTACCTGCAGAAAATTGCATTTCAGCCCAACAATTCCCAATATAGCACACAAGAAAGCAGTAAACTAAATACTTTCCATACATACATCCCCCGATGTATATACTTCAGTATCAAAGCTACCCGACAAATATACCCACAATTAAGTACTTTCATAATCACATGATTAAACATGTAAGTATGCTAGTAACCACAACTACTCTCTCCTAGACCGACGGTTGGACGGTCATGCTCTCACAACTCCCACTTACTAGGGCGTAGAGGTATTTTGATCCATACATTACCACCCAAGCGGATGGCATCCATACAATAGCACGCCGTATGGACAACGAAACAGAAAACAAGCAAGAACCCCTAAGTTAGTACCTTAGTAAGCCACCTAATATTCCTTATTTGGGCATATAGGATATGACCACTGGCACTCTTTAGATTAAAATTAACATTTTTCATAAAAGCTTTTGTTTAAATACACAAATGACATGTTTAACTGTTAAATCGTGCTCCGATGCCAGTTATAACAGAACCGTCCAAATTATAAGAGCACCAGTTCAAAAACAATCACCGAAACGATCAAATTCTTAAACTTGAGCCCATATAACTCCGGTAGTCCACGAAATCACGAAGGATTTCAAACCAAACCGAGAGCAACCAAGATCGTAGTGATTCAACATAACACAACACTTGTTACAACAATTCGTAAGTAGCTCTCATACATCGGAGTACAAATAATTTATTACAAAACTAAAATAAAGATTAGCGGAAGCAACATAATTTCTGAAACCATTTAATTTCAAATACTGCCAGTACATAGTCATATCCAGCAAAAGTATACCAGAAGAGATACTACAGAGACCATGCCCATATGGTCTAGTCTTCACGCCCACAAGGCGAAGACAATTCTTGCAGCAACAAGTACGAATCTGCTACCTGCAACAGGTGGGAATAAACCTTGAGTACGAGAAGGTACTCAGCTAGACTTACCCGACAAAAACCAGAAACAACGGTGACACCAAGGAGTTTGCAAGGCTTTATAAAGTGGGCTAGGTTGACTCATTTGCATAAAAGCTTATTACAGATAAGTAATCATTAATGCTTAAGCATCAAGTTAATAATCATTAACCTGTCATCTAGATTAGCACCTATACTAGAGCAATCACTTTATTAGGAGCACACAATATTAACCATAGCAGGTATAATAAGGCCATCATCATCATTATCATCAATTCCAAACCATCATTAATAATTAGTGTATCTACGCTGGAGATAACCAGTCAAGTTTCTCACTATCCAGGAGAGACGACGACTCGAATCGATTCCAACTCAGCTGAGGGGGGTATTCCTGACACTCACCCGGCAAACCCCGCTAAAGGTAGCCGTAGATAACCTTTGGTACAACTCAGGGTGGGCCCGAACAGCGCCGCGTTCTCGGGAATACCAGTGACCAGGATGCTCAGGACTTTTAACTCACCTGCCCTTGGACCCTTTGGCTCCCTTCCAAGGCGACATTCACTTTTCGACTTCGCAGCCTGAGTTGAGCTACTAGGCTTCGTGGTCGGCAACCTCAGGCTGGCCAACTAAATGCCAGGCATGCGTTCAAAATGACATAGAAGGCTCTAGGTCTCGGTCCTTAATCGACACAGACGGGGATAGATCCACACCCAAGACCTCCATGCCTTGCTGCTTCACTATCGTTATCCCGCCTGGTCTCATTTCATTTCATTAACACATGGTTCATTTCCATGATAGCAAATATAGCCAATCGTGACCTGACAAAGCCCTATATCTCGCAGGTGACAGGAAATCACCCGACTTCTACCGGTCTAATTTAGCAGGGCTAAGCATAGATACGATCCTATCTACATAGGATTCAAGGTTCGAATTCCTGGACAAGGAGTGTTATCAATGCAGCAAGGGTTTCCAACCAACTCCTATCACGTAATGCAACAATACATATAACATGTATATAAAGATAATTGCTTTGAAAGTAGGAGGCTTATAATGCTCCGGGGCTTGCCTTAACCGAAAGAAGAGGTATCAAGGTTCGGCTTCAAGAACGGTTCCCACGTCTTCTCCGGCTTCGTCGGACTGGACCTCTGGCTCCTGAATGGACTTCAACTTTGGGTTCCACGCCTAGCGAGACTTCGCTCGAGACACGATCCTCGACACACCTATTGCATGTATATGCATCCAATGAATTTCATGTATGCACCAAGGATGACATGCTGATTTATGAACATTCATGAATGATGTGAAGATGGATGTAATGACATAGAAACAACATGAGCACAAAACCAAGTCATGTGGTGCTCTACTCAAATCACTTCAAGCTTAGGTGCAAATTTCCTCTCTGGTATTAACATGTTTGAACATCTCTAAGAAACCACTAAGTGCCACAAGGTAAGACTAAACACACACATAACAAGATTCCAGCAATTTAGTATTTCCAACAAGTTATCAACAGTAGCTAAGAACATTCATAGCTGGAGTTCTACAAATCCAAATGACTTGCAAGAAGACAGTATGGAAAGCTTATGAAATTGTCTATATTTCATTTATAAACATCTAAGCATGATTTCATCATTTACCAAGTTAAAATAGCACATGTACAGAATCTGTTCTGAAAGGTCTTGATGGCTAGAGGGGGGGTGAATAGCCTTTTAAAATTTTCTACAAAGACAAGCTAAACAAGTTTATCAATATAACAAATAGCGAGAAGCGAGTTTTGCTTAGCCTACGGGGTGTTTGTAAGCCACCTAACCAATTCATAATTCTAGTATTTGCACTCAACCACACAAGTCAAACCGAGAAGGTAACTACAACTACAACTAGCAAGCTACACAAAGGAGCTACTAAAGCAAAGCTAACTAGCTAGCAAAGATAACTAAGAAAGTAATGCGGAGTTGAGTTGTGAGAGTTTCACCGAGGGGTGAAGTAATGAGCCAACCAATATGATCAACAATGAATACCAAGATAACCGAACACCAGGATCAATCAATCACAATATGAAAGTGATGACACGAACATTTATCCTGAGGTTCACGTGCTTGTCGACACGCTAGTCCCCGTTGTGTCCCTCTTCACCACGTGGTTTGGTGGCTAATCGGTCTCACACCGAGCCTCTCAAAAGGCGCCACAAGAACCTACCAAATGGTAAAAGGTTGCAATGACACGAGCAATATACTAACGTTGCCTTTGGCGCTTCGCCGAGGTAGGCACAAACCCCTCACAATCACCGGAGGTGGCCAAGAACAATCACCAACTCTTGCCAACGCCTCCAAGCTGCTCCAAGCCGTCTAGGTGGCGGCAACCACCAAGAGAAACAAGAATCCCGCAGCAAATCAACCACCAAGTACCAACTAGATGCAATCTCACAATGCAAATGCACTTGGATCACTCAATCTCACTTCGAATATGCAAAGAAGCAAGAGAGATGAGTGGGAGGGGAGTTGCTTAGCTCAAAGTGCTCACAAGTACGTCAAATGTTCAAGAGATATCCGAGAGAGTGAGCCTTGAGCCGGCCAACGAGTATTTATAGACGTACCCCTTCGAATAGAGCCGTTAGAAACTTAAACAGCCGAAATCGTGCTGACCGGACGCGCTGGTCCAACTGACTGGATGCGCCGGTCGCGCAACGGCTAAGTCACGAAACACTAACCGAACGCGCTGGTCCAACTAACCGGACGCGCTAGTCGCATAGTGGCTAACTGCGAAGCAACGACCGGACGCGCTGGTCCCGTGACTGACCGGACGCGCTGGTCAAGCCTAAGCAGCGTACAACGAAACAGTGACCGAACGCGCTGTAGAACTGACCGGACGCGACAGTGCCAGCATCCGGTTAGAGTCCAGTAAGCTCCCTGAACGACCGGACGCGTCCGATCGTCTATGACTGGACGCGCTGCGCGTCCGATCATTAACCTAAAACAAGCGCAGATACTAAACGCTGACCGGACGCGTCCGGTCAAACAGAGACCGCGTCCGGTCACCTCTGTGACCTCCGTTCGCCTCTGTTTCTTTTCTAACTTCTGGCGTAGTGGAAAAAAGTCGTTTCAACTCCTCGAAAACGCCTGAATCCCGCCTCGCAAGCTCGGCGGGAGGGAGAGAGGACCCTAAACCCTCTCTACCGCTCAAACTCCACCGCCTTCGCAAACGTGCTAACACCACCAAGTGATCTTATCATGTGTGAGTGTGTTAGCATTTTCACAATCATTTTTCGAGGCGATATTAGTTCTATCCAAATGCATATGATTATGAAATATACACCTAAAGGCACTTAGGAGTTCAATAGCCGCGTCATTCCCCTCTTTATAGTACGGCTATCTATCCTATAATGTAACCACACCCACTAGGTGTCTTGGTTACTAAAACACAACCTTTAAGCATATACCTTTGCCTTGATAACATAGGGTTGCGTCCAAATCCAAGTGTGGCCATCATGATCACCATGTCCGTCTTGCCACCAACCTTGGAATGTACTAATCCTCATATGCTACATACAACTTAGGCATAGGATTAGTACTTAGGCATTGTCACTAATTACTAACACCAAATATAGGACTTTCAATCTCCCCTTTGTTGGTAATTGGTGACAAACCTTTCACAAAGATATTATGATAAAATTTTGATTGAACCCATGTCACATTGTCCAAGTATATTACCATGTGTAAGAATTATGGACATGTGATCATAAATTCAAATTGATAGCAATGGCTCCCCCTACATGTATGCTATATGTTTGGATTTTGGAAGCATACATGTTAGATAGGAAAGATTAGGAGCATTGACTACCAATAGGTGCTAAGTGTTTAAGATTATAGACCTTTGAAGCGTGATACCATCGGAGTAGCGATAAACACTATCTTAGCACCTTGTGTAGTTAGATATCACTTGGAAAAGCATAAACATAACTAGAGACCACGTGAGATCAACATTATAAGCAAGGCTCTAGTACCACTATGAAAAAACATGAAGCAAGAAAAATCTAACTACTTCCTATTCATGCTAGTACCTCAATGCATCATTCAAATTATACTAGCAAGTCACCACACAAGCAATGTATCAGAGAAAAAGAAATGCATAACTATGCATCATACATATGAAGTGCACATGAAAATGCAACATTCATGTTTAAGAGCTTGCTCCCCCTACTTGTGTGCTTAAAATTTTAGTTGATCCTCTTCTTTTATCAATTCTCCCCTTTAGGTTTTCTCACCCTTGAACAACATTTTTCTCCCTCTTTGTGCTTCTCCTCCTTTGAGTTCTATCTTTGTGAACAATATTTTCTCCTCCTTTGGCACCAATGACCACAGAGGACCAATTTTAGATAGATTATCATGTTGAATTATGAGGTGAGGATCAAGTTTGTGATTCAACCTAGATTTGCTTCGGTTTGATCTAAGGGCAAGCTTCTTCACACCTCACTAGAAGGGTTATCATGCACCATATTGAAGCAAATATTTAGACAAGTTTTCTAGATTAAACACTTAGGATTACAAGCTACTTAAACAAGTTATATGCTACCACTAGATCATACAAGTCATGGAAACTATAGTGGCACCATATAAACTTTAAATTCATTTGATTTTCATGAATGAGCCTAGAACATGTAAATTATGACTAGATGCACTAAACAAATCCTTAGCATAAAATGTATGACATGTCAACCAATTGTACCTAGGGGATCGAAGGAGAGGCATGTCATATATGGGGTGCATCAACTCATGTTGGAGAAGTCAAGTATGTTCAACTCATTCTTTAGCTTGTGAAATCTCTTCTCATCAAGTGGCTTGGTGAATAGATCGGCTAGTTGATCTTCGGTGCCCACACTCTCAATAGTAATGTCACCCTTTTGTTGATGATCTCTAATAAAGTGATGACGAACATCAATATGCTTTGTTCTTTGATGTTGAACCGGATTGTTGGTTAGCTTCACAACACTTTCATTGTCACATAGCAATGGCACATTCTTGAAATTGATTCCAAAATCCTTCAATGTTGCCTTCATCCACAAGATTTATGCACAACAACTACCCGCGGCGATGTATTCGGCTTCAGCGATAGATAGTGCAATACTATTTTACTTCTTGGATGACCATGAGACAAGTGATCTTCCCAACAATTGACAAGTCCTGGAAGTGCTCTTTCTCTCCACTTTGTCACCGGTATAGTCGGAATTCGAATATCCAACTAGCTCAAAGCTTGCACCTTTGGGATACCACAATCCAATATCTTGTGTATGCTTTAAGTACCTTAATATTCTTTTTGTTGCCTTCAAATGACTTTCTCTTGGTGAGGCTTGAAATCTTGCACACATACATACACTAAACATCACATCGGGCCTTGATACCGTCACATAGAGTAGGCTACCAATCATTGATCTATATAGTTTTTGATCCACCATGTTGCCACTCTTGTCACTATCCAAGCTTCCACTAGTGCTCATTGGAGTAGTGATTCCTTTTGCATCTTCCATACCAAACTTCTTTAGCATATCCTTTATGTATTTGGTTTGGCTTACAAATGTTCCTTCCTTCATTTGTTTAATTTGAAGTCCAAGAAAGAAACTAAGTTCACCAATCATTGACATTTCAAATTCCTTTGCCATTATTTTCCCAAACTCATCACAATAATCTTGATTGGTTGAACCGAATATGATATCATCAACATATATTTGCAATACAAACAAGTCTCTCCCAATCTTCTTGGTGAATAGAGTAGTATCCACTTTGCCCATGACAAATCCTTTGGATAGCAAGAAATCCCTCAATCTTTCATACCATGCTCTAGGTGCTTGTTTCAATCCATACAAAGTTTTTCTCAACTTGTAGTCATGATTGAGTTTCTTGTCATCTTCAAAACTGGGAGATTGCTCCACATACACCTCCTCTTGGATGTACCCATTGAGAAATGCACTCTTCACATCCATTTAATATAGCTTGATATTGTGAGCACAAGCATAGGCAAGTAGAATTCTAATTGCTTCCAATCTTGCAACCGGGGCATAAGTTTCACCAAACCCTCTCTACCGCTCAAACTCCACCGCCTTCGCAAACGTGCTAACACCACCAAGTGATCTTGTCATGTGTGAGTGTGTTAGCATTTTCACAATCATTTTTCGAGGCGATATTAGTTCTATCCAAATGCATATGATTATGAAATACACACCTAGAGGCACTTAGGAGTTCAATAGCCACGTCATTCCCCTCTTTATAGTACGGCTATCTATCCTATAATGTAACCACACCCACTAGGTGTCTTGGTTACTAAAACACAACCCTTAAGCATATACCTTTGCCTTGATCACGTAAGGTTGCGTCCAAATCCAAGTGTGGCCATCATGATCACCATGTCCGTCTTGCCACCAACCTTGGAATGTACTAATCCTCATATGCTACATACAACTTAGGCATAGGATTAGTACTTAGGCATTATCACTAATTACCAACACCAAACATAGGACTTTCACCAACTCGCTGCTCGGCCTAGCTCGCTGGTTCCCGCTTGATGGCGCTGACGCCTAGGTCCCACCTGTCGAGGAGAACAGAGACAGGGGAGCGGCTGTGGCCAGCGTTTGCTCACCGACGGCGATAGCTCCGACGGTGCTAAAGTTATCATCGTGCTCGCCATGATGAGACACACCCATGGATGCCTCAGGTTTGGCTTCTACCAGCGTCTACCTATGGTAGTGATGTGCACAGCGGACGGCGGCAAGGTCACGGTGAAAATCCGGCAACGGCGAGCTCGCACAGTCCCACCTAAGCTCGGTACGAGCTTTGCGGTGTCAAGGTGAAGCCAATTGCGAAGAAAAGGGAGAAAAGGGAGCCTCTAAGTACTCCAGCCACGGTGAGCTCGATCTCCGGTGAGGTCGAGTCATGGCAGCGGCAGTAGATTAGGCAATATGCCCTCACCTTGGCCGAAAGACTCAATGAGAGGGTGAACAGGGTAGAGGGGATGATGGTGAAGCTATGGGTAGGTTTTTGTGGCTAGCGGTGCGGTGGCGCTCTCACATGAGCTCACCAAAGCTCGCGGTGGTGATGGTGTGGAGTTTTTCCGCTGCAGTGGAGACAGCAGAGAGGGAAAGGAATGGCGAGCGAGAGCGAGGGGTGAGGTGTCAGCTCGGCCTTCACATTTGTGCATGCGCTCGCGACGTGGAGGCATCGGCAGAGCGTGAATGCCACGCGGTGGCTCGGCTCTAAGCCGGCCGCCACGACAGCGCCTGCTCTCTGAACCCATGCCCGATCGGAGCGACAGATAGGGCAAGTTGGGAGCTCAAGATCTCGCAAACGAGTTCGAATTGGGCCAAAGTGCTAAATACAAAACTATAGTTCTAAGTAAGATCTCCAAGTTTGTCAATAGGATCATGAGCTAACTCGGCTTGGTTAGTGAGATACAGCGTCCCAAAGTAGGTCACATGGAACTGAACTGAAAATTGAGCGAAACCCCGACTGAACCCAATTTTTCCCCGCTCTATATTTCCTAAACCAGTGAGAATTAGATGATGGTGTTATTGACAATATTGTAGAGCTAAGTGAGTAATACAAAAGTGTCAATATGGGTTAGAGCTGGTTTGGTATGGTTTTCAAACTACAAGCTCCCAAATATGGTTACATGAAACTGAAATCCATTCCAGACTTAGCTGATTTTTCAGTGCTGAAAAACAGCCCCTACACCTGACTTGTGGGCCATGTTAGGGCATGTTCCAAGCATTTTCATGAGTTGACCACTGAAAAACTTTTGTTCCTCATGAAATTTGGCACAAACTTTGTTAAGGTGGCACAGCCATGCAAAAACTCTAGGCTATACTTTTTGTTAAGTCAAACAAGGAAGATCCTAATGGTCAACTAGTCAAAGCATGAGTCAAGATGGAATTAGGGCATGGCATAAACATAAACCCTAGGTCAAATTGCTTAACTAACAAGATACACATATTACCAAGGCCTTAAACACACATTAGCATCACCTATGCATAAGAGTTACTCAAGTAGGCATTGAAACACTATTGTTATAACT
Source organism: Saccharum hybrid cultivar R570 (assembly GCA_038087645.1). Lineage (NCBI taxonomy): Eukaryota > Viridiplantae > Streptophyta > Magnoliopsida > Poales > Poaceae > Saccharum > Saccharum hybrid cultivar. Next base: position 19,992,595 of record JAQSUU010000139.1, read on the forward strand.
AATGAAACATCACTAACATAATTATTGAAACCTAATGTTGCATATGTTTCAGGAGCATGTTTCACATGTTTTCAAGCATAATAAAACTAACACATGTTCTAGCATGGTCTAGATACAAGATATTATCACTACCACCCATAACATACATATGTTGCAATGTTGCAAGGTCATGTTTCAAGCAAGGATGCACATGAAATAATGATGCTTATGGTAATGCCATGCTATGACCATGCTCAAATGATGCTAAAATGCAAGGCAAACACCTGGGGTGTTACAAACATGACCAAGCCTTCTATGCCATAACCATCCTATACTAGATTTACTAAGCAAGCATGATGTCAATTGTGTCTCACTATCATTGAAGTCAACCAAGTATAAGCTACCATGTCTAAATCCTTTGAATATCAAGTTTGATCCATCAACACTTATGACTTCAACATCATCACTACTAAATATGCACTTGAAGCCAAGATCACAAAGTTAAGCCACCGATAAAAGATTGAAATCCAAGCTCTCAACTAGCAACACATTAGATATGCTCATGTCATTTGAGATAGCAATTTTACCAAGCCCCTTGACCTTGCCTTTCTTGTTGTTGCCGAAAGTGATAGCATCAAAACCACCATTTTAACTTGAATCAATTGATTTGAACATACAAGAATCCCCGGTCATATGTTGAGTGCACCCACTATCAAGCACCCAATGCCTTCCTCCGGCTTTGTAATTGACCTACAAGACAAGATCAATTCTTTTTAGGTACCCAAACTTATTTGGGTCCTCCAAGGTTAGTGACCAAGTTCTTTGGTATCTAAATGGCTTTCTTCTTTGAGCCCATCCATGGTGCACCGATGAACTTAGCATGAACACCATTTGTACCCTTGGTAAGTATATAGAAGGAATCAAACTTAGTTGAGGATACATTAGCATTGGATTTCTTATTCATGCAATGTTGCTCTATGTGACCAACTTGCTTGTAACTTTTGCAATAGCTACCATTGTTCTTCACAAAACGAGTCTTGTGAGGAGCAAAAGCGGTCTTACCTTTCTTGGGGTTATAGCCCAATCCCTCTTTATAGAGAGAAGCTCTTTGGCTACCCAAGCATATAAGCAAGCGGTCCTCACCACCATAAGCCTTAGCTAAGGTGTGATTAAGCTCTTTTACCTTCTTCTTGAGATTTTCATTCTCAACTATAAGTGTGGAGTCACAAGTGAAACCATCACTACTAGATGAGGATGATGTAGATGTGCTACATGAAGGGTTAGTGGGAGCAACAACAATAGGCTTATGAAAGGATTCATCAATTATATCACATGATATGCCTATGTTGCAAGTTTTAGCTTTCTCAACATTAGTTGGTATGTTTTCACATTTTTCAACTAGAGAAGAATGAGCTTCTTCAAGCTTGGTGTGAGACTTTTGAAGCTTCTTATGGTCTACCTTTAGACTCGCATAAGACGCCCTAAGCTCATCAAGTTCTTGCATAAGGTTTTTCTTTTCCTTAAGCAAGCCCTTGCACTCCTTTCTAGATTCCTTAAAATATTAAGTGCAATCTTCTAGCATAGTGATTAGTTCATCTTTAGTGAATTCTTCTTCATCACTATCACTATCACTAGCATTATCATTATCACTCTCATCGTTGGATGATACCTTAGCGGCCTTAGCCATGAAGCACGATGGAGTGTCGAAGAGGGAGACCTTCTCTTAGATGGCAATGCTAGCATATCCCTTCTTCTTGCTCTTGTTGTCATCCTCATCATCACTTGAGGAATCATCACTATCCCAAGTAGCAACATGAGAATCATTCTTCTTCTTATGAGAGCTCTCCTTCTTTTCTTGCTTCTTCTTTTGCTTCTTCCTCTCCTTCTTGATAGCATCTTCATCATCACTATCATAAGGACACTTTGCAATGAGATGGTCCTTGCTATGGCATCTAAAACATCTCATGGTATGCTCATTTTTCTTGGATGAGTTCTTCCTTCTTCTTGCATGATAGTCTTTCTTCTTCATAAATTTGCCAAATTGCTTAACAAAGAGAGCCATCTTCTCATTAATGTCATCACTATCACAAGAGCTTTAGTCTTCATCACTTGATGATTCAATCTTGGACTTGCCCTTGGATGTGGTGGCTTTGAATGCCACACTCTTCTTCTTTTCATTATCCTTCTTCTCACTTTCCTTTTTCTTCTTCTTGACCAACTCCTCCTTCTCATCTTCTCTATATGAGTCATCGGTCATCACTTCTTGGAATACTTGTTGAGGAGTTGAATCCTTCAATGTAGTCCTCACTAGCACGGTGATCAATGTATTAAATCTCTTGGGCAAGCTTCTCACGAACTTCATAGAGAATTGGTTGTCCTTGACCTCCTCACCAAGTGCCTTGAGCTCATTGACAATGACTTACAACCTATGAAACATCTCCGATACACTCTCACCTTCTTGTATCTTGAAGCTAGAAAACTTTTCTTGTAAGATATATGCTTTAGCGGTCTTTGTGCCTTCGGTGCCCTCAAAAGTTTCTTCTAGCTTGGCCCAAGCATCATAAGCAATCTCAATGTTCTTCACTTGCTCAAAGGTCTTGTCATCTAGTGTCTCATGAAGAGCACTAATGGCAATATCATTGCATTGGAGCTTCTTTTCTTCCACCGGTGTAGGTGCTTCCAGATTAGCAACCTCAAATTTTGTTTCGGTGACCTTCCACACTTCTCTATTGATTGACTTGAGGTGTGCGGTCATCTTAACCTTCCAATATGCATAATTTGTGCCATCAAAATAAGGTGCCTTCTTGGTGTTGTTGATGTGTAAGCTTAATTGAGCCATTTCTTTTTCACCGTAGGTTGTTAAGCCTCAAATAAACGGTGCCTCAGCTCCGATACCACTTGTAAGGTCCAAATGGCTAGAGGGGGGTGAATAGCCTATTTAAAACTTCTACAAGAATTACTTAACCACAAGTTAGTATGAAAGGTGGCGAAGCAAAAGCACTAGCTCTAACTAATTAAGCAAGCCACCGACACATGTCTAGTACAAGGCTATCCACTAAACACAACAACAACTACAAACTAGAAACAAGAAGTAATACTAGAGAAGAGCTTCGAGTGATTATACCGTCGTGTAGAGATGAGAAGTACCAATCAATCAATCACACAAGAGAAATCCTCGGGAAGAGAATGACACAAGAATTTATCTCGAGGTTCACTTGCTTCTCGGCAAGCTACTCCCCGTTGTGGCGATACACCCACTTGTCGATTCGCGAGCTAATCGACTATCAAGAGTCGAGCCCTCGGCGGGCACCGCACAACCGCACACAAGATAGAGATCCTCCAAACCACGAGCTCCACTAGAGTATCCAATTTGTGAACTCCCGTGGGGAAGGATCAAGAACCCCTTACAACACTTGGTGAGGGCTCCAACAATCTCCAATTGCGAGCTCAATCACCTTCGCTGCTCCAAGCCGTCTACCGTGTCGGGAAACACGGAAGAGTAACAAGAAATCTACAGCAACTCGAAGATCAAGTGCCTCTAGAATGCAACTCTCAAGCAATGCACTTGAATCTCACTCAATCTCACTCAAGATGTGCAACTATGCAAAGAGATGAGTGAAGGGGTTGTTCTCTAGCTCAAAGGATGTCTCTAGGTCTCAAAATATGCAAGAGTTACCCTCAAACCCCGGACATCCTCTATTTATAGCGAAGGGGTACGCAGCTAGCCATTACCGGACGACACAGTTCAAAACGTGATGACCGGACGCACCGATCAGGGTGACCGGACACGTCCGGTCACTACAGGACAAGCGTGAACAGTGCGCGTCAGAAGTTACCGTTGCTATGACCGGACGTGCTCTAACGTTTGACCGGACGCGCTGCTCCTGGCGTCCAGTCGGAGTCTAGTAAGCTCCCAGCACGACCAGACGCGTCCGATCGTACGTGACCGGACGTGCCGCGCGTTCGATCATCACTCCGCTGCGCTCTGCCCCTCTAGACGTCTGACCGGACGCACCGGTTCCGTGAGGGACCGGACGCACCGGTCGCGCGCTCTTCTTCTGCGCACTGGTGAACTGACCGGACACGCTGGTCATGCCAGACCAGCGTCCGGTCACAAACCCTCGCGCCTGACAACTGCTGAGAACTGACCGGACGCGTCCGGTCAAATCGTGACCGCGTCCGGTCACCACAGTGACCGCCGTTCGCCTCCGTTTCTTTTCTGACTTCTGGCGCAGTAGAAAATAGGCATTTCACTTCCCCAAAAAGCGCCGAATCCCGCCTCGCAAGCTCGGCGGGAGGGAGAGAGGAACCCAAACCCTTCTACCACTTAAACTTCATCGCCTTCGCAAATGTGCTAACACCACCAAGTGTACACCAACATGTGCATGTGTGTTAGTATTTCATAAACATTTTTCCAAGGCGTTATGTTAGCTCTTTACTAGATCCTAATGCATATGCTCAAGACAATGATCTAGTGGCACTTGATTCCCGAGCTAACCGTGATTGCCCCTCTTGATAGTCGGCTATGTATCCTAAATCCGGTCAATCACTTCTCTACTCATCTTAGACCGACAAAAGGAAAACCCTATGGTTATACCTTTGCCTTGCGCTCTTAGATCCTTCTCTTCCACTTGATCGTCATGTTCCTCATATTATGTGCATCTCCACCATAATCATCATTTCATGTCCATGCACCATCTCTTTGTGATCTTGTGGCCACCACTCCTTGCCATATGAAAGCATCTAGGCCCCGAGGTTTGGTTTCGGCAATTGATGACAACGCTTTATTACCATGACTAACGTGTGTTTTGCAGAAACTTTGGTAAGTTAGGTCATGGAGGTTTTAACTGCTTTGGGCACCATGGTATTCATGCCCCTTGATGGAAATCGTTTCGGTTTTCAAAAGAGTGACGTCAAGATTAAGGACGGTTAGTTCCGGATGTCGAGGTTGAGAGACATTTGGAATAGTCGTTAGGATCTTCGTTTTTCTCTTTTGGCCGTACTATTAAGAGGGGCATGAGCGGGTAGCTTGACCTAGGCGAGTCCTATGTTTAGGTGTGGTGCACACTTGTTAAACTTGGCGCTAGGCAGCTCTAGAATAGCTCAAAGTTCAGTTGGAAGTAACTTGGTTCAAGTTGTGACGTGTTTCGGAGAGTTTCGGGTTGTTTTCCCTTGACCGGACGCGGTCCTCGGCATGACCGGACGCGTCCGGTCAGTTCAGTTCCGCGGCTAGGGTTTCAGCTCTGACGACCGGACGCGGTCCTCGCGAGGACCGGACGCGGTGGTCAGAAGTCAACCTGTGTCACTTGAGGGAAACACCCGATCGGACGCGACCTGGGTGTGATCGGCGCGTCCGGTCACAGTCCAGTAAGGTCCAGAGACGACCGGACGCGTCCGGTCATCACCGATCGGACGCGGTCGCGCGTCCGGTGCGAGTACAGTATGCTCCCTGCACGATCGGACGCGTCCGGTCACCCCTGACCGGTGTGTCCGGTCACTCAGTTGTTTTTCGGATTTCGACCGTTACGAGCGACCGGCGCGTCCGGTCAGTTCGACCGGCGCGTCCGGTCAGCTCGTGTTTTGCTGAGTCAGCAGGTAACGGTTCGTTTTGTTTGTGGGGTGTATAAATACATCCCCACCACCTCTTTTAGAGGCCTCTTGCTCATTTGATCAGCTGATAAACACCTTTGGAGTGCAAGGGAGTGCAAGAGCACTAGTGAGGATAGAGATTTGAGAATCAAAGCTTGAGAGTTCCTCACTAGCGATTAGAGAGTAGCAAGTGTGCATCCACTTTCTCATTTGGGCTCGTAGTGGTCAAGTGAGAGTTCCAGCTTGTTACTCTTGGTGATCGCCATCACCTAGACGGCTTGGTGGTGATTGGGAGTTTGGTGATCATCCGGCGGAGCTTGTGGATGACCCAACTCGTCTTGTGAGCGGTTGTGGGTGATTCACCGCGACGGAGTGTCAAAGAATCAACCCGTAGAGAGCACTTGATCCTTGCGCGGATCAAGGGGGAGCTACACCCTTGCGCGGGTGCTCCAACGAGGACTAGTGGGGAGTGGCGACTCTCCGATACCTCGGAAAAACATCGCCTTGTTCCTTGCCCCTTTACATTCAAGCATTTACATTCTCGTATTTACTTTCATTGCTTGTTTACATTCCTAGACTTGCCATGCTAGACTAGGATTGGAAACTAGGGTGCAAAACTTTGTTTCGGTAGACTCTCTAGGAACACAAGTAGACACTAGGGGTGAATTTCGGCTTGTAGGATTTATTTCTTGCATCTAATTTTTAGAAAAGCCCAATTCACCCCCCCTCTTGGGCATCTTGATCCTTTCACCATATACACCTTCATCACATGTGTTGCTTATGCCTAACTCAAAACACTTAACAATTGACATTAGCAACTTGGTGTCATTAATTACCAAAACCAAACTTGGGCTTTCAGCCGGTGATGGAGATTTTCTTTAAGTCATCGTGAATAGAAACGGAGGCAAACAGAGGTCACTAGGGTGACCGAACGCGGTCTCGGCTTGACCGGACGCGTTCGGTCAGTGGCTGCTGATGTGTGCGGCGTGGTGTAAGGTCCAAATGGCTAGAGGGGGGTGAATAGCCTATTTAAAATTTCTACAAGCTTCACTAAACAACAAAGTTAGTATATAAGATGATGAAGCTAATTCTAGCACTAGATCAACTACTTTTATGCAAGTCACAAATACAATTCTAGTGCAAGGCTATGATCCCCAGTTCAGACCAACAAAGCTAAGTCTCTAGACTAATTACCCCTAAGTGATACAAACTATTCTAAGTACACTAGACAAAATCTAGTGCTAATTGACTATCAAGAGTCAAACCCTCAGCGGGTGCCATACATCCACTCACAAGATGGGGATCCTCGAAGCCACGAGCTCCACTAGAGTAGCCAATTTGCGAACTCCCACGGGGAAGGCTCAAGAACCCCTCACAATCACTTGGTGAGGCTCGAAACAATCTCTAATCACGAGCTCAACACCACTGCTGCTCCAAGCCATCTAGGATATCAGGAAACACCCAAGAGTAACAAGAAATCCGCAGCCAACTCAAGGATCAAGTGTCAGTAGATGCAAATCACTAAGCAATGCACTTGAATCTCACTTAATCTCACTAGAGTATGCAACCAAGCAAGGAGATGAGTGGAGGGGAAGTTCTCTAGCTCAAAGTATGTCTCAAGTGTTCAAAGAGTCCAGAGAAAGGTCCCAAAACCGGTCAAATAACTATTTATAAGCATCCCCAAAGAATAGAGCCGTTAGGCTCGAGATGCCGCTCTGCGCGCGTTGACCGGATGCTCTGATCAGATCGACCGGACGCGGCCAGCGTCCGATCGCACCAGCGTGACTTTGCCAATGCTCGCCACGTGTCCCTTTTTGAATATCGCTCATTAGATTTCCAACGGTCACGAAACGTTACGCTCTCAGGTATAGTGTGACCGGACGCGCTCCATGCCATGACCGAACGTGACAGTGCTAGCATCCGGTCGCTGTCCAGAGAGGTTAAAGAGAGCGACTTTGTCAACCGGACGCGCCACCGCGTCCGATCAGACTTCCCTCCGTGTTGCTCTCCTAGGTGTGTGACCGGACGCGCCGGTCCCGCGAGTGATCGGACGCGCCGGTTGCAAACCCTAGTGCCCCATGCCACGCACAACTGCTGCCACTGATCGGACACGCCGGTCATGCCGAGACTGTGTTCGGTCGTGCATCCGGTAACACGTTCGGTCACCCAGTGACTTCCTTTCGCCTCCGTTTATTTACCTCCGGCGCAGTGGAAAATAGACGTTTCACTTCCACAAAAGCGCTGAATCCCGCCTCGCAAGCTCGGCGGGAGGGAGAGAGGAACCCAAACCCCTCTCTACCCTCAAACTTCACCTCCTTCGTAAATGTGCTAACACCACCAAGTGTTCACCATCTTGTGCTCGTGTGTTAGCATTTTTTCAAATATTTTTCAAGGAGTTAGCATCTCACTAGATCCTAAATGCATATGCTCAAGAATATGGACCTAGTAACACTTGATTCATGAGATGACCATGATTACCCCTCTTGATAGTCGACTACCAATTCTAAACCTGGTTAATCACTTCTCTACTTATCTTTAGATCGGCAAAAGAGAATCCGATGATTATACCTTTGCCTTGATCATCTTATTCCTTGTCCATCACCTATGTGTATGTTCACCGTCATCTTTATCTTCATGCACTTGTGATCTTATGGCCATCACCTTTATGCTCCTTGCTCCTTCATCACATGTGTTGCTATGCCTAACTCAATTCACTTGACATAATGGTATTAGCAACTTGGTGTCATTAATTACCAAAACCAAACTTGGGCTTTCACGCGGGACGCTAGGGTTTGCAACTGGCATGTTCAGTCCCTCGCGGGACCAGCGTGTCTGGTCAAGCCCTAGAGAAACTGTAAAGAGCGCGAGGTCAATCAGACCCTGTGGCGCATCTGGTCACGATCGACCGGACGCGTCCGGTCACGAGCGGGAGCTTACTAGAAACGACCGGACGCTGACAGTGTGGCGTCTGGTTCGTCTTACGGTGCGTCCGGTCGCTGGCTCGTGGGCACGGGCGCTGTGCGATCGACACGTCCGGTCGTGGCGTGGAGCGCGTCCGGTCACACTTACCTGAGAGCGTAACGTTTCATGACTGTTGGAAATCTAACGAGCGAAATTCAAAAAGGGACACGTGGCGAGCATCGGCGTAGTCGCGCAGGTGCGACCAGACGCTGGCCGCGTTCGGTCGATCAGACCAGCGCATCCGATCAACGCACGCAGAGCGGCATCTCGAGCCTAACGACTCTATTCTTTGGAGATGCTTATAAATAGTTGCTTAGCCGGTTTTGGGAGCTCTCTCTTGACTCTTTGAACACTTGAGATATATTTTGAGCTAGAGAACTTTTTCTCCACTCATCTCCTTGCTTGGTTGCATACTCTAGTGAGATTGAGTGAGATTCAAGTGCATTGCTTAGTGATTTGCATCTAGTGGCACTTGATCTTTGAGTTGGCTGTGGATTTCTTGTTACTCTTGGGTGTTTCCCAACATCCTAGATGGCTTGGAGCAGCGGTGGTGTTGAGCTCATGATTGTAGAGTGTTTCGAGCCTCACCAAGTAATTGTGAGGGGTTCTTGAGTCTTCCCCGCGGGAGTTCGTGAATTGGCTACTCTAGTGGAGCTCGTGGCTTGGAGGATTCCCATCTTGTGAGTGGATGTGCGGTATCCACTGAGGGTTTGACTCTTGATAGTCAATTAGCTCGTGATCCATTAAGTGGGTGCATCGCCACAACGAGGAGTAGCTTGCCGGGAAGCAAGTGAACATCGGTAAAAAATCTTGTGTCATCTCTTGCCGAGGATTCTCTTTGTGATTATGTGTGATTGATTCTTTGGATACATCTCATTTCTACACCATCGGTATAAAAATCAATTCACCTCCCCTTACATTCTTGCACTATATCTTGTCTAGTGTGCTTAGAGTAGATTGTATCACATAAGAGTAAATAGCTTAGTGACTTAGCTTGGTTGGTGTGAATTAGAGATCATAGTCTTGTTCACTAAAATTGTTTAGATGGCTTGCTTAGTATAGTTGAGCTAGTGCTAGAATTAGCGTCGCCATCTTTTATACTAACGATTGTTGTTTAATGAAGTTTGTAGAATTTTTAAATAGGTTATTCACCCCCCTCTAGCCATTTGGACCTTTCAGTGTTGGTGTTTTTTTTATCATCGACGAGTAATTAGATGTATTACGCATAGTAAATCAGAGGGGTAGCAAGGGTGCCCTATGTCTAGTCTATAATGTGGCTTATATTGTTTTGTGCGGCAAATGTTGTAGTTCAGTGTGTGTAGATGATAGGAACTCCCTGCACTGCATTATATAGCAATGGGGTGTAACGTTATATGGGGGTCGCCCTTTAACAATCTGTTTCCTATATATATTCTGTTACAGTCATACCTGAATTAATTGGAATACATGCATGTATATGTCTAAGTCTTGTGTGCCAAGTAGATAAGACACCTCCAGATCATATCTGTCCTAGATCAATCGGCCTGACCCATCCCTACATGGCCACGGTTATAGCTTTTGTGAAAATACCCACGGTCCATATATTCGTCACCGGTTGAAAAAACTTTGTGATGGATTCATAGAATCATAGTTGGTGTCTGTGGATATATTTTCCTTCCATGGAGAAACCTCTCCATCCAATGGACCCTGCTGCAGTAGATGGATATAGGTGTCTCTTGGTTAATGGTTACTGGGGTAATGGTAGACTTGCGGGTAAGGGCAATTGGTATGCATTATCTCTGGTATAACATGTATTGCGGTTAATCGATCAAACGAACCAATTTATCCGAAACTGGTTTTGGTCAGATTTGAAGTTTTTTTCAAGCAAATTCAATTAACATTTCGTCCCTCTTCTTAATAAACTTAATTGAGCTGGTTTCACCAAATTAGCCGAGTGTCTAGGCTTACTACCAGTGTGCATAGTACCATTGGGCTACAGATACAAGGAAACATGGGCCGGATTCGAGGTTCTTTGATGGTCTGCCTCTTACACGGAACTAAAGAAGGGAGAATAGCAATACAGCATATGGACTAGATTTAGACTTTCAGAGTAGCTCGGCTCATCTTTTAGCTAGCTGGTAGTATATGAGGCCCAATGGGCCACATAAACATCGCAATTCAAATCAGAAGAAAAAAAAGTCTACGTTACCTCCCTCAAGTTTTGCGAAAGTCTATTTTCCCTCCCTGAACTCTAAAACCCGGTAAACCACCTCCCTAACCGTTCGTTTTACCTGCCTGACCAGCTATAAGCGGTTTTCAAAGGCAATTTTATCTTTTTCTTTTTTTATTTATTTCGGTTGATCTTTGAAGAATCATACAGAAAAATCATAAAATGGAAAATCTAATTTTGTTGGACTCCACGTGAGTAGATACCATATTATGTGTTCACTGTGTAGATCTACTCACGTAGGTTCAATAAAATTGGATTTTTCATTTTATGATTTTTCTATAACTTACTATGATTTTTCAAAGATTCAGCTGAAGTAAATAAAAAAGAAAAAGACAAAACTGACTTTAAAAACCGCTTATAACCGGTCAGGGAGATAAAACAGATGGTTTTAAAAGTTTAGGATGTGGTTACCCGATTTTAGAGTTTAGGGAGGAAAAACAGACCTTCACAAAGGTTAAGGGAGGTAATGTGGACTTTTTCTAAATCAGAATCATCATCATTAAACAACGCCGTGGTATTTGGGCTTGATCAGTGTGGATTGTGGAACCGTTCCGTTTCATCTGCATCGTATAATCAATTTTGACGCTGATACATGTAGAAAACAAAATTCGACGATGATACCCCCGTTGATGCTACCCAACCCCAAGGTCCAATATTTATGTTATAATGATGATGCATGCCAGCACATAACGTTAAGAATCCCCGGAAATGAAAACCTGCACGCTCTAGAAATTCCATGTGCCACTAAACTCCAAAATCCCCCATAATGCAATCCAGCTAATCCACAGATCAACTCTGAAGCTGTATTAACTTTGTCTGATCTAGTAACCCACGAGGCCACGACCTTGGGTACTCAGGAAATCCTCCATTCCATTTTATAATCAGAAGAAGATTATTTTCCTAAAAAGGAAACTCTAGTTAGAACATTGCTAGCAAACTTTGGACGCGTTACGTCCCGGAAAGAATTCGGAGAATGGAGTGGAGCTTTCATCTCTTAATTTGCAGCCAAAATCAAAGGAAAACAATGGGGATAGCCCACATCGTTCATCAAAACTAATAATCAACAAACAAAGACCACTTGGGTGTCATCATACACGAAAGAAACGAAAGCATCTTCCTCTTCTTGATCTGCGTTGCTTTGCTTTGCCGTCTCCATCCCAGCCGTACTCACCTTATTGTTCCAGAGAAAAGAAAGAAGAAGACTGCTACTAGCTGCTGCTGCTACTGAGTGTGAGGTGGCGGCGGGTACTGGCTCGAGTCGGGCCAGGCCAGCGTGCTCTCCCAGTTCCAGTCGGCCAGCGCCGCGGACGCCTCGCTCTGTTGCGAGTCGTGCGGCGACGAGTAGTAGTATCCCGAAGCAGAGGAAGTAGAGGATGGCACGGTGGCGACAGAAACAGAGGAGGGCGGGAACGAGTAGTAGGAGCCCAGGAACACACTCGTGCTACCACCGCCGGCTCCACCGTAGGGATTGGTCATGGCGGCACCACCACCGCCGTAGGGATTGCTCATGCCGCCGCCGTAGAACGGAAGGAGGGTGCCTTGGCTACCGGTGGACGTTTGCAGAAGCATCTGGTACCTCAGGATGTCGTAGTCCGACGCTCCCTGGACGCCGCCGGGGTAGACAGCCGGCCGGGAGGTCGAGGTCGCCGCCGCGGCGAGAGGCGCCGACGACACGGCGGCGGTCGCACCCGCCGTGGTGGACGCCGGGTGGAGGCGCGCGTCCTCGGGGAAGTTGAGCTTGGCGCGGCTGCCGCGGAAGCGGAGCGCGGCCTCGTCGTAGGCGCGCGCCGCGGCCTCGGCGGTCTCGAACGTGCCGAGCCACACGCGCGCCGCCTTGTGCGGGTCCCGGATCTCCGCGGCCCACTTGCCCCACGGCCGCTGGCGCACCCCGCGGTACCGCCGCCGCGGCGTCTCGGGCCCCTCCTGCGCAGCCGCTGACGAGTGGTGCTCCTCCATGGCCGCCGCGCCCGCGCTCTGGGTGTCCGAACTCAGCTCCGAGCCTGCGCGATATATATACACACACGCACACGGGCACACGAGGTGAGAGGTGTGTAATAAGCCAGGCACCCCACCCAAAAAAAAAAGAAAAAAAAGTCTAAATAACCCCTGAACTATGGACCCTAAACACATAACCCTCTGAACTATGAAACGGTCTAATTTACCCCCTGAACTATCCAAAACCGTCTATTTTACCCTCTGGACGGTTTTCGACGGCGGTTTTGCTACAGTAACAGCAGGTTTGCTACAGTGGTAGCGGTTTTGTCTTTTTATTTATTTTCGCTGAATATTTGAAAAATTATAGTAAATCACAGAAAAATCATAAAATAGAAAATCTAATTTTGTTGGACTCCACATAAGTAGATCTACACAATGAATATATAACACGGTACGCTTTAGTATAAAATTTTTGCTGTAGCTTTAGATTAATTGAAAAATCCAATTTAGACTAAAGTTACAGCAAAAACTTTGTACTAAAGCGTATCATATTATATGTTCACTGTGTAGATCTACTCATGTGGAGTCTAACAAAATTAGATTTTCTATTTTATGATTTTTTCTGTGATTTACTATGATTTTTCAAATATTCAGCGAAAATAAATTAAAAAGACAAAACCGTCACGCTGTAGCAAACCTGCTGTTACTGTAGCAAACCGCCGTCGAAAACCGCCCAGAGGGTAAAATAGACGGTTTTGGATAGTTTAGGGGGTAAATTAGACCGTTTCATAGTTCAGAAGGTTATGTGTTCCAGGATCCATACTTCAGGGGTTATTTAGACTTTTTTTGAAAAAAAAAAAACAAAAGCGGAGATGACGATCGAGCGACTAGCGCGATCGGCTTTGAACACTTGCCGAGCATATTTTGCATGTGAATGCGACGTCGCACTACACAGCAGGATTTTCTAACTTTGCAAGCGTACATGTAGAGAGAATGCATCGATCGATCTCTGTCGACGCCGACGAGTTTTATTCCCGAGCGAAATGAAGTAGAAACCAGTAGAAAGAAAAAGGAAGCACTTCAAACGGCAAAAAAAAAAAGTTGCTAGTGCTACGCGACAGCGCGATCCTGGAACTTTTACAGCTCTCCTTTGGTTTCCTAATCAGTAACAGTAAAGTAATTTATTTATTACGCCCTCTGGGAAGTGTGTGGTATCCTTGTTGGCAACGTACAAACAAACAAACAAACAAAGGGTGAAGAAGCGTGCATGTATTCTTAGTTTAGAAGTCTACTCCGTACGCCGTACGCGTTACGCAAGCGGAGCATGCGCACGTACGTGTACGTAGCGATTGCAACGCACGTATTCTTGCTTAACGCTAGCTGTATGCCTGTATCTGTATCCCTTGTTGCGTTGTGGAGGGTGCAGTGAATTTGCCAAAAAAAAAAAGTTTGTTGCGCATCAGGGTGGTGAACGGGCGTGCAACTGTGCGAGCCGTTTGGTTGCAGTCCAGTCCAGTGTCCATACTTCTGATGTCAGCGGCGCTACAGATAACAGACATGGCGGTGAGCCGGTGACTGCTGACCATGGGATGCAATGCACGCATGCCCCGCCCAAGTGCCCACACTGCCCTTGCCCTGCTCCTTCATGTGACTCGGTTCAGTGGATAGTTTTGGTACCAGGACAGTACTGTGCTACATATGTCACGCGCATGTCGCGATGACAAGTCGAGACGCCATGTTTATCGTGCCTTTTGCAACTAATAAATTGTGCCTCATTCACGCATTTCTTTTTATATTGATTGGTTGTCTCTTATTAGTACTTCCTTCTTTTCCAGATTGATCAACCACGGCGCCTGTTCCTGATTAGGTAGAGATAAACTACATGCTCTGAAGATGGCATTCAGATGTTACTCCCTCCGTCAAAAAAAAATAACATTTTTAACTTTCGGACATTGTGTTTGACCGTTCGTTTTATTCAAAAAATTTATATAAATTATAAAATAAATAAATCATTATTAAAGTAGATAAAATAAGTGAGAACAAAATAAATTGTATTTATATATAAAAATTTGAATAAGACGGATGATCAAACAAGATGTCTGGAAGTAAAAAAAACAACACTCTTTTTGGGAGGGAGGCACCACCAGACCAAGTTGCACGCGATAGAGATATGGTGCAGAGCAAATGCAACGAACAACAGAGGTGGAGGCGCGACAAGATTGAAAACGAATATGCTGAAAACCGTGTTCATGTGCACATCAAGGTTTGTTTTGTTTGCTTTCGGAAAGAGGTTTCACAAACCAGGCATGGCATTAGCATCTCCTGCGCTTGGATGCATGTACAGAACTGTGCTTTTTTTTGTCAAGACGACAAAAGAATGGCCGCCTAGTATACCATACAGCTAGTATATTGCATACTACAGTACTATGTAGCATAGGACTGCCACGTCTCAAGCAAAAAACAAAAACAATGGCAAAAGCCAAAACCTAGGTCGTAACAAGACACAGATTAAAGGAAAGCGTGCAAGCGCTTGGCGGTAAGCTGCGAAACACGGCAAGAGCGCGCGCAAAGCTTGTGGGGGAAGTAATAAACGTGTTTGGCCAGGCTGGTTGGGTTACCTGCGAGCTCCGGCGATGGCGCGCCGTGGTAGCTCCCCATCTCGTGCGCGTAGCCGCCGTGCATTGGTTGCTGCTCCGGGGCGCTCCCCCTCGTCGCGCCTGCCGAGGCGGCGGCGGCGGCGGCGGCCCACGGCGCGCCCGCCACGACCTGGGTCAGCGCCGACACCATCGTTGACAGCTCCTGCGCCTGGTAGTGCTCGGACATCACCTCCCCGGGGCCGGCGGCCGCCATTGCCATCCCCGCGGACGCGCCCTCGTCCTGCCCGCCTCCTGCTCCTGCACGCCGCTTCGCCGGGCACCCCGCGCCGCCGCCGCCGCCGCGCTGCTGGTCCGCCAGCTCGAAGCACATCAACGTGGTCGCCCGCGCATGCAAAGACGGAACCAAACCAACCCTCCCCTGCCCTGCCCTAGCCGGCCACGCAAACTAAACAGAGCAGCAGAAGAGTCGTCGCGGGCAAGGGGGGCGGGCGGCTGCGGCGTAATCTATCTACTCTACTTCTTCTATCTATCTATCTATCGCATCAGACCGTTCAACCTTCACGAATATTTCAGACGATGACCTGTGCATATATAGCGGCGGCGGCGGCTCGCATTGCTTGCTGGATTTATTTTATTCCTTTCCCCCCCCCCCCAAAAAAAAATATAGAAATGAAAGCAAAGCCTCGTGCAAGCAACGTGACAGAACAGCCGTCTTGAAAAGTTCGGTTCAAACTGGGGCGATCAATGCGTGCCACCGCACGGTAAAAAGGCTGCCGGTTTAATACGGGCCCAATGTTCCCGAACTTCTACGGCTACACAACCACTCCTGTTAATTATCAGGTCGGCAAGTAGGAGTACTGGTCTGCGTATTTGATGGATTACATGTGGATAGAGATGACAGATGAATTCTCGTGGCCATGGTTTTGTTAATCACTCCTATTACGGTAGATTAACTAGTACGTAAGAAAGAGATTATCGCGTGAATGCATTTGGATTACGCTGTGCCGACATGGTGCCGAGGTCTGGGTGGAGGGAGCGAACGGCTGAGACAGAGACGTCTGACGTCTCGGCCTTGTGCGGTTGTGCCTCTGTGTGTGTGTGTCTGTGGTGCGTGGTTCACGCACACGCACTGACTGGGAGTCTGGTTTGACTTGGTCAGCGTAGATCCTCTTGGTGATGACTGATGCGACGTGTAGCTGCGCTACGTAGCGTAGCTGGTACTAGCTAGTAGTGTTGCCGGCGGCCGGACGCGCGCCCTGATCTGGTATTCTCCTAGTTTCGCTTTCTTCCCTTTTCTCTAGAAAATTACTCCTACTCTTCCAAAGTTTTGATCGTTTCTTGGGGATAATTTTCCAGCATGGAATAGGCATATAGTGGCACACTCGTGCAATTTTCTTCAGGTTGACAGGCATGCGGATTGTTCTTCTATATATACTCCTACATTATTCCCAGCTGTTGGAATGTTCGTTTTGGGATAGTATGGTACACTACTCATTGGTTAGATAGTTAATTACACGGCGAATGCTTAAAGAACAAGCATGTTGTTCTTGCGTTGACACTTTCCACAACGTTAGGCCAATGTCGGAAGATGTTTTTCCTGGGGGTGTAAACCTTTTGTTAAAGAATACTTACTCACCTGCCACGTGTTTCTAGGACTTTATTATATTGCGTATTTAGTTAAAGTTGTAAGCCTAATCTTGTGGCATCTGGCGAAAATTATTCTTGCTGCCCCCAACAGGCTATCTCAGTTAAGTTGCGGAGCAAAGAACTGTTTATCGACAGTTCCAAGTTATCAAAAAAAAATCTTATAGTTATTAAAAACGAAAATGCTAAAAGACGGGCGTGCAGAATCTACCTCTCGTCGCACACGCCCGCGCCGCACCATGAGCTCGTGCCCACCAACAAACTGTTGTCACCGCTGCCGGAGAAGAAGGGACCGCCCGCGCCCCACCTTGCGCCCGCACCACTGTCGGAGAAGATGCTTCCCAACTTTGGCGACCGCACCACCGCCGCCCCCAACCCTAACTCCAATGGCCTTAGAAGGAAGGGATTCGGGGGAGGAACGCCGGCCAGGCGGTGGGGATGGGCGGCGGGCGGTTTAGGGGCCCTGGCGGTGGTGGAGGCGGCCGGACCAGATTGGGGCGGGGGCGCCATGGGGCCGGAGCTCGCGACGGTTGTGGGAGGGGGAGGGAAAGAAGAAGGTTGCCGCGGGCGGTGGGTGGCGGGGGCGGTGGGAGGTGGTGGAGCGGGGGCGAGGGCCAGGGCGACGTCCGCCGAACTGGAGCCGACTAGGGTGAGGAGGCGACAAGGGAGGCGACGCCTAAGGCGGGGAAGCGATTTTTTTAATGGACGATGCGGGACGGGCGCCCGGGGCGTGGGGGAGCAGAAGTGCGTTTGAGTGCGCAAGCTAGCCCTAGTAGTACCCTATTAAGAAAAAAGAAAGTAGTACTCTATCCATCAAGGCTTGTCTAGCGAATCTCTACCCGTAAAATTTTCTAAAGCGGCTTTGTTATTGTTTAAACTAAAAATATATGTTTAAGTAACTTCATTGAATTTCAGAGTTTGAGCTATGCCAAAACCGTACCTTAAAGGAAAAAGTCCAAATTACTTTCCTCAAGTTTGGCATATGTCCAGATTACCCTCTAAACTTACATCTGGTTCAATTTACTCCCTCCAACTATTTCAGTAAAGATTATCATATTGTAAAGGAAAACCTTCAAACACTGTATTGGTCACTTTAAAAGTTCAAACCAAAACTCGCAAAAACTTGAACTTTTCAAATCAAAACCCACCGCACATTGGTGGGCGGATCGCTCTCACATTGATGAACGGATCGCATTAGAGCAACTCCAACTAAACAGCTATCCATGTTGTGTAATCTATATTTGACTATTTTGGAAAAAAAAAAGATATAGTCCAACAGCTAGTGTATCTAGCTTTCTAAAATAGCAAGTCATGTATCCCAGAATTCTTGCATACCAAATATAGCTTGCACGTGCCAGCCTGACCCTATTGGAAAGGTTGTTGGAGTTTTTTGTTTTTTGGCTGGGGTTTTTATTTTAGAGGTTGGCTAAATCATGAGTTTAGCTATCTATTTTTACCAATCCCGTTGGAGTTGCTCTTAAAATCCTACCCACCCAGTTTAGCAAATTAAAATTGTAGCATAGGAACTATTTAGTTTGTGCCAAATAGGAGGGGCATGGCTGCTAAAACGTGGCAAAAAAGTAAGGTGTTCAGATCTTGACCAACCCAAATTGGGCAGCGCCAAAAATCAAGAGAACAAAGGGTGTTTGCGTTCAGACCCTGACAAATTTTGCCAAATATTATGAGTATGACATGCATGTGAGGTCTATATGCTCCTTTTTTCTCAATAAAAATATACCTAACTTGAATCTTGTTTTGTTGAGAAAAACATGAGGAACGTTATAATGCAAACCGAGTGTAATTTGGATACATGATTCAAGAGACATTGGCCACGTCTCGGTCGTTGACCGTGGACACCATCAAAGCTTGGATGGCTGCTGCGATTTTGTCACAGCATTGCACAGGCAGCCGATGATGCTTTCTAGCTAGCCTATGCACAGCCAAGTCCAGCCAGCCAAACTGGTTTGGCAGGGCATGCATGGGCAAAAACCAAACGTACCCATTATAGTTTGAAATTACAGTAAATGCTAAAAAATGATTGGACTAGTACATGAAACCACAAGCAAGCCGACACATCGCCCTTCATTTGTTTTGGCCGGTCTAGCCAAAGGCAGGCAACCAAAATGGCAGCCCGTGGCTTGCCCTCCCCGCTCCTATTTACTGTAGTTGGCCATGGCCAAAATTTCTAGCGCAAGCCAAAACTTTAGGAAACCAAATTGTGGTCAAAATATTATAGGTAAGATAAAATTTGGCCAGCCTTCTCTTGACAGTTGCGAAATTACAATGGAGTATATAAGAATTTTGGTCAGGCTTCTCCGCAAATGTGCTTAATTTTTACGTTTTATATAAGCAACTTGCAAAATTATGCCTATTTTATGGATTTGTGGACAACCCACCATACACAAATAAATAGCCCTCAATACACAAGTATAGTTTTTGTACAAGGTTGTGTCGTGAATTTGTTCTAGAACCTAACCTTTACCCGACGTTGTTCGGTTTGTGACCAAACTAATCAACAACACAAAAATTTTTATTAGCATCATGAAAACTATGATGTTTTTTAGATCAACTAAATCTGTCCCAAAATCATGGACGTTTTAGGATTGGGCACCGATACTAATGTTGTAGCTAAAAGACCAAAGTGCCCCTATGGGAAGGAGAGAGATAGAGGTTGAGATATGTATATTGTATAAAAAGAGAAATGCGTATTGGGAAGCAAGAATGTCAGGCGTAATCTCCATAACCTACTGTTGTCACGTCTGAGAGGTAGAAACTATCTATCCAATCCAATCCTTCTCCAAAATGCACCATGACCGATTTAATTACTATAGAGCCAGCAACATCCCCTAAAGCCAATGCCACTCTCATCCTTTTTCCAATTCTGATGAAGCACCACAGTAAAGAGCCCATTATAGAGATGAAGCACCACAATCTAGATTCTAGTTTTTCACTTTGTTCGTAGTTTCCAGCTTCAGGAGCAAGCCTACAGTAGGTAGTAGGAAGGTGAGTGATGGGTAATCTCGGTCAGCAAAGAAAGTTACTAGGGATTGACCTAAAGCTACGACGTTGGAGAAGTTCATAGGTTCACACGTCGAAAGAAGAACGTCGGAAGTTGTTTTGGGACAAAATTTGAATGGTATAACATCAACTGTTTTGGGACGGAGAGAGTAAGCTGGATAGTTGAATAGTTCAAAACAGACAGATGTGGTAAGTTAGGCTGTTTGGTTCCGCTAGAGTTTTTTTTTAGTAGCTAGCAAACTTCTTTTAGTCAATCTAAACATGATCTACAGATCTGGAGAGCCCGGCGCCTCTGGACCCCTCCCCGCCGCCGCCGCCGGCGCTCGCCCGCCTCTCTCCCCTCCCTAGATCCGCCCCACCCTCGGCCACTCCCTCCCCTCCCTGGTTGGGTGCGGACGCTAGCGCCCCGCCGCCACCGCCGCCGTCCTCCATGGCGGATGCGCCGCCGGCAGCGCCGGGCGGCTCCATCGCCTCCCCTTCGCCTTCCTCCTCCAGATCCGCCACCTCCTCTACCTCCTCTCTCCCGGTGAGCGCTGCCCTGGCCTGCGCGTCACCCACGGGCCCCCCTCCGCCTGCAGCACCGGTGCACGCCGCTGGTGGCCCTGTGGAGGTGGCGGCCTTGGTTCCGGCGGCCGGGACCTCCTCCCCCCCACCGCCAGGATCTCCCTCCTGGGCCACATTGGGTGGCTGCGCCGGTGCGCTCCGGAAGCTTCCGGCCGCGGGCACTTCGGGGTGCGCGGGGGGCGGGGCTGGCCTCTCCACGCCACCGCCGGTGCTTCGTGCCGCCCCGGCCACACCGACGGTGACGCCGGGCGCCACTGCTTCGGGGCCGCCACGCTGCACTGCAGTCTCGCCAGTGACGCCGCCGCCGCTGAGCGCTGTGCCTTCCTCAGCTGCCTCGGTGGGTGCATTGGAGGACAGCTCGCCAGTCATCGTCGAAGACGTCGTCGATGGCGAGGATGCGGATGAGGATGACGACGAGGACGCGGGGGCGGCTGCGACAGCGACGCCGCGCCCCCCTCCTTATCAACGCAGCCGACATCGCTGGGCTCCATGCTCTCTCCGTCTACGGACCCATTCTACCCATCCTTGGGAGGCCGCTTGAAGCACCGCCGATGGGCAGACGACGACAGCGATGAGTCCGACGGCGACCGTCCCTCCTATCTGGAGGTCGCTCTTCGCCAGGCGAGGTCGATCTCCATGTCCCCTGTGTGCGCCCAGACTGTACCTATTCCGGGGCGCGGCGGTGCGGACGCTGGGCAGAGGCCTACACGGCGGCGGAGTAGGCGCGGCCGGCCGCGCCCTCAACTTGTGCACGGCTTGCTAGACCGGGCGGTCGATGGTCGAGCTCCTGCCCGCCAACGTCTCGGTCCGCGAAGGCGGGTCTCTGCCCCCGACATCGATGGATGCCGTGAGATTCTACCCCAACAGGAGGGGGGCCTACATCTGCCTCGTTTGAGTCTCGCCACGGCTCTGGCCCGCGCACGCAAGTTCAGAAGATTCCCACACAGTTCCATGGTAGATGTTTCAACTGCCTCTCCCTCTCGCACCGCGTGGCGACTTGCCGGTTACCTCGGCGTTGTCTGCGCTGCCGCGGTCTCAGCCACCTTGCTAGGGACTGGTGTCGGTCCAAGAAGACGACGAACGGCGGGGGTTGACCTCGCCACACTCGTGCCGGCCACCGACCGCCCTCCCAGCTCGCTCCCCTCGGCGGTACACTGAAGGCCGATGAGATCGCGAGGGGGTCGTGGGGGGTGCCCTCAGCACCCGCCGTCGCCGAAGGCGACGCCGGGACCGCGGTGGTATGCCTGCGGCGGACACCGCCGTGGACGCGCCTGCCGACCCCACCGACGACGCTACTGCTTCGACTACCGAGCGCTGCTTCCTCGATTCGGACCCTTTGGCGGAAGCACTCTATGAGCGCACAGCTCCCTCCGCCCCGCTCACCTCGGTCGACCCGATGCTGGATGAGCTTGCTGCCCAGCTCGTCTCCCGACCAGCGGCCGCACAGGCCCCAGACAGCCTGTCTCCGGAGGGTCTAGCCTCGTTGTGGGACCCGTCGTCAACGACCCCTCAATGCACGGTGGACCTCGAGTCGCCTCAGTCGTCTCCCGTGCGCGGCACGCGTGGCGGCCGCTGTAGCACCGGCTGAGGAGGATTCGCCTTCCCTGGGGGAGGCCGCGCGGCGGCTGTCCAAGTTCATCGACGAGGTCCGAGTGGTGAGGCAGCCACCCCTCATTAGCTCCCCTCCCAAGCATAAGACGCCTCCCAAGCGGACCTTGCCTCTTCGGAGCAGGCGGATTGCCGCTCAGCAGATGGACCACATTCCGGTGTCCAAGCGCGGTGAGGTACTGCTTATGAAGAGGGTGGGGTTCTTAGAACCTTCGGCGCCGCCTTCCTCTGCGGCCAAGCGTTCCTACTAATCCTACTTCGAGGCCGACCTTTCGACTGCTGAAGTTGAGGCCCTCGACGAGCTGTTCCCAACTTGTAAAGGGTTGCGCGGGTAGTTTGGTTGATCCCAGTGGATCCCAAGTTTGTCATATTCAAAATGTAGCCCCGTCGTGGTGTCGGTCGGGCCGGGAATGGCCGCTCTTGTATTTGTTTGAACTTTTATCTTCTTAATACAAAAATACGCACACTCGTGCGTATTCGCTAAAAAACATGATCTACATGACATGCTCACATATAGACGGACGCTAAAGTTTTAGCGGAGAAACATATTACAATTGTAATGTATGATTGTTTTTATTTTTGTCTAGCCAAGCTTCGTTTTCGATATGAATGAGTTATGCCGTTGGGAGATTTATCGATGATTGAGCTCCGTTGTGTTTGGATTTGGTTGCTCTAGCACTGGAATCGAACCATGCATCGTAGTACGCTCGTTTCTCCGTTTCTAGGAGTCTAGGGATGGGTTTCACTTTCACACACGCCACTCTGAAGCTGCTCACTGCCGGGGCCATTGCAAGTTGGTTCAGCTTCGGCATGCGGTTGCTAAAATCGAGCGTTGGTACCACAAGGACCACACAGCTCATAGGACATGCTATTTCAAAGCACGTACGTACGTACGAATGGCCCGTGGCGGATACGCAGAGAATCTATCTATCGGCAGAGATCCGCGGACGAATCGCGATCCCGGTCGTCCTCGTCATCCTTGGCGCCGGAGTTGCGCGGGTCAGTCAGGGCAACTTGGTGCTGGCCCTGCATCCCCTGATCGATCGGATCGACTGGTGCAGGACAGCAGGAGCGATTTCGTCGCGTGCCCTCGAGCCATCTGGTCGCGGGTGACGCGGAGCCCCCGTGGCCGTTGGTCCCCTCGCCCGGGATGCTGCGAGGAAGTCGGCGGCCCGCCTTTTTGGGTTCGTGCTCGACTGCCCGCCGTGCTTTTCCTGGGACTGGAACTGGATTGGGAGACGAGCCGGCCCCGTGTTTCCGACGGGATTGGGGGTGGCCTGCGCAGCAAGTGAACGCGGCCTGAAAAAAAATAATCAGATGCTCAGTTCGCGTGCTCAGCGTCAGCGATCAGGAGTTCAGGTGTCTGCGTTAGAGGCTGTTTAGTTGGTAAAATTTTTGGCGAAACGCTACTGTAGCAGTTTCGTTGTTATTTGGCAAATATTGTCCAATCATAGTCTAATTAGGCTTAAAAGATTTGTCTCGTCCATTTCGTCTAAACTGTGTAATTAGTTTTATTTTGTATCTATATTTAATGCTCCATGCATGCGTTCAAAGATTCGATGTGACGGGGAGTCTGAAAATTTTGGCAAAATTTTTGGCATCTAAACGGTGCCTTATTATTGGGATGTGATGGCGACTTGTGATTGGTAAAGTTTGGTGATCCCGAGGACCCCTGTTCGGCCAGCTTTCATCACGAACCGAATCCCTTTTCCATGCGGTGCTTGACACGGCCACTAGCCACTACTAGGCGGAAGTGCGGGGTTCGTGTGGCTCTCTCGCGCGCTCGATCCGAGCGGCGGCCGGCCGGCGGAAGTGCCACTGCCCGTCCCGTCCTGCGACTGGCAACAGGAGCCGAGTACACTTAGGCCCGCACCGCTCACAACAGCTCATTTACCGAGCACCTATTTCCAAAACAGCTTCACTCCTCGGTCGTGTTTAGTTCGGCCGAATCGGGAGGTGCTGATTTTACACAGTGCAAGATTCCGCACCGTAGCATTTCGTTTGTATTTATATTTTTTTGTTCAAACATTGATTAATTAGGCTCAAAATGTTCGTCTCGTAAAGTACAACAAAACTGTTCAATTAGTTTTTTATTTCATCTACATTTAGTACTCCATGCATGTGCCGGCATTTTGATGTGATAGAGAATCTTCTTTTTGCATAGTAGAATTTAGGGTGAAATCTGGTATCTAAACAGGCCCTCCTCTCACAAAGGGATAAGTTGGGATCCAGCTGAAAAAAAATAGCTTATCCCAACTTCACCTGACATCGTGGAGCCCAATAAGCACAGTAGACTGGTCTTGCCCCCGCTCGGGAAGAAGCGCGCTGGTGAGGTGGGCCTTGACGTTGAGGGAGCGGCCATCGGGGCGCCGAGGTGCGGCCGCCCAAGGCACTGCTGCCAGGAGGCACGGCCGGCTGGTGGCCACCGAGCGCCAGGGAAGGACCTGCGCGTCCACCAACGGGCTCGCGCGGCCGCCGAATGGCTCGCGCGGCAACGAAACGAGGGCGCCGGGACGGGACGGATGCGCCGGACGACCTACTGCCGGTGCGGGGCGGCCTTGGTGCTCGGAGCACGGCCGCCGGGGACGCGGGACTGGGGCATGGCTCTCGAGGTGCAGAGTCGCGGTGCGGCCGCCGGCGCGGGACCAAGATGTGGCTGCGGGTACGCGGTGTCGCGGCGCCGCCGCCTGGTCCGCAGTCGCCGGGGCATCCTGAGTTCCTGATGGGTGCGGTCGATTGGGTTCTCGCGTGGAGAATTTCTGAGGAAGAAGACAACGAAAGGAGCAGGAAGAGGAAAAGGTGATTAGGGGCATTTGAGTCTTTTTATTCCTTTGTTCTCTCACATGGAATTGTTTGGCTTACTTCACTTGTGAAGTGGAGTGCCGACAGATGTAACGTACCCACGGGGCCCTGCTTACGTGTTCCATGCGTGCCATGAGTTTTCTTCCTTCCCTGTTCAGTTCTGCACAGGGACCCAGCAAACTGCGGCTATTGCCTAGTAGGCAGCAGGCACCACCCTGTTGTGGTTGCTGATGCGATATGGTGCATTGGAGGAGGAGAAACACGACAAGCGGAGCCATAAAGGGCAACGATCCCGTGGAAGATTTGGTGTGGATCGATCTGCGCTGCCCCGCGAGGTGACATGGACCAAGGACGGGAGAGATCGATCGAGGAATCAATCAAAGCGAGCGATAGCTTTGGTTTACGCCAACCATGCATCAGGGCTGGATCTGATGATCTGATCTCCCCAATCATTGCACCACAAGGACAGCAGTTGGCGGGATAATGCGGAGCGGAGTGCTTGCTTATCCGAAGATCGCACGCAGCTGAGGCGCCCTCACATGACACGGATCACTCACTGGGCATCAGTCTGCCGATGAATGCCCGATGCCTACACGACGGCTGCGAGTGCCACACGGATCACTACTCGCTAGATTTGGCCTGGGTTGGATAAAGATAGTATAGCAAATGGAGCGAGGGGCCGACCACAGCTTTGTGAGGAAGTTTTAGCTACTTTTGGTTGGACCATTTCTTGGCGTTTCTCATGTGCCCGATCAGTCTTGGAATGGACCCCGCGCTCCAACGGTGGATTGGCTAAATCTCCCGCCACCAAACTGTACCCCATCGATCCTTGTTTATCCCACTTTTAATCGTTGCCTTAAACACCCTAGTTTTGGGACCTATTTCTCGGGAAAAAAAGAGCAATGCACACATTTTCTTCCTTTATTAAACAAGGTGTATATCTTGAAACTAGTGAAGTCACCACAACCTTCTCGCTATCCAAGTGCATGTCATCTACTACTAAGTAAACATCACCAATTTTCTTAGAGTAAAACTAAGAAAATACGAGCATCCTTTCTGAGTCTTGAACTTGAATTTGAGTGGACGGATTATAGTCCACCATAACTAATCTAACCAACCATGAGTTTAGTTCGGAACTGAGGTGAATCAAGAAAATTGAATACGGAATACTATTTTCCTATGAACCAAGCTTTATTACTTCAAGTACAATGATCACAATGTGCAGATGACAGGAAAATGCTGAGGAAGAATCTCACTAAAATTGTGTGGTATTAGAACCACATAATGTGGCACCCCACCTTATGCTTATCTAATTACACTCATATCAACGAGGAGGCTAAGGATTGTGATCCGATGCAAACAAGGAGTCAAGGACAAGGCAGAAGGCACACGCCAACGCAACAGCATAGCATGGTCCCTACTCGCCAACATGTGAAAGATTCCCCCCTCCCTGCTTATCTTGTTTTTCCACTCTGTAACTGTAAGTAGTAGTACAATTACAATCACAAAAAGAAGGTCATTGGTCGGTGGTGACGTACGGTCAGCAGAAACCATTTCCAGAGGGGGCCTTGTTCACTTCCCATCCCAATCCAAAATATTTTCTCTTCCACCCATCACATTAAATCTTTCTACGCATGCATGGAGCATTAAATGTAGGTAAAAAAGATAACTAATTGCATAGTTTGTCTGTAAATGTCGGGACGAATCTTTTGAGCCTAGCTAGTCCATGATTGGACAAATTTTGCCAAATAACAACGAAAGGTGCTACAATAACTTTTCACCTACTTTTCGCGAAGTGAACACACCCTGGATACGATGCATACTCCGTACGAAAACTATCTTAATAGGACTTGCGACAGCGTGCACGCGTGCTACGACGTTTTCTGCTCGTTGGCATATCAAAAGGTCGCCGTCACGCATGGATCTTGCACTGTGCCTGCACAAGAAAAGCACATGGCAAAGCTGGAAATAAAATGGAGTGCTACCTTACGGAATGTCAGGGAAACCCGAAATGGAAGACGGGGACAATCATAGAGCCCATATGGTCAAACAATCATTATAGTTTACACACGATGCCATGGCCTTGTCCAATGTTGTGGCATTTTATATATTTCGCCAAAGATTAGAATTGAAGTCCCACCATATGAGTTTTTTTAGAACACACTTACGCAAACCCTATCCCTATGAGTACCTTCAAAAGACTGAACCAATAGATCTCGAGATTCACGAAGTCACCACAGGCGTCTCGCAGTCGACAGGGATGTCGCCTACCACTGAAAGCATAACACCATTAAATCCTTGAACAAATCCAGGAAAATACGAGCACCCGTGCCAAGTCGAAAACCTGAATCCGGGTGACATGTTCCACCACAAGAAATACAACCAACCGACCTATGATAGTTCGCCCCACCAAATGAGTTATTAACTAGTAATTTGTGTGGATCTTTATGAGCTATTATCCTAGGATTTTGGCTCAAGGCCAATTTACCCTCTTAGAACCTTTGTTGTAATTTCCTCCTATCCAATGTTTCTCCGGTTCCCGTCACCTAAGCATTACTACTTGGCAAACAGTTTGAGCGTACTATGGTGACGAGCGGCAATTGGTACCAGTTTAGAGATAAGCAACATTTTTCGTCAACACTTTGGGATAGGGCGAGTATAAAGGCTTCTGGTGTTTAATAATTGTCATAGAATATAAGGACTTTTAGGAGTTGAATGAGCAAATTAAACTAATCCAGAATGCTTCAAGCCATTTATAGCATAGATTAGCCCGACAAATGGTCTTAGATTAAGCCAATCAAGAGCAGTCCAAGCTGTTTAATGAGGCATGAGAGACTTTTCTTTTGTCGCCTGATTCTTCTTAAGATTAATTACAGTTCTTATAATTTGTTCACATTCTAAGCAAAAATAAGATTGCAATGGCTCAGCTAGCGTGAATAGAGCCATAATAGGTAATCATTTTGTTTGAAATTATGAGGCATATTTCGTTTCGTTAGAAAAGACATTTGGCCCAAAAAAAATTCTATGATTTTTTAATAGAAAATTGATGTCATTCTATTCATATTGAAAAATACTAAAATGTGATTTAATTTATGTCATATAAATAATATATTAATAGTGCAATTGTTGGTCAAAGTCTTGTCCTAATGAAATAAAAAAATCTCGTTAATAAATCTGGGA
The DNA here is from genome assembly GCA_038087645.1 of Saccharum hybrid cultivar R570. Classification (NCBI taxonomy): domain Eukaryota; kingdom Viridiplantae; phylum Streptophyta; class Magnoliopsida; order Poales; family Poaceae; genus Saccharum; species Saccharum hybrid cultivar. The sequence goes on from JAQSUU010000139.1 coordinate 20,020,681, forward strand.
GTAGTAAACAATCTAGCCAATAGGTTTCATCCACTAGTAAGACCACGTAAAATTTTAGGCCAATAAGGAGAAAATGAAAATGTTCTTCATTAGCTTACCTCGTTTGAAATGCACAATTGTTATACACGATCCTTAGAAAAATATTACTGCTTCCATTCTAAGAAAATATACAACTTTGGTCTGGTCAAAGTCAAACTATCTTAATTTATAGAAAACACTATTGATATGTACAAATCCAAATAAATATACTATAAAATATATCATGAAAAATCTAGTGATGTTTAATTAGTTTATATAGTATTAGTATATTTATATATTATCAAATTTTAAATGGTTTAACATAGTACTATTCTAGAAGTTGCATCTCTTGGGGACGAAGGGAGCACGTGCAATCTCTCCGTGCCAAACTGGACCCGTTCTTTTTACTACTACAATTTCCTGCGGTGGTTTGGCTCGGAATTGTGGTAAATAAGTACAGTACAAGCATCACATGCTCTCAAACGCAGAGGTGGTTTGGCTCGGAATTGTGGTAAATAAGTACAGTACTACTGATGTAAACAGCTTCAGAACAGCAGATTACCTTAGGCCCAGTTTAGATGCAAAAAATTTTGCAAAAAAACAGTAAATTCCTCGTCACATCGAATCTTTGGACGCATGCATGAAGCATTAAATATAGATAAAAAATAAAACTAATTACACAGTTTAGACGAAATGGACGAGACGAATCTTTTAAGCCTAATTAGACCATGATAGGACACTAATTGCCAAATAACAACGAAAGTGTTACAGTTGCATTTTGCCAAAATTTTTGACAACTAAAAGGCCTTAGCAGTCAAGACGACACGGACAAGCGAACGAAAGCCTCGGCTGACGCAAAATTCAGATTGCGATGGTCGAGTATCCTTTGGCCTTTGCCGAGGAGGCATGCAAAGCAGCCACTTTTGTCAAACAGTTTGACGTTCCTGGCACATCGATACCAACGCTACGCAGATCTATTAAATGTTAAAAAAATGAATCTTCGCTCCAGGGAGAAAACAAATGTGCAGTACTATTAAATGTTAAAAAAATGAAGACAGGGAATAATTCAAAGAGCTGTTCTCTCGTAAACAAATGGAGCTGTCTCAAAAAGAAAGTGCAGAGTTTTGGCCAAACACATTACAAAACAAAGAAACTTCGATCCCAAGGCAAAGCTGAAGGAGGAAAGGCAAGATGGCTGCTGTCTGATTCCTACTCTGGGAGTTAGTTAACTTAATTTCAGAGCTCAGGCTTGTGAACCTTTCGCTTTTGGTCGTCAAACACGAAGAGAGTTCCGATGCGTTTCCTCAGAAACGATGTAAAGCGTCTGCCAAACACATTACAAAACCGTTTTGTTTGATCCGAAGGCATCATGAGAATTCAAGTGCAGGGGTGGAGACCTTCGCTGCTGGATGGATGGGAGGACAGGCGTGCAGGTGCAGGAGTGCAGCAGCGCGCGCCTCAAAATTCAACGTTCCAAGTGATTTGAAGCCCCAAGAACAGCTAGTGCTTTTGACATTTGGACACCACTGTGGCACTGTTGCTTGCGGCAACGGCATGCTTGTCCTCTGAAGTCTAACCTACGGAGTAGTCTAGTCGGAGCTTTTGGCTTCTGATCTCTTTTTTTTGCTATTATTTTTTAATTAATTTTTAGGTTCTTAGCACACATAAAACTAGAATGCTTTTTCAATTTTTCAATTTTCAGAAGCCATATTTTCAATTTTTTTAAAGCTAGCTCAACAGCTACGTTGTCTGTTTCTGCTTCTAGCTTCTAGCCGGTATAAGCTAAAACAAACAAGCCCTAAATAAAGGAGCGAAATATTTCAAGCTATTATAAATAACATATTTGGTACACCAAAATATGGACTAAAAGGTACACATAATTCTTTATCCAAACAAGCTACTTGCTTTAAGTACGGGTATCCAAACAACACTAGATCAAACTTTAGCCACCTAAATTTAGCCCAACTAAACTTTAGTTTACATGAACTTTAGTTTTAGTTGATCAAATATGTCTATATATTGGGACAGTGAGAGTAGTTAAGTAAAACAAAATTTATGACACGAAGAACTCCAAACAACACGTGGGCGCCCTTTTGGCGGTGTGTTGCGTCTTTTATTGGAGGTTTTTCTTTAGGTCTTTAGGAGGGCTTTTTTTTGCAGATTAAGTGTTTGTTATCGGTGATGGAGTGCTATGTGTTAATTTTCTTTTTATTTTCTTCAATATAATAAATATAGGGTATGTATTATGGTATGCACCATACGCCACGGGCACGATGTAGCCCCTGAAGCCTCTCGGCAATTTCTATGCATGGATGAAGAGAAAGAAGAAGAAAAAAATAGAGAAAGATAAAGAAGAAGAGAAAAAGAAAAGAGCGAGAGAAAGAGGAAGTAGCAACCTTACCAACTATATATCCTAGCTATATCCGTGTCAGATAGTAAAACGTTATTTCTCTAAAAAAACATAATTAAGAACTCCGACGAAACCATGCAAGAAGTAGGGTTTGGACATTTGCAGAGAAGAGGAGCTTTCGAGCCTTCGAGGTGACCATTTGGCCATGCGTTGATGCGGAGTATAATGTATTGACAACCAATGCGTGTTTGGTTTGAGGAGTTAAAGTTTAACAAACACTGTAGCATTTTCGTCTTATTTGACAAAAAAATTCTAATCTTAGACTAATTAGGCTTAATAGATTCGTCAAGTAAATTACTCCTAATCTATGTCGACATGCATGCAATTAGTCTACATTTAGTACTCTATGTATTTGAGGGAACATTGATGTGATGAGAGTTAAACTTTAATGTTTCGAAACCAAACAGGCCCTAATCCGATGGAGGCCTGAGGGCGAGGTCAATCTGACCTTCAGCGCCGCCGCATGCATGCAAGGTCGTATTTCAACGCCTATGTTTGATCAACGCACGGCAACGGAATGAATGGATCAGACGGGAGGTAGCGTTCAGCGTATCTGCGAAACATCATTTATTAGTAGTTCAAGTTTTAGATTTCTCCACCACCGACACGTGGCCTTGGAGCCACGTGTTCTTGTGGAAACGATACGGCGTGCCAACCATGCAATGCAAGAGAGACATTTTCCTTTGCCACTTGAACCCTCTTCTCTCTTCTCTGCCATGTGTACAAAATCCATTTCATTTAATTTCTCCTCTCCTTTTTTTCACTTTTCCACTGATGCTCATTTAGTAAGTATCTTATACCATCACCATCATCCAGCCAATGCAGGCTGTGCTTCGAGGAAAATATGGAGAGAGAAGACAAGCAAAGAAAGATATATACTATAAAAAGTCAGAGAAGTATATTTCTATCCATGAAATAAAGAAAAAGTAAGGTCGCCTTTGGGACAATTATTTGATATTTGGGAAGAATTGCACCGGAGCTTTTGAAGGCATTTCATTGAACTTCTAGAGGAACTTTTAAACTCTGTAAATACTTCACTTTATTAGGAAAATGTTCTTCTTTTTGCATATATTTATGAGCTTTCATGCTGACCAGGTAGTGAGGACAAAAGAGTAATATGTACTGCCGAAAGAGTGTTGGATGACAGAAGAGATTATATGTATGGGGTTCCAACAAGTGGCAAAAGGAAAAATCTCTACTGTGCCATTGAACATACGGTACCCGGGTCAACGGTTACTGAGATCTAGTTCTTCTAGATTAAATGGTACGGCGTCATCGACAGTGATCATTGGTGATCGGCCCCACAAGTCATTGGCGTCCTTAAAAATCGTTCTCATGAGTTTACAGCAACTTTGACTAGGGAGGGTAGTTTGCAGCAGCCAGGACTCGGCAGGTCGGAGGAAAATTGCCATAAATGGACGAGGCAAGGGGATAATGGAAACCGACCAGCGGCCGGTTCACCGTCACCCACGATGGTGTGCGTCGTCGTCCCATTCGAATTCCAGGCCACCGGCTAAGGCTGTCCGCAGCGCAGATCGGTAAACCCGACTGTACGCTAAATAAAGCGATGAACGAGCTGCACCGCGCTACGCTATAGCAAACGCTACAGTAGCGTTTACTACAGTAACGCACCACAGGTACCGATCGCTTGTGCGCGCCTGTAAAAGAGGAGGAGGAGAGAGGAAGAGAGAGAGGAGAGAGGATATAAGATGGTGGTTGATATAGAGTATGATATAGAGTAAATATGGGTATGGAAGAAATTGGTATAGAGGTAAGAATTCTTGATGACTAGGACGGAATATTCCTTTAGAGATACGTTTAGAGAGTGGTGCGGTGCGGATAGCCTAACACTCTACTCTAACAGTAATAGGCGTACTGTACTATTCCTATCTATCCGTGGAGTGTTCCCGTCAGTGGCTCAGGATTTTGACCAAAAACGCGTGTATAGTCTCGCCAAGTTGCCACATGAAGGCAAGTCCACTGGTTCACACGACCCCGGTCAAGGGCCAGTCGGTGTCCGTCACACCTCTGCTCAGGCTCAGGCGTGCAGTGCAGTCACTCGCCTGGCCCACTACAAAAGAATTTTGTGGCTGCACTGCACTCTCCAAGACGCCATGTCGCCGAGCGTGACAGACTGACAGTGGCTTGAAAACCTGCGGCATTTTTAACTGCTCGCTGCTCATCAAAAGAAATAAGACTGGCTGCACTCACGTACTCTATCCCATCCGGCAAACCAGATAGCGTAAAAAACACTCGCAGCGTTGTACTCTATCCCATCCGCTAGCATCATCCATCCACTATTCTTAGCGCAACAGCATCCATCCGCTACCCTGCTGCATGTACGGGCTCCTGCTGCTGCTCTCGGCGTGACAGCGTGAGAGATGAGAGTGAGAGAGCACATGCACGGCCCCATTGTTGCTACTATTTCAACTAATAGCTAAATAATGTTGTAACTCACAAACCAAAAATCCAAATTAAATTCCGATTGCACCATTAAATTCGTCTTAATAAATTCTTCAAAACTAAATCACACATGGATATATTTAGATAAAATAACAAGTGGGTCCCACAGTGGATAGAGGATGATATAGAGGATGGATGGGTGCGGAAGAATTGAGTATAGAGGAGAGAATCTTGCTGACTAGGACGTATAGAGGATGAATATAGAGGTCCATGAGTGCGGATAGCCTAATCCGGGGGCCATGGGTACACAAGTTGACATCCCAGGGCATCCATCAATCAATATCTTGCACCGAAACAAAAATGTCAGCCTCCTGAGCTCTGAGTGGACTTCTGCATAGTACTAGGTCACATGGATTGAGCGTCTTGTTTAGATACCCAAATTCACCCCTAAATTCTACTATACAAAAATGAGATTTCTCGTCACATCAAAATGTCGGCAAATGCATGGAGTACTAAATGTAGATGAAATCATAAACTAATTGCACAGTTTTGTTGTACTTTACGAGACGAACATTTTGAGTCTAATTAATCAATTTTTAAATAATTTTTTCACTAAAAAACAAAAGCTGCTACAGTGCTCCGGCACCGAGGTTTTTTTTCTGGAAAATACCGTGAACACTTGAGGCCTTCACCTTAAAAAAAAAACCTTAAGGCCTTGAGGGGAAAAAGAACAAACGATTGATGGGGCCACATTTTGCGTAATCTGAGGCCTTGATACACGACTTGACTAAGTGATAGAACCGACATTCCGCTCCGGCACCGGCGGCCAGCACCGGCCCCTCCCCCAACCCCTCGGCCATGGTGGCTGCGCCCCTGTTGTGGATGCAGTTGTCGGAGGAGGACGAGGCCGTCGTCGAGGACGCCTCCGACAGTGAGGACGGAGATGAAGACGATGACGCCGATGTGGCTCCTGTCCCAGCGTCCGGCGCCAGCCCCCGCGACGCGCACGCGGTGTGGGCACCGTCGTCGTCGACCGTGTCGCCATCTTCGCTGCGGCCGACAAGCGCTCCATCTCCGAGGCCGTCAAAGTCCCTCTCCCTCCATGCTGCCCCTTTCATCCTGGTGGCAGCTCGGTGGGGCGCTCCAAGGCTTGTCGCTGGGCGGACACTGACCTCGGCGCAGGCAGCTCCGACGATGAGCCCACTCCGACGGGGTTGTACCTGGACGCCGCTCGCAAGGCTCTTCGGGCCATGTCCTCACCGCCGACGGGGTCTTCGAACTTGGTGCAGAGCGTTGCTGCCATGGTGGGAACCCACTTGGTGCCTGCAAGGGGGGTGCGGCGTCATCGACGCGGGACCGGTGCGTCTGATGGTCGTGGGAATCCACCGATGAAGGTTGCACGTGTGCCCGCGTGGCGTCGCCTCGGTCCACAGCCGACAGCAAGGGCCTCGGTGCACCAACGCCTTGGCCTGCGGCGGCGGGCGTCGAGGGCGTCAGTGCCTAACACGTATCGGCATCCACATCAAGGGCCCAACGTCGATGCCGATGGTTTCCAGACCGTCGTGAGCCGTCGTCACAAGCGCTGCCTTGGGATGGCGGCACCCAAACGCCACCGCCCAGTTCCGCAGGAGCTTGTGGGTCTCTGCTTCAACTGCCTCGCGCACGACCACATCGCCGCTCAGTGTCACTCCCCGTCGCGCTGCTTCCGTTGCCGGCCACCGGGCAAGGGCGTGCAAGCGTGGTCGTCCCCCAGCGTGCAAGCCTTCGCTACCGGAGGCGCGTCCCAGCTGGGGTGCCAAAGCGCGTCGCCAGGAGGTTGCGATGTGCCAGGTCGTGCGACGTCACCATCGTCGCCTCCTCGTGTGCAGCAGTCGACCGCACCATCTTCGTCGCTGCACCTTTGCCACAACGGCAGCCGGCCAACATCACCACCTCTGGGTGACGTTGATGGTCGTCCCAAGGCCGAGGTCTTCGTCGTCCAGCAGAACGTGGAGCTCGCCTCGTCTGGAGCGGACCTCTCCCTTGTTCTCGTCGCACTCGTTGGTGGTAGCCAGCCTGCTGTCACGCTTGAGGAGTTCTAGGCACACCTCTCCTTGCGGTTCCATGTGTCTGTGAGCGCGGCCAGGGGCTTCTTCGCACACGAGTGTCAGCAGGATGACCACTATGACGCCGCTGTGCAGGGAGGCGCAACGGCGATGCGAGTGGTGCACACTGAACCTGTGCTCGCAGTGCACCGTTGCCCGGAGGTTCAGCGTCGGGACTTCGATCCCATGCTGGTTGAGGTGGAGGCATGTGTGACCAAAATGCCACCTCAGACAAACGTGTCGGAGGTGGCCCAGGTGGTGGACCTATGCCTTACAGGTCCGGACGTGTGCGGGTCGGGCCAAACCTCACCAAGGCCCTCGCTTCTGGAGCCGGAGCAGCCTGGGGGATCCCCACCCCCGGTCCAGGTCGACTTCCCTGGCCACCAGGTTGGTGCGGATGGTTGCAGCCCAGGCACACCGGCTGTTGATGGAAGAGCGCCTGTCACGACGGCCGCAACGTCGATTGAGGACTTCATCGCTGTGTTCAAGAAGCCACTCTCGACGCCTATCTTGTTGTCGCCTCCGCGGCCGCGGCGAACCCGGGCGGCCAGAGCACAGGCGGGGGAGCTGGACGACTCGGAGCTCATCCCCAAGAGGAGCGCTAGGCTTGCGGACAAGAGTAGGTACAGGGAATCGAAGCCGGAGGCGCAAGCGAGGAAGATGATGATGAAGAAGCTTGGCGTGGAGGTGGAGACGCAACTTCCTGATGAGGCGTCCTTCGATGAGTTCCAGACAGCCTTCGCCCTACCTTTGTCGTCGTCAACGCGGGCGGCGATGAATGTCCTCCTCTTTCCGGGCAAGAAGTGACGTCCGTGCCTAGGGTGCCGCCAGTGTTATGTCGCACAACTTGTTTAAGATGTAATTTTTAGCTGAAACTCTGGTAGTTAGGGTTGTTGTGACTCCCTAATGATGGCCCCTCGCCAGCGTTGTGGGTCGCTTGTGTAGCTCGGACACTGCCTTATTCCTCTTGATGAAAAACGGGTTAAACGCCCGATCGAGAAAAAATCATCAACTCCCAAACTTTTCTTTGGCCTACCTACGCAGGACCATTTTGAAGCAGACATTGCGTTGAACTGACGAGGCGAGGAGAGGAGCTGACAATTTTGGTGTCTTCAGAGTTCGGCATTATATTTCCAACACCGACCAAAAACTCAGTGTCCAAGTCTAAATCCACAATCCACAAGCCAACAAGGAAGGTTTGGCATGAACACGGTTAGCATTCAAAGACAGCTGTGACTCTGGTGGCCATAGCATCATGCCAATCTGGCTGCTGTTCTTTTTCTGGACCGAGGAAACTAATGCTGAAGTCGACAGCATGAGCTGAAAGGCAATGACTTCTGCCTGCGAGGAACTGAAAGGCCACTGAAGTTCAGAACTAGTGTATATCAATAATGCAATCTGTATTCACACACTATTTTGAGGTTTCTCGACCAAGATACTATACACAAACATCCTCGGAATGATCCGAGGGTAAGAATTCATCACAAACGCTGGTTGAATTACTGAAAAATGTACAAGAGAACCTACAGGTAGCATCCTAAGTATCCTGCATTAGCGATTTACATACAAAAAGAATAATGCTGGAACCACCTGAGGAGACATCATTTGCCCTACTTATGAACTAAACAAACACACATTCATTGAACCGTTGGAAACTGGCCACCTCTGCTGAAGCGGTCGAGTAAACAGGCATCCATCCTGCTAGAAGCGGTCTGAGCAAATAAACTAGACACTAATGAGCATCTCTGGTGCAATTCAGAGGCCAAAACACTTGTTATGGTGACTTCCTGTGGTGTAACCCGAATTATGCTTCTTTGAATCCAACTTGTGTTTTCCTTTCACCTTGTTTCTAACTCTACATATGTGCATCTTTATTGTCTTTAACTTTGGAATCTGGAACTGAGCACTCCTCATTAGCATCCCCACCTCCCATTTCAATATCGATGTCCTCATGGTTATGCCTCTGTGAAATCTTCAACAGATCACCACCAATATCAAGGTCATCACCCACTTTTGCTCGAGGACCACTAACTCGTTCTTCTTCAGCCTCTTCAGCATGGTTAGCTGGTGGAGCTCGCACTTCCTCTTGTATGTGCGCCCAGAACTTATGTTTAGAAGGTTCTATCTTGGCACAGAGTACTTCTTGAAAGTTACTCAGACACCCTTGATCATAGACATTATGCCTGCCATCTGACCTGTACCGAAAATTTTCGTATGTGGTCTGAAAAAACAAAGTGTCAATACAGATGTTAGGGCTGGTGTACTGTAAAGGAAACTGCTACGGGTAGCCAGCCACCTAGGCCCTTTGGACTGGGCCGATACTGTAGCAGTGCTGCAGTGGCCTCGTGGACTACAACAGCTAGATTGATTGTTTCTTGCTTGGCACATCTCTCTTTTTATAGAGAGATCTATTTGACTCCCAAGGACGAGATCCAATCTACTAACAGATCATATCCTATCTCTAACTAACCCTAAACCTAAGGGAGATGATGCTATATTTCGGGAGGCCACTGTAGTGCTGCTATAACAGAAACATTGGTTTTCGGTTGGAAAAGGGCGTAACCCAAACAAGATTTTTCTGTACATAAATGACAGAATAAATACTCTGTCCATACATAATCATGCAAGATAAACAGTTTAGTTTCTCACAATCTCGGATAAAAACAATGTAATTTAGCACCACTGCAGAAGCCTGTGCGGTTGCCTTAAACTCCCTATGATGCCACTACCTTGCAAGGACAAAAGAGAGTGAGTTCTCAAATTATCTAAGATATGTGCTTTGCTGCAAGAGTAAAACAGCCTAGTCCCACATCAATGCACAACAGTAAAAACATATCGGGAAAGATAAATAAGGAGGCCTTAATAATTTAGTTGAGATAGGAATTGCCTTTCCCACAACTAAAAATTTAACAGTTCCTAGAATTTGTTGTTACAAAGCAAACAAGTACTGTGCATAATTCAATTAGATGATAGGAACTTGCAATCATAGATAAAAGAATTCAGAGTGTAGACAAATAGATAAACCACTAGGCAGAAACAAATGAAGATAGAGAATTAATATCAACAGACCAACCTGGTTTGTGCTGACGAGATACGTATGAAATCCTGTGAGCCCACCAACAAACCAGAGAGAGATAAAACAATACATCATTAGTGCTAGAGAAGCAGGGGAATGTTTCAGTGCCTTCCAAACTGTAGGATAATCTCCATCCATGAGAAACTTGATGTACAAGGCCGATATAGCAAACACATAAATGCAGAGGAGACTTGAAGAGACAACAAATAGGAAAAAATAACGGTAATTGCGCTGCACAAGGGACAAGTAGAACAAGTAGAAATCAGCAAGTAAAGAGGTAAAAGATGGAGTGACTTAATCAATTTAGAATGAAGGAAATAATTTCAAGAAATGTTCATGGGAATCGCCTTTCCTCAATATTAGACGCATAAGTTGTTCAAAATGAGAAGATTAACAAAATAAAACCTTATCATAAAAGATCTTCACATGGATGTGAGGAACTTTTCTCTTCATTCTAGTTTGGTGGAGTTACTATGTTAGATCGAACATGAAAATTATAAACTGGGCACATTTTATTTAAGAAATGATCATTTTACCCTTTTGCTTAAGACATGGCAATTTTGTTTTTAGTGCACTCATTATTTTCTTATATAAATATGTATCCATGGAATGCAAAATTCATCATTTGATTCCAATACTATATAGCTTACCTTTCCAATGCATTGTCCTACCCATGGGCAGTGATGATCAAAGCGTTCCACACAATTGTTGCAAATGGAACAGTGTGAACATCGAGGAGGGCGAAAAACCATACAAGTTTCACAATACTTTACTTTCACAGGCATCCCATTTACTATAACTTCTTTTACACGAGGAAACTGTAGCATTCCAGGTGTGTCAGTAAGAGACAAATTATCATAGTGAATATCCTCCTCAGGTGGATGTGAAGCACGAGGTACAATGCCAGGATCCCGAGCGGCAGCGGTGAAGAGTAACAGAAGCACCTACACCAAAAGTGCAGGCAAAGAACACACAAATTTAGGAGTCATCAAATTTTTGAAATCCTCACACAAAAATACCAGCAAGAAACAGCATCATACTTACATAGATTGTGAACACTATTGCTATGACAAGAATTGCATATCCTGCATCATATGCATGAAACTGATGACGGAGATGATGTGCGACAAACACACAAAAGACAGCAACTGGGATAACAATGAGGGCAACAGAAACACCTAGAGATCTAACATCAGGTCCAAATATCAACCGCCCACCAAAGAAGAACCTCTGCAAACAAGATACATGAGTCGGTTTTTTCTCTCAAACATGCAGGAGATCTGTGTGTCATTGTATTAATGGGTAGAAAGCAAGACACACAAGTCAGTTACAGGATACCAAATCAATAATATGAGACATCATGAATGCCAAAAAAATAACGATCTCAAAGATAGAATATATGACAAAAGTATATATATCACATCGGATCTCAAAAACAAGCCAAGCTGATCATCTAGCAGAGAATATGATATTGTGATAGTTGGTTTGATACTAGCCACTGTTTTTTTTTCCTTGAGCACACAAGAGAGTTAAGAGTGAAAATGTATACTAGAAATTATATATGCACCAGAAATGAGAAGGAACGGCCCTGTAAATACAACCCTAATGGGGATACCCAGCTAGCAGTGACAGTTTTTTTTGCCCTGGCATCACAACATAGCCAGGCTTCTTAACCAGCCAGCTGCATGACCCTTTGAGTGCTTGGCCTTGCACCATTGAATACACAATTGTTACATTTTTTTTTTGCGGGGTACACAATTGTTACAGTTCTTCCATATGTTAACCAGACACGTAGGACTGCAACCTAGCCAAATCCAAAATAGAGGACATGATCTAAGAAAGAATACATTTCTTGGCGCGGTTGTGACAGATGTGTGGTACATAGCATATGAACAACAATGTGACATCAGTGTCACAGTGTGCAACATTCTGTAGTACTCAATTACTTAGTTATTATACTTGTCAATGTCACTTCCAATTCATCAAGCTTGTAACTGTTGTACTTATAAACTCAACCCATATATTGCATATGAGAAGAATAGAGATCCAACACTCATACATTTATCACCATATAAATCACAGTAAATGAGACAACACTGGCAGTATGACTGCTGAGATAATTAAAAGAAGAAAAAGAAACTGCCATGGCAAAGATGCTGTCCTACGGAGGTTAGCTCAATTCCACTATTGGCAAACTTAGAAACTTGTTGGCCAGCATTCTGTTTAGATCTGTGATCCATTTGAAAAGATGTGGCTGCAGCCTAATAAGACTGATATACTATAGATATAAAAGAATTGGTAAGTTGAGTACTAAACAAAGTAAATACAGAAAATTCGAATGATTCTCACGTTATCCCCCTTCCAAGCTTGGTACACCCGCTGCTGTGGCTGCGCCATGTGCAAGTGCAACCAGCGACCAGCTTCAATCCCCTCGAAGCAGCACGAGGGTTCAGACCTTACTCCGAAATTTTGAAACAGTATATATGCAGCCGCACGTGGAGACTGTCAGACTGGAATAGAAGTCGTGTGTTATCAACTGAGATTGACCTTGCCCCCTGGATAAGAACGGGAAGAACCAACATAAAGCAGTTTAGTGAAAGGTCCATGCGTATAGAAATTAGCAACAAACAGAATGGATAGGGTTGTAGGGGAAAATTTACATGGATTTGATTGCTTATTTTGCTGCCAAAAAAAACAATTGTGCCGGAAACAGACGAATTTAGGAAAATCCTTCCAAACAAGCTAGGGTTACTTACAAACAAAGAATCCAAAAACAAGTACAGATGGGTCTCCTCCGCTGTGCCGTTGCCGTTCCACGCCAGTCGAATCTAGTAGAGGGGGAGGAGGAGCGCAACTCCTCTCGAAGTCCAACCAAAAGAAAACCTCAGCGGGAGGAGGACTGACTTGCTGTATTCTGTCGCCGCCAGTGTCGGCAATGATGGAAGCCCAGCGGAATCAGAGAAGAGAGGCGCATACGATGCGAAGAGAGATGGAAGAAGATACGATATGAGGAGGCGACGAGAACTCGCTCGGTTCAGTGAATCAGAGTAGGCGCCGTAATTTGGCAGCATGACAGCGTGGACATGTTCCGTCCACAAAAGAATGGCCTCACGAAAACTCAAATCAAAGAATAATCGGATACATACGAGAGAGCAGAGCTTCCGATAGCGGTGAACCGTATTGATGCTCAAAAAAAAAAGGTCACGTATTGGATTTCTTATCTTGTCATGATATGATTCATAAATCATCTGCTTGTGTCTAGTCAACCCTGTCATCGATGCTGGAGGATAAACGCGAGTTATCGACCGTCCGAGGAGGATACGGATGAAGGATGGAAGTTTCAAGGGACATTGTTGACATTTTTCACCGCCTGTTATACATTGCCGCCAAATGTCAATTTGAGAGCATGATGCGCCAGTTATGCTCTACTTAACAGTCTGGAATATTTTATTGCCAGACACAAGTTGCTACCAAAATTGCCATAACTCACTGTAGCAATTTGCATACGACTTGCATGCCACAATTATTTGGAAGCGGAGCTTAGGAAAGAATAGCATCGGAATGTATGGCATTCTACCGTCATTTAGATTCAGGCCCATTGTCTAACGCATAAACTGCGCAGTTAGGAGATAAAAAATGACATGGAGAGAGAGCACCAATTCCAGAATGCATGTTGTCACGAAGTGCTCGTTTTCCTCTCCCATATTTTTCCACCTAACGGAATTCACAACATTAGTAATCTGACCAACGATAGTATCTTGTTATATGTATGCACAGGAACACACCACATAGCAAAACAAACAATTGACAGATGACTATATATGATAGTGTACATTAGCACGGGCACCGAGGCCTAAGGAGACGGACACAACATATTTACAAGTTTAGTACAACACAGCCACTCACTAAAACATGTAGGTGAGACAAGGTCTGCTATGAGGTGTATCCAAATGGAGTTCTACAGGCAAGGAAATACTACCAGGACGGCTGGTGTTTCAACTCACCGTTTGGCGTGTCCTATTCCTTTTACCAACGAGATCCAGAATCAACACAACCTACAGACAGCGATTAATTTCTTGCACGATTAGAATCAAATTCATCTAATCGAGCTCTCCCCCACCTCAAAACATCATATTGACACGGCAAGGTCCCTTAGCTGAACCCATCCAAATGCGCATCTATCTCGGATTTTCTGGATCTCTAGCAGTGCCAAGTTAATTGTTTGGCCTACTGCTACAAACTCTCTCTCGAAGGGGAGCCTTGCCTTCTGGTCCAGCTACATCCAAAGCAGTTACGATCAAGTCAGCTATGGCATAAGTTGGATTAGAAAGTAAAAAAAGTAAAGTACATGGTTAGGTTGATGAGAACCTTTTCGAGACACTGGGTTGCATCAAGTACATAGCAAAAGTATGACAGTTGTCTGTATAGATCTGCCTCCGTGTACTGTTAAACACAAAGGTTTAGTATTAGACACCAGTTGCCACTTGCCTAAATGGGCACATTGTAAGCTCAGGCAGAGTGTCAACAAACCTGTCTTACTAGGCGACCGTTGCAGCGTGGGTAGTTAGGGCAGATGGTTCCTCTCTCAGAATCCCCCATAACTCTAAGGTTTACGCTGTGAGTTGAGTATTTGCAACCCTCATCGTCACACTGGCAGAAAAGAACAGCCAAAAGCTCAAGGGTAATCATAAACAGGCATTGTATAATATATTAAGGCTCGAACTAAAACACTTACCATCTGCAAACCTTTATAATATAGACTAATGAAATTATCAGCCTGTCTTTTCATCTACACATGGACAACATAAAAGTTAAGTTTTAATCAACTTAAATTCAGGATCATGCTATATTAAATTAATATTCACCTGGTTGGCAAGCATTGGAGGAGAAATTTTGGACTCGTCAGCATTATCTGGGCATCTTGGGCACCGCATATGGCGCCAGAAATTAGCAGTAGCATCCTTTCCTTCATTTGGATCTGATACACTTGTAGCACTAGTAATCAGACTAGATACAGGAGGGCAGTCGAAGGTACCAGAACAGCTTGGGCATGATAAACGCAGTGGCTCACAACCACGATATCTGTCATTAAAACACAAGAATATTTGAATAACTGAAATACTGCAACATTAATGAAATTGATATGTTAGAGGTTCACCTCTCATCTTCATCATCGATTACAGATAACAGCATCGTAGATGTATCTTGATTGCTAGACTCAGTCACTCTTGATTGGAACTGATCCAGGTAATAAGAATCAGCAAACTCTATATTGGAAGAAATGATGCCAATCATTTAAGATATCGAAGACTCAACAGAAAATACGCACCTTAGCCGAATCAAGTCCCAGACATTCAGCCAAACGAGCTGGACTAGTACCCTGAATGGAAGCACACAAACGAGAAACAACAGGATGAATCTGCAAAGGCAATTTAGAATCAGCAACACTGTATGACAACTGTATTTTTCCGAGAAGGGAAAATGTATTGCAATGGTGAAGAACCTGTTGTGACAAATAATAGTCAATGTCAATCATCCACTTGTCAGGGTCTCTTTTTAACTCCTCGGGATGTCTAGCTCTCTGAGCTATTCCCACAGAATGTGTATTATCTGAGTCCTATACAGAATGGCAAGTACAGTTTAGGATCAGATAAATCAAGCTTCAAACAAAGCTAAACTGGGATGTTTTTCAGGCAAAAAATTATATATTTTCCTTTTTCCTGAAATTACACTGCAGGTAAACAAAAAGTTCTGACTACTCCCTCCGTTTATCCATATTCTTATCTTGTGAAGAAATGTTTCAAAATGTTAGTTCGGCAATAAAATCAAAATTGTGAGTGGTTGTAAAATGTGAATATCATTAGAGATATGTGTTGGTCTCTTTTTATAACTTTGATGAGATTTAGTGCTTTCTGGTCTGTATACATGATGAGCTTAGCCTTGGAGGCTTGGACAGATTGTGAAACAGGAGTACCAATCAGTTTCATATGACAGGTTGACAATCCAAAATTTTGCAATGTGGATAAGCAATTGATGATTTAGTGAGCATGCAAAACATAAAAGACATCATTTAGTAATACCTGCTGAGAGCAAATTATATAAGGGACTGTGTCACCAGCTGAGCAACCGGAGTAACCATTTTGCTTGAGTCTCAAAGCAACCTGAGGAACCAAATTTACACATTTATAAGCTCATCACTTTTCTGGCTTGAAATCAGGACAAAACAAAACAAGGATATGCAACTCTTACCTGAACATGAGGCTGATTTTTGGCATCTGGATAATCTTCTGGCGCTTTTGTTAAGCTCTTTGTGATAACATATTTTTCGAGTTCTATTTGACCACTTCTCATTTGCTCTTGCACCTGAACATAGCCTCATTCAGTACATTAAAATATACAACAATAGAAATATATAACAAATAATATGTTTTAGGCCAAAGTTTTGTTGCAGAGCAACAGTATCTTGCTAACCAATGTTTCTTGAGTATTGATATTAATGTTAAGAAAAAGGTGGCAGGCTCCTAACCTGGACAAGAGAACTATGTATTGACTCAACAACATCATCACATGTCCTGTAGAGGCAGTTTTCACAAAGGTCAGACAAGAAAAATGTCAAAATCAAAATAAGAATAGAAACTTAAATGCTTACCCTCCAGACAAAATTTCATTGAGACAAAAATCTCCGATGTCTTTTGACAGCAAACTCCAATCGCGCCTGACCATATCGAGCCCCTTGCGTTCAATGTTCTGCATCAAACATCAAACATGTTGGAGTATGTGTTTAGGCCCATGAGGCTAAGGCCCATGTGGCCCATGTATGGAACCTATATAGCTACCCTTCTAGGGTTAGCCCTAATCGATAGAGACAACACTTTCAACATGGTATCAGCAGCCTAACCCTTCTTCTTTCCCTCTCCAGCCGCCGGCCACCTCCAGGCCCGCCGCTGGGTCTGCCGCCCACCATGGCCGGCCGGCCACCTCCCCCTCCCTCTCCCTCTTACTTCCACCTCTTCCCCTCCCTCCCTTCCCCATCCTGGGCCCAGGTGGCCTCTTCCCCATCTGCCGCCGCCCATCTCCAGCCCGTTGGCACCCTGCCAGCCGCCGGTGCCCAGCCACCAGCCGCCGGCGCCCGCGGGCTCCCAGCCGTCGGCGCGCATCTACTCCCCTCAGCCGGTGTGCAGGGCACCGACCCCCTCCCTGCTGGGGCTGCCGGTGTACCGGGCACCGACCCCCTCCCTGCTGGGGCCGCTGGGGTGCAGGGCGCTGATTCCCTCCCTGCTGGGGCTGCCGGCACCATCTCTGGAGCAGCCGGCGCCATCTCCCAGACCCACCCCGCACCCCTCCCGGCCGCCGCCCTCCTTCCCGGTCTCCTGACCGCTGCTCGGCAGGCCGATCTCCCTACAGCAGCCATCCGCGCCCTTGCTGGCCTCACCATGGGCGGTGCCACGGCTGTCCACCACCCCTGGCCCGCTACTGCCATGACTGCCGTCGGTGGGGCAGCCACCGGGACTCCCTCAGCACCGCTGGACTCCGGGGAGGTGGTCGGGGGCCTTCCAGTCACCACCTCCGGGAATCCCGATCCCCCTCCGGTGGTGACGGAACAGCCAGCAGCCGCAGCCTTTCCCGGCACGCGCCCCGACTCCGCCCTCGTCGCCGCCCGGGCTGCCGCCGCGGAGGGGCAGGCCCGGGTGCGCGCGGCCGCTCTCGTGTGGGAGCACGAACGCGACGCGGCCGACGCCCTGGCTCGTCAGATCGCCGAGGCGGAGCGGCTCCTCACGCCTGCCTCTCCGATCGCCGGGGCCACCTCCTCTGCCTCGCCGGGTCGCCGTGTGTCTCACACCGCCGTCCTCTGGCATGACCCGGCCGATCCGCTCGTGGCTCAGCTTCACTACCAGGCCGGGGGGTCCAGAACATTCGCCTCCTCGTCCCGGTCGTCCTCGAGCCGGAGTCGCCCTCCTACGCCCGCTGGCGGGACCTGGTCCTTCTCACTCTTCGCCGCTACGCCCTCGACGACCACGTCCTCGTCGACGCTTCGGTCGCCGTCCAGACCCCGTCGTGGTTTCGTCTGGACAGCATCGTCCTCTCCTGGATCCTGGGGACCATCTCTCTGGACCTCCATGACCTCGTCCGCACCTCCTCGGATGCGCGCCGGGCGTGGCTCGCCCTTGAGGGCCAGTTCCTGGGCAACGCTGAGGCTCGGGCTCTGCGCCTCGACGCGAGCTTCCGGACCTTCGTCCAGGGTGACCTCTGCGTCGGCGAGTTCTGCCGTCGGATGAAGGGCATGGCAGACTCCCTGGGGGACCTCGGGTGGCCTGTGGAGGATCGGATCCTGGTCCTCAACGTCCTCCGGGGGCTCAGCGACCGCTACGCCCACCTCAGGACGTGGATCACCCGCCAGAGGCCCTTCCCCACCTTCCTGGAGGTCCATGACGATCTCGTCATGGAGGAGCTCACGCAGGGCCTCCAGCCGGGCTTCACCGCTTCCACGGGGTCCTCGTCCTCCTCGACAGCCCTGGCTGCTACTTCGCCGCGTCCGTCTGCTCCACCGCGGTCGACCGCTCCACTGCCGCCGTCTCTTCTGGGCCCTCCTCCCTCCGGGCCGAGCGGAGGTGGGGGGGGTCGTGGCTCTCGTCGTCGCCGTGGAGGGGGCCGCGGGGGTGGCAGGGGGGTCACCTCCAGGCTCTGGCACCGGCTGGGCCACATGGGGGGCACCATGAACTTCTTTCCAGAACCCGTGGTCTGGCCGCATCTCCATGTGGCCCTACCATGCCCCCGGGGCCGACTCGCGTCCACCGGTGGCCATGCTCACCGGCGCACCTCCTGCTGGTCCTCCACCCGGCGCCTTCCCTGCTACGGCGTGGACTCCTCCCTCTGGGCCTCTTCCGGGGGTCGCCGGATGGGACCAGGCAGCCCTAGCTCGCTCATTCAGCTCCATGGGTCTGACACCTCCGGTCGGACCCGAGTGGATCGCCGACTCGGGAGCCACCTACCACACCACTCCTGACCCCGGTATACTTTTGTCGCTCCACTCTCCTTCTTCCTCTCTTCCTTCGTCCATTATGATCGCCAATGGTTCTTGTCTTCCAGTCACGTCTGTGGGTACCGCCGGTGCTCATGGCTCTTTTCGTCTTTCCGATGTTCTTGTTGCTCCTTCTATGGTTCATAACCTTCTTTCTATTCGTCATTTTACAGCTGACAATTCTTGTTCTGTGGAATTTGACTCTTCTGGTCTTACTGTAAAGGATTTGGCTACCCGGCGTCCTCTGCTCCGATGTGACAGCACCGGGCCCCTTTACACTCTTCGATTCCCGGCGGCGCCTTCGTCTTCTTCGCCGTTTGTTTTGTCAGCTGCCTTCGTCGCTTCTACTTCCTCTACTACCTGGCACCGGCGCCTCGGCCATCCTGGACGTGATGCCCTGACACAGCTCAGTCGTAGCTCTGGTCTTCCTTGTACTCGAGCTCATGATGAGCAACTGTGTCATGCGTGCCAATTGGGCCGTCATGTTCGTCTTTCTTTTTCTAGTACATTGCGACCTATGGACATCTCCTGTTCTGAGTATTTCTGGTTATAAGTACTATCTTGTGGTTGTTGATGATTTTTCGCATTATTCGTGGACTTTCCCTCTCCGTGCGAAGTCAGATACGTTTACCACGCTCCTTCACTTCTTTACTTGGGTGTCTACACAGTTCGGCCTCACCATCAAGGCCGTCCAGTGTGACAATGGTCGTGAGTTTGATAACTCCACCTCCCGAGCTTTCTTCCTCTCACGGTGTTCAGTTGCGCATGTCTTGTCCATACACCTCCTCGCAGAATGGCAAGGCTGAGCGGATGATTCGCACCACCAACGACACCGTGCGTACCCTTCTGTTTCAGGCCTCTCTTCCTACTCGCTTCTGGGCTGAGGGCCTGCACACCTCCACCTACCTTCTTAACCGCCTTCCTTCCGCTGCATGTCCCGCTCCCACACCTCACCATGCCCTATTCGGTACCCCGCCTCGTTACGATCACCTCCGCGTGTTTGGGTGTGCTTGTTACCCCAACACCGCTGCCACTTCTTCTCACAAGCTGGACCCCCGCTCCACGCTATATGTCTTCCTCGGGTACTCCCCAGATCATAAGAGGTACCGGTGCTTTGACCTTACCTCCCGACGGGTTCTCATCTCTCGCCATGTGGTGTTCGATGAGTCCGTCTTTCCCTTTTCCAGCACTACCACCCCTCCGGTCCCTGACCCTCCCTCCCTGTTTTCCACTGACCCGGTGGTCCAGCCACCTTTTTCGTGGTATCCTGCAGGTACCGCTTTGCCGCGCTCCGTGCCGCCCTCCTGTCCCGGATCCCCGGCGGCTCCGGGCTCGTCGTCCTCTGGCGCGGCCCCGGGGCCTTCGTCCCCCACTTCTGCCCCGGGGGGTCGTGCCAGTCGCCGACGCCGGATCCCGCCCCGGCACCTGCCCCGGCACCTCCGTCGAGGTTCGCCGCGCCGATACGGGTGTACCAGCGCAGGCCGCGGCCGCCGCCGCTCGCGGTCCCCTATCCACCAGGGACACCGACACCACCGCCGCAGTCCCTGCCGGCTCATGGTGCCCCGTCGGTCTACCACCCGTCGTTGGTTCACCGACACCCGCGGCATGTTCACCCGATGGTGACACGGCACGCGGCTGGCACTCTACCACCTCGTGCCCTCGAGGCTTCGACCGGCGACGCGGTGGTCTCCCCGGCACCCTCTTCCGTCCGCGACGCCCTGCTGGACCCTCACTGGCGCCGTGCGATGGAAGAGGAGTACGCCGCGCTACTCGCCAACCAGACGTGGGAGTTGGTGCCCCGGCCACCAGGCTCCAACGTCGTCACCGGCAAGTGGATTTAGACCCACAAGCGCCGGGCCGATGGTTCTCTCGAGCGCTACAAGGCTAGATGGGTCCTCCGGGGTTTCACTCAGCACCCTGGAGTCGACTACGATGAGACCTTCAGCCCGGTGGTCAAGTCGGCCACCGTCCGCACCGTGCTCTCGCTGGCGCTTGCTCGGTCTTGGCCCTTCCACCAGCTGGACGTCAAGAACGCCTTCCTCCACGGCCTTCTTACCGAGACGGTGTACTGCAGTCAGCCGGCGGGGTTCGTCGATTCCACCCGTCCTGACATGGTCTGCCGGCTCAACAGGTCCCTCTACGGCCTCAAGCAGGCACCTCGGGCGTGGAACCACCGGTTCGCTGCTTTCTTGCTGACACTGGGGTTCGTGGAGGCCAAGTCTGATACGTCCCTGTTCGTCTACCACCATGGGGCCAACACTGCATACTTGTTGCTCTATGTTGATGACATTGTCCTCACCGCCTCCAGCGAGCCACTTCTCCGCCGGATCATTGCAGCTCTCCAACAGGAGTTCGCAATGAAGGTTCTGGGTGAGCTCCACCACTTCCTCGGTGTCACTGTTGAGCACCGTCCTGCTGGGCTCCTTCACCAGAGGCAGTACACTCGGGATATCCTGGAGCGGGCTGGGATGACTGACTGCAAGCCCTGCTCCACTCCGGTCGACACTCAGGGCAAGCTGTCTGAGGCTGAGGGCCCACCGGTGGCCGATCCCACTGCGTACAGGAGTCTCGCCGGGGCCCTTCAGTACCTCACCTTCACCCGGCCGGACATCACCTATGCAGTTCAGCAGGTCTGTCTTCATATGCATGACCCCCGGGAGCCTCACCTCACGGCTCTCAAGCGCCTCCTCCGTTACCTCCGGGGCACGCTCGACTACGGCCTCCTCCTACACCGGGCCTCCTCCACCGACCTCGTCGTCTACACCGACGTTGACTGGGCCGGGTGCCCGGATACTCGCCGCTCCACCTCCGGCTACGCCGTCTTCCTGGGCGGCAACCTAGTGTCTTGGTCGTCCAAGCGCCAGCCGGTGGTCTCCCGGTCCAGCGCCGAGGCGGAGTACCGCGCCGTTGCTAACGGCGTGGCGGAGGCCGCCTGGCTCCGGCAGCTGCTTGCTGAGTTGCACACTCCGCCCTCCCGGAGCACACTGATCTACTGCGACAACGTCAGTGCGGTCTACCTCTCCACCAACCCCATCCAGCACCAGCGGACGAAGCATGTAGAGATCGACCTCCACTTTGTCCGTGATCGGGTGGCCATGGGCGAGGTGCGGGTCCTTCATGTTCCGACGACCTCCCAGTTCGCGGACATCTTCACCAAAGGCCTCCCGTCCTCGACCTTCGCAGAGTTTCGCTCCAGCCTCAACATCACCGGTGGCTAGTTGCGTCTGTGGGGGGGTTGTGTGTGTTCTTTCTTGTTCAGCCTCGAACTCCGCTGCGCCAGTAGTTCAGACTGCGGGGGGTGTTGGAGTATGTGTTTAGGCCCATGAGGCTAAGGCCCATGTGGCCCATGTATGGAACCTATATATCTACCCTTCTAGGGTTAGCCCTAATCGATAGAGACAACACTTTCAACAAAACATGTTAAAGCAACTCTACTACTTTCACAAGATGACACTTAGATTCATAATAAGCACAAACCTCTCGTAAGCTGCCATCCAGTGCCACTTTAATAGCAGCATATTTCTTCTTTTTAAGAAGTAACATTCTCTTGTATATGCCATCAAGATCAATCTCCAGACAACGGTACTTCTTGTTCACCTGCATTGAAGCATTCTGGTAAGATCATCTTTCTTCAGTTTGCACATCTTATAAATGAAGTGTATTTTTGGTCATTGAACGCTTTGCTCTATATTAGACAAAGAGATCAACCAAAAGGATCCAATGGACTCCAAGTACATGAAAGATCTCAAAGGTGACGCCAACCTCCCAGATGCCATGCTCCACCACATATAGATTGTATTTAGGCATTGCATGACTACTGCTTTACTTTTCGATCGGTTGACTAGGTAATAGGTTTCAAGTAAGAAGGACCCTCAAACACCATGCAATCAACATAAAATAAATCGCAAAACAATATTTAAATACATAATAGTCATGACTAAGAGCAATAAAAACACTAGCAATAGGAACAAGATCCAAATAAAGCTAAATAGAGCACCAATAGACAGATTGTATTTTTAGGAAAATTTGGGTACCAATTTCATATTTTTTTTGTTTAAAGTGAATTAGTTATGATTTTTAGATCTAACCATATTTCATAAGAATACATATACATTCAAAACCACCTTTGAAACCAGTCAAGGGCCAAGGTGCAGTTTTGATAGTTAGATGGCCAAAATCAAGAGAGTTTGACGGCCAAAAATAAACTTCTTCAGATGGAAAGTGGAGCAGACAGTCTGAAGAGGATGGCTTTGTATTTCCATGGGCAGGTGAAGGGGCCTGAAAGGGGTGGGCAGCAGCTGATGATTCCGGGAGATGGCAGTAAGATGTAATTTAAGCAAGATCCAGCCTGTGTGCTGTGGTATAGGCCAAGGGCCATGTATCAGATCCTTAAGGTTGTGTGGCTTGCCTCTTCTGGTGAAACTTCTAGCTTTTTTTGTGGGGTAAGGATAGCTCATATTGTCTGATCCCTAGGTGATCAGAAATATGAGTGTTTGGCAGGCTGTTTCCATTAGATACAAACTTGAACTATGACTGTAATTTTGTTGCCTTGGTAATGAAATTCAGGTTTACCGTTGTGGAGGAAAAAAAACTCTTCCTATATTAAACGCTACTCTTTCTGAAGCATTAAAATGAACATCTGCACCTTGCACATTAAGATGTCACATCCTGAGTCTTACCTCCTGAATAACCTTTCCTGCAATTGCTTTTGCCCTGGAGATGTCATCAAGTCCAGTATGTATCATGATGGAATCTGTATCACCATAGATAACCTGTCCAGTACAAGGAAAATAAATATCAATACAAGCAGTGATAGATATATTAGGCAAGTGTATATTAGCCAAGTATATAATAGGCAACGGCACAAATCAGTGTGATTAGCACCTGCTATGTAAAGCATGTACATGCCTGTTATACCCTGCCATATTGGCTATATATATGAATGTCACCCCCCCATGTTGGGTGTGGTGTTTCCCATTTCTCTGTTATTCTACATGGTATCAGAGACCGCGTGATCAATCTGATCCCGGACCTTCTGCTTCCGCCCCTTTCTCCTCTCCACCTTTCCCCGCCGGCTGACCTCTGCAGCCGCCGTCCACACCATGTCTGTCACCGCCGACGGCTCACCGCCGGCTGTGCTCGTCCACCCCTACACCGCCGTCAATGTGAAGACTCACATCCCGGTGGTTCTGGAGATGAAGAATCCCAACTTCACCAAGTGGGCTTCCTTCTTCAAGTCTCTGTGTGGGAAATTCGGTCTCCTCCCACACATCAGTGAGTCTGCTGACCCCCCCGCCAATGATCCATCGTGGCCCATCGCTGAGTGCACTGTCCGCGGTTGGATCCTCAACACCGTCGACGACTCGGTTCTTGATCTCGCCATCACCGACGAGAACCAAACCGCCCGCGAGCTGTGGGTGGAAATTGAAGCCCTGTTCCGCTCCAACCGCGCACCCCGGGCCGTCTTCCTGCTTGAGGAGTTTCACTCCCTCAAGCAGGGCGACTCGACGATCGACGAGTACTGCCAGAAGATCAAGGTCAAGGCCGCCGCCCTCCGGGATGTCGGCCAAACCATCGACGACAAGCAGCTCGTCCTCAGTCTCCTCCGCGGCCTCAATCCGCGCTTCAGCGCCACCGCCGACGACATCGCCAACGCCACCGTGCTGCCCTCCTTTCTCAGGGCGCGCGAGATGCTCTCCCTCAAGGAACTGCGCCTCGCCAACGATGAGAAGACCACGGCGGCCTCCGCTATGGTCGCCGCCTCCGGCTCTAGCTGCACCTCTGCCGAGTGCCATTCCTCCACTTCCATCGCTCCCTCTGCCCCTTCCAAGGGTCCAGGGGGCGGCAAGAAAGGCAAGGGCAGCAAGAAGGGTTCCTGGCGTGGCCAAGGTGGCTGGCAGCAGGGCGGCGGCAGCAACTGGCAGCAGGGCGGCGGTGGCGGTCAGCACGGGGGCAACCGCCCCATGGTGCCCTGGTTCTGCTACACCCCCTGGGCCCCCAGGGCGGTCCTCCTCCACATGGCGACTGGCAGCAGGGCCCTCGCCCTGGCTGGCAGCACCCCAATGCCCAGGGCGGGCGTCACCAGGGGCTCATGGGCACCAACCCGCAGGCGCACTTCGCTGCACCTCCACCAACACCGATGTGGGATCAAGCCGGCCTCATTGCCGCCTTGAACCAAATGGCGCTCCAGAACTCTGGCTGGGTCATGGACTCCGGCGCCACCTCCCACATGCACAACTCGGATGGTATACTTCTATCTCGTCATCCCTCCTCTTCTTCCGTCACTGTCGGCAACGGGCATCAGTTGCCTGTGTCCTGTTCTGGTCACTCCACTTTACCTGGCCGCACCTCCCCCTTCTCTCTTCGCCATGTTCTTGTTGTCCCCTCCTTAGTGCGCAACTTACTTTCAGTACGCCAATTCACTCGTGACAACCATTGCACTATCGAATTTGACGCGTTTGGTTTCTCTGTTAAGGACCTGCAGAACCGACGCGTGATTCTTCGCTCCAATAGCTCTGACGGCCTCTACACCGTCCCCGCCACGCCACAGGCCAACCTCGCCACCTCCACTGACCTATGGCACCATCGTCTTGGTCATCCAGGGGCTGCCACTCTAGATTTGCTTAGGAACAATAATTCCATTTCCTGTAATAAATCAGCTCCTACTTTATGTCATCCATGTCAACTTGGCAAGCATGTGCGGCTGCCCTTTGGTAATTCCAGTTCAGTTTCATCTCTTCCCTTTGAGCTTGTACACTGTGATGTTTGGACGTCCAAGGTCGCTAGCATTTCTGGTGCGCAGTACTATCTTGTCATCCTAGATGATTTCACACATTATTGCTGGACGTTCCCCCTCGTCCGCAAATCCGAGGTAGCCACTCACATCATTAATTTTTGCGCCTACGTCCACACACAGTTTAGCCTTCCTGTCAAGGCTGTACAAGCTGATAATGGCATTGAGTTCATCAATACTGCCCTCACCACCTTCTTTGCCTCCAGCGGTATTCACCTACGCCTCTCTTGCCCTTACAGCTCCCCTCAAAACGGGAAGGCTGAACGCATCATCCGTTCTCTGAACGATATATGCCGCACCCTCCTCATCCACGCTCACATGCCACCCAAATACTGGGCCGAGGCACTCACCACAGCCACCTATCTCCTCAACAGGCGCCCCAGCTCAGCCATTCACCATAGAGTCCCCTATGAGCAACTCTACCAGCAGCCACCAGATTACACCATTCTTCGTGTATTCGGTTGTCTATGCTATCCCAATCTCACCGCTACCTCCAAACACAAGTTGGCCCCCCGCTCCACCGCTTGTGTCTTCCTTGGTTATCCCTCTTCCCATAAGGGCTACCGGTGTCTCGACCTAACAACACGACGGATCATCATTTCCCGTCATGTTGTATTCGCCGAGACGACATTTCCATTTCAATCTGACTCCACCAGTGCGCTGCCAAGCTCGCTGGATTTTCTTGCAGGAACACCAGCGTCGGTGCCACGCGCAGCAGCGGTCGCTCCGTCGCAACCCGACGCTGAGCAGCCGCGTCATCGAGCTCATCTGGAGGAACTCGCTGAGGACCCGACCATCCTCCAGATTGGCTCGGTTCTTCCACCTGCACCGGTCGCTCCCCCACCCCTAAGGGCCTACACCCAGCGCCGCACGGCTCCAGCTAGACCGAACACTTCTTCACCGGCACCAGCTGTTTCCGAACAGCCGGCCCCGGCTCCAGCCGTGGCAGCTGTGTGGCGGCTGCTCCGGCTGTGGTGGCTGCTCCGCCACTGCCACCGCCACTGCCTCCGAACCGACCTGTGACGCGCCTCCAGACAGGTTCCCTCAGGCCTGTCGATCGGTACGGGTTCCCTCCAGCAGCTCACGTCGCCACCGGCTCCACTGCCTCGCCCATTCCGCGCGACTACAGGGGGGGTCTTGCTGATTCCCAGTGGCGTGCAGCCATGGCTGCGGAGTACAAGGCCCTTGTCGACAACAACACCTGGCGCCTTGTTCCTCGTCCTCCTGGCGCCAATGTGGTCACCGGTGAGTATGCGCCCTATTGGGCTGGCCTTGGGCCTGGCACCAGCCGCATGGGCTGAGGTGCCTTGTAGGTTAAGAATAGATAGATGACTTGAATAGGCAAGGATCACAGTTGATTGGGTGTTTCTATAAACCCTAGTGCTCCTTGCCTATATAATTGTACCCCTGTACTCATCTGTCATTCAATCAATCTATTAGCCCAATTACTCTCATGGTATCATATTAGGTTAGGTCCCTTCCGCTGCCCCTAACCCGCGCCGGCCTCCCTGCCGCGCGCACCACCTCCCAGCCGCGGCGGCCTTCCCTGCGGCTCCTGGTTGCCGGACCTCCCTGCGGTGGCTCTGCCTTCCCCGCACGATGCCAGGTTCCGGTGCCTCCTCTCCCAAATTAACGGATGACGCAGCCTCTGCTGCCGCCGGCAACCTCACGGCGACCCAGGCTGAACAGCTCGCCCAGCGCCTCGCCAAGGAGAAGGCGAGCGCGGACGCCGCTGCTGCCCAGCGCAAGGCCACGCACGACGATGCCCTTGCGCGCGCTTGCGCCACCGAACTCGAGGCTGCGGCTGCCGAGCAGGAACGCGCGGCCGCCGAGAAACGCATCCAAGACGCGCGCGCACGTGCGGCTCAGGCCCGCGCGGACGCCTCTGCTGCCGCCCCCGACGCGGCCCTTTCTGGCGAGTCCCCCACCGGCGAGTCCCCCACCGACCTTCGCTCTGCCATGCTGGTCCAGGAGGCCATGGCCCTGCTCCATCTGCACGCGCAGGCCGTCGCCGTCAACAACATTCGGAATCACGTCACGATCGTCCTGGACGTCGATTCCGGAAACTTCAATCGCTGGCGTGATCAATTTCTCCTGGTGCTTGGCAAATTCTCCCTCCAGGATCATGTTCTTCAGGAGCCCCCCGTCCCCATCTCCTCGGACTAGGCGCGGATGGACTGCGTTGTCAAATCCTGGATCGTCGCCACCCTCACCGACGATCTGGTCGAGATTATCTCCGCCCAGGGTTCCACAGCACAAGATGCCTGGGTTGCTGTTGAGTCTCAGTTCCTTGGGAACCGCGAGGCTCGCTCCATCCACCTGGAGACCCAATTTCGCAACTTCGTCCAAGGCGATCTTTCTGTCACCTCCTACTGCCGCAAGTTGAAGAAGATGGCCGACGACCTCACTGCGCTTGGCGAGGTGATCACTGACCGCACCCTCGTCCTCAACCTTATTCGTGGCCTCAACGAGCGGTTCAGTCATGTCGGCGCTCTCCTCCGACGTACCCGGCCATTCCCCACCTTCCTGGAGGCACGCGACGACCTCATCTTGGAGGAAATCACGCTGGCCAACAAGGACTCTCCAGCCGCTGCACTTACTGCCTCTACAGCTGCTGGTTCGTCCAGCGCTTCCCCGTTGACGACCGGGGGCAATGGCGGCCAGAAGAACTCCAATGCCAATCGCCGTAACAAGAAAACCGGCGGTGGCAAAGGGGGCTCTGGAGGGGGGAACACCCAGCGCCCTCCCTCTGGGGCACCGCACCAGTCCGGGGGTGGACAGTCTAGCACCGACGGCGGGCGCTCCTGGCCCAGCTACTACAACCCCTGGATGGGGTCCATCCAGATGTCGCCAGGAGGCCCCCGACCCCCTCTAGCACCCATCCCGGTGCCTCCCCACCTTCTGCAGGCGCAGCAGCAGGCGCAACAGCAGCAGGCGCTCTTCGTCGCCCAGCAGCAGGCACAGCAGCAGGCGCAGGCGCTGCAACAGCAGCAACAGGCCCTCCAGCAGCAGCAGGCGCTCCTGCATCAGCAGGCGCTTCAGCAGCCTCCTGCCGCTGCTGATGGCCAAGGACAGTGGGGTGCTCCGGGCTTCTACAACCCTGTGGCCGGGCTCCCTTGGGATCCCGCGGCTCTCGCCTCCAGTTTCAGCACAACGACGCTCAATCCTCCAGCGTCCAATGACTGGTTTTTCGACTCAGGTGCTACCTCCCACATGACATCTCACTCCTCTTCTCTTTCTCATTATTCTTTCCCGCGGTATCCTATTCCTTCATCAATTATTGTCGGTAATGGTTCTACACTCCCTGTTACAGCCACCGGCTCGACAGAGTTATCTCCTAATTTACGTCTTAATAATGTTCTTGTGTCTCCACAGCTTATTAAGAATCTCATCTCTGTCCGCCAATTTACTATCGATAATAATTGTTCTGTGGAATTTGACCCCGCTGGTTGTTCTGTGAAGGTTCTTCCCTCTCGGAGAGAGATCGTCAGGTGTGATAGCTCCGGGCCGCTATAC
Source organism: Saccharum hybrid cultivar R570 (assembly GCA_038087645.1). Lineage (NCBI taxonomy): Eukaryota > Viridiplantae > Streptophyta > Magnoliopsida > Poales > Poaceae > Saccharum > Saccharum hybrid cultivar. Next base: position 20,050,000 of record JAQSUU010000139.1, read on the forward strand.
CCACTTCGTCTACCACCAGCACAATCTCTTGTCGCCCGAACTTCATCTCAACTGTGGCATCGCCGTCTCGGCCACCCCGGTCATGACGCGTTATCCAAGATTGCATCTAGTGTTTCTAGTCAGATTTCAGATTGCTGAGAGTTATGTCATGCCTATCAGTTAGGACGACATGTTCGTCTTCCATTTCATGTGTCCACCTCCCGCGCATCTAATAAGTTTGACCTTATACATTGTGATTTGTGGACATCTCCAGTTGTCAGCATTTCTGGTTTTAAATATTATTTAGTCATACTTGATGATTGCACTCATTATTTGTGGACGTTTCCTCTGCGCCTTAAATCTGATACATTCAGCACACTAGCAAACTTCATTGCCCATGTCTCCACTCAGTTCGGTGCTAGCGTCAAAGCTGTCCAGTGCGACAACGGGAAAGAGTTTGACAACTCTACCACCCGCCACTTCTTTCTCACACAGGGCATTCATCTTCGCATGTCCTGCCCCTACACTTCCTCCCAGAACGGTAAAGCTGAACGCATTATTCGCTCTATTAATAATGTTGTTCGCTCTTTACTCTTTCAGGCCTCCATGCCTCCGTCCTACTGGGTAGAGGCCCTCTCTACAGTCACGGTTCTACTTAACATTTTGCCAACCAAGACTCTACAATTTTCCACGCCTCACCTAGCATTGTTTGGCACTCCACCCAAATATGATCACCTTCGAGTTTTCGGTTGCAAATGTTATCCCAACCTATCGGCCACTGCCACCCACAAACTTTCCCCTAGGTCTGCCCTGTGCGTCTTCCTAGCATACTCCTCTCATCATAAAGGATACCGCTGCCTTGACCTCTCCACCAATAGAGTGCTAATTTCTCGGCACGTCATCTTCGATGAAACGGCCTTCCCAATTTCTGAGAAACATGGTCCCTCTATTCCAGCGGATCTGGATTTTCTTGATGATGCTACTGATTATGTGCCCGCTCCAATTGGACCGTTGCACAAGCTTTTACCTGCAGGAACCTCACCAGGCGCCTCCAGCTCTACTGGCGCCCCTGTCGGTCCTTCTGTGACTGTGCCTGGGGCGCCCTCTGCCTCCAGCGCCCCTGCCGGTCCTTCTGTGACTGTGCCTGGGGCGCCCTCACTCGACGCGGACTCCCCAGAGGACTCTCTGGTGCCCGCGCTCTACATCCCGCCCGCGCTGCGGACACCGGGGACCCCTCCCGCGCCACGCGCGGCCACCAGGACGGTCTCTCCAGCACCTTCACCCACGGGAGCTCTATACGTCCCGCCTGCCCTCCGTGCGGGCGCGACATCTCCAGCAGCAGTGCGAGGACCCCCGCCTGGGTTCCCGCCTCTTCGCCCGGCGCCTCAGTTCGTCTACTCGCGTCGGCCTCGTCCACCACCTGAGGCTCCAGTTGCTCCCTTGCCCAAGGGCGCGGTTGCTGTTCCACCAGTCACCAATCAGCACGCCATGGGCACTCGGTCAAAGAGTGGATTTCGGATGCCTGCTGCTTATCATGCCGCATCCTTGTCACCTGTACCGAAGACTGCTCGTAGCGCTCTTTCTGACCCCAACTGGCGAGCAGCTATGGTGGAAGAACATCGTGCATTACTTGAGAACAACACTTGGGATCTTGTGCCACGTCCTCAGCATGCTAATGTCATTTCTGGCAAGTGGATTTTCAAGCACAAATTCCAGTCTGATGGTTCTCTTGAGCGGTATAAGGCCCGATGGGTTCTTCGTGGCTTTACTCAGAGGCCTGGTGTCGATTTTGATGAAACTTTTAGTCCCGTGGTGAAGCCTGCTACAGTTCGTACCGTGTTGTCGCTGGCTCTCTCTCGTCAATGGCCGATCCATCAGCTTGATGTGAAGAATGCGTTTCTTCATGGCAACTTGACAGAGACAGTCTACTGCCAGCAGCCAGATTATGTGTCTCCTGAAGAAGTCGCTCTACGATCTCAAGCAGGCGCCCAGAGCCTGGTACAGTCGGATGGCCTCCTACTTGATTTCTATTGGGTTTGTGGAAGCCAAGTCTGACACCTCATTGTTCATATACCGGCGTGGGTCCGACAAAGCGTACTTGTTGCTTTATGTTGATGATATTGTCCTCACTGCTTCTTCACCAGATCTCCTTCGGCGGATTATCTCAACCCTTCAGCGTGAGTTTGCTATGAAAGATCTTGGTGACCTGCATCATTTCCTTGGCATGCACGTTAAGCACAGTGGTGATGGTCTCTTTCTTTCCCAGCGACAGTACATGCTTGACATCCTAGACCGTGCAGGGATGGCTGACTGCAAAACCTGCTCCACTCCAGTTGACACCAATCCGAAGGTTGCTGCAGCTGATGGGGCGCCAGTATCTGATCCTACAGATTTTCGCAGTCTTGCAGGGGCTCTTTAGTATCTGACTTTTACTCGACCAGACATTGCGTACGCTGTTCAGCAGGTCTGTCTTCACATGCACGACCCTCGTGAGCCTCATCTTGCTGCTCTGAAGAGGATTCTTCGTTATGTTCGAGGCACTCTACATCTTGGTCTTCAGTTGCGACCGTCGACTTCGACTGATCTTGTCGTCTACACTAATGCTGATTGGGCTGGCTGTCCCGACACTCGCAAATCCACCTCGGGTTATGCGGTGTTTCTTGGTGACAACCTTGTGTCATGGTCCTCCAAGCGACAGAACACGGTGTCAAGATCAAGTGCTGAAGCCGAATATCGCGCGGTGGCCAATGGAGTTGCAGAGGCCACCTGGCTGCGCCAGCTTCTTCACGAATTGCACTCTCCTCTCCGGCGCGTTACACTGGTGTATTGCGACAATATCAGTGCCGTCGACATGTCCTCCAATCCGGTTCAGCATCAGCGAACTAAGCACATTGAGATTGACCTTCACTTCGTTCGGGAGCGTGTTGCTATTGGTGATCTTCGAGTTCTGCATGTCCCTACTTCCTCACAGTATGCAGACATCTTCACCAAAGGGCTACCATCTTCTGTATTCACGGAGTTCAGGACCAGTCTAAACGTGCAGAGTGGCTAACGTTTCGACTGCGGGGGTGTGTTAGAGTATGCGCCCTATTGGGCTGGCCTTGGGCCTGGCACCAGCCGCATGGGCTGAGGTGCCTTGTAGGTTAAGAATAGATAGATGACTTGAATAGGCAAGGATCACAGTTGATTGGGTGTTTCTATAAACCCTAGTGCTCCTTGCCTATATAATTGTACCCCTGTACTCATCTGTCATTCAATCAATCTATTAGCCCAATTACTCTCAACCGGCAAGTGGATTTTCCGGCACAAATTCCACTCCGATGGCACCTTGGCTCGTCACAAAGCTCGCTGGGTCGTCCGCGGCTTCACCCAGCGTCACGGCGTCGACTACGACGAGACGTTCAGCCCCGTCGTCAAGCCGACCACTATCCGGGTCGTCCTCAGCATCGCCGCATCTCGCCAGTGGCCTATCCATCAGTTGGATGTGAAGAACGCTTTTCTTCATGGCCACCTGCATGAGACGGTCTACTGTCAGCAGCCCCCCGGCTTCGTCGACCCAGCACGACCCGACGCCGTCTGCCTCCTCCAGCGCTCCCTCTACGGCCTCAAGCAGGCCCCTCGAGCGTGGCACCAACGCTTCACCACGTTTCTCCAACAGCTCGGCTTCGTCGCCTCTGCCACCGATGCCTCCCTCTTCATCTACTCCGAGGGCAGCTCCTCCGCCTACTTGTTGCTGTACGTCGACGACATCGTCCTCACGGCTTCCTCGGCTGCTCTGCTTCGACGTATCATCGCCCGCCTTCACTCTGAGTTCGCCATGACGGACCTCGGGGAACTACATCACTTCCTGGGTATATCCGTCACTCGCTCCTCCGACGGCCTCTTCCTCAGCCAGCGGCAGTACGCCGTGGACCTCCTCCAGAAGGCGGGCATGGCCGAGTGTCACTCGACATCGACACCTGTTGACTCTCGTGCCAAGCTCTCTGCCTCGGCGGGCGCTCCTGTTGCTGATCCCGCCGCGTACCGGAGTCTCGCCGGCTCTCTCCAGTACCTGACGCTTACTCGCCCCGACCTGGCCTATGTTGTACAGCAACTGTGCCTCTTCATGCATGACCCGCGCGAAGCTCACCTCGCGCTGATCAAGCGCATCCTTCGATATGTGAAGGGCACACTGTCAGCTGGTCTCCACATTGGCACTGGGCCAGTCGACAAGCTGATTACATACTCCGATGCTGACTGGGTCGGGTGCCCAGACTCCCGCCGCTCTACATCAGGCTTCTGCGTCTTCCTCGGCGACAGTCTGGTGTCCTGGTCTTCAAAACGGCAGACCACGGTGTCCCGGTCTAGTGCGGAGGCCGAGTACCGGGCTGTTGCTCACGTGGTTGCCGAGTGCTGTTGGCTTCATCAACTCCTTCAGGAACTTCATGTTCCCCTGAAGGTTGCCACAGTTGTCTACTGTGACAACGTCATCGCTGTCTACATGACAGCCAACCCGGTCCACCACCGCCGCACCAAGCACATCGAGATTGACATCCACTTCGTCCGTGAGAAGGTGGCTCTCGGCGAGGTTCGAGTTCTCCATGTGCCGTCACGGTTTCAGTTCGCTGACATCATGACAAAGGGGTTGCCGGTTCAGCTGTTTGAAGAATTTCGGTCCAGTCTCTGCATCCGGAATCCTGACGCTTCGACTGCGGGCGGCTGATAGATATATTAGGCAAGTGTATATTAGCCAAGTATATAATAGGCAACGGCACAAATCAGTGTGATTAGCACCTGCTATGTAAAGCATGTACATGCCTGTTATACCCTGCCATATTGGCTATATATATAAATGTCACCCCCCCATGTTGGGTGTGGTGTTTCCCATTTCTCTGTTATTCTACAAGCAGTTAATTAATAAAAAAAAAAGCTGTTGAATCTTCAATGGACTGGATTTTTAGGAGGCATCTTCACCTCCAGTTTAATCTCCAGTACAATGAAGTTGAGATGTATTAAATTCTACTCTCTAGCATCTACCAAGTTGTTATGTCCCTTTGAAGCAATTTCAATTATTCTGAATGCTTTATTACTACAGAGAAATCCATAGACATAAGAATTCTACATACCTCCAAATTTAAATTATTCTGAACCAGATCTACAGTGTTTTGCAATATCTCTCTACCCTGAAAGAGGCATCATATTAACCACAACAACATATTACAGGTTTGCTAATAAATTCTGTGAGTAAAACTTGTTCTCACTTGGAGTGTAATAAGCTCAGCAAGTGGCTTTGCATAAAACCTGGAATTGGAAAAGCCCAAGCAACCATACATGCTGGAGCACAAGCATTAAAGACTGGGTCAGAAACTCATTAATCATACTAGTGGAATGCAAGCAGACATACTTATGTTTGTTAACAGAAATTCTTACCTATTTGCAGTGAGTTTCAATGCTTGCTGTTGAATATCAAACTGCTGCCTTTTAAGACCAGAAGCAGTCTTCAACCATGATTTAACCATCCTTCTCCTCTCCACCAAACTCCTCAGCAACTGATTTGTAAGCCATGATTGCAAACACATGAGAAAAATACATGTCCATACAAAATCTTGATCACCGAAACTATTGACAGCTCTAAATCTCAATGGCACATCCATAGGCAATTACCTCAGGTAAAACACCAGTAGCTTTTGATGCTGGCAAATTAGGTACACTGCCATCAGAAGAACGCTCAACGGTGGTAAAGCAGATGTTGTATTCCTGTGGAGAAATAATAATAAAGGCACTATTGAATATAGATCGATACGTCTATTATTTGTTTATCTTAAACTTTAAAGAGAGCATGCAATAGAAGCTGTGAGTACTGATCATTTACCTGAATTATTGAAGGATAAAGGCTGTTGAAGTCGAGAAGTAAAACATACTTGTCATATAGACCCTTCTTAGGCTCCAAAACTAATCCACCAGCATATGAAGGTCCTTTTCTGGCTTTACCTTGATCACCATTGTGCACTTCATCATCAACGGAAGGATCAGCAGCACCATCATCAGCATTTGCACCCTCAGTACCAGCATTCATTTTTCTTTTTGTGGAGTTCAGCTCTTTGTTGCGTGCAAATTTATCCGGTACAATAAATTTTCTTGCATGAAATGAATGCAGTAGTAGATATTCTACCCTCTGAGCCCTAGCACCCTACAGGAATTTCATTTGAGACATGACGTCAAGAATGCAAGGCTTCATAGTTAGCTACACAAAATGCATGATAATAATGAATATTACCTGAAGTGTTTTCCCCCACAGGTTACCACTAATGTTGGTCAATTGCCGTGTCAGTGGGAGAACACTCAAATGAAACATGAGCTCCAAAGAAAGCCATGCATCTGTCTCACCATATTCAACCTAGTTGAGTGTCACAATTTTGCAATTAGTTTCATAACTTTTGAGAAAAATAGAAGACATTCTGTTAAGAGAAAAGCAGCACAATGTTTTGTTTGAAGAAATTACCAGTTTGAGCAGTTCACTCGAAGACTGGTACATCAGAGGTATATCATGTGGAGAAACCTCTCTCCTGACCTTTTTTAATTGTGTTTCTGCAAGTTGTGTCAAGGAATAACTCACCTGCATGGAACAGAATTAACTGCTGAATTTGGTAACTGAAATTATATTTAAAAATTGTATGGTTAGTTGCCTTCCATTATCAAAAAAAACAAACGCACTGCAGGTTACCTCCTTCAGAAGGTCACGAGAGCATAAATAGGTGTCACAGAGAAGACGGCCAGCAATACAGGACATAATTCCTGGACTTGCTCCAGAACCATAGAGTGTGCTTCCTTTGGTAAGCCTGGGCATTGATGATCGCCTGAGACGACCAATCTTGGACCACATGCTGCTTGGCACTTTGCATGTCTAGCAGAACCATTAAATAAGAAAATGATAGTCAGAAATATATATGCAAGTTCCCTTGAAACTACCTGGAATAAACCCTCAATAATTTATAAACAAAACCCATACAAATTTATGAACTCAGGAATAGTGTACAACAGGTTGAATATAGGAAGCAACAGAGCACAAAATGATTAAAAATACCTGAGCACGGTGTAGAAGCACATCCAAATCGAATCCTGAAATATTGTGTCCCACAAGTACGTCGCAGTCAAGTTTGCTAAGCTCAATCATCAAGCGATTTAATAATGCGCGTTCACTGGAAAAGGGAGCAAACCAATTAATCAGTGCATTCAACAATGGAACTCATCAAATAAGTGGGTACTACTCTGATAAAAAATAGTTGACATTTGACTTTGCGCAGTCTTGAATGCATATCTTTGACCATTAATTTTATCTAGAATATATTCTTAAAATCCTTCAAATTTAAGAGATTTTGTAAAAACTTTGAAAACAAATCTTCACATACAACTTGTTTTCGAACTAAATAATATAATAGTTATTGTTGTTTTAGTTTCTAAGATTTGACCAAATCTGGTCCTAAATGATAACTTTTTTGTGGCCAGAGTAATAATACATATAATACATATACAAGAAAAGGCTGAACCCACCTGCTTTCTAGTGCCAGCACGTTGCTACCAGCCTGCTCGTTCCTATCAGAAGCTCCCTTAGCAAGGCCTAAAGGAAATATGCTACCTTCAAGTTTGCGCATAACAGTAAAATGGCTGAGCATTCCCCGTTTCTGCCAATCTTCTGGATGCATTGGACTATCAATCTGAAAATTGGCCCAAAATGGAAAGGTTTAGTTTGAAGAACATGAGGGTTTCCTTCTTGTGTGAACCTTTGAGAAATGTAAAGTGTTGAAATGGAACATGGAAGTGTGTCAGTTTGTCTCAAAACAATTGTTTCAAATAGATATGAACCATTTCTGCCACCTCATTGCCAAAGTACCTAAACTAGTAAACCAAATGCTAGAAAATATATTTCAACAACAAATAAACAACATACCTTCACCCGATGACAGCATATGAGAGATGCTGACACAATCTCATGCACATTGTGTTTCTCATTTATGATAGTTTTGAGATTAACTGCTGCAACTACAACAGTAGGAACTTCTAGATTTGTACTTGTCGTCAAAACAGATATATCCTTTAGGCAATCAACTGTAACTTCAAATTTACACCAGCTGACCTGTTGTAGAGTCAAAAGGCACCGCCATCAATCTAGCATGGCAAAAGAATCTGGAAGGAGCTATTCAAATACTAACTAGCTTGATATGAAACACCACCAATAGTAACAGGACAGGCTGAAGTCAAGGATATACCCGCTGAGTGGATGGCCGTGTCACAAATTTGGAAACCGACAGCCATGAAGGCCCCTTGACCTTCCTCTTGATAAGAAATAATTCAAGAGCACTGGAAAGGTAAAAAGATCAGCATCCATCAGGAAGAAAATGGGCATAAAAAACATCTAAACTATATTGTACTCCCTCTGTCTCAAAAATAGAGTCGCTATGGGAATCGTGTTGGTCAAACTTTCTCAACTTTGACTAGGTTTATAGAAAATACGTGCAACATTTCTATCTTCAAATAAGTTTATTATGAACAATGTTTTCAGATCGGACGACTAATCGCGATTAATCGCGATTAGTCGTCCTTATCGTAACCAGGTGCTCGATAAGGGCCCTCGATTAGTTTAGAACGATTAGAAAACTTATCGTCCGATAAGTTGCGACTAATCACGATTAGTCGTCCGATCAGACTAGCCGACTAGTCGGACGACTAGTTTGGGGGAGGGAGAATTTGGCCCAGCTAAAGAATTCGGCCCACCTTTAGCTGGCCCATTAGGGTAAGAAGAAAGGAGTGAGTGAGTGACTGAGTGACGGCACATTTCCAGCTCCCGCTGCTCTCTGCCTCTCTCTTGCAGCCGCCGGCGGCCTGCCTCTGGATCTCCCTCGCCGGCGTCCGCAGCTCCGGCCGCGCCCCTCGCTGGTGTCCGCAGCTCCGCCCACAGCAGCTCCGTCCGAGCAGTTCCGCCCGTCCGTCCGTCCGCAGCAGCTCCGCTCGCAGAAGCTCCGTCCGTCCGTCTGTCCGCAGCAGCTCCGCCCGCAGCAGCTCCGTCCGAGCAGCAGCTCCGTCCGTCCGTCTGCAGCAGCTCCGTCCGAGCAGCTCCGCCCGTCCGTCCGTCCGAGCAGCACCGCCCGCAGCTGCTCCGTCTGTCCGTCCGTCCGCAGCAGCTCCGTCCGAGCAGCTCCGCCCACAGCTCCGCCCGCGCCTAGTTTTTCTTTGGTCAGCAGTCAGCACTCACCATGACACCATCAGGCATCAGCAAGCAGCAGTTACAGGTAAGTGGCCAAATCACCATGATAATGATTCATTGCAAACATGATTACATGCCAAACTGTGCTTGGTTGCTTGCCTCTAACATTTACCTATTTATTATGGCCATGTTTACATATATTTACATCATATATATAGTATATACATGGTCGATCAGGTCATCTAGGCACAAGGACGACTAAATGTCCGACTAGCCGATTAGACCGATTAGGACCGACTAATCGACCCTTATCGACGACTAATCGCGATTAGTCGTCTGATCGGTGGTCATACGACTAGCCTCGATAATACGATCTGAAAACATTGATTATGAAAGTATATTCAATGGTCTACCTAATGATACTAATTATGTACCATTAAATATTAATATTTTGTTAAATATATTTAGTCAAAGTTAAAAGTTGCTGACTTTTTGGGAAGCGAGAATGACTCTTTTTTTGGGACAGGGGGAGTATAGCATATGCCATATAATGCAAGGTGTATGCATTGTACCTATTGCTTGTCCCAAGCAGTGCATGAAAATGTTCACCCCTGAGGTCCGCTGGTAGAGCAGGATCCTAAGAAAATATGTATCACATAAGTAATACAATTGCAAATTGGAAAGATTGAGTGAGAGATAGATGCAGTTTTCAGTTTACACTGAAAGAAACCAATCAGAAAGAACATAGTTTAGTCCTGAACCCATGAGCTTCGTTACTACATGGGGCATTTCCTTAGGAATTAAATCACGAATATTCCAAGATCAATCCTACCCTTCAACAGCTCCCAACCCAACTTGTAAAACTTGAGTATACCATTTAACCAAAATTAGCACAGAAACCATTTTCATTTAAAATGATTATGGTATTCTAACCAAGAGATCATGACATGAAAAATGAATATTCAAAAGCCAATGCTTGAAAATAAGCCTGATTAGTAGGTTGCTTTTTCTCTGCTACAAGCCTACAAACATCCAGAATGTATTCACAGTTCAAGTTAGTTGATGAGTATAGCCGACAAATATCGAATCAGCATACAACTCTAGAATTCCCAGACTAGCAGCCACACTTAAGAAATGACTCATAATATCTTGTAAGACTGTAGGTTTTTTATTTTTAATTTCCTAGGTTCCTTCTGTAAGCATACAAGATTAAATATTAAAATGACTTGGATCGAATTCAATACAGAATATTGATTTTTATATTTCAGAAACTTCTAGGATAGAAATATCCGGTGTTTTTTATGCTATATAACATATTAAATCATTTGTGCCATTAGTTCACAATTCAACATAGCATCATTTCCCAAATAAGGGACTGATAAACCAGCTATGCTAGATACTAGCCACACTTTTCTCAAATATTGTCATTGCATTTCACTCCATGGCAGCCAAATATGCAACCACAATAACATTTAGACAAAAGTACCTAGACCCCTTGAAGGCCATTATAAAGTAAAATAGCAGTCAAAGATGTATTGACAAGACACATACCTTGTAAGGATAATTAATTTTCAGGACATATTGCTCTCCATTTGGTAGATCAGTCCTCTCAAATGCATAGTTCCTCTAAGGCATGACAAATATAACCATTTAGCACAGTAGAGGGGAATGGGGGAGCATGTTTGTATCTGTGTGCATGTGCAATTACTAACCTTGACTGGAGTCATTACGAAATTTGACACATTGAGGTCTGACAATCTGTCAGCTATTTCACTCTTTAATCCTGATGCCAACTCCTGGTAATATAGGATGTGTTATGCATAATTTACAGTAGTGCTATGTGTTAAGAATAAAAACAAAATCATTCTCACATGTAGAATTGCTCGAAGTGATGGCAAAAGATCAGCACTTGTGGGGTTTTTTTCTATCCCTGATATGGAGTCCCTTGGAAACACTGAATGGTTTGGAATAGCATATATGCATCTTTGAATATTTTTTACAATGACGCAGCAACTATGAAACCGCTTGCCAACTTCAACCTAGAACAGGAAAGCAGCTTGTCAGAAAAAAAAGAATATACTAGTATCTAGTGATGAAAGCATATGCCTCAGAGACACAATTTACGAAGATCCATCGCCAATGAATTAGGCATCACCCTCCCGCCTAGGAGTTACACACCATCCACTGACTGTCTAGTACTTAATGAAACATCTTTCAAAGACTGCACAGGAAGTTTTTATTTCCATTTTGAATCCTTGGGAAAAAGGACACAAAATTTCTGAGACATGTATGGTGTACGAATTATCCTACAAAAGCAGCACTATGAGTTGGCCCCAATAATCAATTAAAGAAAAGTTGCTTGTCAGACATCAGAAAGTAAAACTGTATTCTTAGGATAATTTACCAGAATTGTACTTGAAATTTCAGTGTAGTGCTATTTACCTTCCCAAACAAATACACTGTGCCTGAATTAGCACCAAATGGTTCCTCATATGCATCCAGTATGTAGAATGGCAGTGCTCCATCTTTCAGCTCAAACTCTGAACTTTCATCCACATTGGTGTTACCATCAACAGCCACCCCTTCTTCACCTACTGCATTCTGCCCGTTCCCACATATCTTCATCCATCCTGCTGTTGCACTCGTCACATCATTATTTCTGCTCTCCTCCGCCTTAATCTTTGCATTGAGGCGGTGTGTCTTTTCTACCTTTACTTCCCCATCAGCCTCCTGCTTTGGTTCCTCCAAACGCTTATTATCAACCACCAATTCAGCACTAGAACCAGGAATTTCTTCCAGATTATCAACCACCAATTCAGCACTAGAACCAGGAATTTCCTCCAAATTGGTTTCCATCTCAGTATCGTTCTTCAATTCCACCGCCATATCATTTCCATTGTCCGATCCGACCATTTCAGTATCGACAATTACCTTTTGAGGCTTGACGTAGGAAACTGTTGGAGGAGGAGGCTGCGGCGCACAAACCCTACCAACCCGCCGCCGCCTCTCCTCACGGTCGTTCTCGTCGGGCGCGAACTCGGCGATGATGTCGTCCACGATGCTGTCGGCGGCCAGTGCCAAGCCCTTGGCACGGTCGCTGCCGGTCCTCTTAAACACCGAGGATGTGAACATAGAGGAGATCTGCTGGCCCGTCTTTGCAGCAGCGGCGGAGAGAGACGCCGCCGCCTTGGAGGACTGCTGCGGCTGACGCTTCGCCTGGGGAGGGCGCGTCTGCTTCCGCTTGCGGGGAGCGCCGTCCTCGCCGTCAGATCCCTCATCGGAGGAGGAAGGGAGGGCGCGGTGGCTCCAGTCCTCCTCGCGGCCGTCCTCGACGTAACCGAGCCCGTCGTCGTCGATGATGAACTCGCCGGCTTCCTTCTTGCGGCGAGCGACGAGCACGTTGTACTCCTCTTCCGGGACGGTGTCGTAGATCGGGGCGTCAACCTTCACCTGGATGACGTCGGAGGCGCGGATTTCACCTTTGCGTACGGAGCGGAGTTGCTGGAGCACGGCGGCGCGCCCCGACGCCTCCGCGCCCCGGGTGCGCGTGCGCGTGCGGCGGCCGGAGCCGGCGGCGTCGGCGGGTGAGTCTTCCATGCGACTCTCTCTCTATTCTCTCTCTCTCTCTTCCCTCTCTTTGTGACACAGGCGCGCGCACAAATTAGGTGTTGGGGTGCGGAGATCTATATTGCAAATGCCAGCGGATAGCTTTGGCGGGAAGGTGTTCGAGCATTTGGCGCGCAGAATTTGGTGTGCGTCAAGCTCTAGGGTTTTTCCATGGATTCGGGTTGGAAGACGTCGATCCAAAGTGGAGTACAAGCATTTGCGTGGGCTTTCATATGGATGCGACGGAATGGGCTGTTTTACCCTTCCCATTGGCCCACATATCAGGCCCTTGCCTCATTGCCTCTTTCCACCAATTTTTGAGGGGTCACAGGCCCATCCGGTGACTGTATTTCATGCATCGCGTCCTCGCTCGTCACTACCCTTACTGCTACTTCTCATCAATGCGTGCGTCCTCCTCTACGGTCCGGTGGCCGCGCGAGCCGCGCGGATGGGATACATTATCCACATGGACAAGTCTGCCATGCCGCGGCGCCATTCCGACCACCGCGACTGGTACGCCGCCACCGTCGCGTCTGCGACGGACGCGTCAGCGGACGTCCGAACCAAGCCGCAGCTCCTATGCACTTACGACGAGGCGCTTCACGGCTTCGCGGCGACACTCTCCGCCTCCGAGCTCCGCACCCTCCGCAGCACGCCGGGCTTCGTCTCAGCCTACCCGGACCACCGAGCGACGACGCTTCACGACACCACGCACTCCATGGAGTTCCTTAATCTCAACTCCGCCAGCGGGCTGTGGCCGGCATCCAAGTTCGGCGAGGGTGTCATCATCGGCATGATCGACGGCGGTGTGTGGCCCGAGAGCGCGAGCTTCGACGACGCCGGCATGACCCCGGTCCCGTCCCGGTGGCGCGGCGCGTGCGAGCCGGGCGTCGACTTCACGCCCTCCATGTGCAACCGGAAGCTCATCGGAGCGCGCTACTTCAACAAGGGCCTGGTCGCCGCGAACCCGGGCGTAAAGATCTCCATGAACTAGACGCGCGACACAGACGGGCACGGCACGCACACGTCGTCGACCGCAGGGGGCAGCCCCGTGCGGTGCGCGTCCACTTCGGGTACGGGGCGCGCGGCGTTGCCCCGCACGCGCACGGCGCCATGTACAAGGTCATCTGGCCCGAAGCCGAGGGGCGGTACGCGTCCGACGTGCTGGCGGGCATGGACGCGGCCATCGCGGACGGCGTCGACGTCATCTCCATCTCGAGCGGCTTCGACGACGTGCCGCTGTACGAGGACCCCGTAGCGATCGCCGCGTTCGCGGCCATCGAGCGCGGTTTTTTTCCTCTCGGGCTCGGCTGGAAACCAAGGCCCACGGCTCGGCAGACTGCACAACGGCATCCCGTGGCTCCTTACCGTCGCCGCCGGCACGGTGGACCGGCACGTTGTACTACGACGACATGCGAGGGACCATCCGCGGCATCACTACGTACCCAGTGAACGCGTGGGTCGTGGACACGAGGCTGGTCTACAACGACATCGTATCGGCGTGCGACTCAAAAGCAGCGTTGGCCAATTCAACGACCACTATTGTCGTGTGCCACACGGGGAATCTGACTGAACAGCTGAACGTCGTCGCCGAGGCAGGAGTCTCCGGGGCCGTCTTCATCTCAGCCTACGGAGCATATTTCGAAGATTCCATGCCCCTCCCCGCCGTTATTATAAGCCCGGAAGATGCACCGAGGCTGCTGAGCTACATCAACTCCAGCACGGTGCCAACGGGCGCCATGAAGTTCCAGCAGACGATTCTCGGAACACGGGCGGCGCCGATGGTCACCTTCTACTCTTCGCGGGGGCCGTCGCCGAGCTACGCCGGCGTGCTCAAGCCTGACATCCTAGCGCCAGGGGACAAAATCCTTGCGCCCGTGACGCTCGCAATTCCAACCGCGATGATAGGCCAAACATGGCTGCCCAGCAACTTCCTGGTTGCGTCCGGGACGTCGATGGCTTGCCCGCACGCCAGCGGCGTTGCGGCCCTGCTGCGTGCGGCGCACCCGAACTGGAGCCCGGCCATGATCAAGTCGGCGATGATGACCACGGCAACCACCGCCGACAACACGAACAATCCGATCACGGCCGACGTCATCGATAACATCACCGTCGCGAGCCCGCTGGCCATGGGTTCAGGCCAAGTCGACCCCAACGCTGCGATGGACCTTGGACTGGTGTACGACGCCCGGCCGGGCGACTTCGTCGCGCTCCTCTGCGCCGCCAACTACACGAAGGCCCAGATCATGGCGATCACGAGGTCGTCGTCGGCGTACAACTACTCCTCCGCGTCCAGCGACGTGAACTACCCGTCCTTTGTGGCGATCTTCGATTTCAACGCCACTTCCGGCAGCGTGCAGTTCAAGAGGACGGTAACCAACGTCGGCGCGGGCGCTGCAGTGTACCACGCGTCTTGGGTATCGCCGAGCAACGTCAACGTGTCCGTCTCCCCGAGGACGTTGGAGTTCAGTGCGGTGGGGCAGACGGCGAAGTTCGAGGTGGGAATCAAGCTCACTGCACCTAGCGGCGGCGAGCCTACTTTCGGGGACATAGTTTGGACCGACGCTAAGTACAGGACTCCCTACGTCGTGCTTTCTGGTCTCCCGTATCCGTACTTTCCGGGACGTTGGAGTCTTTTTTTCGCCTTCATATAAGAACCGTGGCGTATGTGTTCGTAATATAAAAGAACTCAAAAATCGAAGCTGATCGGCTGATAAGCCCGCTATGGCGTTGTGAGTGTACCACAACCGATAAGCCGGGCTGATACCTTCAAACGAACGGGGCACACCCCTCTGCACCTGTTGCTGGCGTTGTTGATGGCCCCTCAGCAGTTGTACGAGGAACTCTTGAGCAAAATGAGACACATATACCGATATGCAGGACTGAATGTGTTTGCTGCTGTTGTCCTTTGGGAATCAATGGCCATCCGCTCTGGGGTTCCACACGGACAGGATACCATAACGCACTTGAGGAAGGAAGCAGGTATGCAGCCTGAAACGATGTCCCAGGTCACTTGTTTAGACAGATCCGCAGATAATATATCCCCACGAATCCTGCAGCGTTCCAAACAGATTATGAACACATGCGTCTGTCAACTTGAAATTCCAAACTGCCAGACCCACGATCGGAAAACCGTGGATTGGGTCATAATTCTTACTCCTACTACGTCCTACCTTCTCGTCTACGCTAGTTATCTTCACTACGACGTAATTGGAATATTACTCCAAGAGCCCCTGCAAAATCCACCGATTGGTACGAGCTATACCTAATCTGACCTCTCAAGTAATCTATACAAGTTGCAACTGTACAAAACTGTACACCACAAGTTTACAACAAGATGCTCTCAAAGCTGTGCGGATCATGAACTGCTGATGCCATTCTTTGAGGTGACATAGCCGCTCCCCCGTTGCACGTTCTGGGGTTCTGATTGCCCCGGAGCTTTTGCCGGGAGTGTCTTTGGGCTGCTTTCAGCTCCCTCATATGGCAACACGACCACAGGGGCAGCATGTATTGATTCCCACCGTTCCTTCAAGAAGTTCATGAAGGCTCTCACCATTTCCCTCCTGAATTCTAGCTCCCTTGTGAAGAGATCAAATGTAAAGAATGCAAGAACATATTTGAAAGGAAACACAAGAAGGACGGCTGAGGATGCTAGAAGAACAAGCGCAACCTGTGTTGTCACCTGTCATATGACCAAACAAATACTTAGGGAGATATATCAAGGTTAATGGTATCCATTAACTGACAGCTTCTCATTACAATCATTTTATCTTACCTCAGGTTGGCCAGCTAGTAAGATCGTGCGGATTTTCAGCAGGGAGACATTCAGGTTCTGGAGATAATTTTCCACTGAGGCCATTGCCTCTTTAAGGGCTAGGATCTTCTGAATTGTGTTTGAAGGTGGTTGATCCCTAATTGTCACTTTGCCAAAAGATCTACCTAACCGGCCTTGTTCTTTCAGCCCTTTCACAGCAAGCATGGAAAGGGCCATCATCATCAAGGTGAAAGGAAATACATAAGAAAGCATGTTCCTGTAAGTTAAAGCATAGATAGATGTAAAAAGAACGATCCCATTCTAGTACAATCTTAAAAGGCCTGACATAGTTATGTGTGTTGTGTGTGTGTGTGTGGGGGGGGGGGCAGACATAGAATATGCGAAAATATGATTTCACTCAGAACATTTTAAACTAACGAAAACTCATCTCCACATATCTACTATAAGAACATTAAGAAAGACATAAAAAGGATGCATTCTAGGACATTATTAGAATGACTAGCAAAGCTAGTGCATGCTTGTCCTAAATTAATATTTGAAAGAGCCACAATGGATCAAATATTCGACTTATCAGAGTGACCAAGGAAAAAATAACTCATAGCAAAGTAACATACCTGAAAAGAACAGTATGAACCAATAATAGAAAACAAAAGGTTGAACGTGGGTTCTCCCAGCGTTGCAGTTTCTTGAAATTTTCAGCCACTATTGCAAAAGGAAGCATAAGTTCCTGATTTGAGAAAAAAAGGACAAATGTTAAAAAAATGTTAAGCATACGTTCCTGATACAGCAACACGACAAAGATGTTAGATATGTTAAGGGAACCTTTTTAAAAATATATATATGGTTTTTATACTCCATGCATCTAGGTGAAAGCCAAATACCTTGAAGAGGTCAATGTTGCTTGGAATACCTTCGATTGTAGCAGCAACTATTGTTGCTTGTGTCCTTTCAACTACTTTGCTCCTCTCTTTACAGTCAACCATTGCCTTTTCTACAAGATTTTTATCAGCTACAACTAAAGATTTACTCAATATTACACCATGCTTGACAGAAGAATTTCTCCAAAAATTGGCTGAGTGGCTAGATGCCCAGCTGGGGGATGTCATCCACTTGCGTAAGTACACACTGCCATCTATGTCGTAAACATGTGCATGGCCGCTAGATGGGTCCTCTGAAGATCTATGCCATTGAGTTGATCTCTGATCTGCAGATCTGGCTTTTGTAGTCAAAGGCCCACCCCAAAAATTCACTGCTAGAGTCTGAAGAACAACATCACCAAATGGTGCATTGGACAGGTAAGAGAACTGCACTAGCTTAGCTGGATCTTCATATAATCTCCGTATGAACTGCAGAGACTGAAGCCTTGCAATACTGTTTGCTGCACTGCTAACAGCTCTTTTCTTCCCTTTGTAGGCACCATACACATTGTGAATTGCTAGGTCATCACCACCCGGACCATATTCACGAATGAATCTATAAACTGAAATAATTTCACTGATGAAGGCGAGCCACACATCTCGTCTCATCTCCCCACTGAAATCAACAAACTCCAATGTCCATTCATCTGACCTGCTAGCAGTAAATTAGTTACCTTCAGAGTTGAGATCATACTAAACACATGATATCATTACAACACTCTGCAAAAGTTGCAGCAAATGATTAAGGTGATTGCCCCTTTTCAATTCATGGGATTGATCAAATGAATACGTGATAAGATAAATATATTTTCCTGTGCAGATACTGTTTATGACTTACAAGTACCAAAAACTAGGCCAATCAAATAGTTAATATGATGCAAATTTAATGTCTCTATGCATGTAGCAGCGATCACTAGGCACAGGCTGGGGCCCTGATTAGACCATCAAACTACATGTGCATGGAAAATTGGCATTCCAGTAGTAGTGAATGATCAATGGGTTACTTACACTGAACCAGAAGAAACTGAGACAGCAGAGTCAAATAGTTTGGATCCAAATGGTCCAACTTTCGTCTTTTCAACCCTTGAATTCTGATTTGTAAGGTCAAGCCTCATTGGTTTCTTGGTACCTGACAGTCCAATGGCCTGCCAGTATCAATAGAAATATAAAGAAGTTGAGGTTGAGTCCTCTCATGCTCACAAATTCTCAAAATTGCATTTTGCCAAGCAGGGAACAGGTAGAAAACTATGTGATCAAAGAAATGCTAGTACGGCGCATCAGTCCAAACATGTAGACATTTCAGGCCCAAAGACCTACCTCAAAATACAGCGCCTTGTCTGTCAAGGTAAGGCTTCCTGGCCATGCAGTATTTTCCTCCCATTTTAGAACAGGTCTTTTTTTACTAGAGCCTATGCATAAGACTTTCTCATCATACAAAAAATTATCTCCCATTTGATGTGTCTGTCTGCCATGATGAACCCTATTCGAATGCACTCGGTTATTAATGAAACGAACTCCAATATTCACTTATTCAGCACAAAAAGTTCAACACGAATATAGATAAGAGATTAACTCATATTGCAATCATGTCAGGTGGCAGAGCTGTCAAAAATCTTGTACCATAATCTTATCTTGCGAAACATTAAAGAAGCACAATATGCTGATGTGAAGAAATAAATTGCATGATTAAGAGCCTACCTAAAATGAAATAAACCTCCTATCATGATATATGAAAGCTCGGATTTTCATATTAATATGTTGAGGTAACCTTACTTCAAAAGTTCAGCGAGATATGTTGTCCACAGATCAAATGAAAGTCCCTTTTCTGCACCAACAAGAGCCCTAAAGAGATAATGAGCTGTCGAAACATCAGCAACACCTGCAACAGCAGGAGCAATTCGGACAAAGGCATCTTCTCCAACAAGCCTTCCCTAACATTTTAGAATATCTAACTCAGAATCCATTTTTTGCAACTCCAGTAAAGAGAGAACATAGAGGAATAAGTCATCACCAATACAGAATAGCTGTCTAGCAAAGAAAGTGGACCGTCATCTTCGTTATATGGATCTTCCCAAGCAAGCATAGTCACGAAGATAAGCTTTTGAAAGGCAAGCTCCTGTAGACAATTCAAAACAGCAAGAAGCGTGGTCACTATACAGTTAACGTAGAAGCACATATACAAAAGTTAAGTGTAACTAGACTAGTAGAGTTCAAACTCAGCAGAGAAAACATGGAGCATGATTATTGTTGGAGTATGTTTAGGCCCATGAGGCTAAGGCCCATGTGGCCCATGTATGGAACCTATATAGCTACCCTTCTAGGGTTAGCCCTAATGAAGTGAATCACAACTTTCAACATGGTATCCAGCCTAGGTTAGTCTTCCCCTCCACCACCCAGCCGCCGCCAGCTCTTCCTGGCCGCCGCCGCCGGCCAGCCAGCCATGGCTGGCCGCCCTCCTCCTCCTCCTCCCCTCTACTCTCATTTCCCCCCTCTCTCTACCTCCTACACCTGGGCACAGGTCCTGGCCGGCTCCTCTCCCTCTGCAGCCGCCCCTTCTGCTCCTCTGGCCGGTGCAGGGGATGTCCGCCCGGCCCTCTTTGGCGCCGGGGTGGAGGCGCCCGGATCTGGCGCCCCTCCAGCCGCCACCTCCAGCCGCGCCAGCCCCTCCTCCCACCTGCTGCAGCAGCGCCCGCCCCTCCTCCACTCCATCCTTCTCCAGCCGCTGCAGGGGGCCCTTCCTGATGCCGCCGCCCCTGCACATGTCCTCACCACGGCCGCTGCTCCTGGCGCTGGGGGGGGGCTCTGCCGAGGGTGAGGACACGGGGGCCGCCGGTGGGGGTCTCCAGGCCGATGGTGGTCTCCAGCAGCCACTCCAGCAGCCGCAGCCCCACCTCCAGCCTCTCCAGGCGCTGCCCGAGGCTCCACTCGCTGCTGCTGCCACCTCCGTTTTTCAGTCCGGCCTTCCTGGGGGTATTTCTCTCGGCCCGAATGGACCGAATCTCACCCTCGCCGCGGCTCTTGCCGCTGCCCGGACCGTCGCCGCGGAGGGCCAGGCCCGTGTGCGTGCGGCCGCCCTCGTCTGGGAGCGCGAGCGGGACGCGGCCGACGCCCTGACCCGCCAGATCGCCGAGGCCGAGTAGCTCCTTGCCTCTCCAGCGGGCCTGGACGCCGGCGCCACCTCCTCCGCCTCGCCGGGACGTCGTGTGTCGCACACCGCCGTTCTCTGGCACGACCCGGCTGACCCGCTCGTGGCTCAGCTCCACTACCAGGCCGGGGGGGCTCCAGAACATTCGCCTTCTCGTTCCGGTCGTCCTCGAGCCGGAGTCTCCTTCCTACGCCCGTTGGCGGGATCTGGTGGTTCTCACCCTTCGCCGCTACGCCCTCGACGACCACGTCCTCCTCGACGCCCCGGTCGCTGCCCAGACGCCGTCGTGGCTCCGACTCGACAGCATCGTCCTCTCCTGGATCCTGGGGATGATCTCTCTGGACCTCCACGACCTCGTCCGCACCTCCCCTGACGCGCGCCGGGCGTGGCTGGCCCTTGAGGGTCAGTTTCTGGGCAACGCTGAGGCCCGGGCTCTGCGCCTCGACGCGAGCTTCCGCACCTTCGTCCAGGGTGACCTCTCCGTCGGTGAGTTCTGCCGTCGGATGAAGGCCATGGCTGACTCGCTGGGGACCTCGGGTGGCCCGTTGAGGATCGCATCTTGGTCCTCAACGTCCTCCGGGGGCTCAGCGACCGCTACGCCCACCTCAGGACGTGGATCACCCGTCAGAGGCCCTTCCCCACCTTCCTGGAGGTCCGTGACGATCTCGTCATGGAGGAGCTCACGCAGGGCCTCCAGCCGGGTTCCACTGCTTCCCCGGGGGCCTCCTCCATGGCCGTCCGCTCACCGACACCACCGACGCAGTCCCCATCGGCTCGTGGTGCCCCGCCGGTCTACCACCCGCCGCTGCTTCACCGACACCCGCGGCATGTTCACCCGATGGTGACCAGACACGCGGCTGGCACACTGCCGCCCCGTGTCCTCGAGGCTTCGACCGGCGACGTGGTGGTCTCTCCGGTACCCTCTTCCGTCCGCGACGCCCTGTTGGACCCTCACTGGCGCCGCGCGATGGAAGAGGAGTACGCCGCGCTACTCGCCAACCAAACGTGGGAGTTGGTGCCCCGGCCGCCAGGCGCCAATGTCGTCACCGGCAAGTGGATTTGGACTCACAAGCGCCGGGCTGACGGCTCTCTCGAGCGCTACAAGGCTCGATGGGTCCTCCGGGGTTTCACTCAGCGCCTTGGCGTCGACTACGATGAGACCTTCAGCCCAGTGGTCAAGCCGGCCACCGTCCGTACCGTGCTATCGCTGGCGCTTGCTCGGTCTTGGCCCGTCCACCAGCTGGACGTTAAGAACGCCTTCCTCCACGGCCTTCTTACCGAGACGGTGTACTGCAGTCAGCCGGCGGGGTTCGTCGACACCACCCGTCCTGACATGGTCTGCCGGCTCAACAGGTCCCTCTACGGCCTCAAGCAGGCACCTCGGGCGTGGAACCACCGGTTCGCCGCTTTCTTGCTGACCCTGGGGTTCATGGAGGCCAAGTCTGATACGTCCCTGTTCGTCTACCACCATGGAGCTGACACTGCATACTTGCTGCTCTATGTTGATGACATTGTCCTCACCGCCTCCAGTGAGCCACTTCTCCACCGGATCATCACCGCTCTCCAGCAGGAGTTCGCGATGAAGGATCTGGGTGAGCTCCACCACTTCCTCGGTGTCACTGTTGAGCACCGTCCTACCGGGCTCCTACTTCACCAGCGACAGTACACTCGGGACATCCTGGAGCGGGCTGGGATGACTGACTGCAACCCCTGCTCCACTCCGGTCGACACTCAGGGCAAGCTGTCTGAAGCTGAGGGACCACCGGTGGCTGATCCCACTGCGTACAGGAGTCTCGCCGGGGCCCTTCAGTACCTCACCTTCACCCGGCCGGACATCACCTATGCAGTTCAGCAGGTCTGCCTCCATATGCATGACCCCCGGGAGCCTCACCTCACCCTCTTCGGTAACTCGTCTCGGTACGATCACCTCCGCGTGTTTGGGTGTGCGTGTTACCCCAACACCGCCGCCACTTCTTCACTTGGGTGTCTACACAGTTCGGCCTCACCATCAAGGCTGTCCAGTGTGACAATGGTCGCGAATTTGATAACTCCACCTCCCGAGATTTCTTCCTCTCTCACGGTGTTCAGCTCCGCATGTCTTGTCCATACACCTCTTCGCAGAATGGCAAGGCTGAGCGGATGATTCGCACCACAAATGACATCGTGCGTACCCTTCTGTTTCAGGCCTCTCTCCCCGCTCGCTTCTGGGCTGAGGGCCTGCACACCGCCACCTACCTCCTTAACCGCCTTCCTTCTGCGGCCTGTCCCGCTCCTACTCCTCACCCACCTCACGGCTCTCAAGCGCCTCCTCCGCTACCTCCGGGGCACGCTCGACTACGGCCTCCTCCTCCACCGGGCCTCCTCCACCGACCTCACCGTTTACACCGACGCTGACTGGGCCGGGTGCCCGGATACTCGCCGCTCCACCTCCGACTACGCCGTCTTCCTGGGCGGCAACCTGGTGTCTTGGTCGTCCAAGCGCCAGCCGGTGGTCTCCCGGTCCAGCGCCGAGGCGGAGTACCGCGTCGTTGCTAACGGCGTGGCGGAGGCCGCCTGGCTCAGGCAGCTGCTTGCGGAGTTGCAAACTCCGCCCTCCCGGAGCACACTGATCTACTGCGACAACGTCAGTGCGGTCTACCTCTCCACCAACCCCATCCAACACCAGCGGACGAAGCATGTGGAGATCGACCTACACTTTGTCCGTGATCGGGTGGCCATGGGCGAGGTGCGGGTTCTTCATGTTCCGACGACCTCCCAGTTCGCGGACATCTTCACCAAAGGCCTCCCATCCTCGACCTTCGCCGAGTTTCGCTCCAGCCTCAACATCACCGGTGGCTAGTTGCGTCTGTGGGGGGTTGTGTGTGTTCTTTCTTGTTTCAGCCTTGAACTCCGCTGCGCCGGTAGTTCAGACTGCGGGGGGGTGTTGGAGTATGTTTAGGCCCATGAGGCTAAGGCCCATGCGGCCCATGTATGGAACCTATATAGCTACCCTTCTAGGGTTAGCCCTAATGAAGTGAATCACAACTTTCAACAATTATAATCTGTCACAGCCAAGCCTAAAGTGACTTTATTCGCAAACTTATTAGTGGAAACATGGGGCATGATTACTGAACCAGCAACCAATTTTACCTTCAAGTTTGGATGGAAGTCAGAATTATCTCTTGCCAAGTACCGGAAGCAGCTATACTCAACCAGGCTTCGAGCGTCATTGTGCAGATGCTTCGGAGCAAGTGTTTCAAATATCCTCTGCACCTGTCTCCCCGTCAACCCATTCAACCTACCAGAAAATCATATGCATGAATGGATCAAACCAAGGGAAAGACACTTTAGCTGTGGACTATTCAAAAGACCTAACTTGCACATATGATCCCTTAAACATGCTGAGTTGCTTGGCTCATGTTAGTTTTGAACTCTAGCCTACACCTGCTTGGGACTAAGGCTCTGCTGTGTTGTTGTTTGTTATTGTTTGCTCTCTTAAACATGCCAAGTTAATCAATTACTCAATACCCAAATGGCGCTGCAAATGCAAAATGAAATTGGATAAAATTATAGGAGCACCAACTGGAAACAACGTGACCCAGTTTCATCTATATAAAGCATCTCTAGAACGAAAAGCGCTAACAAGCAGAGCTACCTAATACTGCTAATTCTTGTTCGCTAGACACCAAGACAGGACCGCTGGCAGTCTACCGATTGATTTAACACCAAAGTAGCCCGCTGCTACGGGTCATACCACATTGACTTCAAGGACCCAGCAATTTGAAACTCACAGAAAACCACACTAAATAGATAATTAACCCCAGTCTGATAGGGCTAGCTCTAGTCATTTTCCAATGAACCTCGCTAATTCGGCAGTAGAATCAGTCAATCAGCATAGAAGACACACCAATGTATAGATTCGCAAGCACATACTGCTTGACCCTACCTGGCGAACTGCTCGATGGAGACGACGGCGTCCAGCGAGAGCCAACCCTGAGCCACCCGCGGCTCCACGGTGACTTCCGGCACCGCAACGAACGCCTGCTCCTCCACGACCACCTCCTTCCGCTGCTTCTTCTTCCCACCCTCAGGCTCCTCCTTGTGCCTCCCCCTCTCCCGCGCCGCGTGCGCCGCGTCGGCGACCGCGCCCCGCGCCAGGGACATCCACGACCGCACCCGCTCCCGCACCGCATCTGCAAGGAACAGGAACCACGCGGTGGCCGCGGGGATCAGCGAGGGAAAACAGAAACATCCGGCCCAGCACCTCAGGGTGGGGTCTGGGCTGGGGCTGGGCTCGAGGACTAGCTAACGGGGAGGGTGTTCACCTGTGTCGACGTCGGGGATCTTCCACTGGGAGTTGAAGGCGATGATCGGGCGGGCGCGACGCCGGCGGCCGGTGACGCGCCGGCGCGGGATGGGCAGGAACCGAGGGGGCTGAAGCTGCAGCATGGCGCTCGATCGAGTGCGGTTAGTGGTGGGGAGCAGCGTGTCGTGAACCTTCTTCCCTCGATTTCATTGGGCAGTCCGTGGTTGTTTGTTTATGTTTCGCTTCGGTTTCGTTTCGCTACAGTTCAGGAAGAGGGGAGAGAGGCAGAGAGAGACGATGAGAAGAGAGAAGGACGAACCATGTGGCTACTGATTTGGGTTTAAGGACCGTGTGGGCCCCATCCACGGGATGGGAAATGGCCCGTTTTTTTTCTGTAGCGACCGTCGAGGCCTGGTGGCGTGCGTTATCCAGGCCCGTTTGACAAGGATCATGGCCTCTTGGAGTCATGGGGGCAGCAGCTTATGAAGCTTCCCCTAAAAAAAACAGCTTCCGAAGCTGATGCTATTTTTTGACAGAAAATCCGTCCGTGTACATCAAAATGGTCAGGTTTGGATACACGTGTATCCACCTCAATTCACACGTGCTGAGTGGAATAGAATGAAATTGAGTTCAATTTCACAGCCATCCACTTCAACCCACGTAGATTAAGATGAAAAACATGCTTATCCCAACAAGCCCCGAAGAGGGCGACGACGTCATCGCCTTGCGAGACGACGGTTCGAGCGCATGCTCCTCCGTGGAATCGCCTGCGGAAGCGGTGTTGCACGGGCTCGTCGTCCTCGTGACACGCACCGGACCGGATCCAGCTGCGACACGCCCGAGATGGAGTGCGCGCGCCCATGGTGCATGCGCCCCGGCAGCAGCCTCTCCTTCGACAATCACTACTTGGTCAACCTCAAAGCGCACCAGGTCATGTTCAGGGTTCACCTCGACGCCAAGCCGCATGACTCCATGAAGCGCATGGCAGATTGACGTCTCACCGGCACCAACGGATGGACAGATCAGGAAGAAATGCAACGCCGTCGATCGGCTATGCATCATCACTTACGGGCATCAGATTCCGATTCTCTACCTAAGCTGATTTTCTGACAGAGGTGATTATATGGCTGAAAGTAAACTCTTAAAATCACGATGAAAATTACTTTACAGAATTAGAATAAACTACTTTTTTCATAGTCTCTTAGTTCATTTTAGAGACTTTAAGAAATCCATAGAGAATCACCTCTCCGTGAAAACCTGTTTGGTAGAGCTTCTACTTGGATTTGACGGAGAATGAGTTTTGGGAGCTTTGGCAAATAGAGCGTACATACCCTGCTCTCGTGAGAATAAAATATATTAATATATATAGTACATATGAATGACGCCGTTGCATCTTATAATGTAGCTTGGGAAATTTGTGCAACAATACTATTTCCCATCCTAGCTGATCGATCAGGGAGAGATCAATTGTACGACTGTTGTATGATCTAGACAATTATCAAAGATTAATGCTACTAACAAAGTTGTGTATTAAGATAGCATATTGTTTATACAACTATATCCAAATTTCATTATTTTTTTATTATCCAAATTTCATTATTGAAGTATATATCCCTTTCATCTTAGCCAGAAATTTCTAACAGCAACCGTAACAAGTTCATTTCATTCAACTTTTCCAACAAGTAACAAGTTCATTTCATTCAACTTCTCCAGCAAGTAACAAGTTCATTTCATTCTACTTCTCTAGCAATCCAAACTCCGCCGCCACCCACGACATGAACAAACTTTGGAATACAGGAAAAATTTCCTATTCTCGTGTTTTTCTTGTGAAATTGCTTCTCCAACAATTCAAACTCCACCACCTGTCCAACCACAACATGAACAAACTTTGGTACGCAGGGAAATTTTCCTATTCTCACATTTTTATTGTGAAATTGAAATAATTCCTGTTCTCACGTTTTTCTGTGAAATTACTGCACGAGTTATGTGAAAATCCTGCGTTACAAACAGGCCAAGCCTTCCAACGGACACACCACATACAAACCCAAGTTGGAGAAGAAAGAATAAGTACCAAGATGTTGACCACAACAGAGATTATCCAACTTAGAGGAGAAAGAATAAAAGATATTGACCAAAAGTTAAGAAAGAACAAGACATTGACCGCAACAGAGACTGTTACGTGCCTGTACTTTTTTTTAAAGAGAGTTATGTGCCTGAACTAAGCGTTACTTTCAGAACAAGGCCCAGATCCTGACAGTTTTGATCAGGTGCCAGTCATTCAGTACCGCCTTTGTTCCCTATCTCATAACCAGAGACTTGCAGTGCAACGCAAGACTCAAGAATCGTCCCCAAAACGGCAGATCTCATGCTATTACAAAGGTAATTGCATAAGAATTGAACAATACTTATACACCTGAGACATCCATAAGTTACACATGATGTGACAAGTAAATAATTATGCATCGTCGTGTCATGCTTTCAGAGGCAAGATTATCCCTGACTAGCAAAGGACTCGATCAGAAACTGGTACCCCTCGGGCACCCTGCTCTGAGTTTTTACACATGCAGCTATAGTAGGCATGTCTGCCTTTACATCTAGGAAAGTAGCAAGCTTAAGAAGCAAATGGAAGTCCGAGATCCGCCTCACAAATGTTAAATGCTTCATCCGCTCCAGGTGAGTTCTCAGCGCACTCATGCTGACAGGACTTCCACGGTTCTCTATAGGAAAGCCTACTGAGAGTGGACCCTGCAATCACCAAGCAAACCATGGTTATAACTTAGAACATTTTGATAGGTAAAACAGAATAATCAGCTAACACGAGAGGACAGTGAACCATTTCCTCGCTTCCTTGTGTCAAATTATGAAATATGGTCACACCCCAACATAGAACAGTCACCAAAGCTGAAGATGTTTTGATGTGTAAATCTAGTGCATCATCAATTTAATTACACATATTAAAGGATGCGAGAACTACATTGTGAAAGAGTTGGATATATAACTCTTAATCAAGAATACTGTAACACCCCAGGTGTTTATCACCAATTAAGTAGTGGGTTTAAGCTCAAACACGATAGATTCAGTGTAGATGACGATGCCAAAGTCAAACCTATGGAAATAAACCCTAATCTAAACTTGGATGTTGAACCCTCGCTTACATATAGGCTCAATTAAAAGATATATGCTTGGATGTTGCTATCAAAGTATCTTCACATGTCTCATCTCAATAACTATCTATATTAAGCCCTGAAAAAGTTTCAGGAGTGTTTGGAATCAAAAAGTCACATGAAATGATAAGTTATATGCTTGTTGGATTGGAACTGAGACATACTTCTGAAACCCGGAAAACATGCTTTACATTCCATGTAAACTAGTAATTATGCAACATACAAATGCAACAGGTGCAACACATCTTGGACACATGTGGAACAACCTAGTGAACTATGTGTAGCTTGTATCTTGAAACAACCACATGAAATGACTATAGCATTTCACTTGAGTTCTATGTTTCAAGGCATGTAAGGCCTGCACTTTTGTGCAACCTATGCATGGTGGATATGTTTGGCCTCTACGACATCTTAACTACACTTAGGACACTTAATGGAACAATGTTCATGTTGATCATTTTGCCTAAAGGTGCTTCTAAATGATGGTTGACCATGTATGAACCCTTTCGTTTGACCATTTCAAAAGTCTGACCTAGAAGCTTTGCATGACTGTGCACCCTTTGACAAAGTTGTGGAGAATTTTATAAGGAACAAACTTTGTTTAAGAGTCAAGTCATGAAAATGGGTGGAACATGCTCAAAAAGGGCCCACAAGTCAGAGATAGAGCTGAATTCAGCACTTAGAAAATTAAAGCCCTGATTTCAGTGTCATCGACATTGGCATGTCACGTTCTCCAAAAATTGTTAAGTAACATGGGTAGGTCCAGCTGTAAAAGTTGAAGCTCACTTGAAGGGAAAGGCCATGCAAGAAGATGGCATAAGTTGCATTTCATTTTGGCCATCAATTCTTGTAGTTGCTAATCACTGTCAACTCACTGACGCTGTCAACTTTGAGATTAATTAGCTGCTAATACATTGCTCTAATGACTAAGGTCCTTAAACAAGAGTTGTAGGGCATCATGAAATGAACAACTTTTATAATTGGCCCATATCCAAATTCGGACCCGAGCAGGCCCAGAAATGGTCTCCAAGTCAGGCGGTTTCACGCACGCCACGTGTTCGGTGGAATGCCTCAGGGAGCGCCGCGCGTCCGGAACGTGGTCGCCATGCGCCTCCACCGCTGCCGCGCATCCCACCTTCGGCCACGCGCCCTGCGCCCGGCCGCTGATGAGGAGGGGCACCAGCACGCCCCTTCCTTCCCCTTCTTCACTCCCTTCTCCCTCTCTGTTCGCGCAGAGCGCGGCCGCGCCATGGCCGGGCCGGCAGAGCTCCGGCCGCCGCTGTCGCGCCCAACGCTCCTAGCCATTGCGGTCTCTGCCATGTGCACCAGTGACTCCACCACCCTCTCCACGCACTTGTGCTCGCCTCCCTTTGCCCACAGCACGCGCAGCGCAGAGCGCCGCCGCCATGGCCGAGCTCCGAGCCGCCACCGCCATTCTTGGCCTCCGGCCTCCCTCCGCTCGAATGAACCACCGCACCACCTCCCTCACCTCACGTTGCACCTCCCGCGCGCCTCGCATCCAGTCGCTCGACACCGGAGCACCGCCACCGCCTGCCGCCATCGTTCCTTGCCGCCGGCGCTCGTGGCCAGGGCGCCATGAGGGGTCTCCGGGGGAGCTGCTACCTCCCTTGGATGCGCGCAGACCAGGGCATCGCCACGGCCCCGCCGCTCACCGCCGGCGCCGCCCGTGCCGGCCGGAGCCGCGGGCCGGCCAACCTCCTCTGTTCCCGGCGTCCAGAGGAAGGGGACGGTCTTCCCCTCTCTCTGTCCCTCTGCGTGTGGTTGACAGGCGGGCCCGGCTGAGCAGTAGGTCCCACACGTCAGCGCCACTGGGGACTCGACTGGGGGCGAAACCGGGTGGGCGTAGCAAATGAAGTTAGGGTGGTTTTAATCCTGATTTTGAATTTCCATTTCATGTAAATCTTCTAAAATGCATATCCCTGGCTAGGTAAATCCAAAAATAGCAAGAGTGGACTTTTTGGAAACCTTGAGAAAAGATCTATGCAGTGGAGTCATAAAAAGTTACATGTTTATAGATGTTTTCTAATGTGTTTACTTAAGTTGAAAAAGAGATCTAGAAATGCTTTTAAACCTAACCAGAGCAAGATCTGGAGTTTTAGAACTCCAAAAATAGTGATTCTTGTTTTGTTAATTTTGTGATGACTTGTACTTGCTAGGAAAAATATTAAACACACTATTTGTTCACTGTTTGCTTAGGGTTTTGATTTGACCTTGTTAAATAAGGAAAATTTCATTATATTGCTTGTTATTTTATATCTTGGGTTGTGATGCTCCAAATGATGTGAAATTTTTATGGTAGTCTTTCCATGCTATGAATGTACTGTGGTATAAATTTCATGGCCATTGCTTACTGTATGCTCAAGTTATTGAGTTAACTTGTTTATGGCTTAATAAATAGCTTATAAATAATATATAAATGATAAAATAGAAAATGTTGTTCCATTACCTTAGTATGATGTTTCTCTATCATATTGATTCATAATATGGCCTTGTGTTCACAGAAAATATTGAGTATTAAGTTTAACTTGCTCACATGATTTATTGCTATAGCTATTTGTCTTTTTCATAGGGGTTGATATATATCTCCAAATGGTTTGAAATTTGGACAGTAGACTTTTGGTAGCATTTGTAGACCACTTTAATTTTGGTGGAATCTATTGAGCATCTTTATGATGTGGTCATAATTCCACCTAATTATCTAAATAAATTAAGAAAATATATTAAAAGAAATTATTTAGTAATTGACATTATGTTTTCTGGTGTTCATTAGTCATGTATGAAATGTTGGTAAAGTTGGTTTTGTCCAATTATATGTTTGCAACATGAGTTAATAATTATTTCTTGCAAATGAAGTTTCTGGACAGATCTGGAAACTTAGCAAAGCTCTTCTTGGTAATGTGCTTTGTTGTGAAACTTATTTATACAAAAGTTGAAGATAATTTATATATCTATCTGCTGTTAAGATTTGATGGTATTTGGCCATGTGGCTGTTTAAAGTTGGGGTACAGAATTGCTTGCTCTCTGTCTTGTTAGACCAGTTTCTGTATTTGTGTAAATTCGACATGTTAAACTTTGGAATCATGCTGTGATGATATTAAATGAAATATAGATAATTTCATAAACTTTTCATAATGTCTTCTTGCAAGTCATTTGGAGTTGTAGATCTCCAGTTATGATTAAATTACTTAGCTGCTGTTCTGATGCCCAGAAAGTGGCAAATTCTAGTCTAGTGCTTTGATTAACTTTGTCATGCTAGTGTATTAAAGTGTGACTCATATCCTTGATGCTACTTGGGTTGGTACCCTGTAATCTTATGATACTTGTGTCTTGATTGTTGTGCTCGCAATCTTCTATGTTATGCCCTAACGAGGATTAAGTTAATTAGCTCTATGTATTTTTGAGAACTTTAGTATGCTTGTTTGATTTCTTTGTTTATTACCTTTCTATGCATTCATACATATGCATTATTGCACCTCATTTAGGTACGCTAGTAGAAACGCGTGAAGGATCTAAGGTGGAGCCAAACCCGAAGATGGAGTTGGTGGATCCATCCCGAAGATCGAAGGACCGGACAAATGTAGATTGGAAGATGCTCGCCAAGCGAACTCATCTGACATACTCTAACTTGAGTCGGATCCCAGGCAAGCCCCGGAGCATTATAAGCCTCCTATCTTCAAAGCAATTAATTATATCTATATATATGTTATAAGTATTGTTGCATTAAGTGGTAGGAGTTGGTTGGAAACCCTTGCTGCATTATATCGTTCCTTGTCCAGATATATGAATCCTTGAATCCTACATAGACTAGGATCGAGTAGATGCTTAGCCCTGCTTTAAGCGGTAGAAGTCAGGTGATTTCCTGTCACCTGCGAGATATAGGGATATTCATATATGGCACGGTTGGCTATATTTGCTATCGTGGAATGGAACCATGTGTTAATAAAATGAAATGAGACCGGGCGGGATGACGATAGTGAAGCAACAAGGCATGGAGGTCTTGGGTGTGAATCTATCCCCGTCTGAGTCGTTTAAGGACCGATTCGCTGTACGTCCTTGAGTCATGTTGAACGCAGTCTAACACTTAGTTGGCCGGATAAGTCGTTCCGACCGCGAAGCCGAGTAATGTGATTCAGGCCGGGAATCGAATGGTAGGTTACTTCTTGGATGAGAGAAAGGATGTGCTTGGGGACATTGGCGTGAGACCAAGGGAGGGTTAGAGTCCCTATCACCTGGCAGAGTGTCGCCCTTGGGGTCGCGACATCATTCGAACCCGCGATTCCTGAATCATATGAAACGGTGGCCTGTGCGACCCTGGCAGACAGGTCTGCACGGTGAGTGTTAGAAATACCCCTCCAGCTGGATAGGAATTCGATTCGAATCGCCGTCGCTCCCGGTTAGTGAGCACTTGACTTGAGCAGCGGCAACGTAGATTCCATTAAATTGAACGGATGGTTAATTGGATCACGATGGAAAGATTGCCTCAATTTATACCTGCTATGGTTAATATTGTTTGCTCCTAATAAAGTGAGTGCTCTAGTACAGGTGCTAATATAGATGACAGGTTAATGATAATTTACTTGATGCTTAAGCATTAATGATTGATCATCTATATTAAGCTTTTATGCAAAATGTTGTCAAGCTAGCCCCACTTCATATCAGCCTTGCATGATCCTTGGTGTCACCTTATTTCTGGTTTCTGACGGGTAAGTCTAGCTGAGTACCTTCTTGTACTCAGGGTTTTATCCCCACTTGTTGCAGGTTGTGATGTATCACGGCGACTGCAAGAGTTGGTTGGCTCCTGCCATAGAGGCGGAGTGTGATCATGGGCATGATCCTTCTGAGCTACCTTATCTCTAATGCTTTTGTTGGAAGTCGACCATGGTACTGGCATGTATTTAAAATAAGATTTATGTTAGTTTTAAATTACTTTGCTTCCGCTACTTTTGAACTTAATTTTTAATAACTATGTTGAACTCCGATGTATATTGAATTACTTGTGAAATGGATGTAACATGTGACTTGTTATGTTGAATCACTACGATCTTGGCTTGTATGTTGGTTGGTTTGAAATCCCTCGTGATTTCATTGGACTACCGGAGTTATATGGGCTCAAGTGCGAGAATTTGATCATTTCGGTGATTGTTTTTGTACTTGTGCTCTTATAATTTGGACGGTTCCGTTACAGCTGGTATCGGAGCAAGATTCAACATTAAACTTATCGTATGTGTATTTAAAACAAAGGTTTTGTTTTATAAAATCAGTTTTTACCAACGTATAGCTATATATAGGTTTGTGAAAATCTAAATTTTAAACCTAAGTATGCCAGTGGTCAATTTTCTTATACCCATATAAGGATTATTAGGTGGCTTATATAAGTACTAACTTGGAGGTTTTTAATTTTGCATCTACGCCCAGGCCAAGGTATGTATGTGTGATGACTCTCCCACACTATGCTACCCGGTGTGTCAGATTAGAGGTAGCCTTCATATATGAAATAGTCATATATGTTGCTAGTTTACTTTTATGCAACGTCGCACCTACGCTCAGGTAAGTGTGAGTTGTGAGAGCATGACCGTACAAACTGCGGTCTAGGGGAGAGCTAGTTTTGGTTACTGGATTATCTACATGTTACACACATGTATATATGAAGATACTTAATTGTGGGTGATCGAATAATTCGGGTAGTTTTGGTGCTACATGTACGTATACAGGGGTATATGTATATGGGAGTGCTTAGAATTTTACCTTCCTATTTCATTGTGTGCAATATTTGGGGAAATGTTGGGCTGCAATGAAACTTTTCTGCAGGTACACTAACCACGAACGCGTAAGTCGAATGTAGTTGCCGACTAGCTATATATCGAGAGAGTGCGTGTTATGCCACCGACATAGAACGTGATCGCCACCTTAGGTTGGCAATCTTGTGAGGACGAATAGGACGAAGCATGCATCTTCATGATTGTTGCCTTATGCATAGCCATGCTCCTCTCACCCTTGTTCTATAGTGTGTAACTTGTGATCAATGTGTTACACTATCTTTCTTGAGTGAAGTAAAACAAAAATGCCTTGTTCCATGTTGCTTGAGAAAAATGTGTGCTTAGCCTTACTAGAAATAAGTGTGGCTACATGCTTGAACTTAGAGATATCCTCTAGCTTAGCCAAGTGGTGGATATGTTATTCACCCAAGCGTTTGCTAATGCTTTAGACCTCACTTAAATAATTATGGATTCTCATGAATGAATTAAATTCATGTTGGTCTAAGGTAACAAAATTTAGAGCTACTAGAATAACATGTTTGTGTGCTCTCTTGTTAAGTAGAATAAAGGCAAGCTTTGTTTTGCTTATTGAACGTTGGCTGCTAGAACGGTTTCTAATGTATTGATGCTTTCGTGGTCATAAATGT
This sequence comes from Saccharum hybrid cultivar R570, assembly GCA_038087645.1. NCBI lineage: Eukaryota > Viridiplantae > Streptophyta > Magnoliopsida > Poales > Poaceae > Saccharum > Saccharum hybrid cultivar. The sequence goes on from JAQSUU010000139.1 coordinate 20,084,476, forward strand.
GTTTTCTGTGGTTATAGAGAATATCAAAGTTGTAGCAAACTTACTTCTCTAGCTTGTCCTAAAATTTTATGACCCTAGGTCTTATGCTTTGAGAGTTATGAATTTTAGAAGTTTACTGTCAGGTTTTACTTATGCTCTGAATAGATCTGAATGTTTGCTTTGTTTGACATGTGTGCATATGGAATCATGTCTTGGAAATAATAGAAGAAGTGTAGTACTTTTTCTATGCTTTCCAAAGTGTCCTATATCACTAATTGGGGTGGTCTAAATCTCTAGTTATGAGCTTGCAAAGTGGAATGACAGAATCTGTCCAAATCTGGGCAGAGATGTCTTCTTTGTCTTATTTGGCCTTGTTAGCTGTATAATCTTCTTAATATGATAATAATAAAGTTATAGAAAACTTAATAAGCTTTACATAAAGTTAAGGCTCAGCCTTGTTGTGTCCCTAGAACTCCAGTTATGTATTTTCAAAGTTCTTGTCAGTTTCTATCCATATTGGTACAGATCTGAAACATCAGCATGTTTGACCGTGTTAGGCTATGAATTAGTCTTTGGTATGAATAACTAAAGTGTAGTCATATTCCTGAGCTTTCTAGAAAGTCTAGGATCACCTTTGTGGGATGTATACAACCTCAGTTATGGTTGAAACAAGTAACCACTGTGCTGCTGTCCAGATTCTATGCACATGTTAAGTTAGTCACCTTAGCTAGTGTTTGTTTTGAGCTAAACTTGTAGTTAGTTCGTGCTTATGATGAATGCTTATTTTAGGTGAGCCTTGTGCTTTGGATTGGTTGCTTAAGCTCAATTGTTTGAATTTTTCTCAGATGTCTGCTTGACTGGTGTTGTATGTATGTTTGTTATCTAGGTAGTGCCCTAGTTGTCACCTCGTTTGTCCTCGGTGAGCATACGAGGGTCACATAGCTTTATCCTAGAACAACATTCACATACGTAATTGTATGGTTGTTGTCTTCCATTAGGTTCTCTCTCTTAGGATTCTGATCCTGTAGCCGTGGTTGCTTGCCTTGAATGTTTGTATCCATGTCTATGCTTGACGGAAAGCCCAAAGTTTAGTTCTCCTATTTGTGTGCATGAGTCATGGGTGTTTTGCAACCCTTTCTGCGTGAAGACCCTTGTCGTCTGACCAACCAAGTTAACTCTCATCAATGCTAGCCTTTGACCATGGTTCGTACGTTGCCAATTGTGAAGACAGTACCCAAATTCATATTGGACATTCTGGTTACCTCTCCCAAAGGTTAACTAGTGTGACACGTCTCTCTGCTATGGCCTCTAAATCGTGTGCTTGCAAATTCGTTCATCTACCTTATCAACTCAATCTGTGCCATTTGAAATTCCTCATTGGGTGCATGTTCGGTAATGATGTTATGAGTAGCAACTAATGGTGCCGCGACGAAACCGAGAGCCTCCTGTGGGTGCACACATAAGGTTGTGCTGCTCGGCACGCGCTGGTATCATGGTGTCTAATCATAATCCATTGCAGAACAACACTGATGTAATTTTCACGTGACCTTCTTCCTTGGTTGTTTTCCCATATCTTATCAAAAGGCCCTTATACCGAACCAAAAGTAGGACAGCTTCCTTCTGAACTTTGCTAAGAGGATAACCTTTGAAGAACCGGTCACCGACATAAACATTAACAGACTGCAATAGGTGGTAGACAAGTGACTCTACTTAGTTGTCCTAGTATTGACGAGCGTCATCGAGTGAGCAACGTATCTCATTCCTGTTGGATAAAAAGGACACACAACACTTAAGTGGACAAGTCATCCGTTGGATAAGACTCAATCGTTAAAATATGCAAGTTTTAACCGTTGTATGCATAATGGCCATACTGTCGAAATCAACCATCTCTGGTGTGACTTCTTATCTGCTGACTTTGATGGCAACCATCTGCCTTGTATCAACCATAATTATTATGATCCAGAATGAAGATTTGGAACTTTTTAGTGTTGAAAGACAACTAATTAGTTACCAATATGGAGGTTAATCTCCAGTTAGGTAACGACTCATTGGTAGCTACGAAGGCTAGGTCTTACAGAGCAATAACCAACAAGAAGTTAATCAACTAGCCGATAACGGGAGTGATACTCTGTCGTCCAGAGTCATTACGACCAAGTCAATTCCATCTTGGACAATCACACAGATAGTGCAAGGTGTTCTATCAGCTAAAGCGAAGAATTAGATAAAGCATGACCTAGTTTCAATTAGCATCCTTGTGCCCATAGGTGCCACAAATGGTTTGTCCATAACTTTATTGGACGAAGTGTCAAGGAATATTCAGAAGCGGCTCCTTATCCTTGTAGGAATGTTCTCCAGGCAGAATATGTGTTTTGCCCTGCAAAAGTAACCCGCAAGTTCAAAGCGTGTGCATCCTCGGATTGATATGTAAATTAATGGTCGAGATCTGCTGTTGGATGGCCCTTTTGAGGTCCCACAGATACTTGTTTACACTCTTTCACTTGTTTTTGCTTTCTCGTATCCCAAATGTACGAGCAGCCTTGGTTTCTACCAATCAATTTATACCATTGTAAATCAAAAGCAATTTGAAAAGTGTCAAACAACAGATTTTCCATCTTAGAGTTACTATTTGATCCAAAAGGAGAAAGTCTAAGGTAAAAGTTGGCCTGACAAAGTTGTTATGCTGCAAGTCAACTCAACTTACAGTATAACTAAGTCACTAAGGAAAATTTTTACTCAATCGCTTGGTGGTAGACTACTCCCCGCGGTTAAGTGAATAATTACAACTTTTGTTGTCTTTAAGGCCTCGTTACATCTTTCTTTGGGAATTATTTTCCAATGATGACATACTTTGGTACCTTATACATGCCTTTACCTAAGAGGTTGCATCTGATTCAACCCAGATAACTGTTGTCTTTGGATAAAGGAATCTTATTAGATAACTGTTGGCAGAAATAGAAAGCCGACAGAGTCAGCTATCACATTCACTAACCCCTCGATAGACCCAGATAATACAGTGTTGTCATCAGAGAAAGAGAACTGCACACATGAAACCTTAAGTAGTTTTTCATTAGTTGATATCAGAAGGATTGAACATCTATGACCAACATAGACCCTGTCTATTGGTTAGTCAGTATCCTCTAGCCTCAGAGTATGTTTGTCGTCTATGATCTCAGCACTTTTGTCTATTGGTTAGTCAGTATCCTCTAGCCTCAGAGTATGTTTGTCGTCTATGATCTCAGCACTTTGAAAGGTTGTACTCAAGCCATTATGGTAGAGGACTGCTTTTCAAACTTTGTGAACATAGAGTCATTTCAACGAGTATACTTCTGATAATTCTGGTCTAGTGTGGAGTTCATACGGCCCATACTATGTTCACTAGAGAAGAAGAGATACTTGTGTATGGTTAGCTTATGGACCAATTGATCTCTGTATAATGATAACGAAGTACTGCGTTGTCTTGGATTCCTCCCAAAGTAACAATGCTTCATGGAAGTCAATGAAGGAAATTCTTCAGACAAATTTTACCATGAAGAGTACGTATCAGAAAGTGCCTTTGACCGAACTGTTCACCGATGTTGAAGCTTTATAGCTGAACGCTATAGCAAATGTTGGGAACTTGATAACGTGTCTCTCTTCCTTAAGAGATCTTCCATTCCGAATCTCGGGACGCGATTCTTTTAAGGGGGGAGGCTGTAACACCCCAGGTGTTTATCACCAATTAAGTAGTGGGTTTAAGCTCAAACACGATAGATTCAGTGTAGATGACGATGCCAAAGTCAAACCTATGAAAATAAACCCTAATCTAAACTTGGATGTTGAACCCTCGCTTACATATAGGCTCAATTAAAAGATATATGCTTGGATGTTGCTATCAAAGTATCTTCACATGTCTCATCTCAATAACTATCTATATTAAGCCCTGGAAAAGTTTCAGGAGTGTTTGGAATCAAAAAGTCACATGAAATGATAAGTTATATGCTTGTTGGATTGGAACTGAGACATACTTCTGAAACCCGGAAAACATGCTTTACATTCCATGTAAACTAGTAATTATGCAACATACAAATGTAACAGGTGCAACACATCTTGGACACATGTGGAACAACCTAGTGAACTATGTGTAGCTTGTATCTTGAAACAACCATATGAAATGACTATAGCATTTCACTTGAGTTCTATGTTTCAAGGCATGTAAGGCCTGCACTTTTGTGCAACCTATGCATGGTGGGTATGTTTGGCCTCTACGACACCTTAACTACACTTAGGACACTTAATGGAACAATGTTCATGTTGATCATTTTGCCTAAAGGTGCTTCTAAATGATGGTTGACCATGTATGAACCCTTTCGTTTGACCATTTCAAAAGTCTAACCTAGAAGCTTTGCATGACTGTACACCCTTTGACAAAGTTGTGGAGAATTTTATAAGGAACAAACTTTGTTTAAGAGTCAAGTCATGAAAATGGGTGGAACATGCTCAAAAAGGGTCCACAAGTCAGAGATAGAGCTGAATTCAGCACTTAGAAAATTAAAGCCCTGATTTCAGTGTCATCGACATTGGCATGTCACGTTCTCCAAAAATTGTTAAGTAACATGGGTAGGTCCAAATGTAAAAGTTGAAGCTCACTTGAAGGGAAAGGCCATGCAAGAAGATGGCATAAGTTGCATTTCATTTTGGCCATCAATTCTTGTAGTTGCTAATCACTGTCAACTCACTGACGCTGTCAACTTTGAGATTAATTAGCTGCTAATACATTGCTCTAATGACTAAGGTCCTTAAACAAGAGTTGTAGGGCATCATGAAATGAACAACTTTCATAATTGGCCCATATCCAAATTCGGACCCGAGCAGGCCCAGAAATGGTCTCCAAGTCAGGCGGTTTCACGCACGCCACGTGTTCGGTGGAATGCCTCAGGGAGCGCCGCGCGTCCGGAACGTGGCCGCCATGCGCCTCCACCGCTGTCGCGCATCCCACCTTCGGCCACGCGCCCTGCGCCCAGCCGCTGATGAGGAGGGGCACCAGCACGCCCCTTCCTTCCCCTTCTTCACTCCCTTCTCCCTCTCTGTTCGCGCAGAGCGCGGCCGCGCCATGGCCGGGCCGGCAGAGCTCCGGCCGCCGCTGTCGCGCCCAACGCTCCTAGCCATTGCGGTCTCTGCCATGTGCACCAGTGACTCCACCACCCTCTCCACGCACTCGTGCTCGCCTCCCTTTGCCCGCAGCACGCGCAGCGCAGAGCGCCGCCGCCATGGCCGCCATGGCCGAGCTCCGAGCCGCCACCGCCATTCTTGGCCTCCGGCCTCCCTCCGCTCGAATGAACCACCGCACCACCTCCCTCACCTCACGTTGCACCTCCCGCGCGCCTCGCATCCAGTCGCTCGACACCGGAGCACCGCCACCGCCTGCCGCCATCGTTCCTTGCCGCCGGCGCTCGTGGCCAGGGCGCCATGAGGGGTCTCCGGGGGAGCTGCTACCTCCCTTGGATGCGCGCAGACCAGGGCATCGCCACGGCCCCGCCGCTCACCGCCGGCGCCGCCCGTGCCGGCCGGAGCCGCAGGCCGGCCAACCTCCTCTGTTCCCGGCGTCCAGAGGAAGGGGACGGTCTTCCCCTCTCTCTGTCCCTCTGCGTGTGGTTGACAGGCGGGCCCGGCTGAGCAGTAGGTCCCACACGTCAGCGCCACTGGGGACTCGACTGGGGGCGAAACCGGGTGGGCGTAGCAAATGAAGTTAGGGTGGTTTTAATCCTGATTTTGAATTTCCATTTCATGTAAATCTTCTAAAATGCATATCCCTTGCTAGGTAAATCCAAAAATAGCAAGAGTGGACTTTTTAGAAACCTTGAGAAAAGATCTATGCAGTGGAGTCATAAAAAGTTACATGTTTATAGATGTTTTCTAATGTGTTTACTTAAGTTGAAAAAGAGATCTAGAAATGCTTTTAAACCTAACCAGAGCAAGATCTGGAGTTTTAGAACTCCAAAAATAGTGATTCTTGTTTTGTTAATTTTGTGATGACTTGTACTTGCTAGAAAAAATATTAAACACACTATTTGTTCACTGTTTGCTTAGGGTTTTGATTTGACCTTGTTAAATAAGGAAAATTTCATTATATTGCTTGTTATTTTATATCTTGGGTTGTGATGCTCCAAATGATGTGAAATTTTTATGGTAGTCTTTCCATGCTATGAATGTACTGTGGTATAAATTTCATGGCCATTGCTTACTGTATGCTCAAGTTATTGAGTTAACTTGTTTATGGCTTAATAAATAGCTTATAAATAATATATAAATGATAAAATAGAAAATGTTGTTCCATTACCTTAGTATGATGTTTCTCTATCATATTGATTCATAATATGGCCTTGTGTTCACAGAAAATATTGAGTATTAAGTTTAACTTGCTCACATGATTTATTGCTATAGCTATTTGTCTTTTTCATAGGGGTTGATATATATCTCCAAATGGTTTGAAATTTGGACAGTAGACTTTTGGTAGCATTTGTAGACCACTTTAATTTTGGTGGAATCTATTGAGCATCTTTATGATGTGGTCATAATTCCACCTAATTATCTAAATAAATTAAGAAAATGTATTAAAAGAAATTATTTAGTAATTGACATTATGTTTTCTGGTGTCCATTAGTCATGTATGAAATGTTGGTAAAGTTGGTTTTGTCCAATTATATGTTTGCAACATGAGTTAATAATTATTTCTTGCAAATGAAGTTTCTGGACAGATCTGGAAACTTAGCAAAGCTCTTCTTGGTAATGTGCTTTGTTGTGAAACTTATTTATACAAAAGTTGAAGATAATTTATATATCTATCTGCTGTTAAGATTTGGTGGTATTTGGCCATGTGGCTGTTTAAAGTTGGAGTACAGAATTGCTTGCTCTCTGTCTTGTTAGACCAGTTTCTATATTTGTGTAAATTCGACATGTTAAACTTTGGAATCATGCTGTGATGATATTAAATGAAATATAGATAATTTCATAAACTTTTCATAATGTCTTCTTGCAAGTCATTTGGAGTTGTAGATCTCCAGTTATGATTAAATTACTTAGCTGCTGTTCTGATGCCCAGAAAGTGGCAAATTCTAGTCTAGTGCTTTGATTAACTTTGCCATGCTAGTGTATTAAAGTGTGACTCATATCCTTGATGCTACTTGGATTGGTACCCTGTAATCTTATGATACTTGTGTCTTGATTGTTGTGCTCGCAATCTTCTATGTTATGCCCTAACGAGGATTAAGTTAATTAGCTCTATGTATTTTTGAGAACTTTGGTATGCTTGTTTGATTTCTTTGTTTATTACCTTTCTATGCATTCATACATATGCATTATTGCACCTCATTTAGGTACGCTAGTAGAAACGCGTGAAGGATCTAAGGTGGAGCCAAACCCGAAGATGGAGTTGGTGGATCCATCCCGAAGATCGAAGGACCGGACAAATGTAGATTGGAAGATGCTCGCCAAGCGAACTCATCTGACATACTCTAACTTGAGTCGGATCCCAGGCAAGCCCCGGAGCATTATAAGCCTCCTATCTTCAAAGCAATTAATTATATCTATATATATGTTATAAGTATTGTTGCATTAAGTGGTAGGAGTTGGTTGGAAACCCTTGCTGCATTATATCGTTCCTTGTCCAGATATATGAATCCTTGAATCCTACATAGACTAGGATCGAGTAGATGCTTAGCCCTGCTTTAAGCGGTAGAAGTCAGATGATTTCCTATCACCTGCGAGATATAGGGATATTCATATATGGCACGGTTGGCTATATTTGCTATCGTGGAATGGAACCATGTGTTAATAAAATGAAATGAGACCGGGCGGGATGACGATAGTGAAGCAACAAGGCATGGAGGTCTTGGTGTGAATCTATCCCCGTCTGAGTCGTTTAAGGACCGATTCGCTGTACGTCCTTGAGTCATGTTGAACGCAGTCTAACACTTAGTTGGCCGGATAAGTCGTTCCGATCGCGAAGCCGAGTAATGTGATTCAGGCCGGAAATCGAATGGTAGGTTACTTCTTGGAGGAGAGAAAGGATGTGCTTGGGGACATTGGCGTGAGACCAAGGGAGGGTTAGAGTCCCTATCACCTGGCAGAGTGTCGCCCTTGGGGTCGCGACATCATTCGAACCCGCGATTCCTGAATCATATGAAACGGTGGCCTGTGCGACCCTGGCAGACAGGTCTGCACGGTGAGTGTTAGAAATACCCCTCCAGCTGGATAGGAATTCGATTCGAATCGCCGTCGCTCCCGGTTAGTGAGCACTTGACTTGAGCAGCGGCAACGTAGATTCCATTAAATTGAACGGATGGTTAATTGGATCACGATGGAAAGATTGCCTCAATTTATACCTGCTATGGTTAATATTGTTTGCTCTTAATAAAGTGAGTGCTCTAGTACAGGTGCTAATATAGATGACAGGTTAATGATAATTTACTTGATGCTTAAGCATTAATGATTGATCATCTATATTAAGCTTTTATGCAAAATGTTGTCAAGCTAGCCCCACTTCATATCAGCCTTGCATGATCCTTGGTGTCACCTTATTTCTGGTTTCTAACGGGTAAGTCTAGCTGAGTACCTTCTTGTACTCAGGGTTTTATCCCCACTTGTTGCAGGTTGTGATGTATCACGGCGACTGCAAGAGTTGGTTGGCTCCTGCCATAGAGGCGGAGTGTGATCATGGGCATGATCCTTCTGAGCTACCTTATCTCTAATGCTTTTGTTGGAAGTCGACCATGGTACTGGCATGTATTTAAAATAAGATTTATGTTAGTTTTAAATTATTTTGCTTCCGCTACTTTTGAACTTAATTTGTAATAACTATGTTGAACTCCGATGTATATTGAATTACTTGTGAAATGGATGTAACATGTGACTTGTTATGTTGAATCACTACGATCTTGGCTTGTATGTTGGTTGGTTTGAAATCCCTCGTGATTTCATTGGACTACCGGAGTTATATGGGCTCAAGTGCGAGAATTTGATCATTTCGGTGATTGTTTTTGTACTTGTGCTCTTATAATTTGGACGGTTCCGTTACAAATACTATGCCACTTTTTATACCAAATAAAAACATCAATCAACTTGATGCAGATCAAAATAAATGAATAACACTACTACCATGCAACTGTACCACACTTGCGGTTATTCAATTTCAGTGCACTAACTTTGTGGAACAAGGACCAATCAGGAGGCAATTTCTGCTTGATTTTAAGCTAAGCATCCATGAAAAATGCATGTTCGTTATGGAAGCAAATACGCTTACTACAGCTTCAATACCTAATATATTTGACTCAGTTTAACATAATTTTTACATCTGCAGCTTACAATGCCAAATATGTGAGGATTCTCATGTCAAATAACTAATCATGACCTGCTCGATTGGAATATACAGCAATTAGCAAATAATAAACAACAACAACAAAGATTATTAGCAAATAATGTTGCCAGTTTAAATGTAGCATCAGTGTAATAGTTGAAGGCTTTAGGTTTAATAAAAAGTACAAAATCATATCCAATCACCCACGTTTACCAAGTTTGGATGATTTTATTAACCCAAAGTTAATGGTTATAATGAACGGCTTTTAGAATATGCTAACAATATACATCTAAGATTATTCTAGAAATAATCTCAGAAAATGAAAAACTACAGAGGAGCAAGCAAACATCGATCTTATGCCCTATTGCAACCTATGGATGGCCTTTCTTATGCCCTATTGCAACCTATGGATGGCCTTTTTCCATTTCTTTGCACCTAAAGTGGGAGAATCATGCAAAGGATAGAAAGTTGGGATTGTAGAGCCTTAGATCCCATAAGATGAAGATTCTGAGAATTCTTTCAAAGGTGGATCCATAGAATATTTATTTGAGGAAAAGTAACTTTAGAGCCTTCAATGTGAGATCCCTTAAGATGAAGATTCTGATATAATTCTTTTCAAGGTGGATTCACAGAATATTTGTGTGTGTGTGTGTGTGTGTTGGTGGTGGTGTGGGGGGTCCAAAAGGTATAGTGGATATATATTACCAATTTTCCTTTTTTCTACAAGTTTGCTGCAAATATTCTGGGTCCTGCCAGCCCCATTAATCTCAACAGAAGGATGGTACATTGGTAATAAAGAAGTACATGCCCAGAACAATTATCTTGTGATAATTAACCGACAAGATCCTCTATGGCTCTACCACCCCCCTCAAAACACTGCCATTTTTTCAATAAAAGCACCAAAAAAATCAACGAACTATTACATTCTTGTGACCTATATTATATCTCATATAACTTTTATGCAGACCACTCTCCATACTATGTTCCTTGTAGAAGGGTTTTTAGTTTTTACACTCATTCAGGCCCTAGGGCCAAACATATGTGCTCATATTAAATGCCAGAGCTCCTTCTTTTGGTTCAAAAAAGTGACTACACTATTAATGGAACTGTAAATCTTTATATCCAAACCAACTCTATTTGTGGATTATATGGACTGTAACCACATCTTCGAGTAAAAAAAATGCCAATGAAGTTCATACATCCCACATGTCCAGATACCATTCTAAGACTCATCCACAACATAACCACAATAATTAAAAAAAAACTGTTTAACACTGTGGACTAGGTTGTGTCACTTCAAATATCACACACAGAGAAGCATTCTTTCATCCAACAAGGTAAACATGTCAAGTTACTGAAGCAGGGGTGGACCTACACAGAAGCCAATGAAGGTACAGTGTACAGTTACACTCATAAAATTTGAAACTAATGTAATCAACAATTTTCATCATGCTCCCTTGCTCCCTCTCAAATTTTTCCATAGGCCCACCCCTGTGTTCGAAGGGGAAAATCCTATGGTTTTAAGTCAAAAGTATGTGTGTCCACAAATGGGACAATCCTACAGTTTCAGGTCACATATATAGTGTGTCAATTTACTACTCTTCTCTAATCTCTAAGGAAAAAAAGTTTGTGATCAACTTGTAATTCATAGTCCACTGATAAGAATGGTTATTGTGATTTACTGCTCCCTAGTACAAATTCATATATCCTTGAACCTAAAAGATTAAAGTTTTAAACCCAGATTAGGTGCCTTGCATCACGCCCATGCTGGCTGTAAATGAAAGGGTAGGGTACTGGGAAATTTAAGGAAAAAGAACTAACTCATTAACCAACTGCAATTGAAGCAGCAACCCTTCCTGTTAATGGGGAAAAAAAATTGCCATTGATCGGTAAATTTAGATGTAAACCATGCTGTAGAGTTGATTATATTCAGTAAATTGAAGTTCCATCGCTAAATTTAATATATAGTTCAAGCACATATCAACTTGGTTCACTCAAAAAGGTCAGTATTGTCAATGAATTGAACATCACATCGGATCAAGCTATACATGTATAAAGCACGTATATCTACTTGGTTCCCTTCAAAGGTTCTGAAATGCCAATAATATTGCAGAGAAATGATAAACAATTATACTCAGGTATTACAACCTAGTGTTTTATGGTATCAACCTAGTGTTTTAGGTTTCTGAGCACCACGTCCTTTATATATTCAGTCCTTATTCATCAAGTTATATTCAATCCTCTATTCATATGAACTATAAACTCCAAACTACAGGAGCAGGAGTGAGTAAAGGAGTATACCTGGTGATCAGAGATCTTGACGGGCACAAGGAAGAAGTCATTATCCACCTCCATAGTATCCTTCCCCCCAGCCACCACCTCCTTCCGCATCTTTGACAGACGGGGATCATCAGCATCCTGAACCTCAGTTTCCAGTACCCCATTCTTGAAGAGCTTGACACAAATCTCGCTCATCTGGAAGGCCTCGAAGTGCACATCCCCAGTGCCGTCATCCCCCACCTCCAATTTGACTATGGCGGTGACCCACTCCGGGATCCCGCCCTCAGCCTGCAGCTGGGCCGCCTGCACAACCTCTCGGTTGGACATGGTGTACTCGCCAGTCTCGCTGGCCTTCCTCCCGACGGCCTGCGTGAACACGAGGCCGACCCGGCGCATCCCGAGCCCCTCGGCGATGGTATCGACGCGGGCCTCCTCTTCGGGATCCCTCATGAGGTGGACCACGTCCTCGGAGCCCTGCTGCGGCGGCTCATAGATGAAGTCGACGAAGACCTCCTTGGTCCCTGCGTCGACGCGGCCGTAGAGGAAGCCCGCCCGCTTGACGGCGAACGCGAGGGACTCGGCGACGTAGAGCTGGAACGCGTTGGCGGCATCGCGGTCAAAGGAGGCGGCGGCGCAGAGCGCGTTCTCCTGGCGTGTGACGCGGATCTGGCGCGCGATGAGGTCATCCATGGTCATCTTCTTGCCGAAGGAGCCGGCGGCGGAAAGCGCCTTGGGCGGCGGCGGGCGGGCGGAGCGCGCGTCGGGCGGGTATGCGAGGTAGACGAAGGCGCCGTTGGCGAGGCGGAGCGAGGCAAGAGGCGCCGCCGGGTTGGCGAGGAGTACGACAGCGGCGGAGGGGTTAGGGAGCAGGAGGGCCGGGTCGAGGGAGAGGCGCTGGAGCGGGACGGGCACGGTGAGATGCGACTCGATGAGGCGCTGCAGGTCGGCGACGGTGGCGGAGGCCGAGTCTGGGACCGTGATGCGGTCCGTGCCGTCGCGGCTGCGGATGCGGAGGATCATCGCGGCGGCGGCTGCTCGAGCTTAGCTTCTGCCGGTGGGTTTTGCCGGGATTCGGGGGTGTGCTGGTGAGATTTATAGGTAGAGTCGGGGTGGGGCACAGAATCTGTGTTCGAGGAAGAAACGGAGCAGGGTGTGCAGGAAGGCGGAAGCCGAGACGGTTAGGGTTTGAGGAAAGTGTTGGTGTCAAAGGGAGAGGGAATAGGATGCGCCGTCCTCACCGTCGAATCCGGGCCGGGGCCGGGGCCGGGGCCGGAACCGGAGAAGAGAAGAGCGGAGGAGTCAAGGAGATGCGGCGCGGGAGAGTCGAGCACAGCGCGCCGCGGCGAGGACCGGAACGGAGCGGGTAGGCTGGAAGGGAAGGGGTGGTGTTCTAGTTATACACGGCTGCAATCGTCACGGTGCCGTCTCCTCCCTCCTTCCGAATTAAGGCATTAAAGCATCTTAAATTTAACTAAAATTATATAAAAAGTTATAAAAATTTATAACATTAAATGGATATACTATAAAAAAATATAATTAATAAAGAATATAATGATATTTAATTGGTGTTATAAATATTATTATTTTATCATATAAATTTGGTCAAACTTGAGATCCTTTGACTCTCCAAGATTCTTGTAATGCCTTATAATTTGGGATGAAGGGAGTACCTTCGTCCAGTGCCATTACGTGGAAAATCAAATATTTTTATAAGAGCAACTCCACGAGATTTGTTCTAAATTAGTGGGATAGAGATTTTGGTGAAAAAAAAACTCCAACAACCTTTTTAATTAGTTATCAAATATAGTCATCTTCTATACCGGATTTTTCGCTAGCCAAAAATAGAAAACATGATTGGCTTCCTAGAGTACACAAAAGATATACTGTTGGAGAGTGAAAAGATATAGAAAATACTTTTTATATAAATGGTTCTTCAAATGATGATATAGCGAATGAGTTTTAGAAAGACTCTTGAAGATGTTGTAACTAACTAAATATACCAATATTTATAACAGTATTAAATAAAACATTGAATATATTTTTATAATAATCTTATTTAAAGATATAAATGTTACTATTTTTTATAAATCTAGTTAAAAAAATTGACCGTTATGAATCTCATAACAATACTTTCTTTTGGACAGACAGAGCACTTGTATTATGAACCGGTCCACCCAACCGTCCAACAACGCTACTGGGTTTTTAATTGTTCGTTGGGCAGGGCTTCTTGTAGAAGCAGCAAAAAATCAAAATTGGTTTGGACTTTTGTATACAGGAGCTCTTCTTAGCCGCACCGGTTCTTAGATGTTACTCCATCCGTTCACAAAAGAATGCAATTCTCACTTTTTGAGAAATTAAATGGTTTTAAGTTTGACCAAAGTTATATGAAAAATACTAACATTTATGTATAAAATAAATATCATTAGATTAATTATGAAATATATTTTAGTAATAAACTAGTTTGAAAGACATAATGTGAATACTATTCACTGTAAAGTCAAATTTAAACTACTTTGACTGACATGGATATCATAGTTATATTCTTTTGCGAATGAAGGGGAGGTGCACCCTAGGTCCATGCCACATGGGCGCTTTCTCGCTGATATGGTATACCATCGTGACATATTTTTCTACATTTATTAAGTGTTTATCTTTCACCTTCTCTCACAAGTAGATCCTTTTTCTCTTTGCTTCTCTCTTCTGTCACACCGACTGCAACCCCGTGGACACCGAGGTTCCCCTCGCCTTGCTGCTGTAGAGCACAACATGCTACTGCTTGTTGTCAAAAAAAAAAACTACTGCTGCAGGCGCACATATAGGGAAGCTACCTGTTGCTTTATGCATGCGCACACCTAGGAGTAATTACGGTGACAATAGTTGTCGTTGCATTTTTTACTGTCTAATGGTCGGTTATCTTGGCTAGTCCACACAAACATGCCGACACGAATGCATGTTATTGCAAGTGCGGTCGTATCCTGTGGCGTGGCGAGGGGATGGAATAGCACTGGTATATGCGCGGCGTGTCGCTCTTCTTAGAGCATCGACCTATCGTCGCGCTTTTCTCCGCGTGCCTCAGTGGCGGTGAGAAGCTCCCGCTCTACACGAATAAGGTTGGACGAAAAACTTAAGCTCGTTCGCTCGCTTGACTCGTGGCTGGCTCAGCTCATTATGATAACGAGCCATGTCAGGTCAAGATTTTAGCTCGTTAGCTATAATGAGCCAACTCGAGCCAGCTCACGAGCCGAATGAGTCACATTTTCAGAAAAAAAGTAGCATAACTTATATTGGTTTTCTATTACTTCATGTTTTGCACTTTACAATTGGTTGAAGACTGGTTTAGACCCTATAAACTTGGGATTATTATGACTTTATCATTTTGTTTTCAGCAGATGCATAGATACTATGGACGCATTATATACGTATGGAGTATGGACTATAGAAGCATGGTGTAATATACTATAGTATATTATTGTACTTATATATTTTTAGCATATAGTAATTTTTTGTTTGATTTAAGGTTGTCAGATGTGTTACTTTTGTATTATTATTATTCTCAAGCTTTAGATAAATGTAAATATTATGTTTTGTGTATTTTTTTATACCTGACTCATAAGCTTAATCCGAGCTAGCTTTCTGGCTCGCTAACGAGCCGAGCCAAACTGGCTCGTTATTCAGTCCTACTGATGGTTGTACGGATTTGCGGGTGATAGAGCGGACGGCGACATGCACACAAGCAACAACGAAGTGATGGTTTGTTTACGTTACAAATATTAATCTCACCCTTATGTCATCTTTGTAACCTAAGGTTAAATGACATCTTATGGCTGGTTTATGGCTTCCATAACCCCCATACTATTGATGTCACAAAGTTGTATATATACATGAGAAAGATGAATGAAAACTTAGTCTTAAGCTCTATTCTCTTGTCACTTGCAATTCTTTCCACTTGTAATACGTTATCAACACGATTGCTCGATGCGCTCCTTTGATCAAGGTAGAATGGTGCCCCCTCCCATGCCTTTAGCCTACCTAATTCTCCAATCGGTTATGCTACAGTTCCACCATGCTGTTTTTTATGGGCTAGACATTTCCCATCCTATGGTTCAACATGATCTCCTATGTATGATTTCATTCCTCCTCGGGGATCAGCCCCATGATGCCCACATGGAAGAGGCGATCCCGAAAGCGGCTGCGCCGCAAAGTTCAGGATCGACATCTCCATTGCCGGCATCGGCGCCATGTCCTATGCATGGCTACGCCCCGTGTCCACCACATGAGGTGTGCCCCATGAACCCGGACTTCGACGCCGCGGCAAGGACACCAACGCCTCCTCCACCACGGACTCCACCACCGACGATGGCAGCATGCATGTCTGCCCCGTCGCATCTCATGGCATACGCCGGCGTTGATCTAATGCCTGTTGCACCACCTCCATCACCGGCATCGCCAGAACGCGCCAACGACGTCGTTGCACCTCCTCCGCGCATCATCCACACATGGATTAATGTTCCTCATGGACCATCAGCTCGCCGGCTCACGAACGGAGAAAGTCAAGCCTAAGCATCACGTGGCTAGGGGGAAACGCTGGCTGGCACAAAGCAATGATCTAATTGCTCATATCAATTTACTATTTCATATAGTAATTGTACCGAAAGCTTTCAGCTTCAATTTGAAATAAATACAACATACATCCTCACGGTGGTTATTTTCTTCCATTTGCACTTACGTTGTTTTTCCATTCTACTATTTTTACATTGTTTTCAATTCCATTGCACTTACCGTTTCTTTTGCATTCAAGTTTTACTTGATTAATTTAATTTGCATTCTATGCAATTCAAGACAATTTATATTATATTTTATTATATTCATGCCTAAGATTTATTAACTCATTAATTTAATCGATGGCAACACACAATTGTAGGTGAAAGTGCATCTAGCCCTTTAGTGGGTTTTGGATGATTGAATGACAACGTGATTAAAGAACTAACCCGTTTGCTAAGTGTGGACAGGTAATAGGTTATCTCATAGGTACTTAATGAAAGACAAAATGATGTGTTGTTATATAAACAATCTAGTTCAAGCACAAGACAACAATGCAAATGGAATTCATGCAAATGCTTGTTTATTGTGGGATTTTCATGTACTATGTGAAAGCAAGCTCGTGAGTATTAGTTAATGAGACATGAGGGATTGCATATGGAATGGTCTCATATTTGAAGCTTGCTAAATTGAAATGAAAAAGATAACAATACATATGAATGGATGATTCAACACAAGATGTGACTTAATGGCTTGAGATGGTGAAGATAGCAAGGAAAGGCTTCGAGGTACTAAGCAAGGGTGAAGGACAAGCGACGGCTTGGCGGCCGAAGAACCTAGCTAGGGTGAAGAAGAAAGTACTTGCATTTAGTTGAGGTACTAATCAAGCTAAGATGGTCATATTGATGTGAAGGATCAAATCTATATTGGACAAGTTGATTAAAGTGACTTGATGCATTTGGAGTCATTCATATTTGATGAATGGAATCAAGTCACGTGCTCAAGATGGCTATGCTCAAGTGTTAAGATCAATATTGACATATTGGCACCCTCACTTGGTGAAGATTGAAAGACACGACATCAATTTAAAGAAGATCAACTCAAAAGATTTAATTTCTTTTTTCTTTTGATCTTGAGTTAATAGGTATGCCGTACTATTAAGAGGGATGCAAGTTTAGGTGGTCTGAGGAAGATAGAGTGCTCAAGCATAATAATAAAATCAAAAGAGAGACACTCTAGCACTTCACGAGCACGTAGAATAGTTTTGATGACTTTTGGTGTCGGAAGTCCCGACGTATGTCGGGAGTCCCGACGGTCAGAAGTGCTGACTTGCACCGGGAGTCCTGACGTCCAGTCACTTAGCCTGTACGGTGACTGAGGACGTCGGAAGTCCCGACATGAGTCGGGAGTCCCGACGGTCAGGAGTCCTGACGCCAGGCCCTTCGGCTCGCTCTGCTGATTGCTGCGTCGGGAGTCCCGACGGTCAGCAGTCCCGACATAAGTCGGAAGTCCCGACGTTGACCTTCGCGCAGCGTTTCTTTACCTTGCGTGAACATTGTTTTCTATATACATCAGCAGTCCCGAGATCTACGTCAGCAGTCCCGACGTAGATCTGAACGGTTAGATTTTGCCTTGGAGTATATATACCCCTCTCCTCATTTCTAACCGTTGCCCACTCATTCTTTGCTTACTAACTCATGGCCAAAACATCTCTCAAGCATTCAAGACCTCTCTCTCTCCTCTCCCCTTTGCTCCTAACTTTGATTCCCCACGGATTTGAGTGATAGGAGAGTGGATTGAGTGAGAAAATCATCCTTGCAAGCTTGAGCACTTGATTTTTTCGTTAAGCCGGTTGGATTTGCGTCTATTACTCTTGGGTTCTTGGAACCCTAGCCGGCTAGGCATCGCCCAAGAGCTTCCATCTTGTGGAAGAGCCTTGGAAAGTTTGTATTACCCTTGATTTCTAGTGAAGAAACTCAAGTGACCTTTGTGGTATCCTTGAGTGAGGCAAGGAGGTGGAAGAGACTCCGACCAAAGTGGTCACCTCAACAACGAGGACGTAGGAGCTCCTTTGTGGGGCTGTCGAACCTCGGGATAAATTCTTATCTCCCGCATGCTTGTTGTTGTTGTGATTTGCTCGAAATTACTTGTATTTGGTTGTCTTCCTCTCTCTAGCTATTTCTTAGGGTTTGAGACTTGATCTACGGAGTGGTGGCTTATCAACATCAAGAGAGTGACCCAACACCTTACCTTACCACTAGGAAGTGGGTTTGTAAGTTATTGGCATCACAAAGTTCTTTTTAGCACTTGTAGTTCATTTCCTATAGGGGTCGGAAGTGCTGAAAGTTTGCATTGGAAGTTCTGACCCAAACTATCAGGACTTCTGACACGTCGGAAGTTCTGACCCAAACATCGGGACTTCTGACACGTCGGGAGTTCTGACCCAAACTGTCGAGACTTCCGACATTAACTGACTAGTGCATTTTGATTCAACTCTTTGGTTGCCGCTGTTTGGCTCCCTAGGTTTTTCTAGTATCTTTTATATACTTTGTGGCTAACTTGTGAGGGGTTGTATTACTCTGATTTGGAGTTTCCATTTTGGAAACTCCTGTTACTAATCGTTTCCGCATTGAAAGGTGTTGATTTTTCAGAAACGCCTATTCACCCCCCCTCTAGGCGACATCCTAGATCCTTCCAATTGGTATCAAAGCGAGGTTCTCACCTAAAGCTTCACCGCCGTGAGAAAAGGATGTCGACGCCTATCGAGTTGGAGCCGATGCTTCTCCAAAATAATGGTTCAAACTTTCTACCTTGGTCAATTCATGTACTTAATGCTTTTAGAGATATTAGTCCTCTTGTTGAGCATATTGTGTTTGCAAGCATACCTCTTCCTATAGTTGATTGGAGCAACTATAAGAATTTATCAAAAGAGGAAGAAATATGTGTGCAACTCAATGCTCAAGCTATTAATATCATTTTGAGTACATTGAGTGCAGAGGTTCAAGATGAGGCAATATTCAATGGACAACCACCTCCTGAGAGTGCTCATCTCATTTGGACCAAACTCGTTGAGGTATATGGAAAATCCAAATGCGATGATGCACTTGAGGTCGAGTCAATGGAAAATATGTCCATTATGTCTTCATGCAGCGAAGGAGCCTCATAAGACCTCAAGAGCGTCGAGCCGGAGCAAGAGGTGCAAGCTAAGGCGACTGCGCTATCTGCAAGCACATACCGGACGTGTCCGGTATCCCTACCAAATGTGTCTGGTATGGCTGAGGCAGCCAGACAGCAGGCAGTCTGTGATGATGAGGCTCAAGCCTGGTGGCGGCCAAGTGATGAGTCAACCTCAGTATCTCATGATACTCATCACTTGTGTCTCATGGCCAAGAAAAGCAAGAAGAAGGCTAGCAAGAAAGATCAAGCCAAGGAGATAGCACGAGTAGATGATCAAGAAGAGAGTGATATTGAAATTGAAGATAGCTACACTCTTGATCATCTAAGCAACAAAGACAAGCTCATTCTCATGAAGCTAGTTGAGAAGAATGATGAGCTAGAGGAAGAGAATGAGAAACAAGAGCAATCACTTCAAAATCAAGAAAAGTTTCTCATCTCCAAATTGCAAGAGCTAAAGGCCATAAATGAGATGTATGAAAAATTATCAATTGAGCATGCTTTAGTTACTAACTCCTCTTCTAGTGTTTCACAACTAGAGAAGGAAAACTTTGAGCTCAAGGCAAAATTAGATGAACTCTCAAGCAAATATAATGTGCTACAAGCAAACTATGTTCATCTTAAGTGCTCTCATGAATAATTAGTAGAATCGAGCATCATGCTTGAGGTGGCTCATGAGGTTGTGATTACAACGGTAAAATCATCTCAACCTCCCACTCACACACTCACTTGTACACAATCTCAATTGAATATTTCTTGTGCTAATGAGTGTGCTTCTCAAGCAAGCCAATCTTTGATTGAGCAAAAATTTATAGAAAATGTAGAGCTTAAGGAAGAAGTGGAAAAGCTAAGAAATGATGTGATTCGATTGAAGGGTAAGGAGAGAGCACAACCTTCGCAAGATAACCATGTTAACATGGTGAAGAAGCTTGAGAAGGGTTCAAACCTTGTTTCCTCCAAATCCCAACAAAAGAATCATACTGTGCACAAAATTAGCGCTAAGCTAAGATTTTGTGAGAAGGAACCATCTGGTGCGGATAAAATTGAGAAGACACTGTCTACCATGCTTCCCGCTCACATGATCCTTCAACAATAATACCGTCAAAGGGGTTTTACTATTTATTCTAAGTTGATCGAGACATTGCTTCAAGCAGAAAGGCACGATGAGCTCCTTCTATGGAACTCCAATAAGGGCCCTACGGGTTCTAAGCCTTTTGCCTGAAGTGCATGCCAACACTCATAATAGAAAACAAAAGGGAGCCATTCAAAATGATAATCTTGAAACCTCCAATACTAAGAACAAGCGCAAGAGACAGAATAAGCCTCGTGATGCCAAGGGTAAAGACAATTCTAAGTCTAACAGAGACAAGTCCAAAACTTGTGAGAGGTGTGGTTGCTACAACCACCCGACTAAGAAGTGTCGCACCCCAAAGCACCTAGCGGAATTATACTTGAAGTCCATGGGACGTGGACACTCTAATCAAGATTGTTCCAAGCAAGGTGGACAATTTGAAGCGCACTTTAATTATCAAGACGATGCCCAAGGATGCTCCGCTGCAGCGGGACCAAGCAACACCAAGGCCCCTCCTATACTTGATGACACCGCTGACGACGTTAACAACATGCTCTTAGAATACACTTCTGAGGATATGTTTGGAGATTACGCTTAGGCTCCTTGTCATTTTAGACTTTCATTTTCATGTGTCCACATGATGTAATAATTTATATTTGTCGTCAAACCTTTTATATTTTCATTGTAATCATAAACGTTTGATATCAATAATAAATAAAATATATATTTATTTTGTTGAGAATTTATTTATTTATTCTTCATTTAATATAGATTGTACGAGAGTCAATTCGATGGAGGAGGAAATGTGCCTAGTGGATAGCGGTACCACTAACTCTATACTCAGGGAGATAAAATATTTCCAAACTCTCATGAAGAATAGAGGAAATGTTTTAACAATCGCAGGACGCGATGCAATAATAGTAGGCTCCGGACGAGCCACTATTACACTTTCAATGGGTACAACGTTGGTAATTGAGGATGCACTCTTGTATCCTGATTCAACTCATACCCTACTGAGTTATAGAGATATCTGAAAAAATTGTTTTCATATCGAAACTTGTGATGAGAATAACGAAGAGTTCCTTCTCATTACAAAGAACAACAGATATGGCAAAGTAACACTTGAAAAAGTTTTCTCACTCTCGTCTGGATTGTACTATACTTATCTCAAACCCGTACAACATGTTGCGTATAAAGTAATTTTTCAGAATGTTAATGCATTCTAAACTTGACATGATCGTCTTGGTCACCTTGGCATAGGGATGATGAGGAAAATTATAACTAATTCTGTTGGTCACAATTTAAGTAATACAAAACTTCTCCAATCCTCAGATTATGTGTGCACCGCATGTGCCACTGGGAAATTAATTTTGAGACCCTCTTACCTAAAAATTCGAGCCGAACCGCTCAAGTTTCTTGAACGCATTCAAGGTGACATATGTGGTCCTATCCAACCATCGTCTGGACCATTAAGGTATTTTATGGTTTTAATAGACGCATTCACGCGATAGTCTCATGTGTGTCTTCTTTCCACACGAAACCATGTATTTACAAAATTAATCGCTCAAGTTATCAAACTAAAAGCGCAATACCCTGAATATCAAATACAGTCAATTCGAATGGATAATGCCGCTGAATTTTTCTCTCGAGCCTTCAATGACTATTGTAAGGCCTTAGGAATTCAAGTTCAGTACTCTGTTCCATATGTCCACACTCAGAACGGGTTAACAGAATCTCTCATCAAGAGAATCAAACTTATTGCAAGACCATTATTACAGAATAGCAATCTACCAACATCATGTTGGGGTCACGCAATTTTACATGTTTTTGATTTAATTCAATTGCGTCCAACTACATATCATACAACCTCCCCGCTACAACTAGTACGTGAAAATCCTCCAAGCATTTACCATCTGTGAAAATTCGGTTGCGCTACATACGTACCGATCTCACCACCGCAACGTACAACTATGGGCCCCCACAGAAAATTGGGAATCTATGTGGGATATCAATCACCATCTATTATAAAATATTTAGAGCCTCTTACAGGGGATCTATTATGGCCCGATACGCTGATTGTATCTTCGGTGAAGATCACTTCCCGGCATTGGGGGGAGAAATTATACCACATAAACAATGCTAGAAAATTAACTGGGATGCAATAGCCATCTCCAACCATGATCCACGTACTTCAGAATCTGAACTTCAAGTTCAGAAGATAATCAATTTGCAACACATTGCAAATAACACGCCAGATGCATTTACTGATTATAAGGATGTTACTAAATCCTATAATCATGCAAGAAATGTGCCTGCAAGAGTAGAGGTACCAAATAAAACTACTCAACTCCTTTGTAAGAAGGGGAGATGTACGGCAATTCCTACAGATGCAGCTCCTAGCAAGCAAAAGAAAAAGAAGACCAAATCTTCCAAAATAGTAAATTCAACTCAAAATCATGTTGGGAAACACCTTGTGGAGGTTCAACCTTCACATCCCACATCAACAGTGCACTCAATTACTGATGTTGGGACATCGAAATGCCCTGATGCAAACATTTTGGGAAATGATGATGCATCTGAAAGGGTACACGAAATTTCCATAAATTATCTCGAGTCTGGAGAATCATATGACCGAAAGACTACAATTATCGACATTGATTTTTCTGCAATGATTGCAAAACTCATCCAAAACGATCCAGATCCTAAGATCATGGCAGACTGCAAATCGTGCTCGGACTGGAATCAATGGAAAGAGACAATCCAAGCAGAAATTACTTCGCTTTCAAAAAGGAAGGTATTCTCTCAAGCAATGCCTACACCTCTAAAAGTTTTTCATGTGGGATTCAAATGGGTTTTCATCTGGAAACGGAATGAGAATAATGAAGTGGCGAGATACAAAGCGAGGCTTGTAGCACAAGGGTTCACGTAGAGACCCGGCGTTGATTTCAATGAAACATATTCTCTAGTTATGAGTGGAATAACATTCTGATATCTTGTATCTCTGGCCGTACAAAATCGTCTATCTATGCAGTTGATGGACGTAGTGACTGCATATCTTTATGGGTCACTTGATTTAGATATATATATATGTAGGTTCTAGATGGAATTTCTATACCGAATCAAAATGCAAGTTGCAACATGTATTGTGTAAAGCTTCAAAAGTCACTCTATGGCTTAAAACAGTCGGGAAGAATGTGGTACAACCGACTCATTGAGTACCTTTTGCGAAAAGGATACTCTAACAATGATCATTGTCCGTGTGTTTTCATCAAAAAGTCACAAAAAGGGATTTTGTATTATATCGGTGTATGTTGATGATTTGAATATCATTGGCACTCAACGAGATATTGATGAAGCACGTAATCATCTAAAGACGGAGTTTAAAGTGAAGGATTTGGGTAAAACCAAATTTTGCTTAGGTTTACAACTTGAGCACCTTCCAACTGGAATTTTTGTGTATCAATCTGCCTATATACAAAAAGTATTGGAGAAATTCAATATGGATAAATCATATCCCAACAAACCCCCTATGATTGTTCAGTCTCTAGAAATGGAAAATGACCAATTTAGACCACGGGATGAATGAGAAGATATTTTGGGACCTCAAGTTCCATATCTTAGTGCCATCGGAGCTCTCATGTATCTTGCAGATTGTACCAGGTCTGATATTGCATTTGCAGTGAACTTGTTAGCCCGACATAGCGCTGCTCCTACCAAACGTCATTGGACGGGAGTAAAATGTATCCTCAGATATTTAAATGGCACGAGAGATCTTGGACTTTTCTACAAAAGAGGTCCAAATTCTAATATTATTGGATACACTTATGCAGGATATTTATCTGATCCCCATAATGACAGATCACAAACATGCTTTGTGTTTTTATACAATGAAACAACTATTTTATGGAAGTCATCCAAACAAACTTTGGTGACTACATCTACAAATCATTCTGAGATAGTTGCTCTATATGAAGCTTCACGAGAATGTGTATGGCTTCATAGAATGATCAACCACATACAACAATCTCGTGGTATTGGTGTCATCGATTCACCAACCATTATCTATAAAGATAATACGACTTGTGTTGCACAAATGGATAAAGGATATATCAAAAGCAATATTACCAAGCATATTTCTCCTAAATTGTTCTATCCTCATGAATTGCAACAAGAGGGAGAAATTAATATCTTGCCCACCAAATCATGTGATAACCTCACCAATTTATTCACTAAGTCTCTACCAGTTTCTTCATTTGAAAAATGTGTCAAAGAAATTAGTATGCGTCGACTTAGGGATTTGCAAGGTTCATGGGGAGAAATCTCCTAGATATTGCTCTGTCTGACACATCATATCGTACTCTTTTCTTTCATGAGCTTTTTCTCTCAAGGTTTCTCAATGAAAGTTTTTAATGAGACGATAATAACATAAGCATATGTCATATTCCTCATTTTTCCCTCACTAGGGTTTTTAGAAGGAATATCAAAGACATAAATTGACCTCTAAACTATGTTGAGTTTTATCCTAAAAGATTTTCTCATAATAGTTTACAATGAGGCAATAATCATAAAATGCTATACTTTCTCCTTAAATTTTTCCATAGGGTTTAAAAGAGTTTTTAGTAGCATATCCATATATATTTCTTTCTTTTTTTCCACAGAATTTTTGGAAGATAGACATTCATGGATCTCAAGAAAGGATTCGATCAAGGGAGAGTGTTACAAATATTAATATCATATTAATCTCACCTTTATGTCATCTTTGTAACCTAAGGTTAAATGACATCTTATGGCTGGTTTATGGCTTCCATAACCCCCATACTATTGATGTCACAAAGCTGTATATATACATGAGAAAGATGAATGAAAACTTAGTCTTGAGCTCTATTCTCTTGCCACTTGTAATTCTTTCCACTTATAATAGTTTATATGGCTATACTCATTCATCGCACGCGATATTTGTCTTTCAAGAATTACACTAGCGACACAACACTATACACATATTTATCTCTATGGATATATTTACACACACTATATTGTATATGAGTATCTTTGAAAGATTAAACCCAATGATATTGAGATTAATAAAGAAATCAAGTCATCATAAGTGTTTCATTACTTATCACGCATCACCTATAACTAGAAAAATATTATTAAATTTTCAAATAAAATTTAAAAAAATATAAACACGCACCTCAAGTCTATAACTTGAATTCCGGCCCTGTTTAGTTGCCACACAAACCCAAAATATTTCCTCTTCCACCCATCACATCGAATCTTTAAACGCATGCATGGAGCATTAAATGTAGGTAAAAAAAATAACTAATTGCATAGTTTGTTTGTAAAGTTCGAGACGAATCTTTTGAGTCTAATTAATCCATAGTTGGACAAATTTTACCAAATAACAACGAAAATGCTACCGTAACTTTTTAACCAAACTTTCTCAACTTAACACAGCCTCCAGTCAAACATCACGAAGAATCACACACCCGATATCGCCGCCCAGCTCGCGCCCCCCATCTCATACACGCTGGTGATCACCCCGTCGGCCCGTCCCCGTCGATCTCACGGATATTCGAGGCATCTGACGGCAAGGCCTGAAACCGACGACCACCGAAGCCTGGTCATCCATCACCACATCCGTGGCCACGAGCCCACGCCGCGCGAGCGCCAGGTGGCACCGCGTCCGCGCCCCCCCCCCCCCCCCCCCCCCCCCCCCCCCCCCCCCCTCAGCAAGCGAGCGCGACGCGACCCAGCCTTCCACGCTCCCAACTAACCAACTGCGCGAGCGAGGCCTCCGCTGATCGTCTGATTCCGCGGTGGGCGGCGGCGGCGGCAGGTACAGTACAGTCCCACTGCCCTAGGCCAGCCACGACCACGAGCCAGCCGGCGGGCGGGGGCCATGGAGCGCAAGCTGCTGCCGCCGTCAGTGCACGTGACGCGGCGGAAGGGCGCGGCGGCGATCCGGAAGTGGCTGGTGGTGCAGGCCGCGGCCGCGGGGGAGCCCCGCGTGGCGGAGCTGGGGAAGCACCGGATCATGGAGATGACGGGCCTGCCCACGCGCGACCTACGCGTGCTCGACCCGGACCTCGACTCCCCCTCCACCATCCTGGGCCGCGAACACGCCGTCATCGTCAACCTGGAGCACGTCAAGATCATCGTCACGGCCGCCGAGGCGCTCGTCCTGGACTCCAGCAACCCGCTCCTCGTCCCCTTTCTGAAGAGCCTCCACACCCGCCTCTCGTCTCCGGTACGAACCTTTCTCCCTTCTTCCCGACGGAGACGAGTTTGTTCTGTTCTAGTACAACACTAGATTGCAACTCTAAACTGAAGAGCATGGTATAGTAGTGACCTCTGCCCTCTGCAAGCTAATGAACTCTTTGTGACGTTTCTGCAAAATTGTTGTCTGTTCCTGTGAAGGACGTCTCTAGCACGAGTTCAGCGACTGATCGCAGCAAAGAGACGGATCAGGGAAATGTCGATATCCCGCCCTTCGAGTTCAAGGTGCTTGAGGTCTGCCTCGAGCACACATGCAAATGCTTGGAAAGTGAGGTACATCACTAAATCCTATATTTCCTACACAAGACTCTATATCAATTTTTAGGGCTGCACCTTTCTTTGTTATGCCCCTTCGCCAAAGCCGTCTGGAGCAAGGTATTATCTTGGGAAAATTTTGATGTCCAGCTACCCCAACAAGAGCCCCCACAGTCTGGCCAATTGGAGGGAGGATGTGGCAAGCATGATACCGAAGCAAGAACGCCAAACGTTCAATGGAGCGCTTATTTATATTGTGTGGAACATATGGAAGGAAAGAAATAGGAGGATTTTCGAAAATGAGCATCAAACGGCGGAACAAGTCGCCTATCTAACCAAGGAGGACATTGTTCAAAGGCGTAGAGCCATGTGTATTGCGGGGTAAAACATGTGCGTGAGCGGTGGATGTTTCATGGTCCTATGACCGGTGTTCTTAGGCACTGTGGGTGCCCCTGTACATAAACCTCATTTTCCTTCTTAATTGAGCGGCAGAGCTCCTGCCTTTACTTTCAAAAAAAGACTATCAATTTTGCAAACCCTGTTTGTTGCTGAGGATAAATTCACATTGGTGCTAGACGCTGACTCTCGAGAAGGAAGCTTACCCAGCCTTGGATGAGCTGACCTCCAAGGTTAGCAGACTGAAGTTGGATCACGTCAGGAATATCAAGAACCGATTGGTTGCGGTCTCAGGGCGCGTGCAGAAGGTTTGAAGCAGGTGTCCTGTTCTTAGTTCAAAAGTTTGAAGTGGCGTGTTGTTACATCTAATCATTTGACGTTCTGGTTGTGTTGTGTGGCATATGCTCTTTGGTAGGTGCGGGATGAAATCGAGCACTTGCTGGACGACGACATGGATATGTCTGAGATGTACCTGACAAGAAAGCTCACGTTCCAAGGATTTCCCGAGACATTGAGCACAGTCAATTCAAATAAGGATGCATCCACGGATCACAACGAAAAGTATGTAATCCCATCTGTAGCTAAGGATGAGAACAGGAAGTAAACTCAACCTATTTCACACACATGATTTTCGTTTTAATCTTACCTGTATGACTGTATTCAGGGAGGAAGAAGATCGTGATGATGATACAGAGACTGTCCGTGAAAGTTCTGCCTATGTTAAGCCTGATGTTGAAGAGTTGGAAATGCTTCTTGAAGCCTACTTCGTGCAGATCGACGGCACGCTGAACAAACTGTACCATGTATGTTCCATCTTGCTTATTCACAGCTTATCCTAATTTAATTTTTGCACGATTAGATTGGTTTGGTATTACACATGGTTTCCTTTGAGGATTGGTGGTCAAATAATGATGATACTACTTCGGTCAAAAAATTAATGATGATACTTAAGAGCAGATAGCAATATGTCTTACTATAAAAAAAGGTGATTATGGAAATTGCAACAGATATTTCAATTTGATGTGCTGAACTTTTGTCCTTGCCATAACAAAGACAAAATGGTGGATCATTTTTTAGATTAAAAAATGGTGGATCATGCTGTCAATTACATAAACTTGAAGATAAATGAATGCAGTGCGCTGAGAAATTCGCTGCTGGACCAGTCACTGAAAAATATACACGATGCAAGTATAGTGACAACACATCGCTACCATGGTCCTTGTTCCGACCATGCTTTTGTAACCTATATTGTGCCTACTGCATTCCCACAGCTCCGGGAATACGT
Source organism: Saccharum hybrid cultivar R570 (assembly GCA_038087645.1). Classification (NCBI taxonomy): domain Eukaryota; kingdom Viridiplantae; phylum Streptophyta; class Magnoliopsida; order Poales; family Poaceae; genus Saccharum; species Saccharum hybrid cultivar. Next base: position 20,113,063 of record JAQSUU010000139.1, read on the forward strand.
GGACGACACGGAGGATTACATCAACATAATGCTGGACGAGAAGCAGAACCAGCTACTGCAAATGGGCGTCCTGCTAACGACGGCGACCGTGGTGGTCACTGCCGGCATCGTGGCCGTGAGCGTGTTCGGCATGAACATCCACATTGAACTCACGAAAGATCCGGAGACGGATGAGCAGGCGAGGATCAAGAACTTGAACTTTTGGGAGACCACCTGCGGCACAGTGTTCGGGTGTCTTGCGATGTATCTCCTGGCAATCTATGCGGGGAAGAGGAGCCAAATCCTGCACTGATGTCTGACGGTGCCCTTCTCCAGTTCAGCAAACGTTAGGAAAAAGAGGAAGTGTCACAGTGCGAACTCTGCAGCACGAGTCCTCTGTTTTGGACCGCCACGAAATTCTTCGGCTGTGTATACGACGCAATAATTTAGATTATTATGCTCTCGCTATTCTTCTTTCTTCTGGAGTTCTAGTAGTAGATTTAGCACGTTTGATCCATTTTGTGTGTGTATAAACTGCCCTTTGTTTGTACTGGTACATAGATATAACTATAAGGGAAGCCTTTTTGTTTTCCTGCATAAATACGAATCAAAGAAGATAGGTTTTCAATTTTTCAAATGAAAAAGTTGTCAATTATAAAGTTGCATAACTTTTCGAGATCTACAACTTTAGTCACTACACTCACTTAGGACTATAGAACATGTGGATTCCTTTGTTATTAACTTTTATGAAATCTTGCAAATCAAATAGAGACATCAGAACTTCAAATAAAAAAATTGTGAACTCATCTACAACTTTTGCTTTAGTCGCTTTTTCATCCAAGATCCTTAACTACCACTATACACTCACTTGTGACTATAGAGCATATAAACTCCTTTGGTATTGACTATAAAATCTTATGATGTATATTTAAACATCCAAATGATCTTTAATAAAAAAAGTTTAAACTACAAAACTGTAGATCTCATCGAGTACAACTTTGATATAAAGTTCATCTTCATCAGACATCATATAAGAAAGTTATAAAGTTTTTCGTACAACATATCACAGTCGGTCCAAGCCACAAATCGGTTTTAGCCAAAAACCGACAATGATGACCCAATATCTCTGCCGGTTGATCCTATCACGGCTAGTTTTAGCAAAAAAAAAAAAAAAACGACAGTGACAGACCGACAAGCACCATCATCGCCGGTTTTATGAAATCAGCAATGATGGACCAGTACTGAAAGGGTGGGTACCACGTTATTCCAATCTAAACTGTGATAATTTACTTTAACTTACATATAGCTTTTGCTATTCGCTATGTCTAGATACGTAAAATTAATGTATCTAGAAAAGTTAAAAAGTCCTACAACGAGGGGTACTAATCAAGGATAACATTAGAGAAGACGTCATAAGAGGCTCATGCCCATCCCTATTTAAATTACAATGTTACATGGTCGACCGGGACCAGGATTCCTACTATCATGACAATACTCGCAAGTGGATATGCAAGTATAAATGATTCCAGAACTAAGTATTTATACATGATACGAAAATCAGACAAAATACTAAGATCATATGTGAGTAGCTCTTTACACTGGCACAAAATACTAAGATCATATGTGAGTAGCTCTTTACACTGGCACCTTCCTTGCTCTAATCCGTCGAACCTGTGCAAAAGCAAAATTAGATATAATTCTATGATACAAATGAGATCATGCATTGTTTGCACGACTTACGTTATCCTTTGTGACAACATCAGTTAAATCAGAGCTGTTCTGCAAATTCGCCACCTCTAATGCTCTCTTACCCTTTTTCTTAAGGTTAGCTACAGAAATGTACAAAACTGGATTAATGCAATAAATACAAACATGATATGTAAAATTAGGAGCACAACTTTTAACCAGCAACATTCAATCATCCGAATAGAAGTGCCATGTAGAATTGGACACAAAATTTAATTAGTATTCAAGACTGCTGGTCAGAACCACTATTATTTTTAGCTTTGACTTATTGTTGGAATATAAGTGAAAATTGCGGACCTCTCCCCATCAGCTTAAACTTTTGGGTTGAACTGGTCAATGCATGCAACTCAATATGATATCAAAGCTAGAGATCTTGAGTTTGAATCCTGATTAGCGCAATTAAATAAAATATAATAGTTGCTCGCTCCTATTCCACGTTTGAGGCCTGAGGGAGCCTCCACGTGAGGGGGAGTTTTGGATTATAAGTAAATTACGCACCTCTCCCCATGAGCTTAAGCTTTTGGGCCAAATTGGTCGGTTCATGCAATTGAATACTTATGAGTGACTTTTACATGATTTTGTTGGTAAGGCGTCTTTGAAAGGATTTCAAGATCTGACGCGGATAGTCTCAGAATCATTGGTGTTTATGCATTGACAATACGACAGCTTCAATTATTGGGTGATTACCTGTTATGTTGTTTGATAACGGTGCTTTCACAAAGTTGTCATCGCAATCACCAACATCTTCAACATCTTCAATATCACTGCTTTAAATCAATATATAAATAGTCATGGATGGAAAGTCAGCAAAGCTTCACCGTGAAAAAAGGGGCAAACATTCTCACCATATAATCGAAGATCCAGGAAGCAACTTTTCATGCTTCTGGGCTTCAGATAAACCCTTGCTATGATCTTTCTTGAAGGAACTATTAATATTTCAAGGTTCAAGTATCATCGAAACGAAGAAAACTTGTCAGATAAACTTGCAGCAAAGCACATAACAACTTTTTATCAAATAAGCTGGACAAGTTCATTTTCAACCCCTTTGTTATTCTTGCAATGCCATCATGATTGTATAATAGATTTCTAGTTCTTTCATTTGATTGAAACAGAACAGTGGTTGGATTGGCAGGAATACACATACTAGAACTGTCCAAGAACTAACCAGAAATCCAGGCCAAGGCATAGGGGTGGAGCTAGAGCAAATCAGAGGGGGGGTGCGCTTGCTTTGTGGATGCAAGGATTTGTGACATATGAGGGGTGCAAATATGGTGAAAATTTGATTCTTGCCAAAGTTTTTTTATTTTTTATTTTTGTGTGGGTGCAGCCACACCCACAGCAGTACATATACCTCCGCTGCTGCCAAGGCAGGATATAAAGATAAAGTTTGTGCAATTTAGTCTGAGTTTATCTGAGCTATAACTAAATGGCAATCAAATTTGATCTGTATGAATCAGGATCAGGTCTAACTAAATATGATCTGTCAGAATATCTGAGAAAAAAAAGAATCAGGTTCAATTAATTTGATCTGCCAGAATCAGGTCTATATAAGTCAAATTTCATGCTGATTGTCCACAGCCTTTTATAGAGATTTCACTTTATTTTTAATAAGGAACTACTATAGCTGATTGCACATCAAAGTTTTTTGGCCATTGAAATAGCATTTCATGATGAATCTAATAACACAAATTTAATGTGGCCACCTTTTATTTATCAACACTCTTTTTTAAAAAGTATGTTCTACCGGTACACATTCTACTAAAATTGGAGTGTGACTGGTTTAGGCCCATGAGGCTAGGCCCATGTGGCCCTTGTATGGTACCTATATAGCTACCCTTCTAGGGTTAGCCCAAATTAATGGAGTCTAATCATTCTAGCATGGTATCAAGCTAGGTTTCCCCTTCCCAGCCGCCGCCGCCGCCGCCACCTCTATGGCCGGCCGGCCTCCTCCTCCCTCCCCCTCCTTCCCTTTCTTTCCCTTTGCTCCCTCCTTCGCCGCTCAGCGTCCTTCCCCCCGCACTGCACAGCTCTCTCTGGCCGTCTCCGCTCGATCTCTCGCAACCATGCCCGCGGGTGCGGCCTTCACGGCGGGCGGGTCGCCGCCTCCAGGCCACGCCGCGCCGGGGGCGCCGCCTCCAGGCTACGCCGCGTCGGGCGCGCTGCCTGCGATCCGCGTCGAGTCGAGCGCCGCCTCCTCCACCGCTCCTCGTCGGACCGGGCGCCGCCTCCTCCACTCATCGCGGGGCCTGGGCGTCGCCTCCTCTACTGCACCGCCGGGCGTCGCCTCTGCCTCCCCGCAACGGCGTGCACCAGCTTCCTCCGCTCCCAAGCCGCGGCGGGCTCCCGATCCTGCGGGAGCACAGGCGCGCTTGCTCCCCTCCCGCCTCCCACCGTTCTCTGCCTCTAGCAGCTCCAGTTTTTCCTCTCACCGCTCCCTCCCTCCCTTCCCTCCTCCACCTTCCCCCACCTCTCTCCCTGTCTTCCCCCCTCTCCCTTCTCCCCCACCTGCTGCTCTCCAATATGCAGAAACAGCAGCCGCAGGCGTGGGCACGCCTACCGCCGCTGGCCTCCCTCCTCCTGCGCCTGAACCGGTTGGGGTGGCCGGGGATGGACCTTTGGCGGCTGCCACTCCTCCACTGCCGCCAGGCACGGGCGCGGCCCTCGGCTCAGCCGCTGCTGCTACTACCGAGCCGCCCGCCGACGCCGTCCACCTCCCCGGCGCCGGTCTCCCACGGGCCGCCACCGTCGCGACCATGCCTTTCCGCGCGGCCACGGGCGGGGGGGGGGGGGGGGGGGGGCAGGCGCCTTGGCCTACTCCTTTAGCACCACCGCCAGCCCTCCCTCTCCTGATTGGATCGCCGACTCGGGCGCCACTTTCCACACCACGCCCGATGCGAGCCTTCTTTCTTCTCTCCGTCCTCCCCACCCTTCCTGTCCCTCTTCCATCATGGTCGCCAATGGCACCTGCATCCCTGTCTCCTCCGTGGGCACTGCCAGTTCTCACGGCTCCTTTTATCTCCCTGATGTTCTTGTGGCTCCCGGTATGGTTCACAACCTTCTCTCTATTCGCCGGTTCACCACTGACAACTCTTGTTCGGTTGAGTTTGACCCTTCTGGCCTCACCGTGCGGGATTTGGCCTCCCGGGTTCCTCTGCTCCGCTGTAACAGCACTGGGTCTCGGCGTTGGGAGGTGGGGGAAATAATCTTATTATGTGTAACAGTCAACATGGAATGAATAAGACCAACCAATTATACCTACAGACATAGATCAGCACATAATTCTAGTTATAAAATGGCATTGCATGGTTTTCTGATACGGTGTGGCCGCCGTGGAGAGCGCGGAGGAGATCGGAGGAATAGGTGAGACTGAGAATTGGAACGGAGAGGGTAGCGAGGCAATGGCGCGGTGGGGGAATCGTCGGCGGCAGCGGCTGAATCGCGTGCAGCCACCGTCAAAGAGGAACCGCACCCGCTCAGGGTTCTATTCTTCTTCGATAACTGATTACATCCTTTCCAAGCCACCTTTATAGTTCAGGTGCTTTCCTAACAAACCAAGCTGAGATCCTAAAAATCCTCCTGACTTATTGACTTCTAAAACAACTAGAGGCGCCTTAGCCACTGCTGGCCGCGGCACGCCTGGCCCTGCGCCGGTACTGCCGGCCTACGAAGGAGTCCACAACATTTTCCCAATGATATCATGGGGGAAGATACCACATGAAGGCACAGCAGACAATTGGGGAAGGTGGCCCCATACAGTTAGGTCCAGAATCATTCGTTACTTACACTATGGAGCCATGCTAATTCAACTGGAGTAAAACATGATATGACGATGCATGCAAACAAAGAAGAGGCAGGGACAGAAATCCTTAAAGAAAAGGGGGGGGGGTTGCGAGGGATCTGACAAACTGTTGTTCTGCTTACCATTCTCTGAGATTAAAATCGGAGACGTCCTGCAAAAATAATAAAAGATATACAGATGTTCATGTAGGAAACTATACGTAGTTCACTAACTAACAAGCAAACTTATAATTGGCCACAAGTTAACAAATATGTGCATACCGCAGTTTGCCTACAGTTGTTGTGATTTGCCTCTGAGGTTCTAGTCTGCCCAGTGGAGCACCTACTCATAGGACGGTTCCGGTTATCCAAGAGGGAGACACAATTTCCAGAATCAGCTTCCTTAGCTAAACCCAAGGAGCCTGGAGATGACACCTTTGTGCCAGCGGAACCACAAGATGACACATTTTCTTTATCCAAGCTATTATTAGTATTCTGATCCTTTTTCTTGGACACAGTTTTCCCAGATGCCAAACGTTTGTTCCTTTTGCCTTTATCACAACCACGTACATTCTGTCCCACTGATTTGTTTAATGAGGAGCAAGCTTTCCTTTCAGGAGCAGATTCATTTGATACCCTCTCAGAAACAACAGAGCATTTAGTATTGTCCTGAAATACATCAATTGATTTTAGACCATCACCAAGTTAGATGCTAGATGGTGTACAGTTACACATTTGAAAGGAGAAAAGGAGGCATCGCAGAAAGGATATACATTATGGTTATAAGGTTCATGAGCTTTAAGAATTCTCTTTACAAGCTTATCACTAATAAAATTTTCTTGGCAACATTCCTGCATTTAGAATATCGGAGCAACACAAAAGGTTAGCTATAATGCAAAGATAGACTATTTTATGGTTTCAGATAAGATTGACTTACATCTGATTTTCTCTCACTCCCAGACAATCTATAGTAAGATGAGGGCAAGAGAATATGGCGTGGAGAATCAGACATCTTGCAATGCTTATCAAGTTCTTTTACAATAAGCAAGCCGATTTTTGAGAGAACATGCAGTGCCTGTGACAGAGCTTAGAACCTCAGAGTTTGATGACAAAATGGTAAACAAATATAACATATCTAACAGTGGCCAAAAGACATACAGGAGTTATATCAGAATCAGTCGGATCCTCAGCCTTCTGAATACCACGGAGAATCCCTGACAGAACTGATACAAAACTGGCTGTGGGACCATGCTCAGTTCTGCTAGAACTATCTATTTCAACTAGTTCTCTCAACATCACACAAAGTGGGCTGTCAACAAAAAAAGAAACACATGGGAAAATTACTGTGAGGATCAAAATTTTCTAGCGGATACCTTTTAAGTGCCAAAAGGAGTTCGCAGGATCCAGCACTCTAAAATAAGAAAATACCTGCAAAGTTCAGGAAAGCTACTCTCGTCTACATAGTAATTGGAAGGGAGCGTCCCATCATATGCTAGAGTATGGATCAAAAAAACCACAGCATATGCTGGGTTGTCCACGATGGCCTCTTTGTTTGCTCTGTTCTGATGAACAAAAAACCTTCTTTGCTCCTTCAGCACCTCACTTAAGTAACTTGCCGACTAGGAACAGTACAGGGAAATGCCTTGAGCACATGCAGGTTGAAGGGCATATATATGAAAACTAACCAAAATCAAAAGGAAAAGAGGACATTTACTTCAGTACGGATATCTCTGGAGCAATCTGTTGATGTTAGTGCAAAAGCACATGCATATCTAAACGGGATTGCACGTTTCTTCAAGAGGCCATAAAGTTTGCAAATAAATGACTTGCGAACATTATATGAAGGATCCTGGAAGCCGAACAAAATATACATTACAAAAGCAGAGGTAATAAATACTAAAATGCAGAGAACCTCCAACAATAGGTTTGAATATGGAACTATGATTCAGTCTATATAATAATATAATGGTCTCTTAACAATAATAATTGTAGTAATCAAACAAAGCGTGCAAGGCAAGCTGAAGCAAGCACGCAATCATATGCATCTACGGAAAATATTGCACTTCAAAATCAATGACCTAAAAATCAAAGTAAATAATTTTGGAAGGTTAATGGACAGAAATGCAGCCTCTGTATGAAATCTGAAGCAAGATAACAATTAGCAGTGTAAAATATTCACAGTACCCTTGCTATGAGAAGTGTGTTACGAAATAATTCTGGTGAAATATGTGAATCCCATCTTGTAGCTAATTGCAGCACAGATTTTCCAGCGGCCAGTTTCAGACATGGATGATCATTTTCACTGAATACAGAATGAGAATAGAATCAGTATCTCATTATTTGTATAGTGAACTTCAATGGACAGGATCATAAATGGAATTTGTACTACAATAGGATTTAACTTTGTATAAATGTATTTTTTTATAGAATGCACAGGAGAGCTGCGTATCATTGTATTAAGGGGACAAAATAAATAAATTACAACACACATAAACAACTCTTACATACTGTTACATAAAAGGGTGCGGCAGGCCCTTTGGGCTGCTGGCTGGTGCCTCCTATCTGGGCCCTGCACCCCCCTTATGGCTAGGATAGATATGATTGATCTATTATAGGCAAGGATCACTATTGATTGATTCTATTTCTATAAACCTAGGTCATCCTTGCCTATATATGTTCTCACATCCTCCATAGCCAATCTGCTATCCTTTGTGCCTACTCCAGTTTACATGAAAAGGGTGTGGCAGGCCCTTTGGGCTGCCTGCTGGTGCCTCCTATTTGGGCCCTGGGCCCCATACGGCTAGGGTAGATATGATTGATATATTACAGGCAAGAATCACCGTTAGTTGGTTCTATTTCTATAAACCCTAGTTCATCCTTGCCTATATATGTGTACCTTCACATCCTCCATAATCAATCTACAATTCTTTGTGCATATTCCAGTTTAGAGTTTACACATACTCGTGCCAGAAACAAACACACCCTGTTAGAGATTTTGGATTCAGTTCATTGGGGCTAACCCTAGAAGGGTAGCTATATATGTTCCATACATGGGCCACATGGGCCTTAGCCTCATGGGCCTAAACACATACTCCAACACCCCCCCGCAGTCTGAACTACCGGCGCAGCGGAGTTCAAGGCTGAACAAGAAAGAACACATACAACCCCCCACAGACGCAACTAGCCACCGGTGATGTTGAGGCTGGAGCGAAACTCGGCGAAGGTCGAGGACGGGAGGCCTTTGGTAAAGATGTCCGCGAACTGGGAGGTCGTCGGAACATGAAGGACCCTCACCTCGCCCATGGCCACCCGATCACGGACAAAGTGGAGGTCGATCTCCACATGCTTCGTCCGCTGGTGCTGGATGGGGTTGGTGGAGAGGTAGACCGCACTGACGTTGTCGCAGTAGATCAGTGTGCTCCGGGAGGGCGGAGTGTGCAACTCCGCAAGCAGCTGCCTGAGCCAGGCGGCCTCCGCCACGCCGTTAGCAACGGCGCGGTACTCCGCCTCGGCGCTGGACCGGGAGACCACCGACTGGCGCTTGGACGACCAAGACACCAGGTTGCCGCCCAGGAAGACAGCGTAGCCGGAGGTGGAGCGGCGAGTATCCGGGCACCCGGCCCAGTCAGCGTCGGTGTAAACGGTGAGGTCGTTGGAGGAGGCCCGGTGGAGGAGGAGGCCGAAGTCGAGCGTGCCCCGGAGGTAGCGGAGGAGGCGCTTGAGAGCCGTGAGGTGAGGCTCCCGGGGGTCATGCATATGGAGGCAAACCTGCTGAACTGCATAGGTGATGTCCGGCCGGGTGAAGGTGAGGTACTGAAGGGCCCCGGCGAGACTCCTGTACGCAGTGGGATCGGCCACCGGTGGTCCCTCAGCCTCAGACAACTTGCCCTGAGTGTCGACCGGAGTGGAGCAGGGGTTGCAGTCAGTCATCCCAGCCCGCTCCAGGATGTCTCGAGTGTACTGTCGCTGGTGAAGTAGGAGTCCGGTAGGACGGTGCTCAACAGTGACACAGAGGAAGTGGTGGAGCTCACCCAGATCCTTCATCGCGAACTCCTGCTGGAGAGCGGTGATGATCCGGCGGAGAAGTGGCTCACTGGAGGCGGTGAGGACAATGTCATCAACATAGAGCAGCAAGTATGCAGTGTCAGCTCCATGGTGGTAGATGAACAGAGACGTATCGGACTTGGCCTCCATGAACCCCAGGGTCAGCAAGAAAGCGGCGAACCGGTGGTTCCACGCCCGAGGTGCCTGCTTGAGGCCGTAGAGGGACCTGTTGAGCCGGCAAACCATGTCAGGACGGGTGGTGTCGACGAACCCCGCCGGCTGACTGCAGTACACCGTCTCGGTGAGAAGGCCGTGGAGGAAGGCGTTCTTGACGTCCAGCTGATGGACGGGCCAAGACCAAGCAAGCGCCAACGATAGCACGGTACGGACAGTGGCTGGCTTGACCACCGGGCTGAAGGTCTCATCGTAGTCGACGCCAGGGCGCTGAGTGAAGCCCCGGAGGACCCACCGAGCCTTGTAGCGCTCGAGAGAGCCGTCGGCCCGGCGCTTGTGGGTCCAAATCCACTTGCCGGTGACAACATTGGCGCCCGGCGGCTGGGGCACCAACTCCCACGTCTAGTTGGCGAGTAGCGCGGCGTACTCCTCTTCCATCGCGCGGCGCCAGTGAGGGTCCAACAGGGCGTCGCGGACGGAAGAGGGTACCGGAGAGACCACCGCGTCGCCGGTCGAAACCTCGAAGACACGAGGCGGCAGTGTGCCAGCCGCGTGTCTGGTCACCAACGGGTGAACATGCCGCGGGTGTCGGTGAAGCAGCGGTGGGTGGTAGACCGGCGGGGCACCGCGAGCCGGCGGGGACTGCGACGGTGGTGTCGGTGTCCCCGGTGGAGAAGGAAGCGCGAGCGGCGGGGGCCGCGGCCTGCGCTGGTACACCCGTACCGGCGCGGCGAACCTCGACGGAGGTGCCGGGGCAGGTGCCGGGACGGGATCCGGCGTCGGCGACCGACACGACCCCCTCGGCCCCGGGGCAGAAGCGGGGGACGAAGGCCCCGGTTCTGCACCAACCGGAGAGGACGGGGCCGCGCCCGAGGATGACGGGCCCGGACCCGCTGGGGATCCGGGACCGGGGGCCGGCCCAGCGCGCGGCGAAGCGGTACCTGCAGGAGACCACGAAAAAGGTGGCTGGACCACTGGGTCAGTGGGAAACAAGGAGGGTGGGTCAGGCACTTGAGAGGTGGTAGTGCTGGAAAAGGGAAAGACGGACTCATCGAAAACCACATGGCGAGAGATGAGAACCCGTCTGGAGGTAAGGTCAAAGCACCGGTACCCCTTGTGATCCGGAGAGTACCCGAGGAAGACACAGAGCGTGGAGCGAGGGTCCAGCTTGTGTGAAGAAGTGGCAGCGGTGTTGGGATAACACGCACACCCAAACACGCGGAGGTGATCGTACCGCGGCGGTGTACCGAAGAGGGCGTGGTGAGGAGTGGGAGCGGGGCAGGCCGCGGAAGGAAGGCGGTTAAGAAGGTAGGTGGAGGTGTGCAGGCCCTCAGCCCAGAAGCGAGCGGGAAGAGAGGCCTGAAAGAGAAGGGTACGCACAATGTCGTTGGTGGTACAAATCATCCGCTCAGCCTTGCCATTCTGCGAGGAGGTGTATGGACAAGACATGCGGAGCTGAACACCGTGAGAGAGGAAGAAATCCCGGGCGGTGGAGTTATCAAACTCGCGACCATTGTCACACTGGACGACCTTGATGGTGAGGCCGAACTGTGTGGACACCCAAGTAAAGAAGTGGAGGAGCGTGGTAAACGTATCAGACTTCGCACGGAGAGGAAAAGTCCACGAATAATGCGAAAAATCATCAACAACCACAAGATAGTACTTATAACCAGAAATACTCAGAATAGGAGATGTCCATAGGTCGCAATGTACAAGATCAAAAAACCGGGCCGCATGGGAAGTGGAACTAGAAAAAGGAAGACGAACATGTCGACTCAATTGGCACGCATGACACAGTTGCTCATCATGAGCTCGAGTACATGGAAGACCGGAGCTACGACTGAGCTGTATCAGGGCATCACGTCCAGGATGGCCGAGACGCCGGTGCCAGGTGGTAGAGGAAGTAGAAGCGACGAAGGCAGCTGACAAAACGGGCGGCGAAGAAGACGAAGGAGCCGCCGGGAAGCGAAGAGTGTAAAGGGGCCCGGTGCTGTCACATCGAAGCAGAGGACGCCGGGAAGCCAAATCCTTTACAGTAAGACCAGAAGAGTCAAATTCCACAGAACAAGAATTGTCAGCTGTAAAACGTCGAATAGAAAGAAGATTATGAACCATAGAAGGAGCAACAAGAACATCAGGAAGACGAAAGGAGCCATGAGCACCGGCGGTACCCACAGACGAGACAGGAATACAAGAACCATTAGCGACCATAATGGACGAAGGAAGAGAGGAAGAGGGAGAGTGAATCGACGAAAGTATACCGGGGTCAGGAGTAGTGTGGTAGGTGCCCCCCGAATCAGCGATCCACTCGAGTCCGACCGGAGGTGTCAGGCCCATGGTGTTGAACGAGCGAGCCAGGGCCGCCTGGTCCCAGCTGGCGACCCCCGGTGGAGTCCCGGAGGGTGGAACCCACGGCGTAGCAGGGAAGGCGCCGGGTGAAGGACCAGCAGGAGGAGCTCTGGTGAGCATGACCATCGGTGGGCGAGCGTCGGCTCCGGGGGCGTGGTAGGGCCACATGGAGATGCGACCGGACCACGGGTTCTGGAACGAGGGCCATGGTGCCCCCCCGTGTGTCCCCGCCGGTGCCGGAGCCTGGGTTTGAACGCCCCGGCCACCCCCACGGCCCCCTCCACGGCGACGACGAGAGCCACGACCCCCCGCACCTCCGCTCGGCCCGGAGGGAGGAGGGCCCAGGAGAGACGACGGTGGCGGAGCAGATGATCGCGGTGGAGGAGGACGCGGCGAGGTAGCAGCCAGGGCCGTCGAGGAGGACGAGGAAGCGGTAGAGCCCGGCTGGAGACCCTGCGTGAGCTCCTCCATGACGAGATCGTCACGGACCTCGAGGAAGGTGGGGAAGGGCCTCTGGCGGGTGATCCACGTCCGGAGGTGGGCGTAGCGGTCGCTGAGCCCCCGAAGGACGTTGAGGACTAAGATGCGATCCTCCACGGGCCACCCAAGGTCCCCCAGGGAGTCCGCCATGCCCTTCATCCGACGGCAGAACTCGCCGACGAAGAGGTCACCCTGGACGAACGTCCGGAAGCTCGCGTCGAGGCGCAGAGCCCGAGCCTCGGCGTTGCCCAGGAACTGACCCTCAAGGGCGAGCCATGCCCGGCGCGCGTCAGGTGAGGTGCGGACGAGGTCGTGGAGGTCCAGAGAGATCGTCCCCAGGATCCAGGAGAGGACGATGCTGTCCAGACGAAGCCACGATGGGGTCTGGTCGGCGGCCAAAGTGTCAATGAGGACGTGGTCGTCGAGGGCGTAGCGGCGAAGGGTGAGAAGCACGAGGTCCCGCCAGCGGGCGTAGGAGGGCGACTCCGGCTCGAGGACGACCGGAACGAGGAGGCGAATGTTCTGGACCCCCCCGGCCTGGTAGTGAAGCTGAGCCACGAGCGGGTCAGCCGGATCGTGCCAGAGGACGGCAGGATGGGGCGCGCGGCGGCCAGGCGAGGCGGAGGAGTGGGCTCCAACGTCCCGTGGAGTGGGAGAGACGAGGAGGTGCTCCGCCTCGGCGATCTGGCGGGCCAAGACATCGGTCGCGTTGCGCTCACGTTCCCATGCGAGGGCTGCAGCGCGAACGCGAGCCTGCCCCTCCGCGGCGGCAGCCCGAGCCGCGACGAGAGCGGCTGCGAGGGCGGAGTCCGGGCCCGAGGAGGAGGAGGGCCGCGTCGCGCCGGGAGTGAAGAGGTGCTGCTGGAGCAGCGGCGCCCGCTGCTCCCGGCCCTCAGGCTGGGGTAGCAGCGGCTGGCCCTCAGCAGCCGCGGCCTCCGTACCCTCCGTGGGAGGCCCCCCCGCGCTGGCTGCTAGAGCAGCCGCAGCAACGGTGGAGGGAAGCGCGGGTTGGAGGAAGCCACCGGATGGAGGCGCGGGCTGGAGGGGGTCGGTGAAGGGCGGCGCGGGCTGCAGGGTGTGGAGAGGAGAGGCAGGGGCGGCGCCGCCGGTAGGGGTGGTGTGGGGGTCGCCGGTGGGAGAGAGGAGCCCTGGCGGCCGCATCCCAGGTGGAGGATGGCGACCGGCGGCTGCAGACCTGGCGGCGGCGACGCTGTAGAGCTGTACCGGCGACCAAGGGGAGGAAAGAGGGGGGAAATGAGTGGAGGGAGGAGGAGGAGAGGGAGGCCGGCCAGCCATGCCGGCGGCGGCAGCAGCAGAGGCAGCGCCGGCGGTGGGCTGAGCGGCGGCTCAGGCAGGGGAGGAAGAAAGAGACTGGCTTGATACCATGTTAGAGATTTTGGATTCAGTTCATTGGGGCTAACCCTAGAAGGGTAGCTATATATGTTCCATACATGGGCCACATGGGCCTTAGCCTCATGGGCCTAAACACATACTCCAACACACCCTTTACATCAAACCAGGACCCAACCCAACAAAAACCATTTTATTAACTATTAGCGATCTCGGCAAAGACCTCTACCGCCTGCAAGAACCCATAGGTGTGCCTCTTCAAGGGTTTGCCTCAGAACGAGCTGGATGCTAGGGCTGTCCCCATTGAAAACACAATCATTACAGTGATTCCACAGCTTACAAGCAGTGAGGACTATCAACGAACTGAGGCCACGCTTAATTTCACCAGAAACCAAATTATTAACTCTCATCCACCAATCACAGAACACTTATCTTCTGAGAAAGGGGAGAGATCCGGTAATCCATAGCGACGGAAGAGGTATAGTTTTCTCTTTCCTGAAGTTTGTGAGCTTTAATTCTTGGCTCAGGCTAGGTATTGGCCAAGGCAGCTTCATCACAAAGTAGTAAAGTTCGATTGTAAGCTAAAACTTATGTAGATATTGGATATGCCAACAAGCAACAAGCATATATGGTAGCAGTAGCTTTGAGATTCCTAGTGAATGTGAGATGGCTGGGGAAAGCGGGATGTAGGCATATAGCAAGGTCGTGTTATTAACGAACAATGCATTATTACACGTGGAGAATTGATGAAGAGAATGGAAAGACTAGCAATCTCAGAGTCAGAGGTCTTATAATTTTGGGAAAACTTCATTTATTTTCCAAAAAAAGTGCAAAAAAGGGTGTACCCAGTGCAGAGAACTCCCGCTCTGTGCGGGGTCTGGGGAAGGGTGTTAGTGCCTTAGTGGCAAGCCTTACCCTCACCTGTGCAATGTGAGGAGACCGCGACTCGAACCCGGGACCTTCCGGTCACAGGCGATAAGACTCTACCGCTTGCACCAGGCCCGCCCTTCAATTTTCCAAAAAAAAGTGCAGATGAAAAAAAAATGTTATGTTCCTTATCTCTGTACAAGAAAGCTCAATGAATTACTCCTTCCAGTCATTGAACTAACCAAGAAGCATTTAATTGAAATAGACTGACATTCCTAAGATACTGGACGAGTTCCAATCACAGTTACTCTAAAACATTGGTACCTGTATAAAATAGATCAAACCTAGTGAAAGCACATAGTGGCTGACTTGTAAGCGGCATGATGCATTAGGGTTTGATTTTTCAAATTAGAAAAACTAACTTCAACAAATATCACAGAAAAGCTAATCAACCAAGCAATCAATGCACCTAAGAGTCTTTATTCTAATAAACAGATTAGCATCACTGCTTCACCAGTTGCCCAAAAAGCTGAGACTGTCAGTAAACAGAAACAAAAAATTTGGAATAAACCTTTTCTGAAGAAAAAAAAGAGCCCAACTCCTAAGTCAAACTTCTCAAACTTTGATCAAGTTTTTAAAAATATGTTGACATCTGCAAGTTCAAATAAATGCACTATCAAGACATATTTCTTGGAGAATTTAATCAAACTAATTTGATGTTGTAGATGTTTATATAAACCTGGTCAAAGTTAGAGAAGATTGATTTATGACAAGGCTAAAGTGATCTATAATTTGGAATGGAGGTAGTAGTAAGCAAAATGAGAGGTAGCAGAACAAGACAGACCATAGAGCAATGTCATCGAAGAGACCCTTCTCATATTTCAACAGCTTCCCCAGAATATTGTTAATTCGAGCATGTGCAGTACTTCTGGGTAAACAACTTCTGACAAGTGCTTTGAGACAATAAATCTACAATAAATCACAAAAAAAGTCATAGACCAAAAACATAGATGCATCACTAATAGCAGCGTTGTAACGTGTTTATCCCACCCCATGCCCACATGCCAATAAAAGTAGAAGAAAGTTGTTTCCACAGTGGATGCAACATGTAGAAATCCTGAATTGAATTTCATCCACACTAAATCTACCATGAACTGAATGCTTTGTTTTCTCAAGCAGTGAGCCTACCTTCTGCTTGCAAGAGGCACAGCACGCAGAAAGGTTATCAAGGGATGACTGTCCAGATGTTGAAATGAACTGCATAGACCAAAGCATTCAAATAAACACCATATATAAGTTTGTTTAACACTAGGCTACATATTTCTATACCAAAATACCTACTTCAGCTGGCGACAAAATATCTTGAAACAAAGTGATGATCTCCCTCTCGTACAACTCATAGACAGAAGGGGAATTCTCCAATATTGAGCCCAAGGACTGTAATAGTGTTGGAACATTGTGATCATCATTTAGCCCAGTAATAACTTTCTGCAGGGAAGAATAGATGACATAGATTATATGCAAAGAAAGGGTTATATGATGTCAAGTAAAAAAAAGTTAAAAACAAGGACCTATCTTAAAACTACTCGCATTTTTTTTGTGAGTAGCAGTAGCATAGCATCATAGACGTCAGACAGAAACAGTATTAAACTATTAAACATTTTAATATGGGACAATAAACCATAATGAATATAATATGTGCTTAGTATGTAGATACTTAATCACATCACAAAAAAATTAAACATAGCAGCATGGCATGTGGACCCTAACCTACTAGATCACCTTTTCATCCTTATCATGCTCTCAGCCATGCCAAGAGAAATCACAAAAACATTTGCATGCAAATGCCAATATCGTACTGATTGCAAAGAGGGATCAGGTAAAGCATGCCAATTGTAATCAAACAACATATATAAGCAAACAGCAATGCAAACCTTGCGGTGGGTGGGAATGCAGCTAAAAGTGGGTATGAATAAGATAAGCAAAGTTGGGTGAGCTAGAACAGAAAAATATAATCAATGTCATCTGGAAAATTGTGCAATGATAGAAATTTCTTTTTCCTTTCAAGAAGTTATTCAGCTTGGATGAAAACACAGCAGCTGGAACAAAGTAACCATCATTCATGAAACACATCATCCTTACAAAATGTCAGTGTTTTCATTTTTACAAGGCATTTGCAAACTTGATACAATTGTTGATTGAACAGTGCAGTGTGCAGACATCAGAAAATTAGAAATATAATAACACACCATTAAAGCAACTGAAATACCACCTACCTCAAATAATCTAGCAAATTTCTTATCATCAGAGTGCAGTGAAGCAATTGCAGTGATAGCATATTTTGATTCAGCACGAGTACCTTCAATGCACTTTTGCTCCAATAATGGGTAGACAACATTGCTGGCAACAGAATAAACAGCTTCTTTACATACAAAATGTAAAGAACATCCCTCTTACAAACAGATGTACTATGGTAAAAAATGACAACAACAAAGCATTGTGAGCCCTAAAAGATTTTTCACATTTTGTTGTCTATCTGACACCTCATTTCTTAATATCAGTGTGATTGAATAGTTTTATCAGGGTGGACAATACTAGGTGGGTTAGCCTTATTGTTGGCTAGCTGGCTGAATGACGTGGACCAAACCACTTAAACCATGTCCACCCTGCAGAATAGAGATAGTGTAACCATCACCGGTCACCAGGGGTTAAATGCACTGATATTATGAAACAAGGGATTGAAAATTTCAGATACAGCAGACAAATACATAATGTGTTAAGTGGGCTCTCACAATACTCCAGTGGAGTAAAGTGGATCTCCTTCTGTAAGCAAGAATATGGCACAAAGGATTAGTAGATTGATTATGAGGGAGCAATGTTCATGTATATATAGGCAAAGATGTCTAGGGTTAGGTTTATAGAAACAAGACCAGCACCAGATATCCTTGCCTAACACCAAACATTAGGCTCAACAGCCGGAGCAGCACAGTACTCGTGGGCCAAAGGGCCAATATACAACATGGTCTAACTGCCTGTCTAACACTTTTACTTGAAAATAACAGATACATTACATATCTCCGACCCCAATGCTTGCCGCAAGTGCGGCAAGGTCGGGCACTGGGCGCGGGAATGCCCGGAGCAGAGGGAGAAGAAGGATGAGGCCCATCTGGCGGAGGACGACGACGACGGCGATCAGGCGCTCCTCATGGGCGTGTACTGCGGCGGGGCTGAGGAGGTGGAGGCGAAGCAGAGCCCTGCGACGCCGGTAACTCATCACCTTGATGAGCCGCGCGCGCAGGTGCATCTTGGAGCTGCCGGCGACGAGTCCGAGCAGCGATGGTACCTGGACTCCGGCGCCAGCAATCACATGACTGGGCGCCGGGACGCATTCTCGGAGCTGGACGAGAGCCACGGCGGGAGCGTTCGGTTCGGCGACGGCTCAAGGGTGCAGATAAGAGGGCGCGGCACGGTGCTGTTCAAGTGCAAGAACGGCGAGCACCGAGCGCTCACCGAAGTCTATTTCATCCCTGAGCTCCGGTCAAGCATCGCCAGTTTGGGACAACTGGACGAACACGGCGCGGAGGTGCTGATCCGCAGCGGCGTGCTGCGCATCAAGGACCAGGATGGCCGGCTGCTGGCGAAGGTCAAGCGGGCACGCAACCGGCTCTATCTACTCGACTTGAAGGTAGAGCAGCCGGTTTGCTTGGCGGCGGCGTGCACGGAGAAGCACTGGCTGTGGCACAGCCGGTTTGGCCACTTGAGCTTCGGAGCTCTTGGTCAGTTGGGGAGGATGGTGACTGGATTGCCCAAAATCCAGCACACGGAGGAGATTTGCGACAGCTGCCTCGCCGGAAAGCAGAGGAGGCAGCCGTTCTCCAAATCGGCCAAGTACCGCGCGGCGGAACGGCTCGAGCTGGTCCACGGGGACCTTTGCGGGCCCATCACGCCGGCAACACATGGCGGACGCCGCTACTTCCTCCTGTTGGTTGATGACCACAGCCGTTTCATGTGGTTGCGGCTCCTCTCCGGCAAGCACGAGGCCGCGGACGCCATCAAGCACTTCAAATCGAAGGCCGAGGCTGAGTCCGGGAAGAAACTCAAGGTGCTGCGGACAGATCGTGGGGGCGAATTCACGGCAATCGAGTTCGCCACCTACTGCGCCGATGAAGGGGTGGAGAGGCATCTCACGGCGCCGTACTCGCCGCAGCAAAACGGCGTCGTTGAGCGGCGGAATCAATCGGTCGTGGGCATGGCCCGATCGATGATGAAGGCGAAGGGCATGCCAGACGAGTTCTGGGGGGAAGCCGTCACCACCGCTGTCTTCATCCTCAACCGGTCTCCGACGAAGGCACTGAAGGGCGTGACCCCGTTCGAAGCCTGGCACGGGCGCAAGCCGAACGTCGCGTTCCTGCGCACGTTTGGCTGCATCGGGCACGTGAAGACGACGAAGCCTGGGCTGGGAAAGCTCGACGACCGGAGCAGCAAGGCCGTGCTGCTCGGGTACGAGAAGGGGACCAAGGCTTACCGGCTCTACGATCCGGTGGCCGGGAAGATTCTGATATCCAGGGACGTCGTGTTCGATGAAGCGGCGGCATGGAATTGGGATAAGGAGGAGAGTGGCGGCGGACAAGGCAGTGGCGGTCTGGGCGGCACATTTGCCGTCGACCGTCTGGTCATCCACGGCAATCCAGTGGAGACCGACTCGGGGGAAGCAGCTGGAGCAGCCGCACCGCTAGAGCCAATGGCACCGGAGGCCGCCGAACCGCCAAGTCCAGCCGCGGGCGGCTCCCCTGCCTCACCAACATCTCTGGCCGTGCACTCGCCTGCTCGGTCAGAACAGGGGACGCCGGGAACGACAACCATCGAGTATGCCTCCCCTCCCTCAAATGTGTCCGATTTCGTGGATGCATTCCATGAAGGAGAGGAAATCCGTTTCCGGCGGATGGATCATGTCGTAGGAGATGCAGAGGTGCCTGGGCTAGCGGCACGTATGCTCAACGCAGATCACCGACTCATGCTCATGAGTGCGGAGGAACCGGCCACGTTCGCCATTGCAGAGCGAGAGGCAGCATGGCGGAAGGCGATGCTTGAGGAGATGTGGGCGATTGAGGAAAACCAGACCTGGGAATTGGTCGATCCACCGGCACGGTGTCGACCAATCGGGCTCAAGTGGGTTTTCAAGGTGAAGAAGGACGAGCGCGGGGCCATTGTCAAGCACAAAGCTCGGCTCGTCGCTCGCGGTTTCGTCCAGAAGGAAGGGATCGACTTCGAGGAGGTTTTTGCGCCGGTGGCGCGCATGGAGTCGGTTCGACTCGTGCTCGCACTGGCGGCGGCGAAGGACTGGCCAGTCCACCACCTCGACGTCAAATCAGCTTTCCTCAACGGCGATCTTGCCGAGACCGTCTTCGTCAAGCAGCCGCCGGGGTTCGTGGTCAAGGGGGCAGAGCGAAAGGTCTTGCGGCTGCGCAAGGCGCTCTACGGACTACGGCAAGCGCCGCGCGCTTGGAACGCCAAGCTCGACGCCACCATGGCGGAGCTTGGGTTCAATCGGTGTGCCACAGAGCATGCTTTGTACACCCGACGACGGGGGAAGGAGCACCTCATCGTCGGGGTGTACGTCGACGATCTCATCGTCACCGGAGCTCGAGCAGAAGACATTGGACACTTCAAGGAAGAAATGGCGGCGCGTTTCCGGATGAGCGACCTCGGCGCTCTGTCCTATTACCTCGGCATCGAGGTGAGACAGGGGAAGGACATCATCAGCCTAGGGCAGCGTGCCTACGCGCTGAAATTGCTCGAGCGGGCGGGCATGGCGGGCTGCAAGGCGGTAGCCACGCCAATGGAGGAACGCATCAAGCTGTCCAGGCAGAGTACCGCGGCCAAGGTGGATGCTACCCTGTATCGCAGCATTGTTGGCGGGCTGCGGTGGCTTACACATACACGGCCGGACATTGCGTTCGCCGTGGGATATGTAAGTCGATTCATGGAGGATCCAAGAGAGGACCATTGGGCGGCGGTCAAGCGGCTGCTGCGGTATGTCCAGGGCTCGGCGGAGCACTTCTTACAATAGTTCATGTTCAGAGTAATAATCAAGAACCGAAAGGGTTAAGACAATCCAGCTTTACATAAAAATATGTTTACCTAAAATTAGTAGAAAAACAGTGTGTAGATTTTGCCAAATGTGCCAACATCTGGAGAGTCTTCACATTTATCAGGACTGATTCTTCTGAGAACAACTTAAGCAAGTACTCCTCTGAGCCTCGGAATAATGATGGAAACACCATTGCAATTACCTACATGGATACGCCATTGAGTGAGAAGCATGCAAGATGCTTCTTGCATAAGAAATAAAGGCATGGGTATAAACTCGAGACAATGAATTAGGGTTTGTTCCTTGCTTGCCTAAATCATCTGCCGAATGCTCATTATATGGATGTGTGCCAAACATCCAAGTTTAACAAACCAACTAACAAATCTCCTAAATTATCCTCAAAGCAAGCTATCTCAAGTAACAAAAGATAACAAAGAAATCTATCTCCGATCTTGTGCCGACATTGTACCAGCTGTTGCAAGCAGTTACGAATAAGAATCATGTCTGCCTGTCAAAATCATTTATTTTCTTTAGTAGTTCATCCACACTATTGACTACATTTCATGTAGCATTTAGTTGTGAAACATTTTACCATTACTAGGGGATTTCGGTGACTCACAACTATTGATGCAAATATAAGGGATACATTATTAAAATACGAGCATGTCTGGTACAAGGGAGGGCCAAATGTTGAAACAGGATCTGCCCCAACTTATATTTTCTATATTATTATTGTAGCTATGCTTACCAGTAATAGATCACAAGCAGACTGCACGTAATCGGTTAATTCATCTTCGCAGGACAAAAGAGACTCGAAGATGGCACAGATCATCTCCTGATTAAATATTGAATGCAAACATTTTATAGACAGCACTCTGGAAAAATTGTAAACTGGGTGTTTCTGTCCAATTCTCTTGAGAAATGTCTCCTGCATATATTGCAAATACACAGTCAGAGACAAAGACCACAGATCTGAGGCTTTAGCGTTTTTTAGGACATTTTTTAAGAAGAGCACTTATGCAGGCAAAAGAAAATGAATAGAAGGAACTAGGGCATGGGACTTAAGATGTGCCCTTTTAAATCCAATGAACAGATCAAATTTGTTGATTGTTTTGCATCTCAATAGAATTTACAATTAGCCACTTGTAGTAAACTGAACATGGAAAGTTCACATTATGTTTTCCTCACTCGTCGGAAAAAGGAATGATAGCTATTTTTTTCCTCTATAACAGGATTTTTAGTCTCTCATTGGGTTTCTTCGGACATTTTCCACTAAGTACGTAGTTTACATGAGTCATTGATCTTCCTTCCATGGGTTCTGTATATTCTCCATACTATTCCTAAGATAAAGAACTCGAAAAATGATATAAGCACAATAACTACGACAAGTACTATTTTAACGCAAGGCTTTGCCATGTCGGGTCTTTTAACTGAAATGCATCAATCCACTATACTAGTACCCTCGTCTACAATCTCAGTGGTTAACGATGCATGTCAGTATGATGTTACTATGCTATACAACTCTTTTGTGCAGATCCTTATTATCCGCCACTCTTCTAATCATTATATTTTGAAAGAATTTTGATTTCTTTTCACTAAACATTTTTCTTTAGTGAGATTGAATATTTATATGCAAAAGGAAAAGTATAACAGGACATGGACCGCTACCAAAACTGCAGTAGACTTGCCAATATTTGCTAAGTGTTTCAATCATGATTGTTGGAGTATAGGCCCATTAGAGGCCCATGTATGATACAATATACAGCCACCCTAAGGGTAGGCCCAATGTGAGAGTGAATCACAATTCCAACATGGTATCAAGCTAGGGTTTTCTTTCCTCCTTCCCTCCCCTGCCGCCAGCCGCCTGGGCGCCGCCGCCGGCTGCCATGGCCGGCCAGCCTCCTCCTCCCCTCTCTTCCCTCCCCTGCTCCCTCTTCCCGGTGTCTCAGCCGCCACCGCCAGGCCGCCGCGCCGCCGTGCCACCCCTCCAGCGCGGCCCCAGCGCCACCGCCGCCGCTCCAGGCGCTCCCAGCGCCACCGCCATTCTAGCCGCGGGCGCGGGCGTGCACGGCACCAGCGCCGGCGCGACCTGCCCGCTGGTTGCAGGCGCCGCCGCCGCCGGTACAAGCCTGGCCGCGGGTGCGGGAGGCCCAGACGCGGGCGTGCGCGGCACCAGCGCCGTCGCGACCGCCGCTGCCCCTCGTGCCACGCGTCGGCGCCGCGTTGCGCGCAGGGCCTCGTCGGCTCCCTACCCTCCACGATCGGCTAAGTCTCCTCCGCCGCCGCAGCCGGGCCATCTTCCAGGCGCCGCCACCACCATGGCCGCGGGCGCGGGCGGCAAAGCCGCCGCCGCTGCCCTCCTACCGGCGTCGGGCGCGGCTGCCGAGGCCGCCGCAGTTGGGCCTGGCCTGCCGCTGCCACCCACCTCCTCCCTCCACGCAGCGGGTCCCGACTCCGCCCTCGCCGACGCACTTGTCGCTGCCCGGGCGACCGCTGTGGATAGCCAGACCCGGGTCCGTGCGGCCGCCCTCGCTTGGGAGCGCGAGCGCGATGCGGCTGATGCGCTGGCCCGCCAACTCGCCGAGACGGAGCAGCTCCTCCACCTCCCTGCCTCACAGTCGTCGGTGCCTCCACGGGGTGAGCTTCGCCCGTCGGCGGCCATGCTCACTGGTGCTCCCCCGGGGTTTCACCCCACATCCCCGTGGGCTACACCTCCCGGTGCCTCGCCCGGGCTTGTCGGTTGGGACCCGGCTGCCTTGGCTTACTCCTTCAGCACCACTGCCAACCCTCCGCACGCAGTTCCTCCTGCCGCAGGGCTGCGATCACCCAGTCCTGATTGGATCGCCGACTCGGGTGCCACTTTCCACACCACGCCCGATGCGAGTCTACTTTCTTCTCTTCGTCCTCCCCACCCTTCCTGTCCCTCTTCCATCATGGTCGCCAATGGCACTTGCATTCCTGTCTCCTCCGTGGGCACTGCCAGTTCCCACGGCTCCTTTCATATCCCTGATGTTCTTGTGGCTCCCAGTATGGTTCACAATATTCTCTCTATTCGTCGTTTCACAACTGACAACTCTTGTTCGGTTGAGTTTGACCCCTCTGGCCTCACCGTGAGGGATTTGGCCTCCCGGTGTCCTCTGCTCCGTTGTAACAGCACTGGGCCCCTCTACACCCTTCGGTTTCCGGCGTCTGTTTCACCATCTTCGCCCCCCATTTCCTCAGTCGCTTTCGCCGCTACTACTTCCTCCACTACTTGGCACCGCCGCCTCGGCCATCCTGGCCGGGATGCCCTGATGCAGCTCAGTCGTAGTTCAGACATTCGGTGCCCTCGGGCTCACGATGAGCACTTGTGTCATGCGTGCCAGTTGGGCCGTCACGTTCGCCTTCCCTTTCAGTCTTCTTCCTCACATGCAACTTGTGTGTTTGATCTTATTCATTGCGACTTGTGGACTTCTCCTGTTCTCAGCATGTCTGGCTATAAGTACTACTTGGTGGTGGTCGATGATTTCTCCCATTACTCCTGGACTTTTCCCCTGTGTGCCAAGTCCGAGGCGTTCCCCACTCTCAGCCACTTCTTCGCT